>CM053410.1:31953028-32064549 GCA_028644305.1 Xerus rutilus | reverse complement strand
ATGTGACCTGTAATTTTGATTTTCCTATTAACTGGTGATATTAACATTGATTGCTAGAGGTGGTATCTGCTGAGTTTTTCCTCTGTAATTTTTTTTCACTATGTAATATTTAGTGTTTTGTGGGAGGTCATTTTAAACTGTGTAAATCTCTCTGTTCCTCATCAAACTTTCAATTCTTTCATTTACTCTTATCAATATGGATTCATGGTTTATTTTAATCAGTGGGCTATAATTTGATAATATCATTTCTCAAATCTTTTTTTTTTATTTTGAAATGTTCTATTTTGACAATTTTGGACTTTTAGAAAATTTGTAAAAATAGTACAAAGAATTCTTGGATACCATTCTTTAAATGTGAACATTTTACTACATTTGACTAATCCTTTCTACCACCTTCTCTCTTTCTAGAAAAAATATAAATGTAGATAACTGACAAAGTTTTTATTTTCTGTGAACCATTATTGATGTCTTTCTATTCCTGAATACTTGTATTTCCTGAAATCAAAGAATTTTCTTCATGGCTATCATATAAAATCAGGAAATTGAAATTCGTTTAATATTATTATCTAATGTATAAACCTTATTCAGACTGTGCTAGTTATCTCAATCATGTCCAGTATCACCAACAAAAATTCAATGTGAGGGGTATTAGAGACTTTCAGTCTGTGGTTTTTCATGTCCATTGGTACTATTTTGTTAGTCTCCTATAATCTGGGGCAGTTCCTGAGTCTGTCTTTGATTTTCATGACATTTATATTTTTAAACAGTATACATCAGTCATTGTTTAGATTTTTCTTCAGTTTGGGTTTGTGTGATGTTTCCTTATGATTGGATTCAGGTTGTGCCATTTGGGCCACAATGTCTTTCAAGTGATACTGAGTTCTTCCCACTATACCATATTTCTGTTGCACTAACAGTCTCCAGATTTGATGAAGTAAGATTTCCCATGTTGGGAAAGCCCACATGGCCAAGAACTGGGAACAGCCTCTAGTAAGTATAGGCAATGTCTACAACCTAAAGGTAGCCTCCAGTCCAGCCAAGAGTCAGAAAACATGAGGACCTCATTCATATAATCATAGGAACACATGGAGGGATATATTGTCAGTTGATTCCATTACTGGCCAATGTTGACTTTTGATTATTTAAGAAGTGTCTTCCAGGTTTGTCCCTGGTAAAATTGGCATTTACTCCTTGCATTTCATAAACATATGGAAACACTTTGGGATTCTGTAAATGTATAATTCCTCCAGAAAATTTTATTTTCCCCTAGAAATAGCATCTCATTAATGATTCTTGCTTGGGTCAATTTATTGCTACAGTGGTTGTCAAATGATGTTTTTCTTTCATTTCTTCTACACTGGTAAATAAAACTAACAAACAAGTGGGAAAGAAGGGACAGATTATTTGTTATTCACATGCCCAGACTGGACCCTCGGTAACAATTTCAAGCTAATTCCACATCCTTTTACCCTGTCTGCATTCTTCGTTGGGTACTTTCTAACTTTCTAGGATGAAAGGGTCTTTCAAGCTCATCTTGGATTTTCTCTGCCCCAGCCCTGGAATCAGCCATTTGAATTAGAACCTTTGATTCCTTTTACCTACATCCGGGCACTAGTTGTAGTAAGTGTATTGCTCCTGGGGTTGTCAATGCTCATAGGCTTCCTTAGGGCACGGGACAGTAGAATGTAGGTGAATGTATACATAAATATATATAAACATACATGTTTACATTATATTTCTGCATCAAAATATATTGAAAACTGAGTTCTTACTGATAATTCCAATCCAATCCCTCATCCAGTTTTTCCCATTCTGTGTTTGTTTATAATTGTTTTGATTTTATTATTATTTTAGCTATGCAAATATAGGAGCTACACTGTGATAATTTAAAACATGCATACAGTGTATAACATTCAGTGTTAGTTAATATTTCCATCTCCTTAAACTTTTATCTTCTAAATTTTGAGTGTGAATAGTGTTTATTTTTCCCATATTTTATTGGTGCATTATAATTACATGTAATAGTGGGATTCATTATAACATTTTCATACATGCATGCAATATAACTATAATTTGGCCAATATCATTCCACATTATTTCTCCTTTTCCTCACCGTCTACCTCCCTCTACTCCCTTTCCTCTACTGACCTCTCCTTGATTTTCTTGAGATGCTGCACATGTGCACGCACGCGCACACACACACACACAAAAGCCCTTTTCCTTTCTCCACCTATTATCAATACTTGACATACGACCCTTGAGTTTCTGAATTTGGCTTATTTCAGTTAACATAATGTTCTCAAGCTCTTTTCATTTTTCTGCAAATGACAATCTTATTCTTCACATCTGCATAAAACTCTATTGTGTATATATGTTCCACATTTTCTTTATCCATTCATTCATTGATGGACACCTAGGCTGGTTCCATTATTTGGATATTGTGAATTGTGCTGCTATAAACATGGGTATGTATGTATCAGTGTGGTATACTGACTTTAATCTTTTAAATATCAAGGAGTGGTATGGCTGGATCATATGGTGATTCTATTACTAGTCTTCTGAGAAACCTCTATGCAGATTTTCATATTGGTTGTACTAATTTATAATCAACAGTGTAAAAGTGTTCCTTTTTCTCCATATTCTTTTCAGCATTTTTTTTTCTTTTTTGTCCTATTTTGAGTGGTTTTTTTATTGGTTTATTGGTTTTTCTTGAGTTTCTAGTCTTTTCAGTACTAGTTGCCCTTACCATCTTTCTCCTTCCCTCATAAATATTTCAACATATTATTCTAAACAGTAACACTTGTCTTTAGAGCTTTTGCCTGAAGCCCTCTGTGTTATGCCTGCATGTGGACTGACTGCTCCTTAGGCCTGCAAGACTGTTTTCAACTACATGGGACCCTCCTTGTCTGGGAATCCATACCGTTCTCTTTCCTGGTTTACTTTTGCATTTTGCCTCTTCAGCATTTATTATTGTTTGTATTTTTTTTTTTTGTGGTTGATACCAGGGATTGAATTCAGAAGTACTCGACCACTGAGCCACATCCCCAGCCCTATTTTGTGTTTTATGTAGAGACAGGGTCTCGCTGAGTTGCTTAGAGTCTCACCATTGCTGAGGCTGGCTTTGAACTCACGATTCTCCTGTCTCAGCCTCCCAAAGTGCTGGGATGACAGGCATGCGCCACCGCGCCTGGCTTATTATTGTTTGTATTCTTAATGGCTGCCATTCTAACCAGAGTGAGTTGAAATCTCAATGTAGTTTTGATTTGTATTTCCCTAATTGCTAAAGATTCTGAACATTTCTTATGTATCTATATTTTACATATTTGTATTTTCATTTATTTGGTCATTTGTATTTCTTCTTCTGAAAAGTGTCTATTTAGTTCATTTGCTCATTTATTAATCAGGTCAATATTTTGGTGTTAAGTTTTTTTAGTTCTTTATAGATTCTGGACATTAATCCTGTCAGAAAAATAATGAGCAAATACTTCCTCCCATTCTGCAGGTTCTCTCTTCATATTCCTAGTTGTTTCCTTTTCCATGCAGAAACTTTTTAATTTGATGTCATCCTTATTAATTCTTGGCATTATTTTCTGAGCTTTTGGAATTGTACTAAGGAAGTCACTGCCTGTGCTTATACATTGGGGTGTTGACCCTAAGTTTTATTTTAGGAATTGCATAGCTTCTAGTATAATTCCTAGGTCTTTGATTTATTTTGAGTTGATTTTTGTGCAGGGTGAGAGATAAGGATCTAGACTCACTATGGATAACCAGTTTTCCTAGCACCATTTGCTTAAAAGGCTGTCTTTTCTCCACATGGGTTTGTCTCTGTGTCTTCTATTCTGTATCACTAGTCTATGTGTCTATTTTTATGCCAGTAAAATGAAGTTTATGTTACCATAGCTCTGTAGCATAATTTGAAGTCAGGTGTTGATAATGTCTCCAGCATTGGTTTTTTGACTTACAATAACTTTGGCTATCCTGCATCTTTTATTCTTCCAAATGAATGCTAAGACTGTTTATTTCTAGTTCTGTAAAGAATGTCATTAGTATTTTGATGAGGATTGCATTGAATCTATAGATTGCTTATGGCAGTATGGCCTTTATAACAACATTAAGTTCTGCCTATCCATGAACATGGTAGCTTTTTCCATCTTATTTTGTCTTCTTTAATCTCTTTCTTTATGTTCTATAGTTTTAATTTTGTGGAGGTCTTTCACCTCCCTGGTTAGATTTATTCCTAGGTATTTTTAAGACTTTTGAAGATGGAATTATTTTCCTGATTTCTTTCTCAGAAGATTCATTATTGATATATAGCAAAGCTATTGATTTTTGTATGTTGATTTTGTAACCTGTTACTTTGCCAAATTTGTTTTTTGTTTTTTTTGGGTTTTTTTGTTTTTTTTTGTTTTTTTGGTACTGGAGATTGAACTCAAGGGCACTCGACCACTGAGCCACATCCCCAGCCCTATTTTGTGTTTTATGTAGAGACAGGGTCTCATTGAGTTGCTTAGCGCCTCGCCCTTGCTGAGGCTGGCTTTGAACTCGCGATTCTCCTGTCTCAGCCTCCCTAAGTGCTGGGATTACAAGCGTGAGCCACCGCGCCCGGCTTACTTTGCCAAATTTGTTTATGCTCTAAGTGTATTCTAGTGGAGCTTTATGAGTCTTCTAAGTATAGGACCATATAATCTGTAAGCACTGATAATCTGACTTCTTGTACTCTTTTAATTTCCTTTTTTTTGCCTAATTTGTATTATTTGTACTCTTTTAATTTCCTTCTTTTATCTAATTTCTCAGGATGGAATTTATAGTACTATATTGAATAGCAGTTGTGGAAGTGGAAATTCTTGTCTTTTTCTGGATTTTAAAGAAAATGATTTCAGCTTTTCTTCATTCATTATGATATCAGTTGTGAATTTGTCATATATCTCCTTTAATGTTGAGGTAAATTTCTTCTGTCTCTCGGTTCTTCCATGCTCTTATCATGAATGATTGCTGAATTTTATTTAAGGCTTTCTCTGCATTGATTGATATGACTATGTGATTTTCATCCTTAATTCTATTTATGTGGTTATTTGCATTTATTGGCTTATCTGTTAAAAATCCTTGCAACCTGGGGCAAAACAAACTTGGTCATAATATACAATCTTTTTAATATGTTATTTAATATTATTTGCTAATATTTTATTAAGGTTTTTTCATCTAAGTTCATCAGAGATATGTCTATATTTTTCTTTCCTTGATGTATTTATATCTAGTTTTGATATGAGAGTGATAATGGCTTCTTAAAATGAATTTGTAATTGTCCCATTTCTTTCTATCTCACAGAATAATTTGAGGAGCATTGGAATTAATTTTTTAAAGGTCTTGTAGGATTCACCTGAGAATCAATCTGGTCCTGGGCTTTCTTTTTTGGAATGGTTTCTATTACTGCTTCTATCCCATTACTGGTTATTAGTCTGTTTAATATTTTAAATCCTCTTGATTCAATTTTGGCAAGTCATATGTGTCTAGAAAGGTATCCATTTATTCTAGGTTTTTCAATTTATTGGAGTATAGCTTTTCAAATAATTCCTAATAATCCTCTGGATTTCTGTAATGTCTATGGTGATTTCTTCTTTTTCACCTCTAGTTTTATTCATGTGGGTCATCTCTCTTTTTCTTTTGGTTAGTTTGGCTAAGGGCTTTTTTCAAAGAACCAACTCTTCATTTCATGGATCTTTTATACTGCATCTTCCCAAATCTTAATTATTTCCTTTCTTCTACTTGTTTTGTAATTGGTTTTTGTTTTTCCAGGATCTTGAGATGAATCATTAGGTTGTTTATTTGAGGTATTTATGATTTTTCTCATATAATCACTCATAACTATAAACTTTCTTCTTATAACCACCTTCATAGCATCCCAGAGATTCTGGTATGCTGTATCACTATTCTTTTTTCATTCAAAACTTTTTAAATTTCTCCCTGATTTCTTCTATCACCTGTTCATCATTGAAAACTGTATTGTTTAATCTCCAGTGTTTATATAGTTTTTGTAGTTTTGGTTGTTGTTTGTTTGTTTTGGTGTTGATTTCTAATTTTATTCCATTTATGATCAGACAAGATGCAAGGTATTATATCAGTGTTTTGTATTTCCTAGGAGTTGCTGTGTGTTCTAAAACATAGTCTGTTTTGGAGAAGTGCCATGAGCAGCTGAAAAGAAAGTGAATTAAACTTGTTGAATGAAATATTCCATAGATATCTCTTAAGTCCATTTACTTCATAATATTTTTAGACATGAAGAGTCTTTAATGAGTTCATGTCTGTAGGACCTATCTATTGGTGGGAGAGGTGTTTCAAAATCATCCAGTATTATTGTACTATGGTCTGAGTCTTTAGTTTTAGTGATTATGTTTTATGTAATTAGGTGCACCAATGTTTAGTGCATAAATATTTATTACTGTTACATCTTCTCATTGGATTGTACCCTTTATCAGTACAAAGTGACTATCTTTGTCTGTTCTGGTTAATTTTGACTTGAACTCTGCTTTCTTTGTTTGAGAGTAGCTACTTCTGCTTCTTTGAAGGTTTCATATGCATGAGTTTCTTCCCTCTCACTTTCAGCCTCTGGCTATCTTTGCCTGAAAGATGAATTTTGCCAACAACATATAATTGGATCTTATTTGTTAATACATTCTGCTAGCCTGTGTCTTTTAATTAGAGAGTTGATACCATTTAACTTTTACATTAAATGTGATGATAGAAAGATGTTTATTAACTTCAACCATATTTATTTGATATGAATGTCTAATTTGGTCCTGTTTCTCATTTGCTTAACTACTTTTCAAATGAGATTTGCCCATTTGTGAGCTGTGGATTTTTTTTTTCCTTTCCGTTTTCTATATGTTATAAATTTTAATTATGATGTTTCTTGCAGAGGCTCTTTGCGATCTTGCTTATTTGGGTTCTGAAAGTCTCCTATTTCTGGATGCCTATCTCCTCAAAGTTTGGAAAACAACCCTCTTCAATTCCAATGACTCTTAAATTTGACCAAATTCTTAATGTTGTCCCAGAGTTCTTCTATATTCTGGTCAAAGTTACATATTTTCTTTTCCTTAATACCATCTGAATGTTCAAAGCCAGCCACTTTGTCTTCCAGCTATGAAATTCTGTTTTTAGCATGACCTACTACAATAGAGAGACTTTCAACTGAACACTTTATTTGATTTAGTTTGTCTTTCATTTTCAAGATTTCTGTTTGGAGCCAGGTGCCGTGGTACATGACTGTAATCCCAGCAGCTTAGGAGACTGAGGCAGGATGATTGCGAGTTTAAAGCCAGCCTCAGCAATTTAGTAAGGCCCTAAGCAATTTAGTGAAACCCTGGCTCTAAAATATTTTTTAAAGGGGCTCTGTATTTCCTTATTGAATTTCTCATTTATATTCTGTGGACATTCTTAATTCATTCTGTTATTTTTCTGTGTTCTTTTAGAATTAATTGATAATTTTTATAATCATTCTTTTGAATTCTTCATTATACTACTTCATTTCAATATATTTTTAGTCATTTGCTGGTATAAAGAACTTTAAGAGACATGTTACCCTGTTATTTTTTTTTTCATATTCCTTGTATTCCTGTGTTGGGTTTTATGTATTTGTTGGAATATATTTCTCTTCCATTCTTACATGTGGGCCTTCTTAGGTACAGCCTTCACTTGCCAAAGTATTTTTCACTTGCAATATCAGGTTGTTGTGGATTTTTTTCCATATATTTCCAAACAGATTTTATAGTATAGATTTCCTGCCACTTCTTTGGTGATAATTAGTGTATTTTGACATAGTGTATATTGTGTCAGAACTTGAGCATTTCAGTTTTTCTATAGGTCTCAAAAGAGTGGGATCTTTCTTGTAGGTCTGGTAATTGTGTTGTATACAGAAGACTATGTGAGATACATGCTCTGTTGTTTCTCTTCACTTAACAACTTTATATATTCTAAGGGGGTATGGGAGTGATCTAGATCGAGATTCCTCATAGGTATGATATCCACTATCTTTGTGTTAATTCTCTGTCCTTGCTGTAGGAATGGATGTCCATGAGTGGAATCTGAGGACCCTCCAGCTGTTCCTATTTGGGACATTGTTTGAGTCTTTTGTCTCTTTCATCTTTTTATCAAATATTACTGATGTTTGAGCATGGTTAATTTGTGTATGGTGCAAAGTGTACTATTTCATGGTTGGGTTTATCTCATAAGTTGTCTCTGCTCTGTGAACTTAAAGGTCTAAGTAGATTCCTGGCAACTCACACAAAAGGAGGAAACAAACAATAGCATCATTAGAAGCAAACAATATACAGCATTAAAATAAATACCTGATACCTACTACAACATCTATAATCCTAATTATAACAAAAGTAAGAATGACAGAGTCAGCAATTGCCAACAGCAAAAGCAATAAGTATCCATGAACTAGGTCTTTTATTAGTGAGCAGGTGTTAACTATTTCATCCACAGTACTAATGAGTGTAACAATGTGAATGATAGGGAAAGAAGTTATATGAGTTAAATAGCTCCAAAGGCTGGTAAAAATAATATTCATTAAGATAAAATAAAATATGATAGTGTAACTGAATGTTCATTCCCTGTTCCCAGTGCCAATCAATGCTGATTTAATAATGAGGACACAGGTTTGAGAAAAAAGGAAAAAGAAGTTATTGCTTTGCTAGCAAAGGAGAAACACAGGAGACTCCTATCCCAAAGGCTTTGACTCTCATGATCAGGAGGGACCAGGGGTTTTAAAGGAACTCTTCAAGGATTACATTCTAGGTAGGGAGGTCCCAGGGGACCCTAATGGTGTGTTAGGATTCACTTGTTAATTTGAGAGATAGTCACTTTTCAGATCCTCAGCAGGCATCTCTTTCTTGTAGTGAGTGTGTTCAAGGGCAATTAACTAGAGGAAGAAAAGATAACATTGTCTCCCTAATCTTGTTAGAGAGGAGGAGAGGGAAGAAGAGAGAAAAAAAATTTTTTAAATAAAACTTAGAGCAATGAGGGCTATATTCAGAAGGTGACGGGACCACTGTTACACTTCCCCACTGTCAATTTCTACCTTCCACATTTTCAAGTTATTTTCTCCTGAAAGAAGATTAAGTTGGGAGTAAGTGACACAAGTCCTTGTTTTCTGTCAGGTGGGGCATGGACAGTTAAGGGTATTCAGCATCACAGCAGTCCAAAGGTCCATGGTGGCAGTTGGCAGATGACTGGACAAGGTATACATAGGGCAAGGTTTATGTTAGAACAACAATAAACAAGACAGTAAAGCATTACTTTGTTTGGTAAATAATATGAAAACAATTAGTATTTCAACCAGTCTCTGAAATGCAGGACATTCTTGTGTCTCTAGAGTCCTTTGTGATAGTCACATATTAGGCACTCTCATAAGTACCCTTCCTTTATGGCCTCCAGCTTTACTTACTTTTGATAGGGCTGACACAAGTGTACATCTTAACTTACATTAAAAAAATTGTTTTTCCTTTTAAATGTCCATGTAGGACTGTGCTCAAACTATACTCTCCTGCCAGATGTTTAAGACCAAGTTGGTCAAAACTGATTTATTTCTATCTATTCTTAAGAGTCAGCTGAGATTCCTTGGAGATCACTCTTGAGATGTGTGAAGCCTCCTGGCTCCTTTAGGTTTCCTCTATCAGTGGTGCCATGTGCCAGGATGGATCAGGTCAGGGTCTTGATGGCCACACATGTGGTTTCTCTTGGAAACTTCAGGCATTTTTTTTCTCCAGTGACCCTTCCCTTTGCAGAATATGCACCACTTGTTGGTTTCCTGTTCTCTAGGATTCCCTTGATCTCCCCAATTAGCAGATCATGTGACTCACTGGAGTTTCAGAGCCCGTAGAGGGGTCCCATCATTTTCTGGGTGATGGCGGACCTTAGAGGGCAAGAGTCATATATTGGCTGCTTTTTCCTTGTCCCTTTTACTTCCTTGATTTGGTCTCCAAGTTCTTGGTTTTAAACACCCAGCAAGCCAGTTTCACCAGTCTTAGAGAGGGAGTAATAGGTTATAACTTTAAAATCTATAATTTTATAGTTACCCCTTTCATTTAATTGGGTTATTATTAGTACTGGAAGTCAACAAACATTATGTACTCTTTGTCCTGTAGGTGATGGCTTATTCTCTCAAATTAACCCAAGTTTGTTTGTTTGTTTGTTTGTTTAGAAGCAGTACCTCTGCAAAAGGTACAGGCAACAGTTATAAAATTTACAAGGAAAATACAAAATGAAATTAACAGAGCAAAAACATATTCAGTTTGGGTAAAAGCTATGAACCAAGAAAAATGATTTATAATCTTGAACCTTTACTGTGTTATACATTATATCCCCTGTTTGAGATCACAGTAATCTTTATGACAAAATCAATCATTTGAATACAACTTTAAGTGAGCTGAAGTCTATCCTATTTTGGAGCCATTTTAACATGGAATGAGGTGGGAGGGAGAGCCTTATCTCAGGTAAGGTGGAACTCTTCACAAATAACATAATACATTATTACTTCTGAAATATGAATAGAAGAAAAGCTTAGAGAGCTTTTAAAACTTTTTTGTGAGAAAGTGATAAAATGTTTTCATGTTTTACAATATCCACCTTTGAACAGATCAGGCTCTCATTACTCTTAAAAATACATCTACATTTCTACCCCAGTGTAAAAATTAACATAAAATTTTACATACATCTTATTGATAACAGGTTCTGTTATATAACATTAAATGACATAAATAAATCTCCAATTAAATGTGTTATTTCTTTAAGTTAAAAATTACCATTTCACACAACTTTACGACATTAGCTTGGTAAAGTACTTTTCCAAGCTTTATATTTTAAAACTTGTGTATTAGAAAAATGTGAGTATACTTAATGTAAAGCCAGATGACCAAAAGGAGGCAGATTAAACCACTGGGTAATGGCTTTATTGGAATGTATGCTCCCAGGCAAACTCCTCAGTCCAACAGATAAGGTCTGGGAGAATTATACACGTGTTCCATGGTACAGAAAACTTAAAGGGCCTGGTTTGGAAAAGGAAGGCTTAAAGCAGGAAGAGAAGAGCTTTGAGGTAGGAAAAGGAGGTATTTAGAGTCCTGTGTCCTCTGGTATTGGTCAGGGGATCCTGCTGAAGTCAGAGTCCTTCCAGGATGAGTCATGAAAAGTACACTGATTTGGTAGGAGGCGCCATTACTGCTTACATATCATTGTCTGGTTGGCTGTTCCTTTGCACATGAGGGCTGCTTGCTGCTTCATTCCCTGTGGCCTGTGGCCGTGGCCATATTTTACATTCTGCATTTGCCTCATGAGAAGAAATGCGAAATCTTGAGGGGACCTAACACTTAATATACAAAAATACTAAAAGTTAGCATCACTATTACACAGATTTTCTTGTATTAACTAGGTTTAATTTTTTACAGTAAAATTCAGAATTCATAGATTGTTACAAGTTTGCAGAGTTTAGCAATACTAGCAAAAATCAAAGGATAGCCTTAAATCTGTTATACATTTAGGCAACGAGGTTAATGATCAGAAATAGACTTAGTTAAATCAAACAGATATAAGCCAGTTTCTCAAATGGTAGTGTGGCCCTTGTATGCCAGATGTAATATATAAAGACAGTACTTATTGGTTCTACTTCTACAGAATGTAAGGCTCAGACAAACCTTTAGTTTCAGATGTATACATACCTCTAGTCACATATATTCAGGTTATTTATGAAAAATCAAGCTTGGTCAAAATTGTAAGTTATCTGTTTCTCCAACAAAGAAAAATCCTAAAAGTAATGGATATCACACTTTAATATTTTATAGCTCTCAAGCCTTGCATAAATTGTTACTCATGTGTATGAGGTTTTCTTTTTTAAAGGCAGGATAGGCAGAGTAGGATATCTGGAAGAGCTGACTCAATTCACATTTTAAATAACTGTTCAGAAGACAATGAATCCCCAGAATCCCCATTAATGTCTCTCTCTTAAAGGGTTACCCCTCCTCCCTGGGGGCAAGTTATTTCCTCCTAAAATAAAATCTTGGTTAAGATAACATTGATCACTTTTCTCAGTGTCCCTTTGGCCTAAAAGGCCTTATTCATTTCTAGAAGAACTCCAGCAGAGCAAGTTCTGTTTTCTTTTCTTGGAAAGCACTTGCAAATGAAATTGTTACTATTTGGGTGAGCATGTTATCTGTACATTTAATTTACATAACAAATCCCAGGACAGGAATCAGTCTGACATACTAAAAATAAAAATAAAAATGTGCCTTAAATCTTTTTCTCTTCCAGTTTGTGCTCAAGGGTTGGAACACAGGTTATTGTTGTTTGACCAGTCTCCCATATCATCAGCATAATGCCATCAACTTTGAGTGAGTTCTCCACTGTCAATTGTACTTAGAGATTCTCTCTTTATATATGCATGTATCTAGGGCATTCTGTCCAATGAAAGTCACATTGACCATACAAAGATTGTTAAGGACCTCTCTCTGCAGAAATCAGAAGAGCCAAGACATAGGTGCTTGAATTCATGGAGACTTGATTTGGGAAGGCCCTTGTATTTCAGCTTTTTGGGCAACAGTTAGGTCTGCATCCAAAAATGTTCTCTGGCTAAGTAGAGCCATCCTATCAGTTTTTGGGGGGGGCAGGGGATCCTGGAGATTGGACTCAGGGGCACTCGACCACTGAGCCACATCCCCAGCCCTATTTTCTGTTTTATGTAGAGACAGGGTCTCACTGAGCTGCTTAGTGCCTCACCATTGTTGAGGCTGGCTTTGAACTCAGGATTCTCCTGTCTCAGCCTCCCTAAGTGCTGGGATTACATACTTGCGCCACCGCACCCAGCTGAGCCATCCTATCAGATCTTTAAAAAGGGAGACTATTTTGTCCCCTATTTATAATTTTATTTAATAGTACTGGAACTTATTGCCCCATTCCTTGTAACTGGCAGCTTTTATTTTTTATCCCCCATTAAGATAGGCTGGTTCATCATCAGACAATGAGTGTAATGGGCCCCAGATAAGGTTTTTTCAAATGTAAAGGCAACCCTATGAGGTTAAGCATTCCAGTCCACTCCTTTGTCCCCAGAGTGGTGGGAAAATGGAAATGGGGGTAGACCCAAATGGCAGTTACAAAAATATTCATACTTAACAACTAAAAACATACAGCCAAATAGAAAGTCATGGGCCAAGCCAATAGCTTTTATATCTTCCCAACATCTGTACAGCATAGATTCCAACAATTAGTTCCAATGCTTTCAATTTCTGTTCAGCATGGCCTCTGATCAATGCCTTTATCCAGAAGCCTTATGTCCCCAGGCTAGTATATTCAAATAGAAAATCTTTCCACCAGTTTCCCCCCTCACATGACAAAGAGTTTCATTCTTTTTTTATTTTTCCTCTCATGCAAAACTAATTTTTTTTTAAATTTTTATCCTCTCCCATTATCCATGGATTTCATTCTTTGAACCCATGAAACAAGAACCAGAGAGAAAATCAGTAAAACCTATAACCCAAATAGATTTCATTTGTCTGCAGAAGCAGCAAACTGAGCCTGTTCTCATATTCCATTTTATTCCCATGGGCAAGAATGGCTGAAAAGCAGAGTAGATGCCAGATCCTTTTTGCTCATTTCTCTATAGATCAGGCAGATTTCTTGAGTCCCCCCCCCCCTTTATGCCAGGACTGGTGTCCCTGATCCACAGCAGGATGATTTGCAGTTGCCTGAGGCTAGACTGAGAAGCAGTGCTCAGACTGTCAGCACTGGGTTAAAGGGGAAAAAAATTTTTTTTCAATCCACCTTTGGTGTCCTGCTATGCTCACACATTAGAGGCCACACCTTTTGCATTCAACTTAATTTTTGACTGTTAAGACTCCTTATTATGTAATTGCATACATGCAATTACATGTACATATAGAATACTTACTTTATCTCTGACAAACAAACTCCCAACTGCAAGATTGTGCAATGATTCAGAAAACCATTCAAAGACCAGATTGTTACAGTAAAACATGATCTTTTTCTTAGACATGTTTACATATACAGGTGACCCATTCAGCCAAAATCTTTCCCAAGAAATAATTTATAGGATCAACACACTACTGCCCATGTCTTAAAGGGTCAGAAACAGATACAAACAAAAAAACAAAACATAACAACAGACAAATAGAGAGGATCCCTAAACTATGGCTGACAAATGGGAACCTTTAAAATAGGGGGGAAATCTCCCCAGGTTCCCAACTTCCACTTAACCATGACTCCTACACCAGTGGTGCCACAAATGTCACCATGAAGGGACCAGATGATCCTACAAAGGGGAACCAGAAGTGTAGAATCAAGGGTCTTGGTGTGCACACCAGAGGAGCTTACAAAATGGTCAAAGTGTCACAACTTTACTGCATTCAGTTTCCTTTTTTTCAAAGTAGACCAAGTTGGAGCAATCCTTACAGGGAATTGCAGGGAAGGAAGGTGGGAGTTCCCCTGTTATACCCAATCAGCAAGAAACAACAAACTCATACATTCATTCTTTAAAGGTTTATTTTTCAGCCGGTGGGACTGCAAAGCCAGTTAGAGTCAATTCAAAGTTTCAGCCCCCAACTTGGCTTAATTTATAGATTATATAGCAAAAGAAAGCTGTGAGTTAGGCGCTATGACATTTTCTCCTTTTAGCCAATGCAAGCAAGCCAACAATACAGAAGCAGAAATTACAGTTAGCAAAGCCCACCCTACACCCACCCTACATTTGGGAAATAGACTGTAACACTGTTTTAGTAAGCATCTTGGGTTTGGCAAGCATCCTAGAATTGTTTTTTATCTGAAACAAGTCAAGATGACCATGACTCTTTGCAAAAATTAAGTATGTTGATATTTGGGCTACAGTTAAGGTGGCTGACTGGGCTAAAGTTAAGGTGGCTGACAGCCCAGACAAAATGGAGTTTCTTTAGCTAAGAATTACCACACCCCAAAACAAAAGGGCTTTGGCAGCTACTGGGAGTCCCTTAGTCCCTCCCTTTACTTACAGGAATAGCTCCTCTGGTTCAGTTCAATCCAAGATACATTCACCCATCTTCTAACTTTCCAGTAGTCAGCTCTCAAAAAGTTCACCTTACATCCTCTGCATGGAATTGCAGTTGCTTGGAGTGCTAGGCCTGCCCAAGAAAGCCAGATCATGGGCTGCTCTCAAGTTCCATCTAGGATGCCAAAATCTATAACTAAAACCTCAGTCCCTATCCCCAATGCCAATCAATGCCAATTTAATAATAAGGACACAGGTTTGAGAAAATGGAAAAAGAAGTGTTATTGCTTTGCTAGCAAAGGAGAAACATAGGAGACTCCTGTCCCAAAGACTGTGACTCTCATGATCAGATCACAAGGGTGTTTTAAAGGAACTCTTCAAGGATTACATTCTAGGTAGGGTTATCCCAGGGCACCCTAATGGTGCATTAGGATTCACTTGTTGATTTGGGAGATATTCACTTTTCAGATCCTCAGCAGGCATCTCTTTCTTGTAGTGGGTGTGTTCAAGGGCAATTAACTAGGGGAAGAAAAGATAACACTGTCTCCCTAATCTTGTTAGGGAGGGGTAGAGGGGAGAAGAGAGAAAAAAAATTTTTTAAATAAAACTTAGAGCAATGAGGGCTATATTCAGAAGGTGAAGACCACTGTTACAATAAGAAGGCAAAAAAAATGTTTAAAACATGAACAGAGAGAAAGCAAAAGAGATGTAGTGAGTGATGGCTAGAAAGAAGAAAAACAATGGGACAGAGAAAGGGAGAACAATAGAATTTGGCTGTTAGAGGGAAAAGAAATGGGAGAAAGGAAAACAGATCAACAAAAAATTTGAAAATATATTAAAAAAAACCTCATCCTCAAAAGATAAGCCAAAGAAGAATAACAATCATTTAAAAATTCTAAAATTGAAAATATATATGTGTGTATGTGTATCATCACAACAAGAACATCAAAAATTACCAAAAAAATAAAGAAGAAAAAGATTCTTACTAAAAAATAAAAGTCTCCACTGAGATAGTCAAAACTGTTAATGAGCATGGATGATTGGTCACTGCCTATGCCTTACTGTCCTTTCTGTTTCTTCTTGGCTGGGGGGCAGAACACAAAGGCTGAGGGTTGTTAAATCCTTTTTTTGTGTGTTGCACACTGTGCTGCCAACTGGAATGGTCTAAATATGAAAATTTTTTGAAATGTTTTTTCAACTTTTCTTCTCACCAGCATAAGGTATGTCAGAATGGGAGTTACTTCAACTGGACATACGTCCACACAGACAAGATCAAAACATCAAAGTGGTATTGCTGCAGTGTTCTAAGTAAGAAGTTCAGGCAGCTGGGGTTTAATTCTAATCAGGCCCTAAGAATTTTGTTAGGTGTTATCAGCTCTGGAAAGATTAAATCTACACACTGCTAGGATCTGGCAGACACTGAGGTCTGCTGAGAGTCTGGATATCAGGAGCCTCCCACAAATTCTACTATGGAGTAAGAAAGCCAACCATTCACAGGTCACACTTCACTGCCCACTTTTACAGCCTTCATGGGCTTGGTCCCTGAGTGTAAACATGTTTAGTTCCCTGACTCTTTTCAGCTGATCACATGAGCCACCAGACTCAAAGAGAAAGTGAATTGTACTCCTTTCCATATCTCTTACTTGAATTTCCCTAGGTACAATCTCTGTGCCTGTTTTACTCACATTCTGCTATGTACATCATAGGCCCCACAGTAGGTACTTGTTGAGACAGTATGGCAATATTTTCTATGATCTCTCAGGCTCCTACTTCAGCAAGCTGAAGAATGGTCTCAAGATGGCTCCTTTC
Organism: Xerus rutilus; assembly: GCA_028644305.1. Classification (NCBI taxonomy): domain Eukaryota; kingdom Metazoa; phylum Chordata; class Mammalia; order Rodentia; family Sciuridae; genus Xerus; species Xerus rutilus. The sequence continues at coordinate 32,047,718 of CM053410.1, read as the reverse complement.
CTCGGTTCTCTGCCAGTTGAGAAACACAGAACATTTTTTAAGCACCTGGTTACTGTACAGTCTCTGGATCAGCAAAGTTCAGGCTACTTTTCTGTTTGACAGGATTTTCCATGCCAAATGTATCCATTTTGTTCCTCTCTCTGTTTGTTATCTCTCCCCTCTGTGGTGAACCAACACCACTACTGGTGCTGCAACAACAATCATCTTAGATCCAATATATTCTTTCTTGTTATTTGTTCAATGCACTCAAATTTATGAGTCCCAGGTAGATTCCAACTGTCCAGTATTGAATTGAGAAACTGTACTCCTGCTGCTTGAACCCCAAGCCACAGAGAAACTGGAAATGCAGCCTTTCTCTAATTGGCCATCTTGAATCTCTATATCTCCTTAAACTTCAAAAGTTTTAGTTAACATGTAATAATTTCACATATTTATGAGGTACCATGTGGTACTTTGATGCATGTATACAATATATACTCATCAAACCAACGTAATTAACATTTCCACCTCCTTATCATTATTTTGAATATGGGGACTTCGAGCTCCTCTTTTTCTTTTCTTTTGGTACTTGGAGATTGTACCCAGGCATGCTTTACACTGAACCACATCTACAGTCCTTTTAATTTTTTTTCATATTGAGACAGGATCCTGCTAAGTTGCTGAGGTTCTCACTGAGTTGTTGAGGCTGGCCTTGAACTTATGATCATTCTATCCAAGTCTGCTGAGCTGCTGGAATTACAGTTGTTCACCACCACACCTGGCAAGCTCCTCTCTTTTAATTCATATCATTTCAGTAACTCCTTTTTTTCTTCTTTTTTTCTCTCTCTTTTTTTCTTTTCCTTGTCATGCTAAAGATAAAACCCAGGGTTTTGTTCATGGCAAGTATGTACTGGACCACTGAGCTATACCCTGAGCCTTGTAACTCTTTTTCCCTGATGGTAATCTAGGTCCCTTTGTCCTTAGTCTATTCACACAAATAAGTTTGATCTCCTTATATGTAATCAAAATCTTGTCCTTGCCTCTATGCAGGTTCCCTGTTCATTCCTAGTTGAACTCCAACCTCTAACACCCTTCATCGTCCTTCCCAAGTGGATGCTGCTTTACTCCATCCTTTCTAAGATTCACTGTGCCAGGTCACCCTGTTATTCAAATGATTGATTTCCCCCTTCAGATATTGAAAACCTTTATTGTGTGTCCCTTCATGTGTGAGTGCCTCCTGACCCTGTTCAGTCTGAGATGCCACATTCTATTTCATTCTTCTTTCAGGGATATTCTCAGTTGAATTCAATACTGTAGGATGACTCATTCTTATCCCCTCCTCATTTTATCCAAGAACCAACTTCTCACCTTAAGCTCCCACAACTCTGTCTTCTTCTCTGCATACTTTGTCCCCATGATTTTGAACTGAAATATTCAAGAAGAGAAAGAAGAAAAGAGCTCCATATAGCTTTGATAATCAACATATGAAACTCTATAAAACAGGGATTTGATTCAATTGCATCAAATATATAATATGGGGATAAAAGTCATTTATAATATTGAGTTTTCCAAAACTATAAATATTTAATAGCTTATCTCATTATCTCTCAAAGTTTAAAATAATGCTCTTAGAAGACTTGCATCATTTTAAAATTTATTTCTAGTTTTATCCTATTTTAAATGTTATCTTTTTGTAAATCTTGTGTCCCCTTTGACATTATAAAAACTAAATTGATATTTTGTGTTTCGATGTGATAGCTTGGATTTTGAATGTCCTCCAAAGGCCTATGCATCAAAGGTTTGTTCCTCAGATCTGCACTATTAAAAGGTGGTGAAAATCTTTAGAAGGTGGGGCCTGGTGGGAAGATTTATGTCATTGGGGGTGTACTGTTTAAAAGGATTATAGTACAGTACCCTCTCTCTCTTTTTCTCTCTAATTTCCTGGCCACCAAATAGGAAGCATAAATTTCCAATCATGAATATTCTGCCTCACTGCAGATTCAAAAGAGATCGGGTCAACAAAAAATGAACTGAAATCTCCAAAACTGTGAGCCACAATAAAGCTTTCATCTTTTTAAATTTGATTATCTCAGATTTATTATAGTAACAGAAATATAACTAACACAATGAATTTGAGTTTGGGTATCTTGCTAAATTTGTGTTGTTATATTTTTCTTATTTTAATATTTTATCTAAGGATTATTTGAGATTTTCTACATACACACGTGGGTTATCTATAAATAGTGACAGTTTTGTTTACTTTTCAATTCCTAGAATTTGTATTTCTTTTTCTTTCCCATTGCAAGAATGATGTTGAATAAAAGTAAGGGTAGTAGGAACCCATGTTTTGTTGAAACTACAAAAGAAAATTATATTTTTCAATATGTAGGTAGATGGTTGTTTCTTATTTTTCTGATAGATACATTTTAATAGTGTATTAGTTTCCCATTGTTGCATATCAGATCACAAACTTCACATTTTAAAGCCACAACACCCACTATCTCAGAGTTTCTGTGGGTCAAGAGCCTGGGCAGGGTTTAGCTCAGGGTCTCATGGTACCGAAATCAAGGTATCAGCTGAGCTGTATGTTCAGTGGGAGGCTTAACTGGGAAGAATCTTCTTCAAAATTCTTTCAATTTGTTGACAGGATTTGTTTCCTTGTTACTTGTAGGACTAAGATTCCAGCTATTTCTTGGCTCTTAATTGGCACCTACCTTCAGGGCCTAGCTGTTGCCATACTTTCTGGAGGCTGTGCACAGTTCTTGGCCATATTGGGCTTCCTCAACATGGCTGCTTACATCAAAACAGCTAGGAGTATCTGTTACCTCAGGGCTTAAATTGGGCTCACCGAGGATAATTTCCCTTTTGATTAACTCAGGATTAGCTAATTTGGGACCTTAATTACATCTGCAAGATTCCTTTACATTTTCTATCTTTGCAAGATTCTACTGTCCATTGGGAAGTCATGGGTTCTGTTCACACTCAAGGGAAAAGAATTATACAAGGTAAGGATGCCAAATGGTAGGAATCATGGAGGTCACCATAAGGTCTGTCCACCACAATTGTATTAAGGAAGTTCTCTTACAATACTCATTTTAAAAGTTTTTATCATGAAAAAATATTAAATTTTGCCAGGTGCTTCTTTTGCATCTATTAAGATGGTTATATTTTTTTAAATGTAGTAAACTAAATTATTTTATTTGGTCACATTAAACCAAAGTCACGTTTGTCAGATAACCTGAAATTGATAATGTCATTAATTTTGGTTTTATACAACACTACTTTTGGTATGCTAATATTTTGATTAGGACACTTACTTAAATTTCTTTTGACAGATTTTTTAAAAATTTTTTTTAGTTGTAAATGGGCACAATATCTTTTTATATATTTATTTCTATGTTGTGCTGAGGATTGAACCCAGTGCCTCACACATGTGAGGCAAATGATTTACCACTGAACTATAGTCCCAGCCCTCTTTTGATAGATATGGATAAGAAATTTTTAATACTTTAACATTTATATTCTTCCAAATTTATATGTATTATTGCTTTATATTTTAATTATCTTATATCTTCCTTTTTATTTTTTATAGTGCTGAGGATAAAACTTGTATTTCCCAGGCAAGCCCTGTACCACTGAGCTACACTCCCAGCAATTTTCTAGTATCTTCTTTTTGTATTGGTGGGTGGTTACTAGGAATTGAACCCAGAGGCACTTTACCACTGAGGTACATTCCCAGCCCTTTTTATTTTTTATTTTAGGACAGGGTCTCACAAAGGTGCTTAGGCCCTTATTAAGTTGCTGAAGCTGTCCTTAAATTAGTAATATTCCTGCCTCAGTCTCCAAGCTGCTAGAATTACAGGCACACAAACCACACTCAGTATCTTATATCTTTTTAAAACACTAAACATTTTTATAACTTTTATGTAATACTGTCAATGTTCATTTAAATTTGCCTGCATATTTAATATTTTTCTTTTGCATCTTAGAATTTCCATCTAGGATCATTTTTCTTCTTTTAGTAGTATACTTTAATTTTCACCAATGTATCCCCCTGATTCAAAAACAAAAAGCCCTTTGTTTAAAAATGTCTTCATTATCTCTTATTCTTCATACATATTTTCACTTGATGGACAATTCTAGGTTGGTAGTTGGGTTGTCTTTCATCACACAGAAGATTCCACTGAGTTCTTCCTTCCATAAACACTGCTGAGAAATCGACCTTCTATATAATTCTTCCTACTTCAAATATGATTTATTCTCTGCCCTCGTCCCTTCCCCTTTCCATCTTATCTTTGTTGAGGTTCATTTGACTTTTTATAACTATGGTTTTATGTCTCAGATTAAATATATCTAGACTTTATTGATCTAGCCTCCACATTTTTTTGTTGTTGTTTGTCTTCTGTATTGATGAAGATCAAATCCAGGGGGGCCTTGTGCATGATAGGCAAGCACTCTACCACTGATCTACAACCTCCTTTCCCTAATCTCCACATTTTTTAACTTCTCAGGTTTCCCATGTTTGAGGGGATCTCTCATATTTTTATTTCAATAATTATCTCTTCTACTGTTTCTGATCAGCTATCTGACCTACACATAGAAATTTTAATTTTGTTATACTTTTAAGAACAACTTTTATCAATACCACTATTAGTAAAATGTTACAATCACTTAAAAATATCCTAGAATTTACTATGAGAATCAAATGCTAGGGAATAAGTACCAGATAAATAGGGAATAAATACCAAATAAATAGCAACATATAGCATTCTGATGTGTGCTACATTAAACCTTTTCATGTATCTCATTAAGTCCATCTTTTCTCCAATTTAGAGCAAATATGACACTTGTTATATAAGTGATCATAAAATGAGAGTATTTATGCTGTTGAATCTTGTTCATGTCACGTTATAGGCCTATTGCATAATATGTACTTATCCCTAAGAGGTTACCAACTGATGATCCAAATTTTACAAGAGATACACTAGTCTTTAATAGGAGCATGACTTACATGCTCAATAGGCTATAGAGAAACACATATTATGTGTAATAAAAATGGATGAAAAAAATTAGATCTTTCCATGCAAAAATGAGTGTTACAGTTTAGATATAAAATGTCCCCCAACCTCACCCCAAAGGCTGGGTCTTCAACTGGTGGTGCTATGGGAAGTGATGGAAACTTTTGGAGAAAGTGGAAATTAGAAGAAAGTTAGGTCATTAGAGGCATACCCTTGAAGGGGAAATTGGGACTCTCATCCCTTTTTCTTTCTCTTTGCTTCTCAGCTGCCATTAAGTGAACAGACCTCCTTTACCATGCACTCTCTCTATAATATAACATGACACCACAGGCCCAAAGCAACAGGGTCAAGTGACCAGGAAGTAAAACCATGAGCCAAAATAAGTCTTTCTTCCATTTAAGTTGGTTATCTCAGGTATTTAGTTACAGTAAGGGAAAGCCAATTAACATAGGACAGAAAGGAAGCTCTGTGATAGGCTTATTAGTGAAGTTTTGATGAATCTACTATAAAGAGTAAAAGAATTCAAGGTATATAGCATAAAGAATTTGGCAAACAGAAATGTCATCCAGAGCCTGTAACTTCCTAAACCTGAAGAAACACCTCTTGGGAGTAGTGATGGATGGATTTGTCCTACTAAGTCACTAGAGGCACACTTCACCAGAAGCAGTGTTATTTCAGGAACTAGCTGAAGGTGTTTCTGTAGCTGACATAGTTGTGGGGATTGGTGGGGACCTGAGAATCTTCCCTGAGTCAGGATTCACAAACTCAGCTATTACATACTGAATGACAGCAAAAAGTGTGACTAAGGAGCAAAAACATCAGCTCATAGGAGTAAGTAGAAGCCAAATCACTAGACGGAGCACACACTCAGGGCTGCTCTAGAATTACAGAGAAGCAGCACAGTGGGGAAGTTGGAACTAAAAAGCTGCGAAAATGCTGAATGGAAAGAACTTCTCAGTTAGGGCCTGATGCCTGGGGATGCTTCCATTGCAAATTTTAGAGGGGAAAAAAAGAATCTCTTAAGTTATAATAGCTTGGAAATGTGAAATGTGAATCCCAATTCCTACACCATTCTGGTTCTAACATATAATAAATCTCATTGAGTCAAATATTTTTATTTTTATTTGTTTTTGTTAGTTATACATAGCAATAGAATCTATTTTGATATGTTTATACAAGCATGGAATGTATCTTATTATAATTAAGATTCAAGTCTTCTTGTTATACATGATGTAGAGTTTCATTGGTGGTGTATTCATACATGAACACAGAAAGTTTATGTCCTGTTCATTCTATTGTCTTTCCTATTCCCATCTCCTCTCCTTTCCCTTCATTCCTTTGTCTAATACAGTATATCTGGTCTTCCCTTCTCCACCACTTATTGTGTGTTAGCATCTGCATATCAGAGAGACTATTCAGCCTTTGGTTTTTTGGGATTGGCTTATTTCACTTAGCATGATATTCTCCAACTTCATCCATTTACAGGCAGATGCTCTAATTTTATTATTCTTTATGACTACTATTCCATTGTGTATATATACCATATTTTCTTTATTCATTCATCTGTTGAAGGGCAACTAGGTTGGTTTAATAGCTCAGCTATTCTGAATTGAGCTACTATATAGTAGCTCAATTATATATATATATAGTGTGGCCCTATATATATACTATACTATATATATATATATATATAGTATATATACATACATATATGTATATACACACTATATATATAGTGTGGCCCCATCACTATAGTATGCTGATTTTAAATCCTTTGGGTATATGCCAAGGAGTGGGATAACTAGATCAAATGATGGTCCCATTCTAAGTTTTCTGAGGAATCTCCAAACTTTTTCCAGAGTGGCTGCATTAATTTGCAGTCCCACAGACAGAGTATGAGTGTATCCTTTTCCCTACATCTTTGCCAACATTTATTGTTACTTGTATTCTTGATAATTGCCATTCTGACTGAAGTAAGACTAAATCTCAGTGTAATCTTAATTTGCATTTCTCTGCTAGAGATAATGAACATTTTTTCATGTTCTTGTTGACCATTTGTATTTTTCTTTTGTAAAGTGTCTCTTTAGTTCCTTTGCCCATTTATTGATTGGATTTTGTTGTTGTTGTTGTTGTTGTTTTGTTTGTAGTTAAGCTTTTTGAGTTCTGTGTATATCCTGGAAAATAACACCTAAACTGACGTGCAGGTGGCAAAGATTTCCTTCTATTCTGTAGGCTCCATTTTCATACTCTTGTTTCCTTTTTTGTGAAGAAGTTTTTAGTTTGATACCATCCCATTTATTGATTTTTTTTTTTTTTTAAACTTTTTTTTTTTTTTTTTAATTCTTTCTTAGTTGTAGATGGACACAATGTCTTTATTTTATTGCTTTGTATGTGGTGCTGAGGATCGAACCCAGGGCCTCACGCATGCGAGGCAAGCGCTCTACCGCTGAGCCACAATCCCAGCCCCCATTTATTGATTTTTTAATTTTACTTCTTGTTCTTTTAGAATCTTGTTGAGGAAGTCAGTTCCTAAGCCAAAATGTTAGAGTGTTGAACCTACATTTTCTTCTAGTAGTTGCAAGGCTTGTAGTCTGATATCTAGGTCTTTGATCCACTTTGAGTTGAGTTTTTTTCAGGGTGAGAAATAGAGGTTAAATTTTATTCTGCTGCATATGGATTTCCAGTTTTCTCAGCATCATTTTTGAATAGGCTATCTTTTCTCCAAGATATATTTTGGCCACCTTTGTCTAGTATGATATAACTGTATTTATGTGAGTTTTTCTCTATGTCTTTTATTCTATTACATTGGTCTTCATGCCTGTTTTGGTGCCAATACTATGTCATTTTTATTACTATAGCTCTGTAGCAAAAGTTAAAGTCTGATATTGTGATGCTTTCTGCTTCAATCTTCTAGCTAAGGATTGCTTTGGCTATTCTGGACCCCATATTTTTCCAAGTGAATTTTATGACTGCTTTTTCTATTTCTATGAAAAATGTTATTGGAATTTTAATAGGTTGTATTGAATTTACGTAGTACTTTTGGTCATATAACCATTTTGACAATATTAATTCTGTCTATCTGAGAACATGAGAGATCTTTCCATATTCTAAAGTCTTATTCAATTTTTTTCATTTAGTGTTTTGTAGTTTTTATTGTAGGGGCTTTTAACCTCTTTTGTTAGATTGATTTCAAAGTATTTGAATTTTTGAGGCTATTGTGAATGGGATAGTTAATTTCTCTTTCAGCAGATTCATCATTGATGTATAGAAACACAATTGATTTATGAGTATTAACTTTGTATCCTCCCACTTTACCAAATTTATTTATGAGTTCCAGAAGTTTTCCAGTGGAGTTTTTGGGTCTTCTAAACATAGAACCATGTCATTGGCAAATAGAGATATTTTGAGCTCTTCTTTTCCTATTCATCACCCTTTAATTTTTTTCTATTGCCTAATTGCTGTGGTTATAGTTTCAAGGACTGTTGAATAGAAGTGATTAAGTAGGGCTTCTGTCTTGTTCCAGTTTTTAGAGGGAATGCCTTTAGTTTTTCTCAGTTTGGAAAAATGCTGGCCTTGGTTTTGCCATATATAGCTTTTACAATGTTAACGTATGTTTCTGGTATCCCTAGTTTTTCTGGTGTTTTAAACATTAATGATGCTATATTTTGTCAAATTTCTTTATCTATTGAGATAATCGTCTGGTTCTTATATTTAAGCCTATTGTGATGAATTACATTTATTGATTACTGTATGTTGAACCAACCTTACACCCCTGGAATGAAACCCACTTGATCTTGGGGTACACTATTTTTTAATGAGCTTTTGTATGTGATTTGCAATTATTTTATTAGGAATTTTTGCATTGTTTTCATCAAGGATAGTGGTATGAAATATTCTTTCCTTGATGTGTCTTTGTTATGTTTTGGTGTCAGCAATGAGTAGTCAATGACCTTCTTTATCTCTTCTGATTAACTTTGGCTTAAAATTAACTTTATCTGATATGAAAATAGAAACCTTTTCTTTTTATGAGATTCATGTAAGTGAAATGATTTTTTCCCATTCTTTTATCTGTGGATGTCTTTGCTACAAAGTGAGTCTCTTGAAGACACCATATTATTGGGCCTTGTGTTTTGATCCAATCTGCCAGCTTACATCTTTTGATTGATGAGTTTAGGCCACTTACATTCAATGTTATTATTGAGAGATAATTTTTATTCCCTGTCATTTTGATTTATTTCTAGTTTTTTATTTGTATTAGTTTCTCTGTTGATTAATTCTTCTAATGTAGTTACTCTCTCTACTTGTTTGCATTTTTACTTTTTATTTCTTCTTCATGAATAATTATTGAATATTTTTTATAGTTCAGGCCCTCTACCTGTGAATTCTTTTAAGCTTTGTTTATCATGAAATGTTTTTATTTAATCTTCAATTCTGAAGCTTAATTTTGCTGGTTATACTGTTGTTGGTGGCATCCATTTTCTTTCAAACTTTGGCATATATTATTCCAAGACCTCCTATCTTTTAGGGTCTGGGTTGAGAAATCAGTTGAGATCCAGATTTGTTTCTTTCTAAACGTGACCTGATGTTTTTCTCTAGCAGCTTTTAAAATTTTATCCTTATTCTGTATGTTAGGCATTTTCATAATGTGCTTTTGTTTGAATCTGTTGTAATTTTGTGTATTTGAAGTATATGCCTCCTATATTTGATTTTTCCATTTTATTCTTAAGTTTAGGGAAATGTTCTGATATTTTATTGAGAAGACTGTGCATTCATTTGGTTTGTATCTCCATGCCTTCATCTCTCTCAATAAATCTGAAATTTGTTCTCTTCTTATTATCTAATATTTCTTGAAATTTTTGCTCATAATCTCTTAATATCTTTTCTCTATGGTCAAATTTATTTTCAAGATTAAACATTTTGTCTTTGTTTCCTGAAACTCTATCTTCCAAGTTGCAGAGTCTACTGGTAATGCTCTTCATTTAATTTTTATTTTGATTCATTGATTTCTTCATTTTGAGGATTTCTGTTTGATTTTTTTAGAATATCTTTATTGAAATGATCTTTCATTTCCTGTATCTTTCTCTCTAATTTCACTCCTTACATCATCTTTTATCTCACAGATCAGTTGAACTATGAACTTTCTAAATTCCTTCTCTGACATTTCCTCCACTGTGGTGTCAGTGGATTCTGTTACTGAGGTGTTTTGATTTGCTTGGAATGGTACATTCCCTTGCTTTTTCATATGGTTTGTGTGTCTACTATTCTATCAGTATGAATCTGAGACAGTAGAATTTCTACCCTTTGAACTTATAGTGTCCCTGAAGGTTTCTAGTACTCACAGATGAGGGGGAGACAAATATTAACAACAACCAATGCAAACAATATACAGCATTAAACTAAATAGTTTCTACTATCACATCTACAATGTTAATTAGCACAATAAACATAATGATATGATAAGCAATTCCTACCATAAAAACAATAAGTTTGCAAAAGTGTTTGCAATTTCAAAAGTTGAACAGGGAGAATGAAGAAAATATGGATGATGTGATGATTATGAGGAAGGAGTAAATAGAAATAAAAAGTGAAAGAAAAAACAATAGAATTTGTTATCAAAAGGAAAGAGAGAAAGAGAATCAAGAGAAACAGACATGTGGAAAACAGTACAAAATATAAATACTAATAAAAAAACAGTACAAAATATAAATACTAATTAAAAACCCTAGCCCTCTCTGATTTTCTATTCCAAGAAATGTCATGGTATCACCTAAAATGAGGTTTCTTTTAGTCCCTTTCCCTGCTTTGTCCATAGTGAATCATCTGTGGAAATCATTGGTGTCAGCAGTGTATTTTCTTCTTTTATATTATTGTATCCAAACTTCCAAGCCCCCAAGATGTCCTGAGAAGCCAATATTAAATCCTAGTAAAATCCTTCTTTTGTCCATCTCACTGAGAAGTTGTTTATTCTCTCTTTCTTGGTCTCACACCACAGTACAGCTGGAAAAGCAATCTGCTCTACTTTGTCATCTTCATTCTTCTCATTGAGTCAAATTTGACTTCTGATAAGAGGTGTGTATCAGTTTGTTTTTATTGTAATATAATTCATATAACATAAAGCACACTGTTTAAAAGTATATAAATCAGTGATTTTTAGTATATTAACTACATTGGACAACTATCAGTACTATCTAATTCTAGAATATTTTCACCACTCCAAAAAGAAAACTTGTACCTATTAGTAGTCAGCCCCAATTCTCCCCTTCTCCCATCTCCTGGAAAATACTAATCTACTATTTGTCCCTATGAATTTGCCTATACTGGACCATTCATATATCAGATGGAATTATACAATATGCAGCCTTTCATGACTGGCTTCTTTCACTTAGCATAATGTTTACACACTTCATTCATATTGTAGCACATAGCAATGCACATTCCTTGCTATAGCTGAATAATACTGTGGATACAGTACACTTTGTTTACCCATTTATCAGTTGTTGTACATTGGATTGCTTCCACATTTTAGCTGTTGTGCATATTCTGCCATGAGTATTTATGTATAATCCTTGTTGATTTGGGGGGTCATAATTATGGACCTCAAACCTCATGAGTTAACCAGCAATCCAGTAAAGTTGAAACTTATACTTTTTTAGATGCTTCTGAGTTATAATTATGGCCTTTGATGACAATAAGTACTGATTCTAAAGCATAAATATCTTTGGGGTAAATGTACCAGAAATTTGGGATTGTTTTGTTTTCTGAAATATGCAGGTATAGAAAATAGTGGTGTGTAATTTTTTTGTGCTCTATTAATGCTTTGGGTCCTTAAAAAATGAGTCTCCTGAGTGACTTAGCAGAGAACAAATATAATTTGAGGACCTCAAGGAATTCCACCCTCTCTAGGGAAAGACAAACAGGGCTTCATCTTCTGAAAGAATGAAGAAATAGAGAGTTTATCTAACAAATATTGAGTAGAATGAGAAGTTGGGGAGGATAGATTTGGATTTTTACTTCAGATTTGAGACTTTAATTGTATTATTCATAATGCACAACAAGGACAATAAGATTTTTCAAATTTTAACCCTTATGGGCTTTATCTGAAGTATTTTGGTTTTCAATTTCTGTAAGATTTTTAATCTTTAAATTTATATACTGGGCAATTATTAACAAGAAGATATTATATTTAATTTTGGATTGTCAACATGTGTTGACATGCTTATTAAAATTTTTTAATATTGTTATTTAAGTCATTGTATAAATTTTAAGAAGCCCTTATTGGACCATATGGCTGGACACAATGTGAGACAGAAAATAAAACAAAAATGAAATTTCAGCTTTAAATTCAGAACAGCTATTAAGAAACTTCAATAAAGGTACCATTGTATTCCATTTTATAGTGTAAAATCTAAACTTTCCACAGAAGATCTATAAAAGGGTACAGAAAGGCAGTTTTTAAAAATATAACAAATATATTCTTTACTATGGTAAACAAAGGGGACTCATTCTGAGAAATGGGTTGTGAACTGTGTGAACATCAGAGAGTGGCCACAATGTTACCAAGAGATATCATCTCATGAGACCATTGTAATATATTGTGGTTTTATGTTGTGCCTTGGGTGGGTCTGCCAATGAGCTGAGGTCTTGGGGAATGAAAGTAAGAGGCCTTCAGGAAGGACGGAAAGGGGTCCCATGGGACGAGGTATGGGGTAGTCGGTCACAGAGTCACTTCATCTAGACTCTGGGGGCTGGTAAAACTCCTCTGCTGGAGTGAGATGCAAAACCCATTTATTCCAGAAAGCACAACAGCTTGGTCCTCGGACCAGTCATGGCCCCGAAGTTACAAACAATGGGGTACCACTCTGTCAGGCACACAGGCCATTAGCATAGAATGGAGAAAGAAGGAGGGGAGGAGTTGAAGGTATGGGGAGTGCTCCTACATATTTCCCTTTTTACTTCTATTTGAAAGGTCAGCGGAGCCTGTGTAAATCATAAGCAAGCATGTTGAAGGGATCTGTGACAATCTCTTCATGAAAGAGAATCATTCCGCTGGATTTCAGACTCCTATATATTGCATATGAGAGAGAGGGGTGCAAACGAGACTGTGCCTGTCTTAGGTTGTGCCCACCTTTCAGAGCATCTCACCCATCATTGGCTAACCAGCCCATGGAAATGAGAGGGGAGCAAACAAGACTGTGCCTGTCTTAGGCTGTGCTCATTTTTCAGAGCATCTTACGCATGTGAACATACCCCGAGATGAGTTCTCTCCTAAGAGAAGGGGTAATGGGGTTTGGTGGGGTTGGAAGGGAAGGAGTTTGGGGGTTAGGATTGGCTGAAGCTATGAAGCTTTGCATTTCCAGAGAAGATGGGGTGGGCGAGCTTCGTACATGTTCTTGAGGCCTGCGATCCATATGGTGGGAATTTTCTTCTGTTCCTGTGATTCTTTAACGATATGAACTAAGAAGGCTTGTTTAGTTTCTAGTTTGGTTAACTGTCTTTTTATACATTTGACAAAAAGAAGGACTAGAAGAAAGCTTAGAACCCTGAGCCCTATGATAATCCAATTGGATGGATCTAACAGAGCTGATCACACCTTTTGAAGAATAGAAGGGTCAAAGACAATATTAGTTTTGGTTTATGTACTCAGGAATGGGCTTCAGTCTTCAGGTGAGGAGTTATGTTCTCTTCTTGAGAGAGGCTTGGACAAATATTCCTGGCTGGGACCCAAAGGGGCTTAGACTCTGTGGGGGAGGTAATACATAAGCATAGCCTCACTTTTGTGTGAGTAAAGGGTCTGGGACCTTCCATTGAAGGGTCAAGGAGTTCTTCCATCTTACCAAGGGAAGAAGGTTAGGGAAGGTAAATGGACCCCAGTGTCATATTGCTGCATTAAGGCCTTGTTTGTCAAAAGTGAGATAGTTAAGGGTAAATAATGCACCCAACAATCTCAAAGAAGTGTCCTTTTTGATAGAATCAAATTTCTGAAGCATCTCTTTAGAGTGCGATTTGTTCTTTCAATGACTGCTTGTCCCTGGGGATTATAGGGAATCCCTTTGGTATGGGAAATTCCCCAGGAAGTTAAAAATTCCTTCAATCTGAGTGAGACCTAGGCCAGGCCATTGTCTGTTTTGATCAACCATGGGATGCCCATGAATAGCATTGCTTGCTTCAGAGCCTTAATCACATGGTCTGCCTTTTCCCTTGTGAGGGCAGTAGCATACACAAGGGAGGAATTAGGTGTCAATTATCACATGTACAAATTTAAGTTTCCTGAAGGTAGGGATATGAGTGACATCCATCTGCTACAGGGAGTTGGGTGTCAGCCCATGGAGATTGGCTCCCAGTGGATGGAGTGGGCCCAGTGGTAACAATGGGCTGCAAGAGGAGCATATATGAATGAGATGTTTGCATTGTTGGATTGGAATTTCAGGCAATAGACAATAAAGACTATCTTCTGAGAGGTAAAACCTCTGGTATAAGGCTCTAGCTTGTTCTAGAGTGGACATAACTTTAGGCTGACTTACAAGTTTGTCAATGGAGGCATTCCCTTCTGATAGGAAGCCAGGAAACACAGAATGGGAGTGAATGTGTGTAATATACCATGGTTGTTGTCTTACTTCTAGTACAGCCTTCAGGGTAGCCATAGGCTGATTGACAGGACAGTCTCTGGGCCTAAATGTGGAATAAGCAATGGAAAAGCAGACCTTGACAGCATATATGCTATCAGAGATTATGTTAAGGGAAATGGTCTGATACCTTTCCAGCACCAGGATAAGTGTAGTCAATTTAGCTACTTGGACAAAATTAGAATGCCTTTGGACAAATTGATCATTTGTTATATTAGATCTCATTATAATATAGTGAAGATGATGAGTGTTGGTGTCTTTGAACACACAAGGGGCCATAGGAATGGGTTTGCCCAAGGGAAAGGCATGAGTGGTCATGGTCAATGGAAGATCTTGTAGGGTCTGCAGTGGCTTAGAAGGAGGGAGATGGGAAGACAATGACCCAGGAAATCCCTCCATTATTATCAGGAAGTCTAAAGAAGTTTGTAGGAGGAAGGTGATTTGTTCCTGATGAAAGGGTACGACTATGGTGTTAGGCTCCTTATCGAAGATGGATCCAGCTTGTTCTCTGAGCCTCACTACTAAGGCTATAATTTGTGGGTGAAACTGATGATTTTGTGGCAGGAGCTCCAGGGAAGGTGCAACCATAATAAAGGTCTGTTACGTTGCCAAAGGCCACCTAAGGGTAACTTAAAGGTGGAAAGTACTATGGCTGACAGAAGAATTGCAGGGTCAAATCTTTGAAGCTGGGCAGATGTGAACAATTAATTAATTTCTGCCAGGGTGACTCTAGCTTCTGGAGTAATCTTAAGCTTTCTAGAAAGATGTTTGTTGCCTTTGAGCATATTGTGGAAAGGCCCAAGTACTTTTGGAGGTAAGAGAAAGAATGGCCTAATCCAGTTAATATTACCACATAATTTTTGTAATTCATTCAAGGAGATGTCCTTGGGGACATCAAGAGAGGGTTTAATAGGTCACATCACCTGAGAAAAATGAAACCCTAAGAAGGAGAAGGGAGGGTGAGTTTGAATCTTCTCCTTGGCCACATGAAGATTAAGATCCTCTAAATGTTTTAGGAGTTAAGTCAGAGGCGCTTGAAGAGATGCTTGGTCTTTGCAAGCCACTAAGATATCATCCATGTAATGAGTAATGTCATAGGCAGAGGAAGCAAGGTAGGGAGGAGGAGGAGCTACTGCAGTGGGCACTGAAGGCAGGGTGGAGTCACTGGGGTCACACGAGAGTGAGGAGAGAAGGGAATTTACAGAAAGAAGGTGTTCATAGGAAGTTGAGAATAAAGTATCAGAACTATGGGATTGGTTTTTGTGGGGTGCTGTGGGGTTTGCCTCATTTAGGTAATCTTCCTCCTCCAAGAGGGAGGAGAGAACCAAGGAGAGTAGATTTCCCATGTAGAAGAAATGGGGACGGGAGACGTTAAAGTGAAAGTATAAAGTTTGAGTGGCGACCAGATGCAGACTGGAGTATGCGCTCTCTGCGAAAAGCCCATCAGGCTGCCTCTTTGTGTCCCCACAGCGACTTTCACGGATGGGCTGGCAGCAGCAACACCAAGCGGCTCACCAGAGATGGGGGGTGTGGCTGTGGCCAGAGGAGGTGCGGGCGCAGCATGCTTGGTAAGCTCCCCTTTCCCCACCAGGTGCAAAAATGACCACACAACGCTTTACAGCAGTGCGATACTTTATGGCAGCATTTTTGTTTACTTCTCCGCAGGGTGGTGGGCGGGACTGCTGCATCCCTCACAACAGTGCTTTAGTTTTTTTTTCCCTGAGGCAGTGAGTGGGACTGCCATAGGCATGTGGCTCGCCATGCAGGCCTTCTCCCAAGGCACAGCCCGGGCCCAGCCCCGGCCCAGCCCCGGCCCAGCCCCGGCCCGAGGGGGACGCAGGGGCACTATGGGTTAGCGCTGATCTGAGACAGAGGACTCAAGCAGGCAGCAGTAGCCAGGGGTCTCCCGGAAAAGGAAAAGACACAAGGGAGAAGCAGGACCAGCCCACTCTGAGGAGCCACCACCAGGGAAGTTTCCCTACAGTAGGAGGAAACACTAGCAAAAAGAAACCAAAAGCGAAGAGGACAGAAAAAACTATGAGGATTGTGAGAAGAGGAAGGAGAATGAGAGTTTGGGTGTCAGAAGAGATAAACACACAGAAATGCTTAGAATCAGGGTTGTGGTGGTTCCAGTCACCAGGTTGATCAGACCCTTGTGTGACCGCCTGACAAATCAGGAAGTGGAAGTATATTCCCTGACCTAACTTTATCACACAAAGACAAACAGACACAGAGTACAATCACAAAAAGGTTGGTGTTACCTTCACCATCAAGGCAAGAAAGACGGGGTACCACCCCAAGTTCACTTACCAGGGGGTCCAGTGAGCCCTAGAGCACATGGCCACCAGAATGTTGTTTGATGTTGTGCCTTGCATGGGTCTGCCGATGAGCTGGGGTCCTGGGGGATGAAAGTAAGGGGCCCTCAGGAAGGACAGAATTGGGTTCTGTGTGATCAGGTATGGGGTGGTCGGCTGCAGAGTCACTTCACCCAGACTCTGGAGGCTGGTAAAACTGCTCTGCCAGAGTGAGATGCAGAACCTGTTTATTCCAGAAAGTACAACAGCTTAGGTAAGGTCCTCAGACCAATCATGGCCCCGAAGTTACAAACAATAGGATACTGCTCTGTCAGGTGCACAGTTCATTAGCATAGAATGGGGAAAGTAGGAGGGGAGGGGTTGAAGGTATGGGGAGTACTCCTACAATATATAAGGTCTGTTCTTTACTAAAATATGTCATGTAGTGTAGGACTGTACTATTGTTCTATGCTAACGATGCCTCATGGGGCAACCTTTTGAAGACAACTAAGAAAATAGAGACACACGTTTAGAGTAAAATTTTTTTAAATGTAACACAAGATAATCCTTCTTAATGGCAAAGACAAAAGTGTAGCAAATGATTATTATATTGTCATTTACTCCTCCATCTAGAAGATGGAAAACTTTGTTTTTCTGTATATTTTTTATGGAAGCTTGATCTTAGAAACATTAAAATGTGAAAAAATACACATTTTTCTCTGTTAGCTGCATCTTTGGTGTTCCCATCACCAGCTGTGTAAAAATGGTGCTTAGACTTTGACCTATTAGTGTTTTCTCCTTCAGCCAAACTGGAGGATAAATTTGCACCAGGAAGGGGATGGAACCCAAGTGTGCTTTTTCTGCCCCCCCCCCCCGCACTGCCCATGCTAAGAGGGATTTTTCAGTATTTCCAACACTTGTTGCTACTTTGCCTACTTCTGTTGGAAAGTGAGTCACTTTTCCATTTAAGGTATTTTCTCTTAATTAGTGCAAGATTTGTGGTATAAGTTTGGCTCTGTTTATTACTTCAGAATGGAAGACATGTTCCTTATTGTTTTTACTCTTCGATTCACCTAACTCCCTGTAGGGGAAAAGAGATTTCAAGAATCTCTGCAAGTCATCATTTTATTTTGTAGTATCTAGTCTTAGAAATGTTTCAGCCTCTCCTTTAAAAATGTCTGGAATATCCATTTAGTCACTGAATGGACATCATGCTAGGTGCCGATGGGGTAGAATGCTGAACATGTTAAAAGTGATCTCTGGGTTTTTCAATATGAAGGGAAATTTTATGAAAAATTTCTCTCACCCTCAAATTCTAGAAGTGGTGGGGAAATTGCCTATTTTCTTTTCTTTTCTTGAAGAGGATTAATATTGTGTAATCAGAGTTAATGTTGACCTGGCATACGGTGAGTGTCCAACAAATGTTGGCTTTTATTGTTATTTTTCTCATTCTGCTCAGCCATATGTGATCTAATGCATAGGATTTCATCCTATGCTTATGTAATAATGCCTTATTCTCTCTTTTTTCTTCAACCCACATTCTTTTATTCTTCATCTTTCTCTCTCTCTTCTGTCTGTGGTAAAACTACACAGTTATCCTCCAAGTCCAGTACCATTTTTTATTCCCATCTTTCCTATCAATAACTTCACCAGGCAAGTAGCACAAATTTATATATTCATTTTTTATTCTTATAAGTAATTTGTTAATAAATTTGAGATGTTATTAAATTTGAATATAATTTTTAAAAAAATACTATATCAACTTGTACTAAGAGGTCCTATCTGCTAGTATAAATGCACACAACCCAAACATCATCACCTTGTGGAGAAATCCTTTAATCTTTACAAGTATGTTTGCCCATTGAATTACCAGACTACATCTAAGATGCATAGGAAGGCCTGCTTCAGCTTTTCCATGGCACCAGTGCACATTCACTATAAGGATGCCTATGAGTCAGCTGTTGGCATTTTCCTTCGATCTAGTTTGCATTTGCAGTTTATGTAGTTCTATAAAATGGAAAGAATTTTGGATGACAACTTGGCTTTTGTTCATCTTGTCTTATTTCTGTGATCAGTCTAGCAATTTCTGGGAAGAATATATTTGATGCCCCTCCTCTCAGCACTGTGCTTCCTAGAAACCAACCTACATGCTGATTCTAATGTTCTGGGCTATATCACTGATTACCTTGTTAATGCCTACAGATGTTTTGAGCTTTTCCCCATGAATGCAGAACCTTATTGTTCAGTACTAAGATCTGCCTCTAATTCAAAAGCCAAGGTACACTCAAAGAAACCATTTTTTCAAGAAACTGGAACTTCCTGTTTGAAACAACTCTGTGATTGTTAAGGGAAGATATCCAACTTTAACGGTATTCTAAAGGAGGAATAAAGAGGCTTTCATTGAATGTTTCAGAACACTAAAAGAAATGATTGTTTACAGTGGGCCTGATTTGGGCATGATTCTTAACATATGAGAAAAGTAAAATTTTTATTTTTACTTCTTCATAACCACAAGATGGCACTATATCCCCATTTTAAAAGATTTTTAAAGTGGCTTTTTTTTTTTCTTACAGAATTACAAACTGTTGGGTAAGGTTTGTTTGTTTGTTTTTAATTCTACTTAGGTATACATGATAGCAAAATGCATTTGGATTCATTATACACAGATGGAGCACAGCTTTTCATTTCTCTGGTTGTACGTGATGTAGAATCACATCATATATGCAGTCATACATGAAGCTAGGGCTATAATGTCCATCTCATTCCACCATCTTTACTGTCCCTACACTCCATCTCCCCTCCCTCCCCTTTGATCAAAGTCCCTCCATCTTCCCATGTCCTCTCCTCCATTATGGATCAGCATCCACTTATCAGAGAGGACATTTGGCCTTTGGTTTTTTGGGATTGGGTTACTTCACTTAGTGTGATATTCTCCAACTCCATCCATTTACCTTCAAATGCCATAATTTTATTCTCTTTTATTTCTGAATAATATTCCATTGTGTATATATACCACAGTTTCTTTATCCATTCATCTATTGAAGGGTATCTAGGTTGCTTCCACAGTTGTGAATTAAGCTGCTGTAAACTTTGAAGTGGCTGTGTCACTGTAGTGTGCTGTTTTTAAGTTTTCTGTGTTAGACCAAGGAGTGGGACAGCTGGGTCAAATGGCAGTTCCATTCCAAGTTTTCTAAGGAATCTCCATACTGATTTCCAGATTAGTTGTACCAATTTGCAGTCCCACCAGCAATGTATCAGTGTGCCTTTTCCCTCACAAGCTCACCAACACTTATTGTTTGTATTCTTGATAATTGCCATTCTAGCTGGAGTAACATGAAATTTAGAGTAGTTTTGATTTACATTTCTCTTATTGCTAGATATGTTGAACATTTTGTCATGTATCTGTTGATCAGTTGCATATCTTCTCCTGAGAAGTGTCTATTTAGCTCCTTAGCCCATTTATTGATTGAGTTGGGTTTGGTTTTTTTGTTTTGTTTTTGTTTTTGTTTTGGTGTTATTTGTGGTCTTTGTATATCCTGGAGATTAGTGTTCTATCAGATGTGTGTGTGGCAAAAATTTGCTTCCTGAATGTCAGCTCTCTGTTCACTTTATTGATTATTTCTTTTGCTGAGAAGAAGCTTTTTAGTTTGAGTCCATCCCATTTATTGATTCGTGATTTTACTTCTTGTGCTATAGGAGTCTTGGTAAGGAAGTAAGGACCTAATCTGACCTGATGAAGATTTGGACCTATTTTTTCTTCCATTAGGTGTAAGATCTCTGGTCTAATTCCCAGGTCCTTGATCCACTTTGAGCTGAGTTTTGTTCATGGTGACAGATTGGGGTTTAGTTTCATTTTGTTGCATGTAGATTTCCAGTTTTCCCAGCACCATTTGTTGAACAGACTATCTTTTCTCCAATGTACATGTTTGGCACCTTTGTCTAGTATAAGATAACTGTATTTATGTGAGTTTGTCTCTGTGTCTTCTATTTGTACATTGGTCTACATGTCTACTTTGGTGCAGGTACTATGCCATTTTTGTTACTATAGCTTTGTAGTATAGTTTAAGGCCTGGTTTTGTGATGCCTCCTGCTTCACTCTTCTTGCTAAGGATTGCTTTGGCTATTCTGGGTCTCTTATTCTTCCAAAGGAATTTTATGATTGCCTTTTCTATTTCTATAAGGAATGATGTTGAAATTTTAATTGGAATCACATTGAATCTATATAGCGCTTTGGGTAGTATGGCCATTTTGACAATATTGATTCTACCTATCCAAGAGCATGGGAGATTTTTCCATCTTGTAAGGTCTTGTACAATTTCTTTAGTGCCCTTTAGTTTTCATTGTAGAGGTCTTTCACTTCTTTTGTTAAATTGATTCCCAAGTATTTTATTTATTTATTTATTTTGCGTCTATTGTGAATGGGCTAGTTTTCCTAATTTCTCTTTCAGAGGATTTATCACTGATGTATAGAAATGCAATTGATTTATGGGTGTTGATTTTATATCCCGCTACTTTGCTGAATTCATTTATTAATTCTGGAAGTTTCCTGGTGGACTTCTTTGGAACCTCTAAGTATAGAATCATGTCACCTACAAATAATGATAGTTTGAGTTCTTCTTTTCCGATTCGTATCCCTTTAATTTCTTTCATCTGTCTAACTGCTCTGGCTAGTGTTCCAAGGACTATGTTGAATAGCAGTGGTGAGAGAAGGCATCCCTGTCTTGTTCCTGATTTTAGAGGGAATGCTTCCAATTTTTATCCATTTAGGATGATGTTGGCCTTGGGTTTAGCATAGATAGCTTTTACAAAGTTGAGGTATGTTCCTATTATGCCTAGTTTTTGTAGTGTTTTGAACATGAATGGATGCTGTATTTTGTCAAATGCTTTCTCTACATCAATTGATATATCATATGAGTCTTATCTTTGAGTCTACTGATGTGATGTATTATGTTGATTGATTTCCATATGTTGAATCAACCTTGCATCCCTGAAATAAACCCCACTTGATCATGGTGCACTATTTTTTTCAATATATTTTTGTATGCAAATTGCCAAAATTTTATTGAGAATCATCAAGGATATTGGTCTGAAATTTTCTTTCTTGAATGTGTCTTTGTCTGGTTTTGGTATCAGAGTGATACTTGCCTCATAGAATGAGTTTGGAAGGGTTTCCTCCTTTTCTATTTCATGAAATAGTTTGAAGGGTATTGGTATTAATTCTTCTTTATAGGTCTTGTAGAACTCAGCTGAGATTCCATCTGGTTCTGGGCTTTTCTTTTTTGGCAGGCTTTTGATGGCATCTTCTAATTCCTTGCTTGAAACTGATCCATTTAAGTTGTGTATGACCTCCTGGTTCAGTTTGGGTAGGTCATCTGCCTCTGTAAATTTGTCAGTGTCTTCAGGTTTTCTATTTTACTGAAGTATAAATTTTTGAAATAGTTTCTAATTATCCTCTGTATTTCAGTAGTGTCTGTTGTGATATTTCCTTTTTCACTATGAATTTTAGCAATTTAGGTTTTTCCTCTCCTTTTCATTAGAGTAACTAGGGGTTTGTCAATTTTATTTATTTTTCCAAAGAACTTTTGTTTTGTTTTGTCAATTTTTTGAATTGTTTCTTTGTTTCAGTTTCATGGACTTCAGCCCTGATTTTAATTATTTCCTGTCTTCTACTTCTTTTGGTGTAAGTTTGTTCTTCTTTTTCTAGGGCTTTGAGATGAAGAGTCAATTCATTTATTTGTTGACTTTTTCTTCTTTTAATGAATGAGCTTAATGCAATGAACTTTCTTTTAGCACTGCCTTCATGGTGTCCCAGAGATTTTGGTATGTTGTATAGAAGTTTACATTTACCTCTAAGAATTTTTTTTATCTCTTCCCTGATGTCTTCTGTTATCCATGCATCATTCAATAGCATATTATTTAGTTTCCGTGTGTTGACTACAACCAGGTGTGTTGACTACAACCTTCCCTCAAACATGTTCTCCTGGTCTATAAAAGTATAGTCACTGCATTAAATAAGAATTTGTGGGAGGGATAAGATTTGTTATTGGCATTGCTTGCATTATGATTTCAATGTGAAGAGAGTGAATCTAATAAATAAGGTACAGTGCTTAGAAATTTTGCTCACAAATAAGTTCCAAACTCAAAGGCATACACTGGCAATGTTATGGGCTTCTCTTATACAAACTCATCAGATTTATTTTATTTTTTGTGAAAAGGAAAGAGCTATATGACTATAGTCATTCATGAGTCAGCTAGTAAAAAGGTATAAATACTTTGGATATCTGTTTGCATGCTTCGAGATCAGGCTATTTGTCTTATCTTTTCTACATGATTTCTCATGCATTTATGAGTTTTGATGGCCAAAAGCAATAACCAAAAATGATTGCATCTACTTCTCCTCCTGATTACTCTTGATTATGCTGTAAGCAGAATTTGAATTTCTCAAAATGCCTATAATATAGAATTTAGCTAAGCACTCTGTGAACACCTTTTCTGTGATGTTGGTTTTAAAGTGACTTAAAATTGTGAAATCCTGCTGTGTCCCTTTTATAGCTCCAAGACTGATTGCTTGTGAGTTTGGGACAGGGCCTAGAAATAATGAAATGGCATCAGATTAAGCATGTCCATTATAATATTTTTTATTTTTTTCTACATTAGCTTAAAAATGTTAGGAGATATGCCCAAAAGACTAGAAGCAAAGATGGAATTTATTTTCTCATTTAACTGAAAAAGTACACAGGTGACCTGGCTTCAAGAACAGTTGGATTCTGGACTCACATAACTTCATTAGGGTTTTATTATCATTATTATTGTTGCTGTTGTTATATATTTATGTAATTATTATTATTATTTTCTCTCTTTATTTCTCCTCTCTGCCTCCCCCTCATTTGGCTTCAGGTGCAAAACTCTCACTCTAATTCCTGGAACTTCAAGGCTCTCTGTTTTGATGATAAATAACTGCAGAAATTTTAGTCTCTAATGAGTCTCATTCAAGTCCAGTGGAAAACAGTGAGCCCTTCTACTCGCAAGATTAGAAATCTTGCATGTGCCCATCCATGAACCAAGCTGCATGGCCAGGAGAATGCCATGTACTTTTTGGCTTGGGCTTGAGACATGTGGTCTACTTTTGGAGCAGCCATAGAGTCACCAAAAGCACATGAACTAGAATGAAGGAGGAATGATCTCCCAGTTAAAATGGGAGACTGCAATAAGAATGTGTGTGGCAAAAGAATCTTGCTCCAGAAAACTTTGACCTGGCCCTGAGCCTAAGAATAAAGTGTACCAGATTCAGAGGGGCTCTCTGCGCATTTTTAAAATATTTTTAAAAGCTTAAAAGATGACAATACTAATAGATATGTGACTGGGATATCTACTTGTGGTCTTACTTGGGGAAAACATCAGTAAAATTATGGAGGCAGGATTTCCTTTTGTGGCTCTCCCATATCTTTTCCTTATCTATTCTCACTGTTGAGATACCAGTTCTAAAGTTATACAGTATCCTTGCATGTTCCAGAACTTTATTACACCCTGCCATCAAAAAATGTGGTATATGAACACAATGGAGTATTATTCAACCATAAAGAAGAATGAAATTATGGTATTTGCTAATAAATGGATGGATCTGGAGACTATCATGCTAGGTTAAGTAAGGCAGTCCCACAAAACCAAAAGTCAAATGTTTTCTCTGATATGTGTAAACTAACCCACAATAAGGGGAAGGGGGAGGAGATGAATACAAGTGCAATAGATTAGACAGTGGGGAATGGAGGGGGGAGGGAATAGGAAAAGGAAAGAGTGGAATGAATCTGACATAATTTTCCCATGTACATGTATGAAAACAACACAGTGAATCCCATGATCATGTACATCTGTAAAAATGGGATTCTAACTAGAAAAAAAATATATTCCATGCTTGTATAATTATGTGAAAATGAGTCTACTGTCATATATAACTAAAAAGAACCAATAAATTTTAAAAGTTTTAAAAAACTCACCTTTCCTGAATACCTTTCTCTTTTTGTTGTAATTTAAGTACTTGATATTACCTATGGAATTTTCAATGATTTAATTCAAATAACCAATAATATTAATTCTAGGTATTCAATAAATTAATAAAAATAGAAGATTTTTTTCTAATTTGAGGACAATAAAATGCCAGTAATGTCAAGAAAGAATAAAGTTGGAAGAAGGGATATAGATTTCTAATTGGAGTATATAAGTTTCAGTAGATTATTGATGGAGATATCCTATAGAATAGAGTGATTTGGTGTTTGATGCTTTCCTGGTGGGATTTTAAATATTTTGACCTTGAATGGATTTTGGTCATTGCATATCCACTATGTGCTAGGCAGTCAGATAGTAAATATACCAGATGAGGGCTCATGCTATTGTGATAAAACATAAAAACAAATAGGAAACACTCATAAGTCACTATGAAGTATAGAATAAGTCAGAGGATATTAGGTTAGATAATATTGAAGAAGTTTGTAGTTAGGATGGGCATGGGACGTGGATGAAACTTTGTAGTCAAAAAAGATCTTTCTGAGTTTAACCTTTAATCTGCCAACAAAAGGACAGGAAGAAGTCAGCCATGCAAATATCTAGGAGAAGGATATTTGGGCAGAGAGAATAGGGGTCATATCTGTCCATCATTTTACTCTTCACATACTAGAATGACCAGGGAACAGAGTGTGGGATAAACATCATTATAAACATTATTCTTATGATGTATAGAAAAGAATGTGCAAATAAGTGTCTCACACACTTTAAACATTTCATTTCAAAATGTTCTTATGCTTCTCTTCTTATTAAGGCTTGTGAAATTTTTTGAAGTTCTTAATTAGGAAATAGCTGCATACAATATCTAATATTTGCATGATATTATTTAAACATAACACAAAAGTTTTTTACTATTTGATCATTTTTCTACTTTTTTCTATCAGTAAATTTTTTTTAAATTAGATTTTCTAAACATTTGTTTACCTAAATAAAGCAGTTTCTGGGCTGGGGGTATGGCTCAATGGCAGAGTGCTTGCCCAGCATGCATGAGGCACTGGGTTTGATCCCTAGCACCACATAAAAATAAATAAATAAACAAAATAAAGGTATTAAAAAAAGACAAAAAAAACCCAGCTGCTACAATATTCTGCTTATATTCAACATGATATACTACAAAATCTCTAATTGTGCCAAATACCTTGTGTTAAAATACCTTATTTTTCACACTAGAACAATTTGTCCTTAGAAGTATTTTAAATGTTTAATGCTATATTATAGCAAATTCTTATAAGAATTTATTTAAATATGCATTTTTAAATGTCTTCTGATTTTTGGTGGTGAATGCAAAGTAGAGTTAGGTGTTCTGAAATTGATTCCTTATAGAAATATGCACATCATTAATATTTTGTCCATGAATATGTTTCCTCTGGACTTCCATACTTGGTTTAAAGAGTCAGTAGCCATATGAATATAAAAGTTAGGCTTGATCTAGAGAGCATATAGAGAACATTTCTATTGAAATCTTTTGGTTTTATTTTTAAGTCTAATTGCTTTTAAAATAGAAATTCCAATATCTTCTTAGAAAGTGACTAGAAACCATTTTGCAAGTCATTATTCATAGTGATTTTATCAGAGTATATCTGCATGTCTTCCACAGAGGTGTATTATTCATTTATCTGGGGCTGTTAATCAAAGACGAAAAAATATGATCAGTAGACAAGTAGAAGGTAAGGACTATACTTCATTTTAAAAGTTATTTAACAGAATGTTCATTTAAAACATGAGCACTAATATATTCTAATTACTAAAGAAAATTACTTATTAAATGTGTAGTAAGAGAAAAGAGAAGTGAGATAGTAATAAGTTGTATATCTTACTAAATTTCAGCAACAGGTTAAATTGAAAGTATTACCAAAGGAGCAGAACTATTAGTTCAAACTCGAGATATTCTTAGATGTGAGGAAAGTTAGGAAATAGAAGAGGAAAGGAGATGAAAGAATATCATCTTTCATCTTTTACTCCCCAAGTGAATTAATGAAGGGAAAAGAAACAGGTGTACATAGTAGAGAGTGTGAAAATAAAGTAATTATTTAGAAAAAAAGAAGAGCAGGATACTAGAAGAGTGGAAAGAATATAAGCCAAAAGAGCAAAGAGATGAAGAAGAAGAAAATACAATTCTAAGATATTACTGCTAAGTACAGAAAAGTGGTAGGAAAAATCTTTTTAAAAATGTAAAATTGAAAGAATCAAGACCAGAGATCTACAGGTTGCTTTTGAAAAGAAGAATTATTTAGGGGAAAGTGGGAAGGAAAGAGAGAAGTTAGCTAGGTAATTTTAGAGTTAATAATGAGAAGACTTGAGAGAATTCACTTCAGACAGTTTCAATATATTTGCATTCCAACCAAATATTAGATTATTGCTGTTCCATAGATTATTGGAAGCAAGAAAAAAAGCTAGAATTGGAGTAAAGCTCAGTCCCTCATTTATGCTTTCCATAACTCTCAGACATCAAAGATAAATATTGCATTGATGTTAGTTATTCAAATGAAATTCACTTGGAATAGAGGCATTAACTGTTTTTTACAAATATAGTTAAGCTTTAATAAAATAACTTTCATAAAAATCCTTTGAAGGCTAACATGATATACTAAACCAAACTAATTTTAGGAAAAAGGGTATTCTAGAGCGTTCCTTGAATACCCAAATTGTTATTTTTAGTAAATATTGTACTGATTTTGAAATATAAAAGTTTAGTAATATCTAATAACTTTGTGAATATTAAGTTTATTTTCCCTTTTTCATAGCCACATTTTAATATTGAAAGCCTATTATACCTTATTTCTTAGATATGATTTATATACTATTTATATACCTTCTTGTACAAGAAACTTCAAGATGGCTAAACTAGAGGATACAAGAAATGTAGACATACCAATAGCACACATGGGTATAGTAAAAAAGGCATGCTTTTATTAACTGTTTTCTACAAATGTATTTCCAAGATGACCAGTTCAGAAAAGTTTCTTTCATGATAAATTAATTATACATAATATTTAACTATTATAAAACATTGCACTTCCTAAATTAAAGGACAAATTGAAGAACATGACATAATGGTAGAAATGATTCTGATGGGTTACATTAAAGATATATACTGTTACATTCTACCATCAAGTTTGACATTTATCTTCTCAGATCATGATTTGCTCTTCTGATTAGAGACCAATTTTCTCTCCATCAACCACTTTAATATTTTAGTTACAGTCATTAGAAATATAATCTCACTTGAAATCTTAACTGCATGTTTTATTAAACCTATATTCTTATTTTTTTTCTTCAGTATATTTCCATCACATTGTTATTCTAACTAGAGGGGAGAAAAACCCCAAAACTCAAAACTTAATCATTTCCAAAGCTAAATCTGAGGATTCAACTCCATCTTAAGTCTGCATGTATGCACAGTTGGCTTTGTCATATTTACTTTTTAGACTCTCTCAAGAAATATACTCATTTGAAGGTAATAGCTTTTATAGTTTTAATTGAATTATTGACTATATATTGTATGAAATAGTTGATATTTATCTTGTTTCAAAATCCATCCATTCTACCATTGAAATGAAAGATTCTGATACAAATAAAGGACTAGAAATTAAGATATATAAACATTCAAATCAGGCAAATTTTACAATACAAATTACTCTGGAAAGAACTTCATTGAATTTTTGAAATATTAATAATCTCATTCCTAATCCTTTTTTTCCAAATTTGATGGGAAGATTGCTTTAAATATTGAAAAGTCATTGTTGGTATCAATGTTCAAGAAAAAGTATTTATATACATAAGAAAAAAAATTTTTACATGTAAAATTTAACTCAAATGTTTCTAACTTTTGTTTCAGTACTCTTAAAGATACCAATTTAGAAATCCTTACACTTGTTAAGGATTCATAGGGCTTAATTATAGATTCTTAAGATTTTTCCAAAGTTTAATTGCAAATTAGTACAATTACTCTGGAAAGCAGCATGAAAGGTTTTTTCCTCAAAAAACTAGAAATAAAACCACCATTAATCCAGCTATTCCATTCCTGGGTACTTATCCAGGAAAACTAGAATCAGCATACTATAGTGATACAGCCACATTAATATTTATAACAGGACAACTCACTTTAGCTAAGGTATCAAACCATCTCAGGTACCAGTCAATAGATGAATGAATTAAGAAAATGTGGTATCTGTACACAATGGATTTTTACTCAGCCATAAAGAAGAATGAAATTATGGCATTTGCTGGTAAATGGATGAAATTGGAGCACATCATCCTAAGTGAAATAAGTGAGACTCAAGAGCATCAAGCTTTTCTTGATTTTCTTTCACATGTGGAAGCTAGAGCAAAATAAGGGAGAAAAAAGAAGGGAGATTGGATATCACAATGATATAGGGAAGATCAGTGGAGTACAAGAAGGATACTGATAGGTAGGGGGAAAGGACCAGAAAGGGAAGGAAATTCAGAATTATTTTGACAAAATTACATTATGTGCGTGTATAAATATACCAGAATGAATTCCACCCTTATGTATAGCTATGAAGTGCCAATTTAAAATAAATAAGTGAAAGGTAGACTCATACAGTAGAGAAAGGGGAAGAAAGGAAAAGAAGTAGGGAAGAAAAGGGGATTAATGAGGACTGAAATGGAGTAAATTAAGCATGCATGTAAGATCATGTAAAAAAATAAACTCAACTATTATGTATACCTATAATGCACCAGTAAAAGCAAAACAATATTTTTCCAAAGTTTAAATTTGTTTATTGGAGAGAACACACAGTAGGACATGCCTGTAGTCCCAGGTATTTGGGAGACTGAGGCAAGAGATTCACTAGAGCCCAGAAGTTTGGAGACAGCCTGAACACAGAGCAAGATCTTGTCTCTTAAAAATGAACATTTTTATTTGAATTCTGATATTTATCTAGATTAAAGCTTTACTTGATAAGATGTCAATTGTTTTAAATTGAATTATTTCATTTTATTATTGTTATACTGATGATCTTAAGCTAATATGATGTTCTGATTATCAGACTGTGTGTGTGTGTGATGTCTAGTATCTTTGATTATTAAAACTGAGAGTAATTTTTTAGACTTGGTTCTTCAAAACAGTGATTCTAAAACTTTTTGTTCTAGGATTCTTCAAACATTAAAAATTATTAGAGATTCTAAAGAGCTTTTGTTTAAGTGGTTTGTATCTATTATTTAAACTATTAGAAATCAAGACTGATATATACAAAATACAAGCACACTTTAAGAGTTTTGCTTACTTAGAATCTGTTAAACAAAGGGGCGATTTTCTCTTGAGATGGGTAGATCTGAATCATATTTAATAAAAGTCAATTTATACAAACAAGGAAAAATAAGTTCAGTTAAAACAAAGTTGAAAAAATATATAAACCAAATATATATATATATATATATGCATGCAGAATCATATATTCCAATAACCATTAGAGCCATGACCCATTAATCATTTAAACTATGACGTGACACATCAATTCCCTAAAAAACTCCACTGTACACTTATTAAGAGAATGAGAGTGAAAATGGTACATTTAGCATTACTTGGCTTCTTGGATAATTTGAACAGATCTTAAACTACAGGGATTCTCAGATCACAATTTAGAACCACCATTTTAAACCATATGTAAGGCAGGAGCAGCAGAGGACCCAAATCCACACTCAGGAAGCTCCACAGGTGTCCAGCCAAAGGGAGACCAAGTACTACTACCTCTAGCCCCTGGGGAGCCCCAATTCAGAGCAAGAGTCACTCCAGAGACACCAGCAGGAGGCAGCCCTGCCCAAGGGCAGCCTGAGCCCACCTCAGTTCCACTCCAGAGTTCCTGTGGACTGGTAAGAGCCACAGAGGGCCTAGAACCACCCTCAGGAAACTCCATGAGTGCCCAGCCAAAGAGAGACCAGGGACTGCTACCTCTAGCCACAGGGGAGCCCAAACTCAGGGTCAGAGTCACTCCAGAGAACCCAGCATGAGGCAGCCCTGCCCAAGGGTGGCCTGAGTCCTCCCCAGTTCCACTCCAGAGTTCCTGAGGACCAGCAAGAGCCACAGAGGGCCCAAATTCACCCTCAGGAAACTCCAGGGTTGTCCAACCAAAGGGAGACCAGGTACTGCTACCCCTAGCCACTAGGGAGCCCAAATTCAGGGCAATAGTTGCTCCAGAGACAGCAGAGTAAGGCAGCCTGGGCCCACCTCAGTTCCTGCGGACTGGCAAGAGCTCCTGAGGGCCCAAATACACCCTCAGGAAACTCCACAGGTGCCCAGCCAAAGGAAGACCAGGGTTTGCTAGCCACTAGCCACTGGGGAGCCCAAACTCAGGGTAATAATTGCTGCAGAGACCCCAGCATGAGACAGCCCCACCCAACTGCGGCCTGGGTCCGCCCCAGTTCTGCTCTAGAGTTCCTGCGGACCAGCAAGAGGCACAGAGGGCCCAAATCCACCCTCAGGAAATTCCACAGGTGTCCAACCAAGGGTTGACCAGAAAGTGAGAGCTACCAGGCACAGAGGAAGGCACACCCAGGGTCAGAGTGGCCTACAGAGATTCAGCATGAAGCGGCCCCACCCAAGTACACTCTGGGCCCGCCTCAGTTCTGCTCCAGAGTTCCTGTGGTCAGGCAAGACAGAAAACCCAAAACCACCCTTAGGAAATGCCAGGGATGCCCAGTTGAAGGCAGACCAGAGCCTGCTAGCCTCCATTCTCAGGGGAGCTCACACTCACTGTAAGGGTTGCACACAGACTCTCCTGCTTGTGACCCTGCCTAAGTCAGATCTGGGCCTGCCTCCAGTTCCACTCCAGAGTTCATGTTCACCAGCAGGAGTGAAAGAGAGGGGCAAAACAGCCCTCAGGGGCTGCCTCAGGAATCCAGACAAGGCCACTCCCACTGCCCTCTAGAGGTACATCCACTACTTCCACCACCAACTTTAGTGGCAGTGCCCATCTGGGGACACTGGGGGAACAGAAGTAGCTCCAAGGTGAGACACAGGTAATTTGGAGTGTCAATACAAGATTATAAGATAGAAGCCACAATACCTCAGATTGGTATTGCAAGAAAGGAAGATACACAATCAACATGAAAAAACAAGGGAAGAAAGTGCCCCAAATAAACCTCGATACCACTGTAACAGAATCCATTGACAACACAGTTGATAAAATGTCAGAGAAAGAATTCAGAATGTACATAATTAAAATGATCAGTGAATTAAAGAATAACATAAGTGAGTAATTACAGGCAAAAATTGATCAATCCAACGAAAAAATAGGAGAGCAAATAAAGGCAACCATTGATCATTCTAACAAAAAGATAAGAAAGCAATTACAAGTAGCAAAAGATTAAGAAAGAACTAGAGATTGTGAAAAAAAAATCAGAAATTCTTGAAATGAAGGAACCAATAAACCAAATTAAAAACTCAATAGAAAGCATCACCAGCAGACTAGATCACCTGGAAGACAGAACCTCAGAAAATGAAGACAAGACATACAATCTTGAAAATAAACTTGACCATACAGTTAAGATGGTAAAAAAATCATGAACATAACATACAAGAAATACAGGACAGCATCAAAAGACCAAATCTAAGATTTATTGGGGTAGAAAAAGGTGCAGAATATCAAACCAAAAGAATTCACAATTTCTTCAATGAAACAATATCAGAAAATTTCCCAAATATGAAAAGTGAAGTGGAAAATCAAATACAAGAGGCTTACAGGACACCAAATGTACAAAATTTCAACAGATCTACACCAAGGCACATTATAATGAAAATGCCCAACATACAGAATAAGGATAGAATTTTAAAGGCCGCAAGAGAGAGAAACTCGATCACATATAAGGGGAGACCACTTCATATCTCTGCAGATTTTTCAACCCAGACACTAAAAGCCAAGAGATCATGGAATAACATATTCCAAGCCATGAAAGACAATGGATGCCAACCAAGAATCCTATATCCAGCAAAATTGAGCTTCAGATTTGATGATGAAATAAAAACCTTCTATGATAAACAAAGGTTAAAATAATTTACAGCAAGAAAGCCTGCACTACACAGCATTCTTGGCAAAATATTCCATGAGGAGGAAAGGATAACCAACAATGAAAATTTATAAAGAGAGGAACTACACTAAAGGAAAGACCATTCAAAAGAGAAAACAACTCAAGGTAAAAACCAAAAACAAACCAAAGTGACCAGAATTACAAATCATATCTCAATAATAACCCCGAATGTAAATGGCCTAAATGCACCAATTAAAACACATAGACTGACAGACTGGATTAAAAAAAAAGAATCAACAATATGCTGTGTGCAAGAGACTCATCTCACAGGAAAAGACATCCACAGAATGAAAGTGAAGGGGTGGGAAAAAACATCATTCACATGGACCCCGCAAACAAGCAGGAGTTTCCATCCTCATATCAAATAAAGTGGACTTCAGAGCAAAGATGGTGAAAAGAGATAAAGAAGGTCATTTCATGCTTCTTAAAGGAATCATACATCAACAAGACATAACAATCATAAATATCTGTGCCCCAAATAATGGAGCTTCTACGTATATCAAACAAATCCTTCTGAAATACAAGAATCAAATAGACCACAACACAATAATACTTGGAGACTTTAACACAGCTCTCTCACCATTGGATAGATCTTCCAAACAAAAACTTAGTAAAGAAACCATAGATCTCAATGAAACTATCAATAATTTAGACTTAACAGACATGTATAGAGTGTTCCATCCATCAACGAGTGAATACACTTTTTTCTCAGCAGCACATGGATCCTTTTCCAAAATAGATCATAAGTTATGTCACAAAGCCAGCCTTAGCAAATACAAAAAAATAGAGATTCTACCCTGCATCTTATCTGACCACAATGGAATAAAATTACAAATCAATGACAGATTAAAAAAAAAGAAACTACTTCATCACCTGGAAACTAAATAATATGCTATTGAATGATGCATGGATAACAGAAGACATCAGGCAAAAGATAAAAAAAATTCTAAGAGGCAAATGAAAACTCTGATACAACATATCAAAATCTCTGGGATGCCATGAAGGCAGTGCTAAGAGGAAAGTTCATAGCACTAAACTCATTCATTAGAAGGAGTAAAAGTCAACAAATAAATGAATTGACTCTTCGTCTCAAAGCCTTAGAAAAGGAAGAACAAATTAACACCCAAAGAAGTAGAAGATAGGAAATAATCAAAATTAGGGCTGAAATCTATGAAATTGAAACAAAAGAAACAATTCAAAAAATTGACAAAGCAAAAAGCTGGTTCTTTGAAAAAATAAACAAAATTGACAAACCCTTAGCTACCCTAATGAAAAGGAGGAGGGAGAAAACCCAAATTACTAAAATTTATGATGAAAAAGGAAATATCATGACAGGCACTACTGAAATACAGTGGACAATTAGAAACTATTTTGAAAATTTTTACTCCAGTAAAATGGAAAACCCTGAAGTCACCAACAAATTTCTAGAGGCATATGACCTACCCAAACTGAACCAAGAGGACATACACAACTTAAACAGATCAATTTCAAGCAAGGAAATAGAAGATGCCATCAAGAGCCTGCCAACCAAGAAAAGCCCAGGTCCAGAGAGATTCTCAGCTGAGTTCTACAAGACCTTCAAAGAAGAATTAATACCAATACTCCTCAAACTATTTCATGAAATAGAAAAGGAGGGAACCCTTCCAAACTCATTCTATGAGGCAAGTATTACCCTGATTCCAAAACCAGACAGAGACACATCAAAGAAAGAAAACTTCAGATCAATATCCCTGATGAACATAGATGCAAAAATTCTCGATAAAATTTTGGCAATTTGCATACAAAAACATATTAAAAAAAATAGTGCACTATGATCAACTGGGGTTCATCCCAGGGATGCAAGGTTGGTTCAACATACGGAAATCAATTAATGTAATACATCACATCAATAGACTAAAATATAAGAGTCGTATGATTTTATCACTTGATGCAGAGAAGGCATTTGACAAAATACAACACCCTTTTATGCTCAAAACACTAGAAAAACTTGGGATAGTAGGAACATACCCCAACTTTGTAAAAGCTATCTATGCTAAACCCAAGGCCAACATCATCCTAAATGGAGAAAAATTGGAATCATTCTCTCTGAAAACGAGAACTAGACAGGGATGCCCTCTCTCACCATTGCTATTCAACATAGTCCTTTAAATACTAGCCATAGCAATTAGACATATGAAAGAAATTAAAGGGATACAAATCGGAAAAAAAAACTCAAACTATCATTATTTGTGGATGACATGATTCTATACTTAGAGGATCCAAAAAATTCTACCAAAAACCTTTTAGAATTAATAAACGATTTCAGCAAAGTAGCAGGATATAAAATCAACACCCACAAATCAATTGCATTTGTATACATCAGTGATAAACCCTCTGAAAGAGAAATTAGGAAAACTATCCCATTCACAATAGCCTCAAAAAAAATAAAATAAAATACCTGGGAATCTATTTAACAAAAGAGGTGAAAGACCTCTACAATGCAAACTACAAGACACTGAAGAAAGAAATTGAAGAAGACTTTAGAAGATGGAAAAATCTCTCATGCTCCTGAATAGGCAGAATCAATATTGTTAAACTGGCCATACTTCCAAAGTGCTATATAGCTTCAATGCAATTCCAATTAAAATCTCAATGTCATTCCTTATAGAAATAGAAAAGGCAATCATGAAATTCATTTGGAGGAATAAGAGACCCAGAATAGCCAAAGCAATCCTTAGCAAGAAGACTGAAGCAGGAGGCATCACAATACCAGACCTTAAACTATATTACAAAGCTATAGTAACAAAAACAGCATAGTACTGGCACCAAAATAGACATGTAGACCAATGGTATAGAATAGAAGACACAGAGATGAACCCACTTACATACAGTTACCTTATACTAGATAAAGAAGCCAAACACGTACACTGGAGAAAAGATAGCCTCTTCAACAAATGGTGCTGGGAAAACTGGAAATCCATATGCAGCAAAATGAAACTAAACCCCTATCTCTCACCATGCACAAAATTCAACTCAAAATGGATCAGGGACCTGGGAATCAGACCAGAGACCCAATGCCAAATAGAAGAAAAAATAGGCCCAAATTTTCATCATGTTGGATTAGGACCATACTTTCTTAACAAGACTCGTATAGCACAAGAAGTAAAATCAAGAATCAACAAATGGAGTGGATTCAAACTAAAAAACTTCTCAGCAAAAGAAATAATCAATGAAGTGAACAGAGAGCCGACATGCTGGGAACAAATCTTTGTCACACACACATCCGATAGAGCACTAATCTCCAGGATATATAAAGAACTCAAAAAACCTATCACCAAAAAACTAACAACCCAATCAATAAATAGGCAAAAAGCTAAACACAAACTTCACAGATGAAGATATACAATCCATCAACAGACATATGAAAAAATGTTCAACATCTCTAGCAATTAGAGAAATGCAAATCAAAACTACCCTAAGATTTCATCCCACACCAGTCAGAATGGCAATTATAAAGAATACAAACAACAATAAGTATTGGCAAGGTTGTGGGGAAAAAGGCACGCTCATATATTGCTGGTGGAACTGC
The DNA here is from genome assembly GCA_028644305.1 of Xerus rutilus. Lineage (NCBI taxonomy): Eukaryota > Metazoa > Chordata > Mammalia > Rodentia > Sciuridae > Xerus > Xerus rutilus. The sequence goes on along the minus strand of CM053410.1, from coordinate 32,011,129 downwards.
AAATTGGTACAATCCATCTGGAAAGCAGTATGGAGATTGCTTAGAAAACTTGGAATGGAACCACCATTTAAGCCTGCTATCCCTCTCCTCGGTCTATACCTAGAAGACTTAAAAACAGCATACTATAGTGACACAGCAACTTCAATGTTTATAGCAGCTCAATTCACAATAGCTAAACTGTGGAACCAACCTAGATGCCCTTCGATAGATGACTGGATAAAGAAGTTGTGGTATATATACACAATAGAATATTACTTAGCAATAGAAGAGAATAAAATTATGGCATTTGCAGGTAAATGGATGGAGTTGGAGAATATCATGCTAAGTGAAGTAAGCCGATCTCACAAAACCAAATGCCAAATGTACTCGTTGATAAGTGGATGCTGATCCATAATGTGGGGAAGAACATAGGAACAATGGAGGAACTCTGTTCACAGGGGTGTAAGTGGGGAGGGGGCATGGGGACAGTAAAAGTGGTGGAATATGATGATCATCATAGCCCTAACTGTATGTATGACTGCATGTATGTTGTGATTCTGTATCACTTACAACCAGAGAAATGAGATGTTATCCTCTAAAATAATAATAATAATAATAATAAAATTTTAAAATTTGGAAAAAAATAAGCCATATGTAAGATTCATGAATGTCAAATGATAAAGGGACTCTTAATCATTAAATGACTTTTCAAGTTTCATTTTATATTTCTTCATTCTTTCATTTCCTTAAAAAGTTTAAATAGGACAATTTTGCTTAGAGAGAAAAATATTTTTGTTGTATATTAGTTTCTTTTCTTTTCTTTTTTTTTTTTTTTACTGGGGATTGAACTCAGGGGTATTTGACCACTGAGCCACATCCCCAGTCCTATTTTGTATTTTATTTAGAGACAGGGTCTCACTGAGTTGCTTAGCACCTCACCATTGCTGAGGCTGGCTTTGAACTCTCGATTCTCCTGTCTCAGCCTCCGAAAGTGCTGGGATCATAGGTGTGCACCACCACACCTGGCTATAATTTCTTATGTCATGGTACTCTGGACTCTTTAGATTAAGTGTGGACCCAGAATTATTCTATTTTTACAAGGGAACAATTAGGTCACTTGAGTCTCTTTTTTATATAAATTTATGATGTTTATCCAAGGATTAAAATGTGAATTCTGAACATATGGGGCATTGAAAAAAAACAAACATATTATTGTAATTACAGTAGTTTTTCAATTTAAAGTGGCACATTCTTGAAAGCTCATGTCTATAGAATGCATAAGCAATACTGTCATGCATATTTAAATTTAACATAACTAGACATAAAATTTAATTAATACAAAAATACAAATCCCTGAAGAATCTTAATAGTAAACAGGACTCTTTTGGAAAACAAAATGTATAATAGAGATTGCTGAGTGAACCAAATGTTAATAAATAAAAATAGAAAAATCAAGAGATGGTGGATAGGTAATTCAACTTATTTGAGAGAATGGCAAGTATGGGACACGTAAGACAGTCATGAAGGAGTAGTGTGTTTGTGGGGTAGAGGAGAATGTGGGACTACTTCTCTAATGAAAGAGTTTATACAAGTTAAGTGACATTTGTATTATTATTTACATTCTAATAGATGAAAACTTTATTTTCAAAATTTTTCAGACTGGAATTCTACTAGCTTGATCCTCAGTAATAAGACTTTTTAAAGATCTAGGAAATTGAAAGTTGGTGATAAATACCCATTTGTCATACAATCAGCTACCAAAACTCAGTCACCACAGAATTTAGAAGGATGACCTAAATAGATAAAGAAAAAATACATTGGGGCTGTGTATTCTAATAGGGAAAAATAGTCTTCGTGGCTTCTGTGAGTCACGGTGTTACAGAGCCAGGCCATCTGTGAGTGGGAGCAACTGCAAAGGTCCTCACTCACTAGTTCTTTGTGATTCCAGAAGCATTTCAAACTAGTTAGAGTCACAGGTATAAATTTATTAAAAGTCCTCAGAGAGAAGAGGAAGTCCTACCCTTGTTTTATTGGAGGTCTCAGGGAAGTTTCCAGAGACTCCTGCCCAGGTCCACCTCTTGACTTTTAATTGACAGTAGAACTGCATCAGACTTTCAAGTCTCCATACCTCATGGTTTTACCCCATGGAGGGTAGATTTTTACTATCATAATGACATGCTAAAGATTCCAGGCAACTCTGGGTCACCTTGGCCTGTGCTGACTGGTTCAAATTGGAACTTGTTCTTAACAGATTTTATGGTTGTGAAGACCTTTCTTCTAATTATCCTGTCTCCCTGAGTCCTGGAATCTGGTCACAAAAGTTACCCCTTCAGAGCACCCTATGCTCTTCTTATTGACAGACAGGAGCCCTTGGCTGCATTTCTCATACACATAACATGTTATTTGCCTAGTAATGTAGCATATCCTATTGACCTAAGCCAGGCAGGACCAAGACGACCTCAGATGAACTGACCTTCAAAAGAAAGTATAATAGGCCCAGTTGGCAGAACCATTCTCCTAACCTCAAGTTCCCATGACTTGGGTTTGTCTGCCACCTATCAACAGCAAAAAGAAAATAAAGAAGAGTAAATCAGGTGATAGAGAAGCACAGAGGATTTAACTCTTGAGTACTTCTACATAGTTTCATAATTGCATAGTTGTAATTTTTCAAAAATCACTTTCTGGCAAAATTTGCTTTGTATTTTACTTTTGTTATGCCACCAACACCAAACAGAATACCTTTTATTAATACTTTTATTAATACCTTTGTACTCTTCCTCTAACCAAAGCAACAAATAAATAACACAAAGAATCAGGAGAAAGAGTAACTTTTTTTAGGCTAGTATTTAGCATAAAGTTGAAAGTTGGTACCAAGATATTTAGAACTTTGGAACTAAATGGGAAATTTAGGTAGAGATCAAACATTGTCTTATCAGACAGAACATGATTTCTTTGCTTTATTTGTGCTGTTCTGAATTCACAAGGACTAGTTACAATTACATGTAATATCACTTTAAAGGGTACCTTCCAAAACCAAATATTAATTTACTTCTTATAATTTCTATGACTTTGTATAGAATTGACTTCCCAATATTAATGGGAATCATTGAGAATTTACTATATAGTATCTCCTCAGCTGTGTCCACATAGTATAGCACTTAGTTTTAATGAATAAAAAAATTCACAAGGGATATTGGTTTTTAAGGAGCATATTATCATTTTTAAATGATGTATGAAAATCTAGCCAGGCACAGAGGTGCATGCCTCTAGTTTCAGCTACTCAGTGAGGCAGCATAGGTTAGGGACTCTCATCTCAGGACCCACTCCACACCAATTAGCAGAGTTGATATGAACCTAAGAATCTCCCTTTCATCTTGCCCAGTTGCTGTCAGTTGCTGTTCTCTGAGAAGCTAAATTTCCCAAAGTGTAAACAGCAAGATCCTATTTTTTAAAAAAATTGCCCAATCATCCCAAGGAACATGTGCAGAGTGCCCCCCACCAAGTTTGGCCTACAGTAAACTAGAAGGGAGACTCCCCTAATTAAGACCGCATACATATTACTTGCATCTCATATATCTGATATAAAACATGGTAATGAACATTTGGCATATGCACAATAAGCATTATGGGCAAGGCACAGGAATCTGTCAATCACCCTTGATTAGCATAAATCATTCCTACCAAAAAGCCCACCAAAGTTGACTAAGAATTCAGAAATGCATATAAGACTAGATCCTCTCTGAGTTAGAAGGAAGATGTTTTGTCATTCTCTCATTGGGAAGGTGTAGTGTATCTTCCTCCAATAAACTCTCCTAACTGTTTTCTTTTGTCTTCTCAGCCCCTGCCCACAGGTAGCCACCACCCAGGTTCCTCAATATACCCAGGTATGTTCTTTTCTCCCTTACCTGTAGAATTAACACTCTATTTTGTAGATTATCAATTTATCTTCTTGAGTACTAACTATAAGCTATAAATCCAAAGTTACTTACCTGTAGAAGTGACTTTTTTGCTCTTAGTTCTTTTTCTGTTTTCTTCCCCCTTTGGTGCTGGGGATTGAACCCATGGCCTTGCTCATACTAAATACATCACTGAGTTTCACCCCCAGTCCCATCTTATTTCTTGATGAGTTTAGTAAATCCAAGAAGCAGAAAATTTAAAACAAAACACCTAAATGGGTTCCCTAAACATAGGAAGATGTAAAACAGAGAAACTACAAGTAAATGAAAGCAACTTAAACAGTTTATTTCCCATCTCATTTGATTCCTTTTGTCAAGTAGCAAGTGGAGGTTAGCTCTCCAGGAATCCCAGTTGGTACATTTATTCATTTAAAAAAAATTCATCATATATAAGGCACCAATAATTTTGAATCCTTAATATTTCTGGAAATCTCCCTTCTGTTCAGGCCTGCATCCTCTTCATTTTGCACTGTTGCCTTCTACTAATTGACATCACTCCATTTATTCACTCACTCCTCATAATCATCCTACTCACAATCTTTAGAGTGACCTATCATCAGTTTATCTATCCAGGAACCACTCTTTACAACATTGACATCTGTGTTCTGCCTATCTCTCTATCTTCAGCCCTTTCCTCTGCCTGCCCTTCTCCTGGCATTACTAATCTGCTGATATAGACTTCCTCACCAGTCCCTCTATTGTCAGACAAGTGCACATCTTTTTTGATATTCCTCTTATTCTCTTGTTACTACCTTTCATGCCCTCACCCTTTCTTGGCATCTCCCTAAACTCACCTGAAGTCCCAACTCAGCCATTGCCTCTCAAGGAGCCATCCCTCACATCTTTTATTTACACTTATTAAACACCAGTGTCTAGTACTTAGCCAAAAATATTTTGGTTATAAAGGACAGAGTGATCACAGTTACAGGTTGTAAAAATGTAACAGTAATTTTGGAAACCATTCATAATTAACAACACATTTAACGAGTTGAATTGTTTAAAATTACTATTAGGAGGTCAAGAATAGTGCACAGTAAGAATTTAAGCATTTTTTTCTGAGTGTTCATTATGTTGAATGAGTAAATTTGTATATGCTTGAACTTTCTTAAAATATGTTCATTTCCTACTATAAGAATGTACATTTTATGAATTATAAATTTAGTTTCAAAAGCACTACAGGCACATGAATCATTTTCTCACTTTGGAGTTGCTGCAATGACAGAATGTAAGTCACTGAAATTTTGTTAATCATTTAAAATTGAAAAAAATATAGCATTAACCAAATGAAATTACCTTTTAGACTAGCCTTTTATAATCAATAGGTCTTAATTTTACTAGTTAAAAAACTTAAAATATCCTTAGAAAATATAGTAACTTCTAGCTAAATTTATCCTCGGAATTGAGGCAATTTTTTTTGCTGAATATTGTTTGTGCTTCCATTTGTATAAGCTGCTCACATGATAAAGTTAAGATCAGATTTGAGTCTTATGATTAAGTAGTTGAAATTATAAACATATGTAATGGTGATGGCCACCAAGTTGGACTGGTATGATCCAAAGAGTGATAATTCCTAGTGACTCAAGATTTGTAGTTCCATATTTCCAGTCACTAATAACAAGATAAAAGATTTAATTCTGTCTTGTGGTCTCTAATTGCCTTCCTTGCCTGTTTTTTTAAATTTATTTATTCTACTTACATATATGTGACAGCAGAATGCATTTTGATTCATTGCACACAAATGGAGCACTTTTCATATCTCTAGTTGTCCATGATGTAGAGTTGCACCATATGTGCAGTCATACATGTACCTAGGGTAATGATGTCCATCTCATTCCACCATATTTTCTGCCCCCATGTCCCCTTCCCTCCCCTCCCTTCCCTTTGACCAAAGTTCCTCCATTCTTCCCATACCCTCTCCCCCATTATGGATCAGCATCCACTTATCAGAGAAAACATTCAGCCTTTGTTTTTTGGAGGACCGGCTTACTTCGCTTTTAGCATGATATTCTCCAACTCCATCCATTTACCTGGAAATATCATGATTTTATTCTCTTTTAATGCTGAGTAATATACCACAGCTTCTTTATCCATTCATTTACCAAAGGGCATCTAGGATCTAGGTTGGTTCCACAGTTTAGCTATTGTGAATTGAGTTGCTATAAACATTGAAGTGGATGCATCAATGTAATATGCTGTTTTTAAGTCCTTTGGGTATAGACTGAGGAGTGGGACTACTGGGTCAAATGGTGGTTCCATTCCAAGTTTTTTAAGGAATCTCCATACTGCTTTCCAGATTGGATGTACCAATTTGCAGTCTTACCAGCAATGTATGACTATGCCTTTTCCCCCACATCCTCACCAACACTTATTGTTCTTTGTATTCTTGATAACTGCCATTCTGACTGGAGTGACATGAAATCTTAGAGTGGTTTTGATTTGCATTTCTCTAATGGCTAGAGATGTTGAACGTTTTTTTCATATATTTTTTGATTGATTGTATATCTTCTTCTGAGAAGTGTCTATTCAGCTTCTTAGCCCATTTATAGATTGGGTTGTTCTGTTGTTAAGTTTTTAGTTCCTTATATATCCTGGAGATTAATGCTGTATCTGATGTGCTTGTGGCAAAAATTTGCTCCCAGCATGTAGGCTCTCTATTCACTTCATTGATTCTTTCTTTTACTGAGAAGCAGCTATTTAGTTTGAATTCATCCCATTTATTGATTCTTACTTTTATTTCTTGTGCTTTAGGAGTCTTGTTAAGGAAGTTGAGGCCTAATCTGACGTGATGAAGGATTGAGCCTACTTTTTCTTCTATTAGGAGCAGCATCTCTGGTCTAATTCCTAGATCTAATTCTTTGATCCACTTTGAATTGAGTTTTGTACATGGTGAGAGATAGGGGTTTAGTTTCATTTTGCTGCATATGGATTTCTAGTTTTCCCAGCACCATTTGTTGAACAGGCTATCTTTTCTCCAATGTACATGTTTAGTACCTTTGTCTAGTATAAGATAACTGTATTTGAGTGGGTTTGTCTCTGTGTCTTCTATTCTGTACCATTATGCATACTCTGCAATATATTACTCAGCATTAAAAGAGAATGAAATCATATTCTGGTCTACATGTCTATTTTGGTGTCAGTACCATGCCGTTTTTGTTACTATAGCTTGGTAGTATAGTTTAAGGTCTGGTATTGTGATGCCTCCTGCTTCACTCTTCTTGCTAAGAATTGCTTTGGCTATTCTGGTTCTCTTATTTTTTCAAATGAATTTCATGATTGCTTTTTCTATTTCTATAAGGAATGATGTTAGAATTTTAATTGGAATTGCATTGAATCTATATAGTACTTTGGGTAGTATGGCCATTTTGACAATATTGATTCTGCTTATCCAAGAGCATGGGAAAATTTTCAATATTCTAAGGTCTTCTTCAATTTCTTTAGTGTCCTGAGTTTTTATTGTAGAGGTCTTTCACTTTTGTTAAATTGATTCCCAATTTTTTTTGAGGCTATTGTGAATGGGATAGTTTTCCTAATTTCTCTTTCATCGCTGATGAAAGATATCATCGCTGATGTATAGAAATGCAATTGATTTATGAGTATTGATTTTATATGCTGCTACTTTGCTGAAATCGTTTATTAATTCTAGAAGTTTTCTGGTGGAATTCTTTGGATCCTCTAAGTATAGAATCATGTCATTGGCAAATAATGGTAGTTGGAGTTCTTCTTTTCCTATTCATATCCCTTTAATTTCTTTTGCTGTCTCATTGCTCTGGCTGGAGTTTCAAGGATTATGTTGAATAGCAGTGGTGAAAGAGGGCATTCCTGTCTTATTCCAGTTTTTAGAGAGAATACTTCTAATTTTTCTCCACCTAGGATGAGGTTGTCCTTGAGTTTAGCATAGATAGCTTTTACAAAGTGGAGGTATGTTCCTACTATTCCTCATTTTTCTAGTATTTTGAACATGAATGGATGCTGTATTTTGTCAAATGCTTTCTCTGCATCAATTGATATAATCATGATTCTTATCTTTGAGTCTATTGATGTGGTGGATTATATTTATTGATTTCCATATGTTAAACCAAATTTGCATCCTTGAAATGACCCCACTTGATCATGGTGCACTATTTTTTTGATATGTTTTTGTACGCAAATTGCCAAAATTTTGAGAATTTTTGCATCTATATTCATCAGGGATATTGGTCTAAAATTTTTTCTCTTTGATGTGTCTCTGGTTTTGGTATCAGAGTAATACTAGCCTCATAGAATGAGTTTAAAAGAGTTCCCTCCTTTTCTTTTTCATGGAATAATTTGAGGAATATTGGTATTAATTCTTCTTTGTAGGTCTTGTAGAACTCAGCTGAGATTCCATCTGGTACTGGGCTTTTCTTGGTTGGCAGGCTTTTGATGGCATCTTCTATTTCCTTACTTGAAACTGATCTGTTTAAGTTGTATATGACCTCCTGGTTCAGGTTGGGTAGGTTATATGCCTCTATAAATTTGTTGGTGACTTCAGGGTTTTCTATTTTACTGGAGTATAAATTTTTGAAATAGTTTCTAGTTATCCTCTGTGTTTCAATAGTGTCTGTCATGATATTTCCTTTTTCATCACGAATTTTAGTAATTTGGGTTTTCGTTCCGCTTTTTGTTAGGGTGGCTAGGGGTTTGTCAATTTTATTTATTTTTCCAAAGAACCAGCTTTTTATTTTGTCAGTTTTTTGAATTGTTTCTTTTGTTTCAATTTCATGGACTTCAGCCCTGATTTTAATTATTTCTTGTCTTCTACTTCTTTTGGTGTTGGTTTGTTCCTCTTTGCCTAGGGCTTTGAGATGTAGTGTCAGGTCAATTATTTGTTGACTTTTTCTTCTTTTAATGAGTGAGCTTAATGCAATGAACTTTGCTCTTAGCACTGCCTTCATAGTGTTCCAGAGATTTTGATATGTTGTATCAGAGTTCTCATTTACCTCTAAGAACTTTTATCCCCTCTCTGATGTCTTCTGTTATCCATGGATCATTCAATCACATATTATTTGGTTTCCAGGTGTTGGAGTAGCTTCTAATTTTTAATCTGTGATTAATTTCTAATTTTATTCCATTATGATCAGGTAGAATGCAGGGTAGTATCTCTATTTTTTGTATTTGCTAAGACTTGCTTTGTGGCATAACATATGATCTATTTTGGAGAAGGATCCATGTGCATCTGAGAAAAAAGTTTATTCACTTGTTGATGGATGGAATATTCTATATATGTCTTTTAAGTCTAAATTATTGATTGTTTTATTGAGTTCTATGGTTTCTTTGTATAGTTTTTTTGTTTTGCTTTATTTTTATTTTGGAAGATCTATCCAGCAGTGAGAGAGATGTGTTAAAGTCACCTAGTATTACTGTGTTGTGGTCTAATTGATTCTTATAGTTGAGAAGGGTTTGTTTGATATACATAGATGACCCATTGTTTGGGGCATAGATATTTATGATTGTTATATCTTGTTGATATATGATTCCCTTAATCAATATTAAGTGTCCTTCTTTATCCTTTTTCACTAACTTTGGTTTGAAGTCCACTTTATCCGATATGAGGGTAGAAACCCCTGCTTGTTTACACGGTCCATGTGAGTGATACATTTTTTCCCACCTTTCAGCTTTAGTCTGTGGATGTCTTCCTGTGAGATGAGTCTCTTGAAGGCAGCATATTGTTGGGTCTTTTTCTTTTCTTTTCTTTTTTTATCCAATCTGTCAGTCTGTGTCTTTTGATTGATGAGCTTAGGCCATTCACATTCAGGGTTTTATTGAAATATGATTTGTAATAAAATATGATTTGTATGGTCATTTTGGTTTATTTTGATTTTTAACTTTACTTGCTTTCCCCTTTGATTGACCTTTCCTTTAGCATAGTTTCTCTCTTTGTAGATTTTCATTGTTGGTTACCATTTCCTCTTCATGGAATATTTTGCCAAGAATGTTCTGTAGTGCAGGCTTTTTCACTGTAAATTCTTTTAACTTTTGTTTATCTTAGAAAGTTTTTATTTCATCATCAAATCTGAAGCTTAATTTTTCTGAATTTAAGATTATTGGTTGGCATCCATTTTCTATCAGAGCTTGGTATATGTTGATTATAGATCTGCTGGATTTTAGGGTCTGGGTTGAAAAATCTGCTGAGATTCGTATTGGTCTCCCCCTATATGTAATCTGATTCCTCTCTGTTGCATCCTTTAAAATTCTCTCCTTATTCTGTATGCTAGGCATTTTCATTATAATGTTCCTTGGTGTAGATCTGTTGTAATTATTGTAGTATCTTAGTTTGCTTGGGGCATTTTCTTCCCTTGTTTTTTCATGTTGATTATGCGTCTTCCTTTCCTGCAGCACATATCTGAGGTATTGCGGTTTCTATTCTATAATCTTGTAGTGACCCTACAGATTACCTGTACCTCACCTTGGGTTCACTTCCATTCCCCAGTAGGTTTCTCCAGATGGATGCTACTACAACTAAAGATGGTGGCATTGGTAGTGGAGGTAACTCAATAGTAGTGGCCCAAAATGGATGCAAACACTTTGAGAGAGAGGACTGAAAGGATGAAACTTACAATGGCTTTGAGCTGACAGATTCAAGATGCAGCGCTGTGGCGTGCTGAGCTGTGGTGAGCAGCTGCCTCCAAGCCCTGTCTGTTGTCCCGAGGTGAAGGCTACTACATGAGGAAGACTATGGTGATGGCTGCAGTGTCCCAAAATGGATTTGAGAAGGGAGCTACAGCATGGACCTCCACTCTGCACAGGGATAGTACTTGGCCTGATGGTGCAAATGCAAAAATATAAATCAAAATATCACTAATTATAAATGAGATATTGGACATATATCTAAGACTAGTAAAACAAAAAGCCTCAATTTGTGGCTTACAAAGAAATGAATCACATGATTCAAATAAAACCATAATGGTATTTCTGCTATTGAAGATACTTACAAGAAAACAAATGCAGAACTTGTCCCAGAAGCCATTATATGATAATTGCACTTTTTATAACTATAAAAGCATGGAGCCTGAGTTACAAAAGGTGATTTCTCCACCATATAGTGACAGAATATGGAAAGGAAGTCTAAAGGAAGAATTACAGTGAGTGAAGCAAAGGTTAAAGAATGAGAGGCATTTTACAAACAGCATTCCTGGCTTTGGAGGACAAAAAGGTTCACTTTCAAAAAGAGGTAGACATTCACTTTCTGCTAATCTAGGTTTTTCTCTTTATCAATTACATTCTGATTTTCTGCTGATATAAAATAAAGTTATCTTGTGGCAGGAGCCCTTTTCAAACAAAGACAAGGCGGCATGGCTAGCACCTATGTGCACATGTGCAACTATATTCAACATGGCACAGTCAGTACCAGAGTATTCATGCACAACTATATTATGTGTGCTTGTATTCCTTATACAAAAAGAAGGTGACCTAATGCACTTTGGGCACATGTGCAACCCTTCTGATAACATTCCCCCAGTGCACCTGCGCAGCTCTGCCACAACGCATTTATGAATTTATAGTATAGAAAAACCTGCAAAAATATAATTTTCCATATAGGGGAGACAAAGGGGCTAGTATGTAGCAGGGAATGGGAAGAGAGAGTCTAGCAGGAGCTATACAAGGCAAAGGTCCGCTGCATTCAAGAACTCAGTTTTTGGGTGAGTCTGCTGAGCTATGTTCTGACAAGAAAATAAACATACTTCCTATTGAATGCCCTGGTGCTCTGTCACTCTGAATATGAATCCCACTACAACCTAAATTTGAGCCAGCCACAGTGGCACACGTCTGTAATCCCAGCAGCTCAGGAGGCTGAGACAGGAGGATGGTGAGTCCAAGGCCAGCCTCAGCAAAGGTGAGATGCTAAGCAACTCAGTGAGACCCTATCTCTAAATAAAATGCAAAAAATGCTGGGGATGTGGCTCAGTGGTTGAGTGCCTCTGAATTCAATCGCCAGTACAAAAAAAAAAAGTTTGAAATTGTGTCTAGACATAGATTATTTCTGCTGATCTAAATAACAAGAGTTCAGAGAAACATTCTCATAATCTTTATTCCTTAATCATCAAGTTTTTATGCAGTCTTCCAGTGGCATATAAACTGGGAAACTAAATTAGGCCCATACATGACCTTTTGAACCAAGATAAAGGAAACTGCTTTAAAAAAGAAAAGAAATGAAAAAGAAAAAGAAATAAACTCTAGATACCCCCACTGACCTAAGGATAAATTGCATTTATTTAAACAATAAAATAAGAGTATCATGGGAAGGAGACAATGAATGAGAAGAGATAAAAACGTATCTAGGTTTGAGAGATGCAGTAAATATTCCCAGGAAAACAAATCTATTCATTGTGCTGCTGTGTGCGAAGTTATCTGTTTTACTCAAACCATTGGAACTTATAAATCCAAGATGACCACCTTAAATATTTTTGACAAGAAGTACATATACTTTCATAATTTTTTATCACCACTTTCAAATGTTTCTATTGAAACAGCCCTTTACATTTTGTTGATTTATAAAGTTTGGTGAGTTTTGGCATGTATGATTTTATCACATAAGTAGCATAAATCCTCAGCAAAAAAAATTTAGTATTTGACTCCAAAATAGAAAGCCAAGTTCTGAGGTAACTTGAGTTTTAAAGAGAAATAAACATCTAGAGATATTCCTTCAAGGCAAAAGTAGACGACTCTTCTCATGGCCAATGAAAACATTAAATTACTTTGCCAACATTATACTTTTAATTTATCTGATTAATTTGATGAACTTATCTGGTAATTTATCTGATCCAGCATTATCCATATTATATATTATGTCAACTCTTTTTGTACCATAAAATGCTAGATAATGCCACTTAGGAGTTTTGAAGGAACTATATAAACTTTCTTGGCTTTACTTCTATTATAAGCAGATAATGGTACTAAAGTAGGTACTTATTTAGATGTCCTCCAACTGTAAAATTTTATGGTTACTGAATGTGAACTTCGGGAAGCATCTCCTTTTCCAGAATTCCATACAAACAGCACTACAGTTTTGCTTTGTTGCTTGTGTTGTGGCACTCTTTGGTTCATATTAACCAAAAATGATTACTTTTGTGAATTAATTTTTTTTCAATTGAAGGTTATTAAGTTGAGCACAGTGGTGCATGCCATAGCTCGAGCTACTTGGGAGGGTAAGGTAGGAAGTTCAATTGAGTCCACAAGTTTAAGACCTGCCTGGGCAACAAGGCAAGACCCCATCTCAAAAAAAAAATTGTTTTTTGAGGGTTATTAATTTAAAACACACTCTAGGTTCAGTCTTGGATCTGAGAGAGGAAGATCCTTCCCCTTCTCTTCCTAGGTGGGGAAAGGGCCCTGGTGACCAGTACCCTACCAATTCACCAATTTTCATGAGGCCTTGGACAAGCCTCCTGGCACCTCCTTTTACTGGGCAAAGGATACCCTTCCTCAGATCAAACCTCCCTCCTCTTCCTGCCCCCTCCTCACCTTCCAGCATGCTTGAGCACAGGCTCACTTCTAGTCTGTCCTCAACACCTACTCCTTTCCACCAGCTCCTGCTGATGCTCTAGTGACTGGGAAATTCTCCCTTCCATCCCCTGTTGGTATTTCTGGAAGGTGAAAGTAAAGCAAATGGAATTCTTTAGAAATGACCACAGTTTCCCTTGCTTTGAAGATTGGAACATATGTAGTTTTGCTCTCCCTGTAGACATGACCTCTTAGTTAATGTTTTGCATTCCAGTTATTTTGTTATGAAGGCATCTTTGGGAATTCAGATGGAGGAGCCAATGGCTTTTTCTCCCCCTGCATGGCTGACTTCAGGCTAACGACTCTTTAAAAAGATATGAGCAGAATTTAAAACTTCCAAGTACTTAAAAAAGAAAAAATGCTGGGAAGCTTTATGAAGCTGTACCACAATTAAAGACAAAATTAGAGAAGACACTTTACTTTCATGTCTGTTTATTTGGACACAACATAGTTACAAGTAGGACCTGAAGAGAAACTTGCTCTCAAACACTTAATTTCCACAAGTCATCCTTTAAAAATTGCAAATGAACTATTGTGTCTAACAGTGGCTGGGGGACAAGATAATGTCATCAGAGTTAAATATGCTTTAGGAAAAATGTGATTCTTGCCATACTGTATCTGGTGCATGAGTCCTTTTGGGACAGTTTGAATTCCCTTTTCTTTCAAGAGACATGAAAATATATATTAAATCTGTTCAGAGCTTTGAAACACATTCTTTGGTTTTAGTATTGTTCATTGTGGTGCTCAGCCTAGTGATTTTTTTTATATAATAGATGCCTGAGAAAGACACCATGGTAGACCTTGGTTTGGCCCAAGGAAACCATGATATGAAAATAGAGCTTCTCAAATTTGTCCATTCTGAAGTTCAGCGGGAAAGTTGTTCACAAAACAAATCTCATGTAACCCCTGGAAACAAGATTTCATTGAGTGACCTAGCACCTAAGGAGCTGGATCAACACTCCACCACAAAAACTTCTGTTAAAAGACCCTCCACAAATGCACAAATTCAAATTAATAAGGAAAAGAGGGATCTGTAGTCCTTTCTGTCCAGCGCTCTGAAGAAAGAAATTTCAATATACACAGCTCCATTTCACGTGAGAATCCTGCAGTGAAACTGGTAAAGCAAAGACTGTGAATGTAAGATCAAGAAAGTCAGCAGCAAAAGAAAGCTATTTCTACAAAAGTTATAAATATTAGTGTGATAAAGAAAACTGTCAGTTCTTACCTGGCTGGGCTCCCTTGTGACTGCTATGCAACAAATGAAGTTTGCAATATTTTCATTTTGAGGTATCAGCATATTGCCCCAAAAACATAAAGTGTCCCAAACTACAGCAACTGACCTGTGATCTGCAGATATCATGTTTCTTTCTCTGCTTAGTGGACATTTTCCATTTTATAAAGCAAGTGATGCTTTAAGTGCTTTAGCTCAAATTCTGACAATTTGGGGATCCAGGGAAACTATTCAGGCTGCTAAAACTTTTGGCATGTTGATGTTATGTAGCAAAGAAGTCTCAGCACAAGAGTTGAGAAAACTCTGTGAGAGACTAGTGGGTCTGGATTCTAACAAATCCCAAATTAACAAATGATATACAAGGGCATCCTTATGACTAGAAAACTTTTTACATCATGCAAGCATTTTGGGCACAGCACTCAGCTAATTCATTATATAAAGGGGTCAGTAATGGCTGTGGGAGTCATTTTTTGAGTATGCTAACAATTTAGAAGGCAGGGATGAGGCACTCGATGAAGCTTATAACCGCTGGATAAACTTCTAGATTTAAATCCAACTTCAAAAACAGCAGTAGATATTTTGGTGCATCTAGTTTTTAAAGCTATGAGCTTGTGATGATGGTTCTTCATTTAATGTTACTGTTGTGTGTTGTGAGGTAGAGTGAAAAAGAGTTATTGGTAATGATCATAATAAGTTCTTATTCAGAGACCAGGGCAAGGGGAATAATTTATGTTTTTATTTGTTCTTTTTAACCATATTTTAAAAAATATTTCATGAGGGCTGGGGTTGTAGCTCAGTGGTAGAGCGCTTGCCTCGCATGTGTGAAGCACTGGGTTTGATGCTTAGCACCACATGTATATAAAATAAAGGTTCATTGACAATCTAAAAAATATATTTCATGAATGCATATTTATATAAATTACCATATTTCCTTGATTTTTATTCCTTCCTTTTATTCCAAAGTTGAAAGCCTTCAAGACTAAGATGAATATTGATAATCCAAAATGCTTTTCCTTTTCTCTCTTCAGTGTGTTTTTTCACTGCATCTTAGTTATAATTAGGTAGCTGCTAAAAGACAGAATGAACACAGAGTTGAGAATGTTACTGTAGATTTTTCCTCTGACTAGTTATCCAGATTTCTACACTCTGTTTTGACTAAGTTGATCTTACTCAGAGAAGAATGATTTCTGGAGTCTTTGGGTTGGAAAGAGAGATAATGAAGTAAACAAGGTAGAAAAGAACTTAAGGGACTAATGTATTATTTATATTCCAAAATTATATATATCAATGAGAGCACATGGGAATTAGTTTTGGGGTAGATCTGTTGAGAAGTTTCCCATTTAGCAGTCATAGATTTCAGAATCACCTTAGTAATAAATATTTACTTTGTTATTTTGAGCAGTGACAAGTCAGTACATCTACCTAATCTGCTTGGTAAGTGTAGTATAATATGCATGTGTATATATGTCATTATATACCATTTCCTTTGATCTATTGTCTTTGCTGTCATCTTTCTTAAAAAATTCAATGTTCTTGAATTTGTATGTTTAATAAAGTTATCCTTTTATATAAAAAACACACTTCAAAGTTTTGACCAAAGTAAAATTATTTAAGTATTCTAAAATATTAACAATATAATTTAATTTTTAATAACAGCTCTGTTTAACAACTATATAGCCAGAAAATTTAATAATCAAGAGCTGAGGAAGCTAGCTCCAGCACACCACTGATAATTACCATTGGAGCTGACCAAAAAGGGACAAAAAGTCGGGAGGGCTCTGATTTTCAAGGCCTTCAAAAATTCATGAAGGTTTGCATTTATCATTTGTGCACTTTTCATTATGTATATTTTATGTCAATAACAAGTAAGGAAAAAATACATATAAAGTGATAAAACTTGTTAAGAATTCTATCAACATGTTTTTAACATCTGGAAATAAATTTAAAGGAATTATTTATAAAGAAATAAATTACTAAATTCAAAATCTCCCTAAGCCATTCCAAATAGAAGGGGTAGGAAAGATGAAACTAAAAGTTAGGAAACAAACAATTTGAAAAACAGGGAGCGGTGGTCTTTGTAAATTTATCATAGTTAATTTCCATCATTTTCTGTAACCCCGAAAACTTAATCATCTCCTAATTATTTCTAATTTTGCTGATAAAATCTGAATTGTCAAATTGTCAATTTAGCATACATGAGCAGACCTCTCAGCACGAGTCTGGTCAAAAATCCAGCATCCATATCTATCTGTGATCTTTTTTAAAAAATATTATTTAGCTATCAATGGACCTTTATTTTTTTTAATTTATTTATATGCAGTGCTGAGAATCAAATCCAGTGCATCACACATGCTAGGCAAGTGCTCTACCACTGAGACACAACCCCAGACCTCTATCTGTGCTCTTAATAGTCAACATAATAAGAAACCAAGAAAAGGTATCAGTACTGGCAAAGAAAAGGTAAAGACATCCGAAAGGTGAATAAACCTAAGCATGGAATGTCAAATTTTGCAGTGGTTTGATTTTATGATATGTTTGATTTCCATTATGCTATGCAAATTTAGACAAGCAATATCTAAGAATAGAAGAGAAATTTCACATCTAATGAAGTACATTTATTAAATGTATAATATCCTATTTAATGGTGAAAATTTGAATGATTTTCTCTTAGGACTTGGAACAAGGCAAACATGTTTGTTCTCACAATGTCGTTTCAAAATTGTGCTGGAAATCCTATCCAGTGCTACAGAGCAAGGAAAATAATTGCAGTGAAAGAAATAAAACTTTAGTCCTAGATAACATGAATGTCTTCACAGAAAATTAAAAATAGCCTACAAACTAGTCAAATTAATAAATACCTTCAACTCATGCCAGAGTCGTGAGTTGAAGATCAGCATGCAAAAATTAATTATATTTCTATATCTTAACAACAAACAATTGAATCACTACAAAAACAAATATAAACTTTTTTTAAAAAAACTTATGTTCACTATGTCCAAAAATATTAAATGCCTAAGAACAATTTTAATATAAATTATGCTAGACATCTATGAAAATTCTAAAATGTTGAGAGAAATTAAAGAAGACCCAAAGAAATGGAGATATGCAGTATGTTCACAGATTGGAAGACTCAACACTGTTAAAAAGCCAAGTATACTTAAATTAACCTATATTTAATGAATCTATATATTAACTACAATTCCATTCAAAACTCAAGCATATTGCTTTATAGAAATTAGAATTTTGCAATTTATATGGAGATACAAAGATTTAAAGATCTAGAATAGCCACAGATATCTGGGAAAATGAGGTATTTAGAGAACATAACTTACAGGATTTCAAGACATCATAAAGTTAAGATCATATAATATTGTACAACAGACAAAAATTGAACAAAATAAACTATTCAGAAATACATTCATACATAAACAGTAAAGAGATTTTTCAACAGTGCCAATGCACTTCAATGGGGAAAGAAAAATCCTTCCAAATAATAAAAGATAAAAAAGCTGATATTATTATGGAGAAAAAATTATCCACGACCCCTGTTTCATGAGACCCCAGAAAATTAACTTGAATTGGATTATAGACCTTTTACCATGAATGTGTGCCTCTCATGTCACCCTTTGAAATCTTCTTCCAGCCAAGATGGAGTAACAGGGAGCTAGGTGTGATGGCTCACACCTGTAATCCCAGTGACATGGGAGGCTAAGGCAGGAGCATAGCAAGTTTGAGGCCAACCTCAACAAGTAAATGAGGCCCTAAGCAACTTATCAAGATTCTGTCTCAAAAGTAAATAAATAAAAAGGGCTGGGGCTATAGCTCAATGGTAAAGTGCCCTGGCTTCAATCCACACTACCAAAATAAATAAAAACACATACATACTCATATGCACACATAAGATGGAGTACCAGGGACTAGATTTATCTTACTTTCTGGAACAAATTAAAAAATCAGACAAAAATATATAAAATGATGAATTTAAAAACACTGGTTATCAGGCAATGAATGACAGTGTTATGATTTTTTAAGCATACTGCTTCAAAACACGTGTTTCCAAGTCATGATGCAAAGAGGCAGATTCCAGTGGTTTCCCTGTGTTGAGGAAAGGAAGTACCCAGGATGGATAAAGAAGCTGAGTTCAGAAGAGAGAATATTTGAGAAGAGATTAAAGAAGAGAGAAAGAGCTCCATAGACCTTCAGGGGACCCCATTTTCAACTGAGCAGTGATCACTGTATGTGTCTGTGGAAAACATCCAAGGCTAGGAAAAAAACTAACTGAAAGCAAAAAAATAAATTAAAAGAAAACGTGATAATAGATTCATGACATTGGTGTAGACAAAGTTTTCTTAGACAAGACACAAAATTACTATTAAAAAGAAATTGACAACATTAAAAAATCATAATAAAGAAAATTAAAAACTAAAAAGTAAAAAAAAAATTAATAAACCAGACTTCTTTCAAATTAAAAAAGATTTGTATTTCAGCATATGAATAAACTATAGTGTTCATGGTAATGGAATACTGTTTAACAATAAAAGGGAATGAATTTTTGTACACAGAAAATTTTAGCTGAATTCAAAGGCAATATGCTGAATGAAAGATTCTCAAAAGCTTATACTCTGTCAGACACGGTGGCACACACCTGTAATCCCAGCAGTTTGGGAGGCTGAGGCAGGAGGATCGAGAGTTCAAAGCCAGCCTTAGCAAAAGCAGAGCACTAAGAAACTTCAGTGAGACTCTATCTCTAAATTTTCAAAAATACAAAATAGGGCTGGGGATATGGCTTAGTGATGAATTGCCCCTGAATTCAATCCTTGGTACTAAAAATAAAAATAAAAAATAAAAAAAAACAACTTATATTCTGTAGAATTCCATTGCTAATGACATTCTCAAAAAGACAAAACTGTAGTAGTTAATTTATCAGAATTTTTCAGAGGTAAATTAGCAGACAAGGATCATTAAAGTAGAACAAGTGGAATTCTCACATATTGCTCTTGAGTGTGTGAAATGTTGCAAACATATTAGAAATAGTGTCTTATGAAGTTTAACACACACCTACCCTTTGATTCAGCAGTTCTATTCCTAGATAATTAAACATATGTATATTAAAAAACTTTAATATAAAATGTTCAAAAAAGTCTTTAATCATAATAGCACCCAAACACCCATCAACAGGACTGTGGAATATCAAATTGTGTGTTATAGTTACTCTTAATAAAATACGTCTCAGGGACATGAACATCAAATTATAGCTATACACAAGACATATATGATACTATGTTATGTCACAGATATTATGTTAAGCAAAATAAGCCAAACACAGGAGTGTGTTCGGTATGGTTACATTTAAACAAATTTCAAAAAAGGAAAAGTAGTTAAATATTAGTATACAATTAAACATATTGCAGTTTCTGCCTCAGTCTCATTTGGATTGCTTACTCTGGGAAATGTCATAAAGACATGTCAGCAGCCTTGTTTAAGGCCCTTTAGGGGAGGAACTTGACAACATATATCAATAAACCACCTTGGAAGAAGATACTCAGCTCAATCAAGATGACTGCATGTGACCGCATGTGACATCTGCCTGCAGCTTCATCAGACACCCTGAACGAAATCATCCAGCCAATGTACTCCCAAATTCCTGACCAACAATACTTGTAGGTAATAATATTTATTGCTCTTTTAAATCACAAAAATTTGCATAATCTTTTATGGAACAATAGATAACTAATACATGGTAGAAATCAAAACAGGATTTATCTCTGTGGGAAGCGGGGACCAACCAAAAAGAAGCACAGTTTTACTTTCAGGGATAATGCAAATGTTCTGTCTCTTAAATTTGATGATACACAGATACATTCATTTGTTAAAACATTATTAACTGCATACCTAAGGTCTGTGCATTTTATTGCATTTCAAATTTATCTTAATTTAAAAAGTAAATGAATATGAAAGAAAAAATGTTGCAGGGAAGAAAAATTTCATTTATAGTAGTAACCATACTGTAAAGGTTAGAAATAAAACATTAAAATGCACATCTGAACAAAAAAGACTATACAACTCCTTGAAGAACATACTAAAAGAAGGGAGAAGGACCCAAATAATGAGGCATGCCATGTTTATAGTAATGAAGGTAACTAAATACCACTTGTTGAGAGTTTTTATGTGGCACTCTCTAGTTCTATTTCTTTTTCTTTCTTTCTTTTTTTTTTTATTTAGGCTTACATGTTAACAGTGTAAATTGATTCATTGTACATAGATAGAGGATAACATATCAATTCTCTAGTTGTAAGTTGTATAGAATCACAACATATATGCAGTCATACATAAAGTCAGGGTTATTATGACCATCATATTCCACCACCCCTGGATTCCATCATATCCTTATGATAACCTATGAACTAAGTACTATTGTTAATTCCTACCTGATAAACATAAAACTGAGGGTGAGAGTTTAAGTCAGAATTCCTAGAGTTCTATGCTTTTGAAATTAGCATTTTAAATTAGTATGATACCAATAATGAAAGCAATTCCAAAACCATTTTTTAATTAAACTTGAAATTAAACTTTTAATTAAACTATGTTATGGTTTGGATGTGAGGTGGCCCCCAAAAGCTCACTTCTGAGATGATGCCAGAAGATAATCGGAGGAAAAATGATTGGGTTGTAGCTTTAACCTAATCAGTGAATTGATCTCTGATGGGATTAACTGAATGGTAACTGGAAGCAGGTGGGATGTGGCTGGAGGAAGTGGTTCATTGGAGGCGTGGTTACAGGGTATATACTTTGATTCTGGAAAGTGGAGTCTCTTTCCCTCCCTCCATCCCACCCCCTTGATCACCAAGTGAGCTGCTTCCCTCCACCACCCTCTTCCACCATGATGGTCAGCCTCATCTTAAGCCCCGAGGAATGGAGCTGTCTTTGGATTGAGACCTCTGAAACTGTAACCTTCAGATAAACTTTTTCTCCTCTACAATTGTTTTGATTGGGTCCTTTTAGTCACAGCAACAAAATAGCTGACTAAAACAGACTAATTCTAAAATATACTGAAAAGAGAGAAAAATAGTGACAAAGAGATTTCTTTCATTATACATCAAAGCATGCAAAATACATAGTGATTTCAACAACAAAATTTGGAAAAAGATATTAACAAAAAAAGAAAATGAAATATAAAGCCCAGAAAAAGATCCATGGACACATGTTAATTTTTAGTTAAAAAAAAAAAAAAAAAAACAAAAAACATGGCATTTTGAATTAGTAGTAAATATACAATTCAATGAATGGTTTAGGGACATATGACTACAATTTGGGGAATAAACTAAATTGTATCCTACCTCAAAAAACACAAAAAGTTTCAAGTGGATTAAAATACCAAATGTTAATAACTACAAAGAAGTAAAAGTAATGTTTTTATAATTTTGGAATGAGGATGGCTTTTCTAAATAACACCCAAAGCTCAAAAACCATCAAGGAAAAGTTGAAAAGATCAAATTACAGGACATTCAAAAAATTTCTTTCATTACATGATAACAAAAAAATTAAGATATTTGCTTCATATGTAACTGATGAGGAATATATGAAGAGCTTCTTAAAAAGCAACTCAGTAGCAAGCCAGGCATGCTGGCACACCCCTGTAATCACAGAGGCTGGGGAGGCTGAGACAGGAGTTCAAAGCCAGCCTCAGCAAAAGTGAGGTGCGAAGTAACTCAGTGAGACCCTATCTCTAAATAAAATACAAAATGGAAGTGGGGCATGGTGGCTCAAGCCTGTAATCCCAGCACTTAGGGAGGCTGAGACAGGAGAATCGCGAGTTCAAAGCCAGCCTCAGCAATGGCGAGGTGCTAAGCAACTCAGTGAGACCCTGTCTCTACATTAAAAAAAAAAAAATAGGGCTGGGGATGTGGCTCAGTGGTCGAGTACCCCTGAGTTCAATCCCCAGTGCCAAAAAATAAAAAGTAAAAATAAAAAAAATAAAATACAAAATGGAGCTGGAGATGTGGCCCCATGATTGAGTGCCCCTGACTTTGATCCCCAGTACCCCCAAAAAAATTCAATAGCAAAAAAGAGCAAGCAACAATTCCAAGAAATTCAAATAGGTGAAAATATAAGAAAAGATGCTCAATTGCTCTAGAACTGACAAAAGCACAAATCAAAGCAAGAGTGATATATCACTTTGTACCTATCAAACTGGCAAAAATTTTACATATTGATAATATCCAGTGTTGACAAGAAGTTAGGGAAAAGAACACTCATGCATTCCTTGTTAGAGAGCTGATTAGCAAAGCTCTTTTAGAAAGTAATTTAGCAGTACCTTCCAAAGTTAAGATTTCACAAATTCTTTGACTTGACAATTTTCCATCAATCTAACCTATAAAAATTTCCAAAAATGGACACAAAGACATTTGAACAAAAATGTTTATTACAGCACCATTTATAATAACAAACACATTAAAACAATCCAAAATATCTGTTAATACAGATATTAGCTTAATAAATTGTGGAATAACAAAAATACTATGTAATATACTAAAATATTAAGAATAAGATAGGGGCTGGGACTGTAGCTCAGTGGAAGAGCACTTGCCTAGCACATGTGAAGCACTGGGTTCACTCCTCAGCAGTACCCCATAAAAATAAATAAAAGTATTCTATCTATAACACAAATTTTTTTCAAAAAAGAATAAGGTATAACTTTGTGTGTCACCATAGAGCAATCACCAAGACATTATTCATTGAAAGCTTTACAGTTATGTATAAAGTATTATTATATTTATTTAAAAAATCTCCATGTATATCATGCATGTTAGTGCAGAGAAAGGAAGTCAAAGGATGCACATCAATATATGTGCATTCTTCATAGATGGAAAATGAAGATAAACTTTAAATGTTACCCTTTGTATTCATGTGTATTTGATTTTTGGTGGGGGGACTGGGGATTGAACTCAGGGGCACTCGACCACTGAGCCACAACTCCAGCCCTATTTTGTATTTTATTTAGAGACAAAGTCTCACTGAGTTGCTAGCACCTCAGTTTTGCTGAGGCTGGCTTTGAACTTGGAATCCTCCTTCCTCAGCCTCCTGAGCTGCTGAGATTACGGGCGTGAGCCATTGCACCCGGCTTGAATCTTTTGTAAATAACTTCTTCCTATATTACCTATATAACAAAAAAGAGAAAAATATCTCCAAAAATATATTACATTTACAATATACAATTTATGAAAATACATTCTGTAATCATTGAATGGTAGGTAATATTTCCAACCTTTTTATAATTTTATAAATGTCAAATTTTATGTTATCTTTAACAAATATATATTTAGAGTTACTAAGCAACAGGAATTGTGTTGGGCACAAATGGCCCACACAGTAGCCAGAGAAAACATAGTTAACTCCACTTTTAGAGTTTACAGTCTATTTGGAATAGAGATAAGCAATTAAAAGAAATCAAAACAAGAATATTGCAGACAGAAGGACTATCATGTGCAATGTCAGTATGGCTAGAGTGTAGCATGCCAGGAGGGGCTGAGTGGCAAGAGATTTGTTTAAAGAAAGTTCACAGGTCTTTCTGTGAAGGGTCCTGTGTCCCTTGGTAAGAAAGCAGGAACTTTATCTCCAGATGGATTAAAGACATTGAAATGGTTTTTAAGTCAGAGTATAGGCTCATATTTAAATCAGATTTTGAAAGATCACATCAGACAATTGGGGAGGAAGAATTCCAGTGGTACAAGAATGGAGGCAAGAAAACCTGTCAGAATGCAGTTATAGTAAACCAGGCAAAAGGGACAAAAGAAGCAAGGGGATGGAAGACATTTCACAGACAGAATTCAGAGGAACTTAGTGACTCTGTGGATATGTCAGAGAAAGAGAGAAAGACTCAAGAATAAATTCCAACTTTCCATATACCCACCAGTATCTGCACCTACAAATCTGCTTTCTTACCTATTAACTTATACAATTAAATTCAGAGGTGATTATTTCTTTTAATTAGTTTAAATTTAACTATTTTCTAGTGTTATCTGAAACAATGTCCTTCTTTGAGTAACCTTATGTATTACTTCAATATATTCAATATTTTTACATACTTGTGGCTCACGTTTCTTCTGAAAATGGACTTCTAAGAATTTAATGAGATTATCTGTTAAGTTTGCAAGGTTTATAAATTAACAAGAAAAGAGCTGTAACAGAATTACTCTCCAATAGATTCATTTACCTTTGAAGGAGAATAACAAAGAAGAAAACAGAAAACAAATGAAAAGTTTACAAGCAATTATGTTGGACTATGTTATTAATGAGTCAGTAATTGTTCAATATTGATTATTGCTTCCAATAGATGCTGTGCTAGGTTAAATAATAGCTGCCCTTCCCCTGCCCTACCCAAAGGTGCATATGTCCTAATTCCTGCATTCTGTGAATACCTTATATTGCAAAAGGGAGCTTGCAGATGTAATTAAGGGCCTTAAAATGAGGAGATTTTCCTGGAATGTGCAAGTGAATCCAATGTGATCACAAAGGCCCTTAGATGAGAGAAGCTGAAGGGTCACAGTAAGAAAAAGTGCTAATGTAGAGTATTAGTCAACTCTGAATTAGCACAATGAAATACCTGAGGCAGCTAACTTTATAAAACCAAAAGGTTTATTAGTTTATTGTTTTGGAGGTTCAAGAGCACAGCATCTGCATTGACCTAGTTCAGATGAAGTCCCCCATCCCAGCTATAGTCACATCTCATGGAAGGGTATGAGTGTATAAAAGCTTGCATCACCAAACAGGAAATCAGAGACACTGGGGTCCCAAAATCCACTCTGAGGTCACACCCCTAATGACCAAAGGACTTCCTGCAAGGCCCTACCTCTGTAAAGGTTGCACCCACACACACCACAACACCTCTCTGGGGATCAAGCCTTTCATCAAAACAGACCCTTGGGAACATGATTAAACAAGCTATATATAAAATTATAGCAGTGGCGAGAAGCAGAGAAATGTGGGCCCCAGTGTCTCTGATTTCCTGTTTGGTGATGCAAGCTTCTTGAAGCTAAAATAGGCAATGAAGAGTCCGCCCTAGAGTTCCCAGAAGGAAGGCGGTTGTGCAGAGACATTTTGAACTTCCGACCTACAGAACTATCAGACAATAAATCTGTGTCATTTAAAGCCAATAAATTTGTGATAATTTGTTACAGCAGCAATAAAAAATTAATACAGATGATCTTTGAAATAGTGTATCAACCCAGTTTCGCTACACAGATTATTTTGCCTCTAACCTAATGGCGTAATTAATCATGAATTTCTAGAATTCAGAGCTCCCTTACACCTAAAAACTTTATTTTCTCACACATATAACCCCTTTTTCTTCAAATTAAGATTTTTATGCTCTCTGAAACCTTATTTTTTCACCTGTCTCTGTGCCAATATCCACTTCCACCTGCATCTTATTCCATCCTAATCTCTTGGCTGGGGTTGCAGCTCAGTGGTAGAGTACTTGCCTAGCATGTGTGAGGTAGTGGGTTGGATCCTCAGCACCACATAAAAATAAATAAAATAAAGGTACTGTGTCTGTCCTAATCACTCTCTCCTGTTTCTTTACCATGTCCTGCCCATCTGCCTGGAAACACGTTAAAATAATAATCACAGAAAGATTTATTGAGTCTTTTCTATGGTCCAGACATCAGGCCTTTGTTATAGCATTTAATTCTCTGAGATTAAATTTTATGAGCAGAGGCAGATTTATTGTGAGACTAATGAAGCCTAAAATTCAGGGCATTCAATTGTACAGTTTCAAAACACTGTATCTTAAATTTATATTCTACTCTCATAATTTATATTTTACTTTCATAATATTTTATGAGTTTCGATATTTAGAGTATCGATACTATGTACCTATGACATTATTCTATATCTTCAGGAATTGCTTACCTCAACGTGCCCTTTTCTTGCCAACTCCAGTTTTCCTTGAGTTAATATTTTATCTGTCTCTTTCATTTTATAATCCAAAGAACACATTTACTGTCTTTCTTGCCTCCCATTTACTTTTCACCTTATTATATTCTAATTTCTATACCCACCACTACATTAAAACTCTTAGCAAGGTCACTAATAGCCTCCAATAACAAAATCCAATGGATGCCTTTTTACTCCCAATTGTGAATTCAAATTCTCTGAAAAGGCTGCATTTATATTAAAGATACCCTGGAATGCTTTCCCTTGGCTGACTAGAACATTGTAATTGTGGTGAGATGGAATGTTGCAGGTTTCAGAGCCAAAATTGAAATTATCTTGGGCTATCTTAATCCCTTTAATGGCTATTTTTCTTAACCTAGTTTTGTTTTTGTTTTTTGAATACTGGAGTCTGAATCCAGGGACACTTTACCAATGAGCTACATCCCCAGCCTTTTTTATTAATTTATTTGGCTTTGATGTTGCAATCCTCCTGCCTCAGCCTCATGAGTAGCTGGAATCAAGAGGTGTGTGCACTGCCACAACTGGCCAACTTAATGTTCTTATAACTAATAGACTTCTAATGCATCTCTGGGCTTAGCAAAACTCTAGCTTCCATCAACCCTAAAGCTAAGAATGCTGTAAAACATTTGAAACCTATAGAAGAGATTTCCCTACCTTGCTGTAGCCTGCCTATGTGATGTCCTGACCAATGATCTGGTAAATGCATTGAGGTACAACATTTTTGTTCTGTGACAATAAAAAAAAAAATTCATCTAATTTCTCCCACAGTGGAACATGTCATCCAGGGTAACTTGAATAGGTGTTCCCAAGCCACAGTCACTCATATTTGACTCAGAAAAAAACTATTTTAAGGTCAATATTTGACATCAATTATTAATCACACTTAAATGTTCTATTAACCACTCCTTTTCTCCTAAAGCCTTCTCTTTCCTTGATTAATGATTTCAAATGCTCCTTTTTAAAAATTTATCCCATTTTCCCTTTTATTTGTCCCACTCATTCTACTTTCCAAAGATCAATGTGTTGGGGCAGGCCCAAAATGGCTATACTTAGGCTCCCTCCCTGAGGCTTCTGGTAGGACATGTTGTTTTATATTATGTTTTTAGTATGTAGCCAAGGCCATGGATCGACTATGTTGTGGTTAGTGTGTAGTCTAGGTCAGAACCACTCTGATTCAGTGCATATACTCAAAGTCATAAACATTTACTTGTGAGCATGCACCCACCCACTGATGTGTGCGTTTTTTGTTTGGACTGTATATAAAAAGTTGGCTACATGGAATTGACTGGGACAAAACGAAACTAGTTAGAGGCTGAATCTGAAGGCAGAGGCTGGAGGCTGTCATCATCTCTGAAGAAAGCATGTCTATTATCCTAAGTGTATCTTGCTTCTTCCACCTGCCAGGACCTTGAATCTGCTTCCTGGGCCTTATTTAGCCTAGTCCCTGCACAACACAATGAAATTCATGAGATTCTTTCTTCAATTCTCTTCTCACTCCAAACATTTCCTTGGAGCTATCTCTTTTTTTTTTTTTTTTTGCCTATTTCTCTAAGTAGACACTAATGATCATAAATTTCTCTCTCTATCCAAGCCATGTATCACAAACTATAGACCAATCTAGAAATACAGTTTCCTACTGGACATCTCCATATAGAGATCCCAACTCCAATTTAGCAGTTATGATCTGTTATTCTTTCTGCTTAATCCATCTGGTCAATCAACCCAAATCCCAGCAATTATCCTTGAATTTTCCCATTTCTTCATCTTCTGCATTTCATTCCCCCTCCTCCCACCCATGGTGATGGCTTTATCTCAGATTAGCACTATGTTGGACATCATTGATCATTAAAAAAAATTCTCTGACATACTTTATTGATCTATACTTTTCCTTACTTCCATTCCTCTCTCTCTCTCTCTCTGTCTCTCTCTCTCTCTCTGTCTCTCTCTCTCTCTCTCCCCCTCTCTCTTCCATTTCTCTCTCATATACACACACCCATGTGTGCATGGATTTAAGAAGCCAAATGGAAATGTATTACATGACAAAGACCTTTATTATCTGTCCCTAGCTACATTTGATCTTAACCTCCAAGGTATCTGTCTCAAAGTTTATACTATAACCATTCTGAAATTTTTTGTAGGTCATAAACCATGTTGTTTTGTGTTTATTTCATATACATGTCCTTCTCTTGAGCCAATTTCCTTTCTATGTACGTTCCTCCATACAAATCATTTGTAACCTAATGTATATCATCTCCCAAAAGCTTTCCTTTTCTCCTCACCAAGTAAAATTGATTTCCTTCCTCTATTGAGATGTATTATTTTACTTTGCATATTTCAATTTCTACCATAAAATAGAAATTTCATGAGCTTGAACTTCCTGGCTTCCAGAAGGTAAGAAATAAACTTTTATTGTTTATAAGCTATTTTAGTGTTTTTTTAATACAGTCCAAATGGACTAAGATAGATGAGAAAATAACTATATGCTGCCTAAAAGAAACTCCCACTTTAGATACAAAGGCACAAATAGAACAAAAGTAAAAGCACAGAAAACACAGACCATATTAATATTAAATCAAATGAGAGGTGAGTGGCTGTATTAATATTAAATAAAGTAGGCTTTAAACCAAAGAATATTGCCAGAGATAAAGATTATTTCATCATCATAAATGTATCAAGTCATCAAGAGAACAACTCCTTGCTCAATGATTGATAGAGGAAATATAATATCAATAAGGATAGAGAAGACTGGAACAATACCATGAACCAATTTGACCCAATGGACACACTTCGTGCGACAGCACAAAAATGCACATCTTTTTCAAGTTCACACGAATCACTTACCAGGATGGATCATATTCCATGCCACATAACAAGTCTCAATAAATTTATAAGGGTTCAAGCCATCAAAGTTGTTTTCATACCTTAAAAGATATTAGCCATCAGTAACATAAAGATACCTGGGGAAGGGGCTGGGATGTGGCTCAGTGGTGGAGTGCTTTCTTAGCATGTGTGAGGCACTGGGTTTGATTCTCAGCACCACATAGAAAAAAATAAAGGTCTATTGACAACTAAACGATATTAAAAAAAAAACCTGGGGGGGGATATATCTGGGGTGGGATTAGGGGTGGGGCAGGGGAGGCGACTAAAACAGGTCTAGAAAAATATCAAAGGGGAAAATATAAAGTATTTTGAGTTGAATGAAATTACAACATATACAATTTTGTGAAACGCAAGCAAGCCGGGAAAAAACAGTACTAAGTGCCTACATTAGAAAAGGAGATGTTGAATCAATGTTCTCAATTTCTATCAAATAAAGGCAAATAAAAACTAAAATTAAAAATTAATAGAAAAAATGACAGTAATAAGAAAGCAATAAACTAACAAACTAACATATACAGAAAATTAATAAAACCAGAAGCTGGTTCTTTGAGGGGACAGTAAAAAAGGACAATTATTTAGCCATACTGATCAGAAAGAGAGAAGACACAATTTACTAACATCAAGAATGAGAGAGGAGACATCACTACAGACTACAGAGAAAATAAAGAATTATAAGGAAATTGTGCAATCATTTTTATGTTCATAAATTCAACAGTTTGTATGGAGTAGATAAATTCTCTGAAAAATACAAAACTACCAAAGCTCATTTGAGAAGACATCTTAAAAAGAAGTAATACTAATTCTTCTCAAACTCATCTAGAAAATTTTGGAGACAGTATATCCTAACTCATTCTTTCAGGCAGCATTGCTCTTTTACCAAAATCAGTTAAGAGAAGCGAAGATGGTAGAATGAAGCACGCCTTGGTGGTCTGGCCACCTGACCTCTGGGACCCAGGCAGGTCCCTAGGAGGCCAAGAATGTCATTTGGACCGTGGAAGGAGTCCTTGTCACACAGGAAGAACATTTTCCTGACATTTAGGTGCGTTTATATTCCTCTCAAAACAAAATGCTGAACTCAGGACATAACAGGCATTTCTATGTTGTCTTCTAGAACAGATAGTACTGCTTCTTTTATCCAGCCACTGTCCCTGTTGAAATGTGCATATCTTGCTACACATTACCTCCAAGGTTTGGAATGGAATAGACTGCTTTTTCTTTGCTTCACCTTTCATGTTCAACACAGAGAGAAGCCCTTAGGATGCAGTTATCCTGCTGACCTGTCCAGGAAGAAAGAAGCAACTGATATGAGTCTTCTGCTGAAATGTGCTTAATTATCAAGAAACTCTTTTGCAAGCTGAAGGCTGATGTTTAATCTGAAACAAGTGCTTAGGTCATGGTATTTGGCATTCTTTGCCTTTTGTTCCAAACAAGAAGACTAAACAAATGGCAAGTACAGATGGCTTCAGGGGGTTTTTGTTTGTTTTTTAATGTCTTCCAGTTTTGGCCACTATTAAAATAAGCACATTTGAGACTGCAGCACTAAATTACAAGTATTTGTTGTAATTTGAAAAAAAAATGTTAAAAAGTTACATATATCTCTAAATGTTGGTTCTTCTTGTGGTATAAATTTACTGGACATAAACAAAGGTCCAGTTTTGCAGTTGACCCTTTGATGTGATAAAGAAACAGAAAGACAATATATCAAGATTGATTTCATATCTGACTAGACCATCAGAGTTTCTCTACAAATACACATTTTTACACGTACAAGTGCATATTTTTTGAATGAAAGGAGAGATTTTTCTCCTGGAGAAGAAATCTGTTGTTGATTCTTGTCTTTTTTTCAAAAGTCTTGGGACATTTACTATTTTTAAATTATTTTCATTCTGCAGAAGTACCAGATTGTGCAGCAGCTAACCCTGTGAGTTCATGTTTACATTAAGTTTTAAAAATGTTAAAAGCAAACAACAGTTTGAGTCCAGTGATGGAACCCTATCACCTCCTTAAAATGAGAGGATGTTGTATTACAGTTTTATTCATCTTTTTTTATGGAGTCATATGGCATATAAGATGTTGTTTTCCATGTGGCCAAGGCTAGAAGAAAAGTAGTATGAGTGGTTTTTTAGTTAAGAAGATGTGATGGACCCTATAGTACAATCTGCCTTCAACTTCAGACATAGAGGACTGGAAGAAAAAAAATGAGACGATTCCATATGACTCCTTTCTCTTAAGAAAAAAAACAAAAATGTCTTATATTGCATCATCTGACTTTTTGGAATTTTATATTACATAGTTCCAATTTTTATAAAAACATAACTCTTTTCCTTCAACCAAGATGGGTACTTGGATACTTGGATTTATTTATCTAGGTGATAAGTATAATGTGAAGTTGAAAAGACAGGCTCAAATAACTTTCCCCAGTTGAAATTGGACTTTCTCATCAGCAAATGGGTCTTTTTCATAAATAATGTTCCCAATCCTGTGGTTGGGTCATTGCAGATTTAGAAGAAATTCTGAAAATTTCTGAAAAAAACTTTGAGAAAAGATCTTCCTTTTGTTTTTCTTTCTTTCTTTCTTTCTTTCTTTCTTTCTTTCTTTCTTTCTTTCTTTTTTTTTTTTTGCTACTAGGGATTGAGCCCAGGGGTGCTTAACCACTAAGCCACATCTCCAGCCTTTTTAATTTTTTGTGGTTTTGAGGTAGGATCTCACTAAGTTGCTTAGGGCCTTGCTAAATTGCTGAGGCTCACTAATTTGCTGAGGCTGGCCTCAAACTTGCAATCATCCTGCCTCAGCCTCTCGAGTCTCTGGGGTTACTCGCATGAACAACCAAACCTGTCCCTTTTTCTTCTTTAACAATTACATTATATGATGAACAAACTGTAGTGGAAATCTGTCTTTGCTTCCAAATAAACAGAAGACCATTGCATGAGATGTCAGAACTTTCCTAAGAAGCATGAAACTTTTGTTTATAATTTTTCATAGAGAAAGAATTTTAAACTTTTCAGATAAAATTAAGAACAGATAATATTAGATCATCTCTGTTTTCTGGAATTGTTGCCCAGGGCCATGGGTGCTATGATACTGGGAATATAGAGCAGATTTACCAAAAATTAAGAGGGATAGAAATGATCAAAAATGGGCAATGCTTGGCATTCTTATGATTAGATGAAACAATTTGATTTGGAATAAAAGAGGCTTTTCCTAAAAGATATTATAATAAAATAAACTTACAAACTAATATTTCTCATGGATATATGTGTAAAAATATTATACAAATTTTAGCAAATTAAGTTAATGTTATATTTAGAAGGATAATTTATCATGAAGAAAAGTGTCCACAAATACAAAATTTGTTTAACATTCAAAAATCAATTAATGATTATATAATTTAAAATAACCAGAGGAGAAGACTTCAAAGGTTCTCATCACACAGAAATGATAAATATTTGAGACAATGGATAACTTGAGTATCTTTAAGTAATCAACACACAATGAATAAATGTACCAAAACCTCACACTTACCCCATAAAGATAGGCAATTATTTTCTATCAATTAAAAAAAGGTCAGCCTTGAGAGTAGTGCAGAGAATTCTCTGCCCTCTTCCCCAACAATATCCCAAACCTGTGAATGAGGTCAGAAGTTGTTTTTAAAAGAGAAAAAAAAAAGTTAATTCCAAAATTAAAAATAAAACTCTAATGGCATGTCATGAAATTAATAAGTTTACTCTAACTGACCCAAAGTCAGTCACATTGACTGAAACTTTCTTCCATGGTCCCCACTTCAAAGTAGCATTGGAGAAGCTGAGAGATGTGGAGGAAACTGATGGGTACTTCCAGCAGCTGCAAAGCAGGGACAGAGTGCTAACAAGTGGGTGGGAAAGACTGGGTCAAGAACAATAGAGAAATATGCACATACATTATGTACACTTCAAAAACTTGGCTACAGCCAGCTCCTGGTTTGATATTTTATTTTATTTCTACGTAGGCAACAACCATCTTTTTCACTTCAGATCTGCCTACCTTCTGAGATGGAAAGTGAAACTACCTTGAGATTGTGCTTGAGGAAGAAGGACAGAGGAGAATCTAATTTCTAATTTCACCTAAGAATTGTGAACTGGACATTTGCTAATTGATTTAAATAAGTCTTATTCAAATTATAATTATCTCAAAATCTTTAAAAAAAGAAAAAAATTTCTTGGCAAAACAGTAATAAAATGGGACTTTTCTTAACCTAAAACAAGCAGTGAATGAGAAATCTACACTTACATTCTAAGATACCATTTACAATAACATCATGGACATACTCTAGTGATAACTCTGACAAATGTGTGTGAGTCCAATACACTGAAAATCACATTAGCTGAGATAAATTAAAGAAGATCTCTTAAAAATAGACAGGCCAGGCATGGTGGCGCACGCCTGTAATCCCAGCACTTTGGGAGGCTGAGACAGGAGAATTGCAAGTTCAAAGCCAGCCTCAGCAAAGGCCAGGCGCTAAACAACTGAGTGAGACCCTATCTCTACATAAAACACAAAATAGGGCTAGGGATGTGGCTCAGTGGTTGAGTACCCCCTGAGTTCAATCCCTGGTACCAAAACAAAACAAATAGAGATATTATGTTTATGGATGAGAGACTCAATATGATTAAGATGCCCATGATCAGAAAATTGATATATTACCTTAATGCAATATCAATTGAAATTCCAGAAGGATCTTTTGTAGAGCCAATATGGTGATGTTAAAATTCATATGGAAATACAAGAACTTGGAATAGCCAGAAAATTTTAGAAGGAGAAGAACAAAGAACTTCCACTACCTGACTTCAGAACTTCCTGTAAAGCTATACTAATCTTGAAAGTGTGACAATGGTACAAAATCTGATAGATCAATGGAACAGCAGAGTCTAAAAATGAACCCACATATACACGGGCAATTGATTTTTAACAGTTTTGAAAGCAAATCTGTGGAGAGAAAAGTCTTACAAACAGTACTATCAAAATGGACATTCATATGCAAAAACTGAAACTTTATCCATGCCCCTATCATATAAAAAATAACTCCAAGTGGACGAAATAGCTAAAAAACCTAAAACTATAAGCATGGAATAACATCTATGTAACCCTGGGTTATACAAAGATTTTGTAGACACTACACCAAAGCCATGATCCATAAAGTAAAAGTATTGGTAAACTAGACTTCATCAAAATTTAGACCTGCTTTTGGGTAGATAGTATTTTAAAAAATGAAAAGAGCCACAGAACAAGAGAAAATATTTGCAAATCACGTGTCTGATAAGAATATATATCCAGAAGACATAAAAACTCCCAAAACTCAATAATAAAAAACAGATAATCTACGAAAAAATGAGCAAAAGATTTGAACATAAACTTCTCCAAAGACGACAGTGATGGCAAGTAAGCACTTCCTCAACATCATGACCGTTAAGGAAACACCAATTAAAACCAAAATGAGATACCACTACATTTAGAAGATCTAAAACCAAAAAGACTATACCAAGTGTGGTTGTGGATGCAGAGTAACTGGAACATTCATATATTGCCAGTGGAGAAATAAAATGGTTAAACTAGCTCTTGGCAGTTTTTTAAAAAGTTATATATGCATACCATATGATCCAGCCCTTCCACTCCTAGTTACCCAAGAAAGGAAGCATATGTTCATCCAAAGACAAATACATGAATATTCATAGTAATTTAATTTCCAAATGCTGTGTGAAATAAACCAGACTAAAAATAGCATATACTGTATGATCCCATTTATACAAAATTCTAGAAAATGGATGCAAATCTATAGTTAAGAAAGCAGATTAGTGATTGCCTGGAATAGGGAGAAAGCAAGAAGAAGAGAAAGAATATTCCAAAGGAGCACAGAAAACTTTTTGGGTACCAATGTGAATATATACATGTGTGTGTGTGTGTATTGGAGTGTGTGTGAGCATGTTTATGTGTATATTAAAATTTACTTACAAATCATAGGGCTGGAGATATAGCTCAGTGGTAGAATACTTGCCTTCATGCATGAGGCCCTGGGTCTGTTCCCCAGCACCAAATAATAATAATAATAACAACAACTTAA
Organism: Xerus rutilus; assembly: GCA_028644305.1. Lineage (NCBI taxonomy): Eukaryota > Metazoa > Chordata > Mammalia > Rodentia > Sciuridae > Xerus > Xerus rutilus. The sequence goes on along the minus strand of CM053410.1, from coordinate 31,975,518 downwards.
AATTATATGCTTTAGCCAGGCGTGATGGCACAAGCCTGTAATCACAGAACTTTGGGAGGCAGAGACAAGAGAATGGCGAGTTCAAAGCCAGCCTCAGCAACTGCAAGGCACTAAGCAACTCAGTGAGATCCTGTCTCTAAATAAAATACAAAATAGGACTAGGGATGTGGCTCAGTGGTTGAGTACCCCTGAGTTCAATCCCCAGTATACACACACACATACACTTTAGGGAAATTTTTTATATTTCAATTATACCTCAATAAATATGTTTTTAAAAATGAGTAAAAACTAAATCTGTGAGCATTATTAAAAATCCAAGTAAAAAACAATTGTTAACAAAAAAATTGTGGAACTAGGTACCCATTGTAGGCTGAGTACTATACTAGTTACTCCTGAGGAATATACAATTAGTAGAGTCCTGGCCCTTAAGCACGTATTACAACCAAAATATTTACAAGGATGCATATATTTAGTATCAAACATAAATACTGCTAATTAATTTTCATTAGAATTAACTATATATACGCATACACGTAGATTTAAGATATAGATAGATATAAACATTTCTACATAACAGAAATTACAAGGACATTCATTCCCATTTTAGAGTTCACTACAGTTCTTTTAAGTAGAGTTTGCCTGTGCATTCAATTTCTGTAACTATAAATAATTTGCAAACATTTCAGGAATCTACCTCTTAAATACATTTTAAAAAAAAGCATCTCCTTTTAAGTAGATCATTATATAAAGCAATGTTTTTAAATCAGAAAAAGGTCGCTGAAATAGGTAAGCTTTAGCTGAATTTTTAAAAACTATAAAGACTGGAATGTAGAGGAGGACTTGGGTAAATTATTCCAGGTGATTAAAATAGAAAGCAGAGATACAGTAGAGAGTTTGGCTTGAAGGCCATCAATTTAAAATTTTTTTTAAATAAATTAATTTTTAAAACTTGCAAATGTTACTTGGAGAAGCCTTGGCTGAGAATGACTGAGTCTATTTCCACAAGAATTTTTAACCACCATTTCAGGCATTCACCCCAGCATTTCCCCTCTGCCTGGAACTCTCTCTCTCTCTCAGCTACCTCACCCCCACCCCAGGGGCATTTCCTCCTGAGACTGAAGGAGAAAAGAAAAATGTCCACGAACTACCAAGAGGAGAGTGGTAGTTGCACTACATTTAATTGGCAAAGTATTTCCTTCTAGCCACCAAGATGGCCTTCTGCCCGTGTTCAAGGGGCCTGCTGGGGGAAGTTAGCAGTGCATCTGCATTCAGTGAAGGTCTTGGAGGAGACCCAAATCACCACATTCGGAAAAGTTCCAGGAATTCTGAGAGGCTGTTCCAAACAGAAAGAAAGAACACAGAAATCAAGGCTTGAAGTGGAGCCCAGAAAGGAATCTAGTAACAGGAGGCATGAGTGAGGAAAATGAGCATTTTAAATTCAACTTGCTTGGGAATTCTCAGAATCAAGATAGGCTACATGCTTAAAGTTTGTGAAGTAAGCTTTTTACAGCATTCCTTTTTGTTCATTAAATATTTTACTATGACTCTGAACAACAGTGCTGACAGAGTTTCGCCTACGGAGGAGAACACTGGCTGATTCAGGGTAATGAATAGTCCCATGTGTACATATACCAGAGTGGGATATTCAGAAGGCGCATAATATTACCAACTAGAGACTGCTTTCTAAGTACATATGTCTCTTTACAGTTTTCACAATAATAATGTGCAGTAATAAAGGGCATCATTATTTTTCAACATGTGGAGAAATGTAAAATGAAAAGAAATTTTGGCCAGCACATCTTAGAAAGCTCATTTTTAAAAGTTAAGTCCAGGGCTGGGGTTGTAGCTCAGTGGTAGAGCGCTTGCCTGGGATGTGTGAGGCACTGGATTTGATTCTCAGCACCACATGTCAATAAATAAATAAAATAAAGATCCATTAACAACTAAAAAAAAAAAAGGTTAAGTCCACCAAGGAAATTCTGATACACTACAATATGGATGTACCTTGAGGATATTATTCTTAGGGAAATAAGGCAGCCACAAAAAGATTAATATGGGGGCTGGGATCGTGGCTCAGTGGTAGAGCGCTTGCCTTGCACGCGTGAGGCACTGGGTTCGATCCTCAGCACCACATACAAAATACATACATAAATAAAATAAAGGTTGTTTAAAAAAAAAAGATTAATATGATTCCACTAAAATAAGATATCTAGGCATAGAAAGTAGAATGATGGTTGCCAGGGGTGGAGGAGAAGAGGGATTGGGGCATTGTTTAATGGTAGAGAGCTTCAGCTTTGCAAGTTGAAAAAGTTCTGGAGAGTAGCTACACAGCAATGTGAATACACTTAATGCTAAACTACACACTTGAAAATTGCTAAATGGTAAATTTTATGTTACATTTGCTTATCATAATTTTTTAAAAGTTCTTTAAAGGAGGTAGGGAGTAAGTTTGTTAAGTAACCACACTATCTGAAAATCAGTTGCAAACCTGAAAATCTGTGAAGGGGTGGGTGGTGGGGCACAGGACCTCAGCAGTAGAACATGTGCCTAGCACAGAGGAGGACCTGGCTTCAATCATCAGAATAAAACAAAAGAAAACAAAAAGTGAACTGGGATATATTTATAGTTGGAAGAAAGAATAAAGTAAATGGGCGTTTATTGAGACTTTATAAGCTCATCACTGTGTGATATTCTTTCACATATGTTATTGTATTCAATTCCCAGAGTAAGCCTGAACATAGATAATCTTTTCCTGACTTTGAAAATGAGAAAATTTAGGTACAGAGAGGACAGATATGTTGCCTGAGTTCTCACAGTTGATAAACAGCAGAGGGAAACAATTGATTGCCACCTCTGAGAAAATAAGAGGTTCTTAGAATGAAAGTTTGGAGCATTAAGGGAATAAGGGAAGAAAGATCTAGTGCTCTCTCCACTTCGGCCCTCCCCACTTTCACTTTTCTTTCTAACTTAACTGAAGGCTGAGAAGAAATATAAAAACTAAGTCTAGCATTTATGGAGCAAATTGCAGGAAAAAAAAAAAAAAACTTGGTTACTTTGTCAGCATAGGATTTAAGAACCTGACCAAAAAAAATCTCCTGAAAATGGTGTCATGAGCCTGAACATTGACAAAATTAGCCTCTAGCAGAAAAATGTATATATATAGTAAGGTTGGGAGCCAGGCTTCACTTATGCATGTTTAAATTTTCTTTTGATATGAAGTGTTTTAGTCAAAATACCAGCCACCTAATAAATACTTTTATATAATTTAACCAAGAAAATTGCATCAGTCAAGGACACAAAGGGAAATGGATAGAATGGTCAAACTGAAGAATTTGTAGAACATTTAATAAAGGGCTATTTTTGACTGTGTGAGCAAGGTAGAAGAAAACCATCAAGGACAGGTTAGCACCTAGGGGCTGGTGACCTCAGGGCTTAACCACCCCAAAATCTGAACAAAGGGAATGAGCTACTGCTAAAACTAAGAAAAAGGACTGCTTGACTGATACTGTGGCTGTGGGCCATGGAATGAAACCTGTTTCCAGTGATCCAGCACAATGACAACCCAGAAATGGAATCTTCCATCCCTGATCTCCTCTCTTCCTCTTTCTAATCTCCTACCAATGCTCCCCACTGACCAATTCCTACTTCAAGGTTTCTAAGGCACAGAGCAAGGTGGAAAAGAGGGGAGAATGAATTTAGCAGGGCAAACAGAATGTGTGCAGTTAACGGAGACTAAAATTTTACAGATCATATGCAAAAATAATTTCAAGGGTTAATTAACACCTGAAGGCCAGGTGCAGTGGTGCACGCCTGTAATGCCCAGCAGTTCCGGTGGCTGAGACAGGAGGATCGCGAGTTCAAAGCCAGCCTCAGCAAAAAGCGAGGTGCTAAGCAATTCAGTGAGACTCTATCTCTAAATAAAAAATACAAAATAGGACTGAGCATGTGGCTCAGTGGTCGAGTGCCCCTGAGTTCAATTCCCGATACCAAAAAAAAAAAATTAACCCTTGAAATTTTTTTATATAAAAATATATTAGACCCAGGCAGGGTGGCACACACCTGTAATTCCAGTGACTTGGGAGGCTGAGGCAGGAGGGTCACAAGTTCAGACCAGCCTTAGCAACTTTGGTGTCTCCAAATAAAAACTAAAAAGGCTGAGACCTGGCCACAACAATGCAGATGGCAGCAAGATTGTAGGTGGTGAAGCCACAGTTTGAAAGGAGGCTCAGTCACTCTGTGAGTGTCCAGAATTACTTGAAAGTGTCAGTTGCTTATCCACACCCCCATTGTTGTGTGGATTGTCCTTCAGCAGCATGAAACAAGAATTGTGTTTTGTTTGCTTGTGTTTGCTTTAAAAGACAGAATGGGTGGAATTTGTCAGTGATGACATGGTACCAGGAAATGAGAAAGGAAATTTCATAGAGATGTATATGTCTCATTTACATAAAATAAAAAAAGAAGTCTGTATGGGCATGAATATATTTATATATAAATCTATGGATATAAAAAAGCACATTAGGTCATATGACTGTGAACAGGGTGGAGGTAGAGAGTCTTGTACCAGAAGAAAAACAAACAGGGAAGATAAGTGAAAACAGCAAAATATATTTTTGAAAAAGAAGAACACTAATAGCCGGGCACGGTGGCGCAAGCCTGTAATCCCAGCACTTAGGGAGGCTGAGACAGGAGAATCGCAAGTTCAGAGCCAGCCTCAGCAACGGTGAGGCGCTAAGCAACTCAGTGAGACCCTGTCTCTACATAAAACACAAAATAGGGCTGGGGATGTGGCTCAGGGGTCAAGTGCCCCTGAGTTCAATCCCTAGTACCAAAAAAAAAAGAAGAAGAAGAAGAACACTAAAAATCAACATTGCCCAAGAGAGACACGAGAAAGACTGGACTTGGCTAAATAAATTGCGTAGGGGCTCAGAGTTGTTATATTTTAAAAAGAAAAGGAATGAGAACTTATTTTGTAGCCACAGGCTTGTGAGTCTGGGAACATCCATGTTATAAAATGAACATAATTTAAAAGCCTATGTGCAAGGCTGGGGTTGTGGAAGAGTACTTGCCTAGCATGTGTGAGGCACTGGGTTTGATGCTCAGCACCACATATAAATAGATAGATAGATAGATAGATAGATAGATAGATAGATAGATAGATAATAAAGATCCATTGACAACTAAGAAATATTTTTTAAAAGCCTATGTGCAAATTGAGGGAGGAAATGATGATAAGTCCTCTATGGCAAAAATCAGTGCAGGTTGTCTCAAGCTTTCTGTTGATGTATATGTTTCAATGCCATTCTAGGGGACACTGTGGCAGTGTCTCATCCTTAAGAACAAGAAAAGGAAATGCTAACCAAAACAGATTTGATTACAGATCTTGGAATAAAGCAAGTATCCTATAGTAACTTCTCTTTCTGACTAAAGACTTCTCCACCTCAGGTGCACCTGTTTTACATATGGTAGGTATGAACATTTTACTTATCTATAATAAAAATGATGAGGCTGAGCCTTGAGAAATTTTAGCAGCTCTCCTGAGATCACTCTCTCTGAATTTGAGCCTGTTATATAATTCCAAAGCCTGTGTTCCTCTGTCCATAGCATGATACATCTATACCAGGAATGTGAGATCCAAATCCTGCATTTGTCCTGATGGTCTGTCTCATACCCCCATGGTAGTGCCACCTACATCTTATCTCACTCTGTCTTAATTCAATGGGTCTCTGTGTTTCTTGCTTCAATTTGCAGATCCTTCATTAAATATTCTTTTCAGTTTCTATGAACCTACAAAATCTAGACACACTCCATCTCTCTTGACCTCCTTCCTTTACTTGCTCCACTCCAGCCAATCTGACCTGCTGGTTGTTTTTCAAACATGGCAATCATGCTCCTGCCCCAGGGCCTTTGCACATGCTCGTTCCTCTGCCTGGGATATTGTTCCATCTGCTATCTACTTGCCTTCGTTCTCCCCTTTCACAGTGAACTCTTTCCAGACCAATTTTCTTTTTTTTTTTTTTTTTTTTTTTGGTACTGGGGATTGAACTCAGGGGCATTCAACCACTGAGCCACATCCCCAGCCCTATTTTGTGTTTTATGTAGAGACAGGGTCTCACTGAGTTGCTTAGCGCCTTGCCATTGCTGAGGCTGGCTTTGAACTCGTGATTCTCCTGTCTCAGCCTCCCTAAGTGCTGGGATTACAGATGTGCGCCGCTGTGCCCGGCACAGACCAACTTTCTTAAAATTGCAATCTCCATAGGTGATCTGACTTTCTAATCCTCTGTCCTGTTTTGTTTTCCTCCATCCCATCCATTATTTAATAAGTTTTATATTTATTTATATTATCTGATTCCCCTGAAATGAATATAAACTTTACAGAGCAAAGATTTTCTCCTTGTTCATTAGTGTGTTCCAAATACCTAAAATAATAGCTGGAATATAGTAAGTACTCAATGTAGATATGTGGAACAAATGGAAAAATACACTGCTATTCTCCTTTCCAATCTTTTAGGTATGATGTTAATTGATTATAAGTCTTTTAATTCTTTTAATAGTAGCATCTCATCCTACTATTTCTATAATTTCTAGAGATTGAAAATGGCCGAGAGGGGTTGCAGGCAAGAAAAAGTGATTCAATAACATTGTTGAAGAAATTATAATTGTATAAATTGAAAATATAAGTTTAAGCTATTCTCAAATCTACACAAAAATGAATGGTTAATACCTGCAACATAGTTTTAAATAGTGCAAAGCCACAGAAAATATAATTTTGTCTTGTCACTAAGGAGCAATATATAATGTCTACATTGTAAAAATAAACAAATTTACAAGCAAGATGTAAAGATTTGAATAGACCACGTCTGAGGATATAGTTCTGTGTTAGAGTTTAGAGTGCTTGCCTAGCTTGCATGAGACTCTGGGTTCAACCTCCAGTACCACACATGTGTACACACACACACACACAAAGACTTCAGTAGACAAATGGGCAAGGTGTGAATAGCCAGTTCACATAATGGGTATATAATTTGTAAACAAATATAGAAAAAATCTTCAAGTTAACAGAAAATGTAAATGAAAGCAATAATAAGGTGTCATTGTTTTGACAACTATATAACAATATGTATAATAATCATAACATTAAATGAAACATTAACATTAAATGATTATTAATCATAATATTAAATGAAAAAGGCAGAATTGAACATTATAGGTTATGCTTATGGATACATGTGTAGACATGAACGGGAAGGGAATATAAAAGTAGAATATAATTTGATCTGCTGGGTTTGTTTGCATATTAGAATTTAAAGTTCATTTTATTGTTATCCTTACTTTGTATTTTAGTATTTTGACATCTGAGGTCAATACTCGTCTGACCAGTTTTGGTTTTGTTGGTGTTGCTATAAACTGAGACACATTAATTTTTTGTGTGTCTGTCACACAATATTTTTTTCTCAAGGCATTAAGCTTTGCAATTTTGAAAAGCAGAATAGAACTGAATAATAGTAGCTATTACTAATTAATTGTTTCTCTTTCTCGATCTCTCTCTCTTTCTTTCTCTCCTTCAATATTCAGGTTAAAATTCTCTTGATCAGGTTGAGTCTCTTGCCAAATATCCTTTCCAACCTTAACAATAATCACAGAGTCACTTATCAGGACTCCACCATTTTTAAGTTATAGGGAATGTTCGGGTAATCAAATTACCATAGAACACAGCCAGGTAAGACACGGTTTCCACTGGTAGCAGAACAGACTGGAAGAGGTGGGATTTGGAACTAACCCACCAACTGTAGGGGCCCGCAATGAAAGAAGAGTCCTCACCCCAAGTGCCAAGAAATTCCATCAAAATATTAATTGAACACTGTCATGTTCTAGGTATTATACTAAGCTTAGAACCAGAGTAGTAAATAAGACAGTCATTGCTTTCAGAAGCTCAAAGGCAAAGACAAACAGCAAATAATTATAAGTGCTGCTAAAAACCCAGACTTCCGTGGGAGTTCACCACCTGGCAAACAGGTATTCTGATTACATGGTCACAGTCAGCAGATCACAGGGCTGTTCAGCAAGGGCTGTGGGGTGGGTGGTGATGACACTAGCCACAGGGGATACAGAGCAGGCCTTACTCAGTGCACACTTAGGTATGCAGGGACTCTTCATTCAGGTAGTCTCTGGCCCTGGACTGGAGGATTTGGGATACTAAGAAGAGTAAGACAGGATGCTACATCCTCAAGGGAGGTGCAGGGGATATACCATGTTCTACAATTGCAAATAGTTCAGCAAATAGTTCTAGGGCTAGACCCTAGAACTTGACAACACGTGCGTGCCACATGGTGGACATGAGCCAGGTAATGCCACAGCCTGCTGTCTGTGGAGAGCTGCTGAACTGCTTCTCTCACCCCTTTCTACCTATTCATAGCACCAAACCTGAGCCTCAGCTGCTCGGGAGAGAGGAGTTTTCTACCTACCATGTTACACTAAGCAGCCCAAACCCACACTCAGAAGGACTTATAACCATTTTAACCTGCATCTTTGTACCTCAGTGTTCTAACAAGAAATAAACCTCAATCTCTCTCTCTTTCTTTCTCTCTCTCTCTCCCCCCCTTTTAAGTTCAAACTCCAATAACATCTTTTCTATTGAATAAATATCCTAATATTTATTAACCTTCTCCCCCCATGTTGAAAGGGAATGACAATATGATAAAAACAAGGAGGAAAGGAGGAAGAGACACCAATAATTCCATCTTAAGGCTGCTTGAACATACATTTAAAAAAAAAAAAACTAAGAGCTTAATCAAAGTCAAGAGTTCAATCCTGCTTCCACATACCAGGTAGGAAAAGAAATGGAGAGTCTCGTCAGTACTATGTGTGCTTCTTGCAGTAACTAAGAGTTTCTGTTCAGTAACAGGCACTGAGTCCTGTGGAGGTATTTCTATGGACTCTGGCTGTGAACAAGCATACTGTTGCCAGTGCAGCAGAGGCACCTCATTTGGGTGCCACAGTTTTATTTCTCCCAGTTCACACTCCCAGTCTCATCCACAATCAGCCATTATGCCACAATAGCTGTGTTAAAAAGAGTCCTTACACAGTGCCCAACTAACTACTCCTTCCCCACAGAAGCATTTATATTCAAATTTCAGGCCCTTGGGGACTTGATATAAAAGCAAAAATACACTATATTGAGTTATCAGGTCTTTTTCCTGTCTAGAAAAGGTCTTGGTATTCTTTTTTTTTTTTAATTTTTTTTAGTGAACCTTTATTATTTATTTATTCACTCGCTCGTATGTGGTGCTGAGAATCAAACCCAGCGCCTCACATGCTAGAAGTGCTCTACCACTGAGCTACAACCCCAGCACAAGGCCTTGGTATTCTTTTCAGAGAAAAGCAGTGAGAAAGTCTGTCTTTTTCAGGGTAGTCATGATGTAGAATGGGCCCTGCAATTTACAAAATTCTAGGACACACATAATCCCACTTAGGAAGAAATAGACAATTACCTTTAGGCATGTGTGGAGTAGGAATATATGGTTATGATTAGATGACTTCAACAGAATTCCAAAATGTGAATGATATTCTTCACTCTTAGGGAAGTATTAGCAAACTCTAATGATAATGTGAATCCCTCCTTAGATAACAACTTATTCTTTGTATAAGTTCGTTGTCTATGTGGGGCTAGGCTTCCTCAACAACACTGAATCTAAGATAACCTTTAGAAATGCTCCTTTAAGTCCCAAAGCCAGTGTTTTGGATCAACTCCAACAAGGGGTCAAAATGATGCCCAGCTGTCCATTAACAGAACAGATAAATGAGTTGTGGAATATCCAAAGGTGGAATATTATATAGCAGTGAATATGAATGAAACATGAATAAATCTCACAAACAGAATGTTAAGAAGCCAAAGGTGAAAACATACGCTGTATGATTCTGCTTATAAGATGTTCAAATATGGACAAACCAATATATAATGTAAGAAGTCATAGCAGTGGTTACCTATGGAAGAGTAGCTGGAAGAGGACACAAAGGAGATTTCTAGTATTCTATTATACTTTTTGACCTGGAGCCTATACATTTTGTAAAATTTCATCAAGCTGTGCACTTGTGATTTGTACAATTTTTTGAGACAGGGTCTTGCCATTTGCCTAGGCTAGTTTCAAACTTGGGATCCTCCTGCTTCAGCTCCCTCACTAGCTGGAATTATAGGTACACACCACCATATCCAGTTTGATTTATATAGTTTTAACTATGCATTTTCTGTGATAGTAAATAACTAAAATAAATAAACCTTTAAAAAATATTTATTTTTGTTCACAGTTTTGTAGGTTTTTTGGTTTTTTTTTTTTTTTTTGGTAACAGGGAATGAACTCAAGGGTACTTGATCACTGAGCCACATCCCCAGCCCTATTTTGTGTTTTATTTAGAGACAAGGTCTCACTGAGGTGCTTAGTGCCTCACTGTTGCTGAGGCTGGCTTTGAACTCACGATTCTCCTGTCTCAGCCTCCCTAAGTGCTGGGATTACAGGCGTGTGCCACTGCGCCCAGCAGTTTTGTAGGTTTTGGTCCATGGTCAGCTGACCCCAGTGTTTCTGGGCCTATGGCAAGACCTCACATCACAGTGAAAAATCATGATAGAGGAAGCCCATTCATCTCATGACCTGAATGAAAGAGAGAGAGAGGAACGGGCAGGGTCCCACTATCCCCTTTAAGGTCACACCCCCAGTGACATATGACTTCCCACTAGGACCCACCTCTTAAAGTTTCTACCACTTCCCAAAAGCACCATTTTTGGGGATAAGCCTTTGGAGCCTTATTACTTTTATATGGACCTTGGAGGGACATTCTGGATGCAAATTTATAGCAGTATTAAATTCAGTAAAATAAGTATGCCTCAAAAGACTCTTCAAATGAAAGCACCATTGATCCTTAAGGACATCCAGAAGTTTTCAGGTTAAAAAGAAAAAATCCATTCACAGGTCACTTTTCAACATACTCAGCAAAGGGCATAATTCTGCATATCCCTTGGCCATAGCAGTAGTCCGTTCCCCTTTCCCAATTCCAACTAACCTTAAACTTGGTGTCTTTGAACCAAATACCTCCAAGAACTTTTGGAGATAAGGGAGCATCCTTGCTTATACCAGTATTTCTGAGAAAGCTGACTCCCACCCAGTCACACTTGATAATATGTGAATAAGAGCCTACTCATCATCAAAGCACCTTCAAGACCTGAAGACTGTGCCTCTTGTAAAAGTACTGATGTCTAATCATGATGGACAGACACCTCCAAAAGGCAGAAAGATTCAACCAATCTCTTAAAAAATTTTTAATTTAAGCCAGATATGGTGGTGGGTGGTGCATGCTTATAATTTCAGAGGCTCAGGAGGCTGAGGGAGGAAGATAGAAAGTTTAAGGCCAACCTCAGTGATTTAGGGAGGACACAAGCAACTTAGAAAGATACTTTCTCAAAATACAAAAGGGCTGGGGATGTGGGTCAGTGGTAAAGATTTCCTGGGTTCAATCCTTGGTACCAAATCTTAAATCTTAATTTAAGATTAAACTCAATCAGCCAGAATTGCTAAGGTTTTATTCTATCTTTTAGTCTTAAAGATCAGATCTTTTTGAGAGTCCCATGACCTAGTGACTCTGACCCCTCACAATACTGTCAGCCTACATTGGTCATGTTATACCTAAATTGGCAAGGAGAAAATGTGTTGTTTTGAAAAGAGAAAAAAGAGAAATAAAATTTATTCAATTCTTCTTTTCCCACAGGATTTAAAAAATACTCATCATATAAAAGTTTTTAAACCCTCATTTGATTTCCTAGAGAGTAATTTAATTCTAAGGTAATACTAAGGTAATACTTACTATTACTAAGGTAATACTTAGCTATTTCCTAGATCCATATTTAACAAAGATGTACCGCTACTTGAATATATTAATGTAGTATTTCCCTGTAATAGAGTTTAGAGTTGCTGGGCATCATGCTACACATCTATATCCCCACTACTCAGAAAATTGAGGGCGGAGGATCACAAGTTCAAGACCAACCTAGGCAACTTATCAAGATCCTGTTTCAAAATAAGATTTTAAAAAAAATGTTATTCACACCTCATGTCTTCTTCAATTGATTTAAAAAAACATTTTTTCTTCCATTTCTAACATTGTCATCTTTGGAACCTTTTTACTTTTACATTTATAAACATTTTTTATTCTCAGCCCAGTTAATAGAAATATTATAATATCTAATCATTGATTTTCATTTTTGTCTCATATATGTCTTCCAAAATAAATCACAACTGGCCTCATACCTAAACCAAGCTATGTTCTTTCATTATTGGCAGCTGAATCATTGACACAATGTTTCTGGCTATCATTTTTAGGTCTTTCCTAAAATACTTCTTATATTTGGGCAACAAATGATTTATTTGAATTTTCTTGAATTATTATCTTTGCAATGTTTTCATCACCTATAAACTTTCCCTAAGCAACTTCTGGGTCTTTCTGTGCTCATCCAGAGACTGATCACATCCGTGAAAGCAGCTACTACCTAATCAACCCACATGGCATTTTATAAACCCATAAGAAAGCAAAGGAACCTTTCAAGACATGTGACACATATGTTTACACTGTCAATATATTAATCTGAAATGATCAGCAGAAGCAGAGTTTTGCTTAGGAATCAGAATTTATAATTCTTACAACTGCAACTTTGTTATTCTTTTTCTTCCCTCAATCTCTCCACCTCACTTAACAGTTTCTAAGTTCTTTATTCTAGGATCCTACCATGCTTTTTACATTTCTTCATCCATCTTCCAACTCCAAATCAGCAACTTTCTAGCTGTAACTACAGGAGAAATTTTTGCATAACTTGATACCTGTCGGCGTGTGCTCTGGGTCATACTGCTGATTCTCTTTATTTGTAGTTTCTAAGCTCTATTAGCTCCTTCATGCCATAATCTAAAGCCTTATAGTGTCCAGTTACTTCCTGCAATTGGTACAGGAGATCTCTCCTCTTTTCATCACAGATAATGGACTATAATGAACGTGCAAAATAGTTTTAAGGCTTTCCAAATGGGAAACTTATGGCACAGAAAATGATGTTGCTTTCACACTGCTCTTGTGTTTGGAAAGAATTTAATAGATTCATCTTATCATTATATTTGGCTTTAATATTATCGTCAGTTAGTAATGACACTGTCTTCCCATTAAGGTAGCAGTTTAAAAAAATCTCTCTTTAATACATTTAAAGAAAAATTGTCATTAATTTAAATAAAAATTAAGTAAATAATAGTGAAGATATTATGAGGATATGGTAAAAATTCTAATAATCAAATTACAAAATTTGGGAAGCATCACGATTTGGAAAAGACTAAAGACTAGTGTAAATCAGTGGCAAGTAAATTGAAATTCAAGAGTCATTTATTATGTTCTCTGATATTTATGGATAGTTTTCCCATGCTTTGGATATGGTTTGGATATCAGGTATCCCCCAAATGCTTCCATGTTAATGCAGGAATATTTGGAGGTGAAATAATTGGCATTGTAAGAGCTATAACCTAATCAGCCCATCCTAGTTTGTGCTAGGTAGTAACTTTAGGCAGGTGGAACATGGCTGGAGAAAGTGGGTCACAGGGGGCTGCCCCTTCCCCTTTCTCTCTGCTTCCTGGCCACTATGAGCTGAGTAGTTTTCCTTTGCCACCGCCCTTCCACCATGGTGCACCACCTCACCCAAGCCCAGAGCAAAAGAGTCAGCCCACCATGGACTGAACCTCTGAAACCATGAGCTGAAATAAACTTTTCCTCCTCTAAGTTATTCTTGTCAAGTGTTTTGGTCCAGTAAAGAAAAGATGACTAACACAGCCTCCTAAACACAGGAGGTCACAATGGCAAGAGCCAAACCCTGGCTTTTTTTTTCTTCTTCAGTCCAATCAGTAGCTCACTTTACCTCCCCCTCCACTGGCTAGCAGTTGAAAGAGGAATCCTATCCCAGGGCTGGAATAGCCAGGGACTATGCTGACAGAAGCAATCTGAGCTTCAAGTCTTGTAAATACCATAAAACTGAACCAAACAAAGAAACAGACAAGCTGGCCAGGAATAGAGAGAATGGTAAAGTTTGCTCCTGGTAAAATTGTAAGAGGAAAAGCTTGCTTGGTAGATGGGAAATACAAAGATGTGGCCCCAGAGGCTTAACAATAGGGCAGAATTTAGAAAAGGAAATTCATACTTTTGTTTAAGAACCATTGTTAGGACCAGAAATTGGAACAATATTGTATGAACCTTCATCTGAAAATGAGGACAGAATAATTGACCTGACTGACACTAATTAATGTGCAAATTGCATGATAATGCATATAAAATACCAGGTTATACTAGGTGCTTGATAGTGTACATGAAGCAGATTATAAGGATTTGAAACAATAAAAAAGTACACATAAAATTTCAGACACTAAGGAAATTATAAATTAGAGTAGAAAAACAAGACCAGAAGAGAAAAATCTAATGTGAATATTCAGACCAATAAGCCCTACACAAGTACTAGTGTGTACTAAAGTATAAAATTAGCTCTGGGCTTCCTGGCAACCCAAAAGAAATGTGGAAAATATTCAGTAACAAAATATTCATTCATTCTCCATGAGGGAAAAAAATACTAAATGCTCTTGGAAAATATATAGTTTTGAGGGCATATCACTTCAAATGTCTAAGCTTTAATCACCTCACCTTTATAACAAGAAAAATATTACCTGGCTTTCAGGGTAAATGTTGTCATTTAAATGGAATAATGAATATGAAAATGTATTTCATAAACTTACTCTGCTATGTAAATGTTACTTAATATTCTATATACCTTCAATTACACAATAGAACAGTCTTCTCATATTTATGGGTATTTATATAAATTACTGTGCTACATTATTTTTACCATTAAAATACTGAGCATTCCAAGACTGTGTAGTTTGGACCTAGAATTCCCTCCAAGTCTCCTCTGTTAAAAGTTTGAGCCTCAGGATGGTGCTTTTGGGCAATAATGGAATCATTAAGAATGGGACTTGCGAAAGGCCTTTGTGTCACTGAGGGCATGCCTTTGACGGGGAATGAAACTCTGATCCTTTCCTTTTCTACTATTTTTTCTACTTCCTGGCCTCAAAGAGAGTGGTTTTGCTCTACCATAATGTGCCTACCATAGGCTCAAAAGCATCAGAGCCAACCAATCATGGATGGAAACCTCTTAAACTGAGCCCAAACAAATATTTTCTCTTTATAAGTTGATTATCTCACATATTTATTGCAGTGATAGAAAGCTAACTCACAAGTGCTGTCCTAATAATTAACATGTATTCAATTATTACCCTCAATAGGTACTATCATCTTCATTCTGATGAAGAAATGGAAAACAAAGAACTTAGGTAATATTCCCAAGATCGCTCAGCTAATGGTTGGAGGTGCTAACATTGATATCCAGGAAATTTAGCCCCAGTGTTCATGGAAATTTAGCCCCAGGCACTTTAACCATCCCTGTGCACACATTCAACCTGGTATAAATTTCCTATGCTTACAGCACTTGCATAGCTATGAAAAATACAGATCTATAAATTGGAATTAAGCGAAGCAATAAAACGAATACATTTCTATTAAAAGTACTAATTTTATGTGACATACAATATTGTTGCTTCATCAGTAATTGTACCATGAATTCGATACAATTACAATCAGGTTACTACCAGATACTGTGAGATGAAAATTTCCCGCCACTTTTTTCCACTCAAATTGCTGTAAACTATTTGTTCACACAGCTTGTTGTGATACTACATGGCCTCTGCTTAGGATAAATGGGTCATTTACATATTAAGTCCCTTTGGTTCTTTTCTCATTGGCTCTCTGATTAAAGTAGAAATGCGCTATGCTAACTCAATTATAAACACAAACACAAGCCTAAAATCTCACAGGGCTCTTGCTTATTCAGAGGTCGTATAGATGATTCAGGATATGCTCATGTTGTTTTTTAAATTAGTATTAAAATGAAAATATAAATTCTCACATAAAGCTCATAAACACCATAGCTCCAGTTTGAGAAATCCGCCACAATCTAGTCCTACAAAGGGAATAACCAGACAACCTCTCTAAAAAAATTTTTTTTTGCAGTGCTAATGACAGTACCCAGGGATTCAGGCATGCTAGGCAAGCACTCTACCAATGAGATATAATCCCTGGTCATCTCTCTGAAATGTAATAGACAATGCTTTCCCAGTCTATTGCCAAAGAGGAAGCACTGGAGCCCTATGTCCCTGCTAGCGACAGCAAAGTCTCCAAGTACTGTCTATGCTCCTTCAGGGTTCTATCTCTTCCTACCACATCACCCAGGGTTCTTTGGTCATCTTGAGATAGGGAGTCCAGCTAGTCTGTGTCCTTTTTGTTTTGGTGGTACCAAGGATTGAACTCAAGGGTACTAGACCACTGAGCCACATCCCCAGCCCTATTTTGTGTTTTATGTAGAGACAGGGTCTCACTGAGTGGCTTAGTGCCTTGCCATTGCCGAGGCTGGCTTTGAACTCACGATTCTCCTGTCTCAGCCTCTCAAAGTGCTGGGATTATAGGCGTGCACTCCCGCGCCCAGCTTGTGTCCTATTTTGATACTGACCACTGCAGAAGCAGGAACATTGGGAGAGATTTGACTATAATAAATCTGTTCTGATGGTACCAAGTGTTACATGCTAGTCCAAAAGACCTCAGAATGGCAGGGAGCTCTTTCATAGAGTTCTTTGGCCAACAGCTATTTCCCAGCTCCCTGGAGTGCCAAGTCTGAAAGGTTGCAGCATTCAGTGAACAATTAGTTCAGCCCTATACATCAACTTTCCAGGGTGAAAGTTGGCCTACAAGCATTGCTTCAGGATTGGTTCAAAACAGAAAAAAATTTGGCCTGTTTCCTTATAAATATCCCCTAAATTGTGGTTTGCAAATTGAGGTTTGATGTATTTGTTTTTTTTTTTTTTTTTTTGGGGGGGGTACTGGGGATTGAACTCAGGGGCACTTGACCACCGAGCCACATCCCCAGCCCTATTTTGTGTTTTATGTAGAGACAGAGTCTCACTGACTTGCTTAGCGCCTCGCCATTGCTGAGGCTGGCTTTGAACTCGCAATTCTCCTGTCTCAGCCTCCCTAAGTGCTGGGATTACAGGCTTGAGCCACCACGCCCGGCTTGATGTATTTGTTTTACAAATATGTACAACAGACACACCAAACTGACTTGAAAATGCAATTTAAGATACTAGTTAGTGAAAACTACATTTTAAGACTTCAGTGATGACATGGAACATATTGTAACAGAGAGACCAAGTATCCATCATTTTAGCTTAAAACGAACCACCATTGACATAGATCTTTACTAGCAGTTCTGAGAGTGAAGTCTGGACCCTAAAACAGAGTGAAGCTAACTCACTCTCAGGATGACTGAAACCTGATCAGGGCCTCATTAACATTGTGCACTAACTCCTGGATAAGCAATCTCTTTCAAAACACTCAGTGAAGATAAATAGGGTCCACTGGCATTTACTTTTGCTAGCCAAAAGCAATAAGAAGTAAATGATGGCAAGACAAAAATTAAGGTTGGTAATATCAAAAAATTATCAAGTAATATGGAAAAGTAGCCACCAAGTCTATAGGCTTGTTATTAAAATGTTGATTTAAAGGAACCAGATTTCCTGATGTTCCTTGTATGTAAAGTCACAACTTCCCTGATTTTTGAAACCCATTGTCCCAGGAAAGGTATTGAAATGTTTGAGGTTTTTTTGTTCGTTTGTTGTGTTTTGTTTTACGGTGCGAGGTGAATCCCAAGTATCATGCATGTTAGGCAAGCATTACACCACTGAGATACACAACTAGCCCAGTATAATTATTAAGAGTGCCATTTTCACTCTTGAAAATATCCTGGATTTTACTATAAATCATCTGATCACACTATCTGTGGCACTAGCCTATGTTCCATCTCTCTTTTTCTGATACTTCATCTCCCTCATTCGTTAGGAATCCCATTATCTTCATTTTTACCCATTATGTATCTTTCCCCGTGTGCCAAGTGTTTCATGCTTCAGAAGTACTCAATATTCAACCCTGTGTCATTCCATTTATTCAGCTCAGATGATCTTGGAAGCAAGAAAGCAAACTTATTATTCCACTTAAAGCTGTCTATATGTGTGCTATGATTTCACAAATAATTTGAAACTACAGAGTGGGACAGTTTTCTAATGCCACTTGCAAAATCTCTGCCCTTTATCAAAGTAGAGTGCAATTGTGTTAATTATGTAATCACTCCTGTCTGAGTTATTTTTGTGGCTGCTATTATATATACTTGTTCAGTTACATAATAGGGATCGCTGACTTGGCACCCTTTATTCTGAAAGTTTGCCAACCCAAAAAGAAGTGCAGGAAAAAATATTAGAAAGAGATCCAGAATGATTGGATTATAAATAGTGTGCTCTTTATTGCATATTTCTTTATTATCCAAATATCTGGTAATGAGTTTATTTCACTATAAGTATCTGGAAAAGTGAATATAATAGAAGAGAATAATATGCAAGAAAAAGTAAGTCATTTAGACTCTAGTTATTTTATAAATAAGAAAATCTAAAAGCTAGGTTTGGCATCAGTTAATAGTCTGCTGACTATAAATAAATAAAAAGATGTTTATATCACACACACACACACACACACACACACACACACACACACATCAAATAATGCTTCTTTCCATGGTTAAAAATTTGAAGTAAATCATCAGTCTGGAGATCCAGCTTCTCAGGAACTGCTTCCCTTTTACTAGTTATCTTTACTGGCAACATAAAGGCCCATGCTTCCCAGTGTGTGGCCCTGTACGGTGTTAACCTAGCCAGACAGGAAAGCCTTCTAAAAGCACATTTGTTAGGTATGCTGCTTCTCTGCACCACCTACCCTGAGTACCAAAAATTTTATTGCAATTGTCAGATGAGGGCTATTCAGTCTCAAAATCTAGGTTAAAACAATGCTGAAAGTGTTCTTTTAGTGCAATACAGTACAATAACAATAGAGTTTGTTAAGAACAACTGACTAAATATTAAGAGCACAATAAACCACCTGTGTAGATTCTGACATCAACATCAATCTCATCTCCCTTCTCCTACTAAGGAATTATAAGAACCCTTAGCTAAATACAACAAGGGAAATTATTGATGATTTGATCCTATTAAATTCCTTTTCCTTTGCCATCCTAGGCCTGAATTACTTGCTGACTTTCTTTTTTTCCAATAATGATTTACATTCAGTAGCAGTAAACCATCTTTCTCGTATGGAAGATTTAACATCTTACAGAAAATTTTTTGGTTTCCCTTTCTGTAATTATTCAAGGTTTATACATTAAGCAAGTTTTTACCAACTGTTTTTATTACAGTAGCTATTCTAAATCCTCTTACTTCATAAATCCATGCAATGTTAAAATTTCAAGCACTAAGATTTGTCAATTTTTTTCCACTTTTAATTGGTGCATTATAGTTGTACATAATGATGGGATTTGTTGTTACATATCCTATTACATGCACATAATTCTCCCACCTCCACCCCCAAATCCCTTTCCTGTGCAGATCTCCCTTTGATTTTCATGAGGTCCACCTCCACCTTTCTTTTCCTTTTTCCTCTCCAGCTGCGTCATATGAGAGAAAACATAGGACACTTGACCTTTTGAATTTGATTTATTTCACTTAACATAATGGTCTCTAATTCCAACCATTTTTCTGCAAATGATATAATTTCATTTTTCTTTATGACTAAATAAGACTCCATTGTGTATATTGTGTGTATTTTCTTTATTCATTTATATGTTGATGAATACCTAGGCTGGTTCTAGAGTTTGGCTCTTGTGAATTGTGCTGCTATAAGCATGTATAGGCAAGTATCACTGTAGTATGATGACTTTAATTCTTCGGGGTAAATGCCAAGGAATGGTCTAGCTGGGACATATGGTGATTTCATTCCTAGTCTTTTGAGGAACCTCCATACTGATTTCCATAGCAGTTGTACTGTTTTACAGTTCCACCAACAATGTAACAGTGTTCCTTTTTCTCCACATCCTCTCCAGCATTTATTATTAGTTGTATATCTTTACTTTTTATTTTTGTTCCTTTTAGTTATACATAACAGTAGAGTATAAGTTGATTTATTTATACAAACATGAAGTACATCTTATTCTAATTAGGATCCCAATCTTGTGGTTGTACATGATGTAGAGATTCACTGTAGTACATTCATAAATTTACATAGGAAAGGTATATCAGAATCATTCCACTGTCTTTCCTATTCTTGTACCCTCTCCCTTCCCTTCATTCCACTTTGTCTAATCCACTGAACTTCTATTCTCCCCCTCCCCCGCCCTTTTGTGTGTTAGCATGCACATATCAGAGAGAACATTCAACCTTTGGTTTTTTGAGTTTGGCTTATTTTGCTTAGCATAGTAGTCGCCGGATCCATCCATTTTCCAGCAAATGTCATAAAGTTATTCTTTTTTATGGCCGAATAATTGTCCATTGTGTATATGTATTCTTGATGACTGACTGTCATTCTAACTGATGTGAGATGAAATCTCAATATAGTTTCAATTTTCATTTCCCTAACTGCTAATGATAGTGAACGTTTTTTCATATATTTGTTGGTTCTTTGTATTTCTTCTTTTGTGAAATATCTGTTTAATTCATTTGCTCATTTATTCATGCCCATTGAGTTTTTGGTGTAAAGTTTTTTGAGTTCTTCAGATATTCTAGGTATTAATCCTCTGTCAGAAGAAGAGCTAACAAAGATTTTCTCCCATTCTGTAGGTGAAGAGAGAACCTTTAGGGGTCCTATTCAGAAAGTTGTTGCCTATATACTGGAATGTTGACTGTACATTTTATTCTAGGAGTTGCAGAGTTTCTGGTCTAATTCCTAGGTCTTTGAACCATTTTAAGTTGATTTCTGTGCAGGTGAGAGACAAGAGTCTAGTTTCGTTCTTCTACATATGAATAACCAGTTTTCCCAGCACCATTTTTAAAAAGATTATCTTTTCTCCAATGTAGACTTGTCAATTTTTGAGTTTTATCATCTCTACCCTGATCTGGAGAGTGGGGTAAGGTGGAAGCAGCAAGAGCAACGAGTTCTATGTAGTCTTGATTTGTTTTATACAAAAAGAATAGCCTTTTTATTGACCACTAGGTACAGAATTCCCCCTTGTGTTTTTACTATGATATCGTCTGTACAATAATACAGGAAAACCCTAACCTAGGGTTTTGCTACTTTAATCACTTGACATCCACTAGGTTCACAGTAGATCAGTTACCACACAGCCTAGAATTCTACTAAGCCATACCAGTATGACTAACTTGAGTGACAGTTGAGGTCACTCAGGATGTAGGAAGTTAGATGGCTACTGCCGAGGAAGGCACGTGAATAGCTGTAAAATAAGAACATAAGGAAAAAAAAATATTGAGAAGGAGAACAGTAATGTAATATGCATTTCTAGACTAGTGAATGGCAGCAACATGATTACAGGGAAACACAAAAATACAGAAGCACCACTTTTTTTGTAGAAAAAGTAGGTAGTCTTTTAGGTACTCCACGTAATAGAGCACTTAGAACAAAGAGAATATTGAGTATTTTTAAAAAGAATTCTTGGGGCTGGGGCTGGGGCTCAGTGGTAGAGCACTTGCCTAGCATGTGTGAGGCACTGGGTTCAATTCTCAGCACCACATATAAATAAATAAAATAAAGATCCATTGACAACTAAAAAATATTTTAAAAAAAGAATTCTTTCACAATGTCTTTGTTCAAATTATCAAATCCTATCATGTATACTTAAATAGCTTTCTTTAAGAGATAATATATTTACAGTAAAGTAAAAAAGTACAATCATCTTTATGTTCATAAATAATCTCTATGTTCAATAATCTTTTACAATAAAGTAAATAATAAAGTACAATAATCTTTGTGTTTAGCTCCATAATTACCATATATGATATGTGTATATCATGACATATATTTACATATACACATACATATGAAACCACAACCCAGATCAAGACTCAGAAGATTTCTTTCTCTTTTTTTTTTGTGAAATTCATTTTTTTTTTTTTAGTTGTCAGTGGGCCTTTATTTTATCTACTTATATGTGGTGCTGAGAGTTGAACCTCACACATGCTAGGCAAGTGCTCCACCACTGAGCTACAACCCCAGCACCCCAGAAGATTTCTTATTTCCCATAAGATTCTTCTGTTCCTTTTCTAAGTCTAATACTACTCAGCAATTAAAAGGTAGCAGACTGGGGTGGGAGTGTAGTTCAGTGGTAGAGTGTTTTCCTAGCATCTGTAAGTGAAAGGACCAGACTAAAGCCATTTTGTGACTCTAGGCCTCTTGTCCAGAGCCCTAGGTCCCCCACCCAGTTACTGGAAGTTACAACACAACGGCACCCCTCCCTGGCGCCAAAAAGTGGTTCTGCAACTTGAGTCAGCTAATCA
>CM053410.1:31853213-31952528 GCA_028644305.1 Xerus rutilus | reverse complement strand
TAGACTCGGGGCCGCGCTTCCTAACCCGCTGCGTCGGTGTGGGTTGGCGGACCCTACTCGAGTTTGGATTAAAGACCCTTTTGTGATTACATCGGAATCGGACTCCTGGTGGTCTCTGGTGGTCTCGAGTCTGGGCATTACATAAGGCCTTGGGTTCAACCCTCAGCATTGCCAAGAAAAAGAAAAAAGAAAAAGGAAAAAAAAAGAAAGATAGTTCCTGATTTTTACAGAGAAAATACTTTGACGATTGCTCACACTGATTTTATTAGGAATTACATTTAGCTATGAAGAACAGACTCCATGAAAGAATGCTTTAAACAGATTGTTTTCCTTTACTCTCATATAAGAAAAACCTAGAAGAGGGCCATGACAGGCTGTCATGGAGGCGCCACACTATTCTGTTTTTTTCTTCTACTCTTAGCCATGAACTCTCCCCTTGGTTGTCACAGTATAATACCTGGCTCCACCCAAGTGTGGGATCCCCCCTGCAAGCAGGAAGAAAGGCAAAGGTGAGGAAAGAAAGGCAGGGCCTGATGAGTCAGCCCTCTCTAATGCAGGTTTTGGAAGTCCCACCAAATGATTTGTGCTCCATCTCACTGGTTAAAATCATGTCATATGACACAGTTTGGGGTGGTGAAACTAAAATAAAATGGACAAGAAAGAAAGAGAGGAAGGATATGGATTAGTCAGCAGGCAGTCTTGGCCACACCAATGATCACAAACTGCTCCATGAATGACCTTTCTTGGAAATGCCACTTTGCTTGCAATGTAAGATTTACTTACAATGAATAACTGTTATCTAAAACCATCCCACAATAGGTAATGCGTTTTGAAATAAATACACTTATCCTTTCTACTAAAGACACTAAAACATTAGAAAATAGTGAAGTATTAAAGTTTTTTTTTGCAAACTACTTTTGCAAAAAAAAAAAAAAATACAACTTCACTATTCTTGAGAAGGAAAATATGGGGAAAATCATAAAGGGCAAAATTAGTAGGGTTTGCCCAAGACCATGCAAAATTTAATAACATATTAATTCCTTAGGGTCCACAGGTGGAAAGTTGGCCATTTCCAAATTGTAATTGTTCAGAATCATTAGGATCATGAGCTTTGATTTAAGCTAAAAAAAATTTTTTCCCTAGAATATCTGAATGGAACTAAAATCTACAGATCCACAATCTCTTATCCACAATTATGAATACCAAAAATCTTTTTTTTTTTTTTTTTTTTTTTTTTTTGGTGGTACTGGGGATTGAACTCAGGGGCACTCGACCACTGAGCCACATCCCCAGCCCTATTTTGTGTTTTATGTAGAGACAGGGTCTCACTGAGTTGCTCGAGCGCCTCGCCATTGCTGAGGCTGGCTTTGAACTCGCGATCCTCCTGTCTCAGCCTCCCTAAGTGCTGGGATTACAGGCTTGAGCCACCGCGCCCAGCTATGAATACCAAAAATCTTTGAAAACTGAAAGTTTTTTGGCAAGTTTCAGTAGTCTATTTAGTGACAAAAGCCTACTTGAATTGATGTAAATAGGGCAATTATAATCTTTAATCTATTCAATATAATTGGTCATACGTAGCCGGAGGCAGTGGCACAGGCCTGTAATCCCAGCGGCTGGGGAGGCTGAGACAGGAGAATTGCGAATTCAAAGCCAGCTTCAGCAAAGGCCAGCTACTAAGCAACCTAGTGAGACCCTGTCTCTAAATGAAATACAAACTAGGGCTATGATGGGGATGTGGATCAGAGGCCTAGTGCCCCTAAATTCAATCCCTAGTACCAAAAACAAAACAAAACAAAACAAAACAAAAAATCGATCATATGTATTTCACTGCAAAAAAACCATTAATAAATTTGATTGTGGAGTCTGTACCATATTACTTTTTAAAAAATAAAAAAATTGATAAAAATAGTACATTTTATATATGTTGAACAAAGTTCAACATTTTTAAAGCTAGAATTTAACATGATTAATTGGAATAAAACTTTTTTATCCTTTTTAAAAATAAAAATAGTTGTTCTGATCTACAAACATCTTCTCTCACATCACAATTCTGTGAGATTAAAGAGCCACTTACCAAATCGAAAAAGAGGAAAAACAGTTTTTATTACAATTATGTTAAATTCTAGTTTTAATAATGTCTTTCATCAGTTGTAAAAAACTGTTGAACTTTGTTCAATATGTAGAAAATATAAGAATTTTTAATAAAAAAAACCAGCACTATTAAATAGAAGCAGATGAGACAAATAGCTGCCTGAATTCCTCCTTTTTTTTTCACTTGTAATACAGACGGTCTTTGAGATTTGTTTCTTATTCATAGTTTTTACGAACTAAGTCATAACAGTGGCTATGTGGAAGAAATGTGGATTCCAAAAATACCAAAACTCTGATGTCACTATGTAAATTAAAAATTAGCATTGATTTTTTTTTTTCTCTCCACTTCTCCACAGTTTCTCTGGATGTTATCATCATCCAAACCTCTGAAATCTCAAATTCTAACATTTTACTCGTCTATAATTCACTTGCTCAGATGTGAAGCTCCTTTCTGTGGCTTGCAATTCTTTTCACAAAAATCACTCCTATCTACATTTCTGCCCTCATCTGATGCCATTTCCCCTTTTTCTTGACATGCTGTGGTCACTTCAGTCTCATTTCTTTTCCTGGACAAAGCCAATCTCCACCTGCCTCAGGGTCTTAACACACATTGCAAGTTCTTCCTAGTCTCCTGTTTTCTCAGGTATTTTTCAAGTTTGGTTCTTTTTCATCCTTCTAATTAAGTATACATGTCACCTGCTTAGAGGCAACTTCCTTACTTCCTTATTTAGTCATTTCTCTCCTTGATATTTTCTAATACTGCCCTGTTTCCTTAATAGTACTCATCATAATTTTTGATTATATATTCATTTGCTTGCTATTTGTCTCCCCTCTTGGTTATAAACTCCATGAAAAAGGAGATAAATCATCTGCTTGTTCATTAGAATATATGTAGCACCAAGCACTATGTATGCAGCGCACATACTAAGTTCTCAAGAACTGTGTGAATAAATGACACAATAACTATTTTTCCTATGTCTTTCTGTGATAATTTTTATAAAACATTTCACTCTACATTGTACCTTTCAAAAAACAAAAAATAAAAAAATAACATCAAATCATGTGTATCATGAATATGGTCTCAAAACTGCCAAAGAAATTATCCCATAGGAAAGTATAACATAAGAAATATACATATTGCTCAAAGTATACAGGTTAATCTAATCTGTGTATAATAAAAGTATTTATATGTATGTTTAAATATGTGAATATACATATCTAGATGTTTTACTTACTATTACTGTTCATCAAATATATCTGAATCCAAGTCTGCTTGGATTATCTACTCTGGTTGACAGCAGATCAAGTACAGTAGATACAGCCAGAGAGGGGATCAGCTCTCATTCTATCTAAATTGGCCTGGGCCTCATACCTCTGGGTGATCTGTCTGGCAAAAGTTCCAAAACATCTCTCTAAATACACAGGGATTTCTACTTTCTGGTTTACCAAGGACAGGCCCTCTTCATTTCAGTCATTCTACAATTAGTAGTATGACCCCCTTTCACCCTCAAAGTATCCTGTTGAATACGATAAACTGTGTATAGCTACCCCAGATTTAAGAATACTACTTACCAATTAAATGCCAGGCATGGATATCAGACCAATCCTGTGTGTGTGTCTGTGTGTGTGTGTGCACGAGGCGAAGTCCTAAAAAATAGAACTCCTTTTTTATGCAATTCCTTTTTTAAAATTTATTTATTTATTTTTTAAATATCAGGGACTGAACCCAGGGACACTTAACCACTGAGCCACATCCCCAGCCCTTTTTCATTTTGAGAGAGGGTCAAGTCCTTTGCTCACTGGAAATTTAGTTGGCAGAAAATTTTACACTGAATGTGTTCAGTTAATACATATATGCAATACTTGACACATTTTGATATTTTCTGACTTTTGTGACTTTACATTTACAATCATAATGTTGTATTTGTTTAACATTAATTTTTTTTTAGACTTTGCCTTTATTTAAAAGGCCTGTTGCAGCCTCCAAATACCTGACTCTGCTCACAACTAGAGACAGAGCATCAAATTTCCCAGCCCACTTAATTTGAAAGCCTGCCAAGATAGGTGAAAGACCTTATAAATATGTAAAACAGGAAGTTCAAATTACAGTCAAGTAAATCTCTAGTGATTGATATTCTTTTCAAAACAATAAAAAAAGAAAAAACTAATAAAAAGCAGCAAACCCCCTTACCAAAGATTTGCCCGAGTTCAGACTCAACAATGTACTTTCAGTACTGTATTTATTTTGGAATTTTACCACTTCCTGGAGGCCGGGAGGAGGCACAGTGGGAGGATCCAAAAAAACTCAGTACCACAGCCATTTTGTTTGTAAGGCAGAGTGGTAGAATTCTGTCAGCCAGAAAAGGTTTTTGAAACACAAATTATAAGCGCAGGAGAGAGGGAGTATGCCTATTGTTTCTAATTTAGCCAATAAAATCATTATTTTGTTTACTTTTTGTACAGATGGTAACTATTTTGGCTAACAAATCCCCCCCCCCCCCAAATTATTAAAGCTCTCAGGAGCTGAAGGAGTAATAAATTTGGTGCGAGGATGACTGGCCACTTGACGTACCTGGGTGTCAAATCAAACATATTTTGATGGGAGTAGTTGCTAAATGGCCATGTTTGTATCCAGATTATACATGGGTGTTTTTGAAACGATCCAACAATTTGCTTAAGACAAACAATTCTCTTCCGTCAAAACCCACGTACAATCCAGACAAGAGTGTTCCTGGAGATGTGCAGAGGAGGGCATTTTCCTGAGCTAACAGGCAGTCATGGGGGCTATTGTTTTGCAGTGTCACTTAATAGCGAGCTTCGACTTTTGTCATTCGGGTGGCTGTGCTTTTAAAAGCCCAGTGTAAAATGGCACACACACTGCATTTTTTTCCGAGCTGCAGGAGGCGGGGGCCGCGGGGGATAGTGCAGACTGTAGGGACACTGCCCTCCCAGCCAATCAGCGCGCGCCTGCTTGCCATCGCAAAGTTGTTAACCCCAGAGTCTTCTGGCTGCCGCTGCCTCCTCTGCTTTTAATCTTCTGTGGATATTTCTCCGATTTTTCCCAAACGCCCACAGATCCTGGGGGAAGCCACCCCATTCAGCCACCGACCATGGAAGAAAGTATTACTTTTTATTTACCAAATATTTTAAGGATGTTTGAAGATCCATATGCTGCCTGGAAGCTATTTTTTCTAGAGACACAAGTCTCCTGCCTATATTGTTACAATTTTTTTTCAAGAACTGGCTGCTTCTTTGCCTACACTAATGGTAAGTTTGTAATTTTAAACATTTCTGTGATTAAATATTTGAATGAGCCACCAGATAAAAAGGATTTTCATTGTGTTTCTTCTCACAAAACCAATCTTTGTATTTTTCTTTAGCTTTGATCTCTGCACGTTTTACCTAATCTTGTGTGGTTAATTTTTACCAAAAGAAAAAAAATAGTTTTTTTTTCATTGTTAAAGCTAAATGTATATAATGTAAATTATACTTTAATTGCTGTAAACTACAGGGGAACTCAAATATTTCAAGATGGACTTGTTTTGTGCCAGCAATGTTGGTAATGCCAAATATGTGCATATCCTCTTTATAAAAATTATGTATTACCTAATTTGTTCAGAACTAAATTATCAGCAGGCTAACTGTGGATATAGTTTTTTTTTCAAAAAAATAGGTCTATTTTGGTTCTCTTGATGGATTACCTGAATGCAAAGTACAGAAAAGCTGCCCTTGGTTTAATGAAGGTGGAGATTGACATAACCGGGTTTATATTAAGTTATGGCTGTTACTAAATAGTGGATCTTTTATTTGCTGATCAGATCCAAACTTGTAGTCTATGATATTCTTTCTTGGAAGCTCTTCCTTAGGAAATCTTTGGAAATCTATCTTGTTTTCCTCCAAAAAGGTACATTTGGGAGACATTTTGTGATTTTGGGCATTTTTCTAATTTTTTTTTTCTTTTTGCACACGGTGGGAGATCTTTTTTGTTTTGCATTGATCTGTGTTGGTGGCGCTGTAGTGCTCCTTAACAATTTATGTCAGTTTTACTAAAAGAAAAAAGGAAGAAAAAAAAAGAGGTGGGGCAAGATTTTATCTATTATCTTATCCCTTTATTTTCTTAAAGAAAGTTCAGTTTGGTCAGTGGATATATTCAGTTGTGTTATTTAATGTTTTCTGTGAACTGTGAACTATGGTGAGAACAGACATGTCGTCACAACCAGTCCAGGGGACATCAGGGACAGCATGCAGTTTGCAGTTGTGTTTTATCTGATCTTATTGATTATCTCTATATCAGCCTCTTCAATAATAAGCTGTAGGTTTATCCTCTCTCCCCTCAGTAACATTTTATATTTTCCTTATATCACAATTTGTGTCTTTTCAGTGTAACAGGACGTTTGAGTTTTAGTTTCCTGAACATTGTAAAAGTTGAATTTTGTTTTGAACCAAGCCATTTCTCAAATAACTATTCTAAGTCTCTCCCGAGGATTTTCTAGTAGTTTGCCATGTGGTAATGCTGACATTGTTGCTTATTTGCTTGATTTTGAAATGATACTTGAATTTACGTAAAGCCTTGTTTTAAAAAGAGCAAATGTTTTGGAGTAATTTTTTTAAAAAATATGTGCACAACGATTTTTAACTTTAAAAATATTCCTGTTCACATGTCTAAATTCAGGATAATATCTTTTCCATCTTTGTTCTTATTGGGAGTTATCTCATTAGAAAATATGGCATTTAGGCCCAAAGCCTCCCAAGAACAAAAATGTGTTACAGTATGACATAGATTTCACTGGTCTCGGTAAACATTTTAGTTGTTTATGAAGATAGTAAGTATGCCCTTAGTTCAAAAAGAAAGTGGGGGAATCAGTGATTATACCTTGAACTATATTATTTTGCCAAATAAAATAAAAACAACCAAAGTAGTATTCTAGATCACCTTCGCCACATGAAATGAATAGATTATTTCTTCAAAGAGTGCAAATTTGAGGAATTAAATGTCTTTATTCATATTTGAAATAGCATACATATTCTTCTCCTTATTTAATCATTTAACAGTTTGAAGTAAAAGAATGTGTGAAAATAACCAGAAATAGTATTTCCTATCATCTGTGTATCTCTTTCCTTGAACTTCAAAAATAATTCTATTATGCCTCTATTTTGTTTATACTCTGCTATAAAGATTTGAAAATGTTCCCTGTAACATTTTATCTCTTTATAGAATGTAAATGCCACTTCAAGACCAGTTTTTGAACATTATAGATTCTTTATAGGATGAAATACAGCATGTGTAACTATATGATCTAACCTGGTTAAGCTGGAGAGTTTAGTTCCCTGAAGTTGATCTACTGAATAAAATATACTTTCCTACACATTTATTGCTAAAATATCCTGTTATTCAGAATGGTCGTATTTTTTTGTTTTATTTAATCTCGGAAAACTAAAAATGCTTATATAATGCAGCCCCCCTTTTAAAAACAAACTGATGCCACGAAGTCCGTATGCTCTTTGTTCTCCTACATCATTGACTATTACATCATTGATTATGAAGTAACCATTATAGTTAAACCTTCTAAAAATCATCCATAGTTATATATATTAAAGATGATCTTCATATGTGACTTTTACATCACCATGCAAGTAAGGAGGCTTAAATCTATGAGGCAAAAATAATGCACTATTTTATATTATTCTCCATTTTAAAATCCACCTGTGCTTCATTTTAGCTCTTGATTCTTTGGAACATTAATTCTTCTTTTAATTAATAACATTTAGATAGACATTTAGTTCATGAGTTTAGTGTGATTTTGATTGGAATTATAATAACAAATTACATTTTTAATTATTTTTTAAAAACCTTTATTAATTAAATTGAGTATATAGAGAACCAACTCAGTTTTTCAGGGTAGCAGTTGCTAGACCATAGACAATAAAAAATACATATATTTAAAAAATCCTCAAATGTCATTTTGGTCAACAAGTATATATTTATTTATTTCTTGTACAATGTTTTATCAGTAATAGTAGCAGGTAACAAAACTGACTATATTGAAATGTCATGTCATTTTTCTTATCCTGCCCAGCCCTCTACTGAAGGGAGGGGTTGATGAAGAGTGGAGTGGCCAAAAAACAGGTTGCAGAAAGAAGAAAGAAATGACGCCAAAGAATTTTAGAATCGAATTCTATACAATAAACCTCAGAAAAATGAATTTCAAATTATGGAGCTTGGTCAATAGTAGAATTAAACTGAAAATTATATTAAGACAATGTAATGAACAATATAATTTCCTAGTATATATACCTATATTCATGAGTATTGCTAAGTATTAAGGAAATTTCAGGTTGGCCAAAACTATTAGGTAATGGGTAATGGTAGGATGAGGTAACAAAGAAAAAACGTTTAGGTACATTAAGATGATCTAACATGAAATGCTGAAAATGTTAGCCAGGACCGATCTAATCTTACCTTGGCATGAACTTTTTCAGTAGAAGGAAAAATCAAAACATTTTATCCTTTCAAAAACAAGTTGAATATGGATCTGAAATTGTATTTGCTTCCAATTTTATTCATTTCTTGTATGTATTTTCCACTTCTCTGCTCTTTCTTGGACACATTGCTGCTTTCCATAAGACTGTGTAGATATCCTAGAATCCCCAGCATGGTTTTGCAAAGGAAGAGAAAAATAACACACAAAATGGGTGTTTGTGCTGTAACTGTTTTGTTGATCTTTCCAAAATGATTCTCAAATGGAGAATCTAAAGGGAAAGTTAAGCAAAAATAATGATTTCATTCTGAGAAAAATAAAAGCATGCTTTATACTTGATTTTTTCAACATTTATCTTTATTTGGGTGTTTGTTCTAGAACCACTCCTCCCCCACCTATTGTGTGATGTTATAAGATGCTGAGTTACAAGATTAAGGAAAAGAGAGAGAGAAGGATTCCTGTTCTCAGGCAGTTTATAGCCCAGTATGGTTCAAAGTTCTAAAGATAATTTAAATCTATGATCTTGGATGTGGGTTCCCATTAGGGAATGAAGACCACATAAAATTTCTAGAGAGAAAAGATTGTGTTAAATTTAAATCTGTTTACATAGGGTTCCACCAGTGTCCTTCCATTGAAGGACCATTATTTGTGCATCTAATAGTCACAAACTGTGGTGTGTTGGGCAGGGGGAGTTCTCATGTTTAATTCACAGTGCAAATAGACACTGCATAAAGAGATGGTTACCTAATGCAAATTTCTATTGCAAAATATGAGAGAGAATACTGGCTTATTTGTTTGAAAAATTTAGAGGATCATTCTGGCAGTAGGAGTTTGGGGCATATCTCTCTGAGGCCATTTGATGAAAACTTTTTAATATTTATTTATTTATTTATTAGGTGCTAGGAATCAAATCCAGAACCTTGTATGTGCTAAGCAAATGCTCTACCAGTGAACTATATGCTGAGTCCCAGAACCTTTCTTTGATGTACATTTTGTTTGGATTGCCATGCAATAAGTATTAAAGTAAATATAAACTATGACAATAAAGCAGGGAAATATAATTAGTATTGAAAGATT
The DNA here is from genome assembly GCA_028644305.1 of Xerus rutilus. Taxonomy (NCBI): domain Eukaryota; kingdom Metazoa; phylum Chordata; class Mammalia; order Rodentia; family Sciuridae; genus Xerus; species Xerus rutilus. The sequence continues at coordinate 31,942,881 of CM053410.1, read as the reverse complement.
ACATTAGAACTAAAATATTTTTATTTTGAAATCTTTTGTAATAATTTCTAATCATATATACATAACAAAAATTTGTATGATGAAACAAATAATTCATGAAGTCAACAGACATTTAACAAATGGTTAATTAATTAATCATATCGGGTATGGAGCAGGAAAGTAAGACCATTGCTTCTATAAAGAAGAATTGAAGGAGAAGAAACTATTTTTTAAGGATATTCTATTTAAGTGACCTCAGAAATAAAGTCCCAGGTTGTTGTAGAGCCAATTAATCCATACTAGCTAGATGTGTTATATCATTCAGTTTGTTTTCATACTAAAATAAAATCCATTGATAGTGTTATAAAAAGTAAGGACGTTATTTATTTCAACTAGAGAGTAGTCAGGAGGCAAGCCAGTTCTAGATTTATCTTAGTAGCTCAGCAATATTCCTCAATAAGTTTCTCATTAGGTTCCATTCTTTTACATCATCATGTCAGTGATATCTTTCCTCATAGTCACAAGATGGCTGCTGCAGATCCAGGCATCATATCCTGATATTGCAATTTTAGAAATGAGGAGTTTCTCTTATTCATCTTTTCATAAGGGAAGAAATCATTTCCCAGAAGCTCAACAACACAATGATTTTGTAGAACTCGTTGACCAGATTCATAGGACATGCTCAGATCTAAACCAGTCACTATAAGGAAATTGAAATTACCATGATTGGTTTGGCTAAGGAAGAACACTTGGAAAGGTGGAACACCTGCTGGGTATCTAATGTTCAATATGGTTATCTGTTATTTACTCTGTATAAACTTTAACAGCTTTGTATAAACATTCTTGCCTGATGAAACATTAGTATGCATTTTCATAGTGATCAGACTAGTCACAGGTTGGGTAATGTAAAAAAGCAACAAAATAACATTTAATTAGAGCTTAGTACATTCCAGTCTGTGGCCTAAATGCCACCTCTGCTTATTCCTTAAATCCTCACACACAGAAAAGGAATAGGACAATCATACCCATTTTACAGATAAGGGAACAGAGACCGGCACAGCTGAGCCTTGGACCACATTACGTAGTAGGTGAAAAACCTGACGTTTGAACCTGGGAGGCCTGAGATCAGATCTTGCATTCTTACCTCATCTTCTCAACTGTCACATGAGATACTTGTAAATCTGTATTCTGTAAATTGATGCATTTTAAATGTACCATATGATATTACTGCTAAATCCTCCAGTGAACTTATTCATTATTTTATAAATTTAATAATCTTTTCATAGACTGAGTAATGGTCCTCCTAGTTCATGTGTGTTATGCATCTGAAATTTTGCATGTTGAGTTGACTTAAGTATACATGCACAGCATCTCATCTATTCAGGAACATCTCATGAAATTCAGAAGCTAAATTTTTACAAATTACAAATTTCTGAAATTAAATTAAAAAGTATCCAACAGGTTCATCAAAGCCTTGTTGAAGTAGATAAATTCATGATTCATACCATTTGGTTCAAATAGAATATTGACTTTCATTTCATAACTTACAAGGCCAATTTTATGTTTAAGTATTTATCCACTTTGGGATATGTGGAAGCTCTTCCCTCTGGGCATTTTTGAGGGTTTTACTATACTCTAGATCAGTGGATCTCAAACTTTAGTGTGCATGGGAATTGAATGGAGGCCTTATTAAAACACAGATTGCTGGGCCCCAGTTGTAGAGTTCCTGGTTCAGAAGGTCTGTGGGGACATGTGAGAATTTGCATTTTTAAGAGTCGCATAGGCCTTGTGCATAGTGCTGCAAATCACTTTGAGGGAAATAAGGCTAACCCAGACAACTTTTTTTTTCTCTCATCTGTGGAATTTAGGGAATTAAAAAAAAATAAAAAGGACATAAAAGTAGAAGGGAAACTAATGGGGAAGGACAATAGGGGGCATAAATATGATCAAAGTACATCTTATGCATATATGAAAATATCACACAGAAACCCATAATGATAAATGTTTCAGTATTCATATCACATTTGAGATTTATTTGTCAACAATTCATATAGGTTTGTGTTTTTAACAAAAAAAAAAAGCAATGGGAGGGGCATTCTGAACCACTTGAGGTCTGGAATACTGCCTGGTTCTAGAAGCTTTTTTTTTTTTTTTTAAACTGGGGATTGAACTCAGGACTTTATGCATGCTAGGCAAGTGCTCTACTATGAGCTACATCCCCAGCCCTAAAGACTTTTCTTGCTCTAGTAAACTCTTAAGTTGAAAAAATGAAAATTAAAAAGCAATCCATAATTTACAAGTTATTTTTAAAAGTAAGTAAACATATGATTTAGTTTTGCTAAATAGAAGCTCCATCTGAAAAGGACTTCTGTATCTGAGTCATTTTACTGTTTTTTTTCCCTCAAGATTTTATCCCACCAACTGCTGACGTCCCACATTCATCAACAGGACATGGCTCTGATGAGACTGAGGAAGGGAGGCTGCCGTGCCAGTGACCTATATTTAGCTTTGAAACACGGGCCACTGCCACAGCCCACTGGAACCTATCCATCCTCCAAGACAGGTCACAATCCTCAACTGAAAAACACTAGAATATGCCAAGGAGAAGAGGGCCTTTTCCAAGAGTGTAATTGCTTCTCTGCTCCATTATTAAGCTGTGAGACTTAAGAAAGTTTTAGTTCTGAAGGCCTTCACTCATTTTTCAATAAATAGTCAACATGAATGAGGGAAAACCCAGCAAATTCAGTGTCTTTACATTCCCCAGAAGCCAATATAAGCAGCAAGCTGTATTTCCACACTATTGACATTCTTGTCAAGAAACTGCTATGTAGTACCCCAAGATACATGAGTAGCAAGTTTGGGCTGGTGCAATCTAGTATTAAAAAGAGTCATTCAGAGCCGGGCGCGGTGGCTCACACTTGTAATCCCAGCACTTAGGGAGGCTGAGACAGGAGAATCGCGAGTTCAAAGCCAGCCTCAGCAATGGCGAGGCACTAAGCAACTCAGTGAGACCCTGTCTCTACATAAAACACAAAATAGGGCTGGGGATGTGGCTCAGGGGTCGAGTGCCCCTGAGTTCAATCCCTGGTACCAAAAAAAAAAAAAAAAAGAGTCATTCAGCAGCTATTTAATAACAGACTCACATAAAGTGACCTAAAATTCCAGAACTTTGTTTCCCCATGCAGTAATCACATGCCATGTGTGGCTATGTATCTTTAAATTTGAATTGATCTAAAATTTAAAGTAATTTAAAGTTCAGTTTCTCAGTCCCATTCACCACATTTCAAGTGGTCCATAGCTACACTAGGCTGGTGGCTACCATGTAGACAGCACAGGTTTATGGACTATGTATGTAATTGCAGGAAATTCTATTGTAATATTTTGTCTAGAATGGCCCTGAGTCCTTCTGAAGGTGGGGTAGACTCACATTTTTGCACCGTGGTTCTCATCTCTGCCTGCATATGTATGAATTTATTATGTATGAATTTATTTGTATGAATTTATTCATATTTTTGTGGTGCTTGGACTCAGACCCACAGCCTAAGGCATGCTAGGCAAACTATCTCTGAACCACATCCTCCCACTCTCTACCTGCATGTAGTCACCCAGAAATTTAAAAACAAAGTGCCTGTGACCCACCCCAGGAGATTCTGATTTAATTGGTCTGGATGGGTTCTGGGCATATAAGTGTTTTTAAAAGGCTGTCCTTGAAATTCTAATGTGCAGCTAGAGCTGAGAATTGCTAAATTATACGACAGATTAATGACAATAGAGGCTAACCATTAGTACAAATTTGGGGAGAGGGTGTCAGTAGACTAGTGTTTCTATTTCTTATCCCCATCTTTCAAAAGCTGCAATTCTTCTCCTAGGAAGTGAGTGAAGTCCAAATCTAAATAAAGAATAACTGGCTGGGCACAGTGGCATACACCTGTAATCCCAAAAGTTTAGGAGGCTGAGACAGGAGGATCCCAAGTTCAATGCTAGCCTCAGCAAATGAACCAGGCCCTAAGCAACTCAGCCAGGCCCTGAGCAACTTCGTGAGACACAGTCTCGAAATAAAAAATAAAATTCGAAAAGGGCTGGAGATGTAGCTCAGTCTTCCTAGGTTAAATCCTTACTACACCCCCAACCAAAAAAAAAAGCGGAGGAGAATAACTGTGTAGTCAAAACCAGTTTGGTGGAATGAAGCAATAAAATAAATGCCTCAATGATAGAAGAAAAACAATCCTATAACTTCTGTTTGATTACAAGTCATTTGATAGCCTCAAGAGTGAGTCTTATATACTGAAGGAGTATTCTAAAGTTAATTTGACTCTTTGAAGAAATAATATACTTTTTAAAAAATTTACATATTCAAGGGTATTATATTTTTAAATTTAGTGTCTGGATCTTGCCATATTTCTAAATCTTGCAAGTTTTAGAAGCCATGGTCTTTTAAATAATAATGTGGTCTCCTTTATGGCATTAATTAAATACTTCCCAACTTTTTATACTGAATTCATAAATTTACTCTATACAGTTGCCTTATTTGGTACTTAGGAAACATTTTCAAGGAATTAAGAAAATTTTACCTAAGAAATTTAACTTCTACACATGGTGATTTCTGAGTTCTCTTTAATGTTTAAATACCATGCATAAACTTAATTAGGAGGTCTACTTAAAAGGCTCTGACCTCTTACTCTGTTCAATCAAATGTTCTTAAACAGTACAATTACTTACATTTGCTTTAAAAAGTACTTACTGTGCTTTCTACTATACATTTCAAATCTTGCTGAAGTTAAAGTATACTTACCTATTAGGAACAGTTTTGTCCTTTCAAACAATTTTGGTTGCTGCCTCCCCAAAGTGAATTTTTTGGTCTGCCTTCTCATCTTGATAAGCAGAGTTTGGGGTTGAAACCCCAACCAGGTCCTTGTCTCAGATACTGCTAAGATGTACTGAGTCTTATTTTTATTCACTGTTTTTGTTTAAAAGGTATTCTCAAGGCCTGTTTGATTTAGATAGTAAGTCGTACCTTTTCCTATTTTCAAATCAGGTTAGAACCAACAGTCACCATGAAAGTGAGAACAGTAAATGACAAATATTTGGATTTTTCACTTTTTAATCTTTTAGTCTATGTAACTGTCCTTTCATCTAAATCTGGAGAATTTTAAACTTGGCAGAACATTGTATTCCTTCACATTTGGTCTCATGGGAAGATAAGCTCTTGAAGATATTACAGGTGCTAGATGGCCTCTGGATCTCCCTCTTGGCCTTATGTGACTATGTGGTCACAATTTCCAAGGTTCCTCTGGTGAGAAAGTTTTTTAAATTCTAGAATAGCTGACTAGAAGTCCTTCTATACACACTCTTGTTGAAGACATTGTGAGACCATTTCAGGTTCACAGCTTTGGAACAAGTTTCTTGATCTCCTCTTTACTCCTTGTATAACCTTGGGCCAGTTACTTAATTGTTAAGACCCCCAGTTTCCAAAAAAAAAAAAAATGTGATATTACTTACCTCACATTACTATTTCGAGAATATAATACTTTAATACATCCTTAGTGCCTACAATAGTGTCTGACTTGCCATAAGTCCTCAACATATGCTCTAAATTCACTTTTTCATAGATACTCCTGACTTCAGAGATCACAGTACACCTTAGACAGTTTGATAGTGTGTTAGCTTTCTGTCATTATAACACATACCTGAGATAATTAACTTACAAAGAGAAAAGATTTGTTTGGGCTCACAGTTTTGAAGATTATAGTTGATGAATAGGTGGATCCATTGCTTTTAGGCTTCTGGTGGAGGTGCTCGATGGCATTGGCAGAGCAAAACTGCTTACCTATTGCCAAGAAGCAAAACAGAATGAAGAAAAGGCTGGGGTCCCCCAGTCCCTGTCTAGGCCATGCCCCCAGTGACCTAAAACTGCCTACTAGGTCCCACTTCTTAAAGACTCTACCACCTCCCAATAGTGCCACTCCAGGGAACAAGGCTTTAACATAGGAACCTTTAGTGGCCACTTAAGATCCAAACTATAGCAGATGGCAATTAAAAGATCACCCAAGCCTGGGGATGGAGGTCAGCGGTACAGTACTTGCCTAGCACTCACAACAAACACGTGGGTTCAATCCTAGTATCCTCAAAAAAAAAAAAAAAATCACCTCATTCCGGTGTATGCATTTTGTAGTATTAAAGAAGTTTCCCGGACTCTCATTAAAAAAAAAAAATCGTTATTGAACTTCCACCACATAAAAACAAATAACATGATGAGCCTTAAAGGATTAATTAAAGAGAGAACAGAAGACGAGGAGGTTTTGGGAAGGGGGTAAAATTCATAGAGAAGGCAGATTTTGACTGGAGCCTTGGAGGATGGGTGGACTTGCCACATGCAGAAATTCAGAGAATACATCTCAAGTAGAGAAAGCAGCATGAGAAAAGGCAAAGAGGGGAAAACAGGAGACCTTTGGAGACAGCTGGCACTCCAGTATGAGCAGAGTAAGCAGGGATGTGGAACCAACATAGGGAGGGTTTGGAATCACAAGTTAGGGAACCAGAATGTCAGTCAGCATCCCTAGAACAACAGCTCAAATGTTTGAGTTACCTGGCCAGAAAATCCTAGAAGCATAACTAGGAGGGAACTGCCTCTTTTTGTTATTAACCTGTCAACCCATTGGCTTCTTAGATGAAAACTACTTTGTTCTGAATCTCTAGCCAGGTAGGTTTTTTTGTTGTTTTTAAATTTTTTTAGTTGTAGATGGACCTTTATTTTATTTCTTTATATGTGGTGCTGAGAATCGAACCCAGTGCCTCATGAATGCTAGGTAAGCGCTCTACCATCTAGCCACAAACCCAGCCCTGGCCAAGTAGGTTTTGATGGGGAGAATAAACAAGTAGAAAGGTTTGAAGTTTAGGACAACTTTCTGTAAGTGTGGACATTGGACAGCAGGGGGCAGCATGAGGGCACCAAAGACTTGAAACAAGGTAGATTTGCTTTTGTAACATTTCTTGACAATTATTTGTTTACACTTATAAAGCAACTTATATTAATAACAGCATTCCTTTCCGAAAAATGAATATAAATTAATAAAGAAAAGAAAAATAAGTTACATTGTTAGATAAACTAGTGACAGAATGGCATTGCTGTTATTGACAGGATAAAAATAGTTGTGAATATATTATTTTCTTTCAAATGGGAATTCGGAGTTCAATACAAATGCCTACATTTCTATGGAAAACATAGCTTTATATGATGGTAAGTTTTGATATTTCTTTTTTAAAAATTTTTTTAGTTATAGATGGACACAATATCTTTATTTTATTTATTTTTATATGGTGCTGAGGATTGAACCCAGTGCCTCATGCATGCAAGACAAGCGCTCTACCACTGAGCCACAATCCCAGCCCAGATTTAGTATTTCTTAAAAGTAGACTTGTTCAGCTATATTGTGTTAAAGCAACTAGTGAAATAAATGAGGAACTCTTTGAAATAAAATTGTAGTTAAATATTGAATTAGAATTTTAATATATGCTTTATTTTACATGGGAAATACATGGAATTTAGAATTTAGGGCTTTGTGATTATGAAATTCTTTGGACTTTCAAATGAAAAAGAATTTAGTTTCTTCAAAGCTATTCAAAGCTATTCTACAATACAAATTCAAAGCTATTCTAATTCTTTTTCTAAATGAAAAAGAATTTAGTTTCTTCAAAGCTATTCAAAGCTATTCTACAATACAAATTCAAAGCTGTTCTACAATACATTTAATCAGATTTTTCTGGTGAAATTCACCTCCCACTAACCTCTGTTTAGGTATTTGAATGGTTAGTGATATTAAAAATGGAAAACCAGAAGTTTTCACATAGTTTTTTTAAGTTCTAAAATTTGCCATAGTAAGTGCTATATTAGACCCACTTGAAATCTCTTTTCCCATCTCCCTTTTTCTCTTCTCTCTCCTTCTCTCTCTTTCACTATTTCCTGCTTTCTTTCAAAAGATGTCATCATACTGCTTCATACTCTGCACATTTAGGAAAAAACTTCTGTCTATTTGGGTTCATGATTCTCTCAGTGGGCCATCATACATGTTCTGGAGTTTGTGATTAGTACAGTGGATTGGCCTTTGTGTGCTGGTCTCTGTTACCATGTTTCACCTTATTAGAAGGATTTCCCCCTGTATATATTGATATACTTCATACTTGCCACTTTAAATGGACAATTAAACTGATGACTATTCCATAATTATTGAATATTGATTCAATAATTGATCTGAAACAATGAATAAGTTTGTTGGTTGTTTTTTCTTTGTTGTTATACATGACAGTAGAATGTATTTTGGCAGAATACATAAAGTGTAACTTGTTCTATTAGGTTTCCACTCTTGTGATCATATATGATGTTGGATAAGTTTTTGGCTTAAGCTAATTAACATGAAAATTAGTTCTTCAGTATCATCGAAAGAGATGAAAATAAATTACTTTGTGAATTTGTGAAACATATCTTTTATTTTAATAACTAAGTTTATAATTTTGAGAACCTAAAGATATCAAATTATACTTTTCAGACCACAGTATATAAACAGGGTTCTCTCTGTGTTTATAGGAACTAAGTTTATTAAGGTCAATAACATTTTTTCTTTTGTATCTCCCATGATTCGTAATACAATTCTTGCGCAGAGGTGAGATCTAATAAACAAAAGAAGCTCAGGAAAACTTATGAAAGCATATGAAACGTAATCAAATTTTTAAAATTTAGATTTAAATGGACCCTTCATATGTCTGTCACATGTTTCAAATTGTTAAACTAGTTAAAGTGTTACTATTGTTATTGTTGCTTTTTGGCATTTTTCCTCAGTGCCTCAACAATACTATTGTGTTAATTATTTTCTAAATTTATTACTTAGACAGTCTCTGTACTTTTTCAGGGAGAATATCACACTAATTGCAGACATTTTATTTCTAAACAATTATTTTGATCATTTTGACTTCAGCCTTTATTTTGAAGTTGGGCTCTTTCTTGTTTTCCAGTTCTAATGATATATTTATAAGCTACATGGATTTCTCAAATCACATTTGACCACATTTAGGGCAAAGCTACTTACTAACCATCCTTTAAGGATCTTTTGTTGGAGCTGGGAGTGTAGCTTAGGGGTAGAGTGAGTACTTAGTTGTAGAGCCCCCAAAAGAATCTTTCAAGTGTCAAGTGTTACTATTTACCAATAGACCTTTATCTCTTTGACTCAGGCATTGAAATTATGCTCCCTAGAGCAGATCTCCCAAGATTTTTTTGCTCTGAGGACTCCTCCTAAGTGTTCCCTATATTATGTAAATGTATAGTGAGGAAATACTAAAGGCATAGTTTCTTTAGAAATCACATATTTAAAAATAAATGATCTCTTCTCGGTTTATTACATTTAAAAAACTTTATCCCCATTTTTTCCCTACCAACTATGGGAAAGTAAATATAATAATAAAGTTGTTGCAGCGTTGGGCTGGGAGTGTAGCTCAGTGGTAGAGTACTTCCCTAGAATGTGTGAGGCACTGGGTTTAATCTTCAGCACTGCATAAAAATAAATAATAAAATAAAGGTGCTTCGTCCATTTGCAACTTAAAAAAAATTAAAGTTGCAGAGTTGGAAAGAGCAAGTGTCAGTCTTTTTTATTTTTTTATTCTTCTAAATTGAAGAGAAGGAGGCCCAGGGAGATTAAGATGCAGATGGTGGTAGATCCAGGATAGGAACCTACATCTTTTAAAATTAAAAGATGCTTGTGAATTACTCTTTAATATAGGCAAAGTAACCCAGTGTAGATTTTTTTTTTAGATCATTGATGACTCTATTATAAAATTGTCACATGACTTAGAAAGCTCTCTGGCCTTTAAAAATCATCTTTAAAACCAACATGAGGAGGGAAAACCTAAAACTAGATGCTTTATAAAATTGTTTTTATTCCCACTGAGAATTAAGAGAATTTTAAGAAAGATCTTTATACGTAGACTAACCCAAAATTAATGCAGGAGAGCCACTGCTTTTTGAGTAGACCACAAATGTTTAGTTTTCTAAACATTCTAAAACATTCTAGTGGTCTAAAAGCACAGATATGGGAACAACTCAAGGAAACAAAGGCAAAGGGAGTTCTGTTAAGACAGAAGAGAAACTAGGTGTGTAAAATTTGGAGCTACCGTATTTTATGAATTCAGAAAGTACAGCTCCAAATAAAGCCTGATGTAAAGGAGCCAGTGTGCATGTGTGTGTGCACTGACATTTTTCTGAATGGAAGGACAAAGAATACAATTTGAAAAATTATTAAAGAAGGGACACTCGCTGGGGGTGTAGCTTAGCTGTGGAGAGCTTGCCTACCCTGAATGATGTCACGGATTCCATTCCTAGTACCAAGAATAAAGAAAAGACTGAAGGAGGGAAGAAGAGAAGAAAGGAAAGGAGCCGAGAGAGGAAGGACGGAAGGGGCAAAGAACACTTTGTAAATTTAGAATATCATTTCTTTGTTTTCAGGGTTTGGATTTTAAGTGTTTTCTTCAAGGGAAAGAAGAACTGAACAGCCAGTGTAAACCCAGTTTGGCATATATGTTAACATGAAGGTACTTAGGATCTGGTTTAGCTGACCAAAGGGCAACTGACTTCCACCCTTCACTCCTTAATCTTTAAGAAAATGCTCAGCTTAGGGAGGAGTAACAATAATGATATCTAATACTTACTGAAATCTTACAATAATGACAGACACTGAAGATGTCTTAAAAGAGCTTGTGTATTAAATGAGATAATACATGTAAAGCACCCACTCCAAAGTAATATCTCAGTAAATTTGATTATGTGATGATTTATCTCTATTCCAAGTAATACCTGGAGTTGTGTATTATCTCCATGTTTCAAAGGAGAAGGTAAACCTCATAGAAGCTAAGAATTTTCTTCAAATTTACAGTAGTAGGAAAGAATTGAGATTCACACCCAAATCATATTTTACTTCAGAGCCAAACTTTTACTACTGTACTACACTGTATATCTTTTGGCAATTTGTTTTCTTAAGACTTCTGCATATTATCTGGTAGCAACATTTACTGCTGCTTTAAAAATGGGAGACATTGTCAGCAGAGAAAATTCAGGGAAAAATGGTTTTGTTTTGTTTTGTTTTTGGTACTGGGGATTGAACTCAAGGATACTGGACCACTGAGCCACATCCTCAGCCCTATTTTGTGTTTTATGTAGAGACAGGGTCTCACTGAGTTGCTTAGCGCGTCGCCGTTGCTGAGGCTGGCTTTGAACTCATGATTCTCCTATCTCAGCTTCCCAAGAAAAATGCTTTTATTTTTCTGTTCTACTGTCAGTGATAAGAGGCTTCTTGTTGAAAAATTTTTATTAGTAAAAATAATAATTCTGGTAAATTATTATTTATTTCAAAATAAGGCAAATTTATCAGATTCCTTGTCCTTTACATTGTACACAACATTCTCTAAAGTGTATTAAAGAAATGTGGCAAGATGCATTAAAAAGAATGAAAAACATGACTATTAAAAAGTAAATAAAATGAGTGAATTTTGGTTTTGTCTCAAAGAGTTCCTATGTAAGGAAATGTGCAGAGGGCCCTACTCTAGCAATCAGATCTTTGATTTACTACATGAGTTGAACAGGGTCATGGATTTTATGTTTCAGTGTGTTATTCTGGAGCATGTGTAACCTTCCGAACCACTAGAGTGAAATTGAAATAAACTATTCTCCCTTACATTTGGATGGCCCTTTGGAATTTCCAAAGATTTTCCACCATTTTGTCTCCTCTGTTTTTTATAAGGCCTGAGAGGGAAGAGAACAAGTGTTCTTTATACTGTACATAGTTAAGGCCCAGAAAGTGAATCATTTCTATAGGGTCATACTGCTGGTAAATGGTAGATGTTAGATTAGGATTCAGATCTTCCAACTTGGAAGCCAGTGTTCCGTGCAGTATCTCATACCACTCTCTCTACACTGTGTGGCTGCTTTGAATGCAAATTGTTACTTATCATCTGGCTGTTTATATTCAAAGCACTAGCCCTGAGGCAAACAATAGCAACCTGTGCGCAGAGGCCCTGAACTCCTGCGGAGCTTGCTTGACCAGATCTGGAGATAGAGCAGAGCAGTCACTGAACATTGATGATGATGAATCATTTGCTAATGAAATGAAAAGTGGCAACAAGTTTTCTTGTGGTTGTAAACACACAGATGATACAAAACTAAATGGAAACCAAAATATTCTGAAGATGAATAATATATTTTTATGTTAGTTTTATTAAAATCTTTTAGGTCCTTGGTTTCATCTGAGGATTTTTTTTTCCTTAGCTAAGAATTTTAAAGCCTTTACAAACAATATTATGCTTTCTACCTTCCATATCAAAAAAAAAAAAAATGCTCAAGACTAGGGATGTATCTCAGTGTTAGGACACTTATCTTGCATGCATGAGATCCTGGGTTCAATCCATACCACCACAAGAAAAAACATGTAACAAAAAATAAAGCTCAGAGAACAAAAATGATCTGTTGAAAAGAATAAAGTACAAATAGCATTGAAAAATAACTTGTGTTTATTGAGCATGACTTTTGTATCAGACCCTTTCATGCTCTGTGCATTAATTATTTCATTGAATCCTTGTAACAACCTAGCTAATAGATTCTTACCATTCTTATTTTATGAATCCGGAAACTACAGCTCCAAGAACATTAATTAGAGCCAAAAAATCTTTAATCAGAGTTCAACATGTTCTTTTCATTAGAGAAATTTTGGGAATGAAATAAGGTTAAATATTTTTAGATAATTTGGTGTTAAACAGGAAATATATTGCCAAAGTTTAACAATCTGCTCAACGTTAGGTGCCTCTCAGAATTCAGTTTGGTTTTATATTTAAATGTCTCTTATCACATTGTTTTTTAGCAGAGTAAAAAATCTTAAGGGCAATAAATATAATACTGTACATTTATTAGATCTTTAGACTTCTTCAAGGTTTAGATAGACAGGTTTGTTAGAAAAATCTGTTTAAGTTCTTTTGACTAGAATTCCCCAAAGTGTGCTCTTCTGGAATGAAAGGTATTGATTAATCCATATAAAGGGATCCCATGTTTAGGTAAATTTGAAAAATAATGTGCTAAGCATCAGTAAATGGCAGGACTTCTTTGAGCCAATACCTATCTTCATGAGTTTATACCTATCTTAAAAGGAAGATATAATATACAGTATTTCCATAATTCATTAGGTTGATTGATTGATTGGGAAATTGATTGATGTGGTGCTAAAGATCAAACCCAGGGCCTTATACCTGCTGGACAAGCACTCTACCACTAATCTACATCTGCAGTACTTACTAATTTTATACATTGCTCTTTATGTAACTCTCATCTTGGAACATCTGGGATTAGTGTTATATGAAATATACTTACGGAAAATGCTAAATGAATATCAGGAAAGAAATACTCATTTTTAAAACCTAGGTTTTTGCCAGCTACTCAGATGGATATTAAAATTGTCAACCTTCATTTGTGTAGACTTGACACAATCATTATTCAAAGAACAACAGGAAAAATGTGTCTTAAACCATAAAAATTTAAATCATTTTTATTTTAAAAATTGTAACAATTATTTGTATTGTTTATAATAAAAGTCAGTATTCCTTAAGAGAATAATGTGTAAGTTAATTATGGTACATATACAGGATAAGTATCTCTGTCAAAAAGTATTCTTAGAAGAATATTTAATGAGATAGGAATATCCTCATTTATATTGAGAAAGCCACAAAACAGAATGTATAGTATTTATCCTTGTATTATAAAATAAGCTCACAAAAAAGCAAAATTAGAAGCTAAGAAAGCTAGAAGACTGGCAGAAATGAAAATATCAGAATGTAAACCTTATGAATAAATCAATTAAAACCAAAATGTATCATCACATCTAAACATGCACCACCACAGTATTCTTGTTTTGGTTTTTGGCTTTATGACTCTCATGTTTGGGAACCTTCATTCAGAAGAAATGTTAAGACCTGGATGTGGCTTATACCTTTGTCAGTAACTCAGAGACACAACATCTGTCTTTGGTGCACTAACTTCTGCAACTACAAATATACAAATATGTTTTACTCTATCAGCAGGATAATGAAGAGACTCATGAATTACTGAAATGTTTTCTCCTTTAATGTGGGAGGTACTGATGAGAATAGCTACTCTGCACCCCTGGCTGGGTCCTGAAGCTAAACTGATCTTTAGCCTCAAGGTAGTCTTACTTCTCTAAGCAAGCATCTATAAAATTACCATGGGGAGGTTACTGGAAAATCACTTCAAATTTTTACTTGACATTGATCAGCCAGGTAAATAATTATTAGCTCCTTGTCACCCCTTGATTCTTCAGTCTTCTGCCCACAGCTTCTTGTGTAAATGTTGCTTGCTATGATCTCCAACAGCCTCCTTTTTGCTTCTCCTTGTTGGTCCTTGAAATGCTGGCCTCACCTGGCTTGTGTCTAGTCTTCCCCCAGCCTCTTTACTCTGCAGTCTCCTGGATGTTAGTGATCCCTGGGGCTCTGTTCTCCACGCCTTTCTCTGCTCACTGCTTGAGTCATTTTCACACCTATAATCTCACTCCATGGTTTGAAATCATCACTTTCTCTTCCCTGCTCTGGAAGGAAGAACCAGATTGGGAGCACTCAACTAAGCAGTGGATACAGTGTTACTCAAAGGATCAGTAAAAACAAATACAGTGAAAGGAAACATTCTATTTCACCAGTATTAGCTTATTTGATGGTAAGGAAAGATAATTCTGTGCCCCAAGTTTCTTTGCCCCAAGCAAAGACTAGAAATAATTTCCTTCCTTGGGACATAGAAGCAATAGTTCAGTGTAATTTTTCCGTCAATCTTCCTTTGTCTGCCACCCACTAATAAATTTGACTTAAGTCTTTCAACTTAAGTTTCTGTGTTATTACCAGTTTTTTTCTTGTTCCTCTAAATTTCATTCCTTTTCTCTTTATGTACCATTTATACCATATAGATTCGTACGTGTGTCTTAGTAAAACTAATGTTCAAAGTAGTGAGTAGTGTGTTCTATCTACTCAAGATGAATAGGCATCTAAAGGTTATTCTGTGATTTGCTTTCTTCTCATCTTGTCTCCCTTCCTGCCTTCCTCCCTTCCTCTCTCTGTTTTTATCCTTCTGCCTCTCAGAACCTTGTACTTGCACTTGATCTATACATAGCTGTGCCAGTCAGTGGTTTAATGGGTTAACAGTAATTCAACATAATTCAACTTAAATGCACACTATCAAATATTTTTAAAATATGGTTTAATTCTTAAATTTCTAATTTAAGAATTAGAAATATGGTTTAATTTTGTATGGTTTAATTCTTAAATATCTAATTTTTCTAAGGTGGACTTTTATTCTTCTGGCAAATTGTTATGATGTATGACATAAAGAGACTATAAAATAATTTCTCTATTATTAGCTACCATGCTATTATTGTTCAAGGCCAAGTTCCCAGTGGTTTCCTATTTATACTGCTCACCACTCTTCAATTGTATCTGGTAGTACCCTCATTAAAATGCCATCACTTCAGAAATCTCAATTACCTACCTGCATGATGAGGAAAAGATCAGATGATTTATAAGAATTGATGGAGTCAGGTCTTAAAAATAGTCAAACTTACCCAATCACCCTTTTGGGGTCGGAAGGTTGTTCTAAATTTTGGCAAAATCCTTACTGTACTAAGAGTAAATTTTCTTTAACTTTAGGGTTTACATCACACAATAAGATGTACTGTATGTTACTCTCTTTTTTTAATCCCAATATTGCTGAAACCATTTTATAGATTTTTAAAATTTCATTCTCAAAGTTTGTATTTTTCTTTCTTCTTTTTTTTCATTTACTTATTTTTTGGTTAATATTTATATTGAATATGAAGTTAAACTGAAATAACTTTGAATTCATCTTGCTACAGTTTGCTGGATTAATAACTTGCCCATTATTCTCTTAAGTTAGAGACAGGTTGTTTCTACACACACATATATATATATTTTTAAAAGAACTTCTTTTTTCATTGTAGATGAACACAGTACCTTCATCTGATTTATTTTTATGTGGTGCTGAGGATTGAAACCTTAGCCTCACACATTAGACAAGCACTCTACCACTGAGCCACAACCCCAGCCCCTCTACATATATTTTGAATGATCATATTTTATATTAAATGTCATTCCTAGATGTTATGTACAGAAATCCACCCATAAACTGCCTCACAGTTATGTTTTCCCATAAATCCAGTGTAAAGAAATCAGTATCAGTAGGGCAGATATTGTTTTTATTAAATATATTGCCATGCCAATTGTAATATTTTCT
The DNA here is from genome assembly GCA_028644305.1 of Xerus rutilus. Classification (NCBI taxonomy): domain Eukaryota; kingdom Metazoa; phylum Chordata; class Mammalia; order Rodentia; family Sciuridae; genus Xerus; species Xerus rutilus. The sequence goes on along the minus strand of CM053410.1, from coordinate 31,926,569 downwards.
TTCCAACATTTGTTAGATGAAAAAAAAAAATACACTACAATAAAGGGCTCCCAGTTTCCTAGCTGTTATGTTGCAAAAATTACTTACTGTCATTTCTTTATGTGACTTGTTATAAATATAAAAAATACAGGAAAAAAGATTACTTCGAGTGAAATGTACTAATTAGTATTATTAACTTTTGCACAATGCTTTCAATTCTAGCACTCTACCACTTTTTATTGTTGAGATTATTCTGTAGTCATGTTTTAAAGACATTAATTTCACATTTTCCTAATTAAATACAAATAGTATCTTACTCTGTGAGGTTGAAGGTATCATATCTTATTATTGTTTCTCTGATTTTGCATCGTTCTGAATAAACGTTCAGTGAATATTTGTTAAAGGAATGAGGAATCTAGACTCCAGCTACCAAAACTGGTATTATGATTTTTAATCTCATAGTCTCATCAAAGAGAATTTAACTCTGAGCAACCCCATCCTTCGTCCTCATTCCTTCTTGCCTCATAGGAAGAGGGTCCTGAAGTTAATGCATTTAAGTGATTCTTTGCTTTTACTACAAACATGCCCACATCACTTCCACCTTCAAAAACCACAAAGCCTTTGACCCAGATAGCTACCGTTTGTCTGTCTCTGTCTCTCTGTACTCCCTTCTTTGACAAGCCTCTCAAAACCTCTCTCCCTTCTCACTTTATGTTCCGTCTTCTGACTTCACTTTAATCTTAGGCTCTCTCTGGACTCTCATCTCAGCAATGCCCTTCCTCAATTTCCTGAGTATAGGCAGATCACACACCCTCTCTAAACTTAACAGGACATACTTAATCAGGCTGTCATGAAAATAAATTAAATAAATCAAAATACTTCTGCATCTCCTGGCATGTAGTAAGTGTTCAATGAATATTCTTACTGATGGAAAGTTTATTAATCGGTCTTCAGAGATGAGAAAGATTCTTGTAGGGTTAGGAATTATTTTGAATTTATCTAATTGTTCCCCTTGTTGTTCAGATTAGGAAATTAGAGTCCAGGCAAATTAAATAGTCAGTTTTTTATGGAAGAGGTGATATCTGGGTTGGATTTTGAAGGATAATAACAGTAGCTTATATCTATTGAGTATTCACGGTGGGCAGGAACCATTCTAATTGCTTCTCATGGACTGTTTTATGTAATCTTCAAGACATACCTATAAAATAGGTGTTCAGTAGCTAGAAGGAGACAGGTTATAGTTGGACAGAGGAGAGAAAAGAAAGAATAAAAATCTGAAAGCAGGGAAGATATGTTGATTGCTGAAGATGTTGATGAGATAAACTGAATATCTAAAGACTTAAGCAATAATGAGAAATGATGTTGGAGAGTAAGGCAAAATTATAGGAGGACTTTAATTTGAATTTGGCTTTACTAAAAAGAAAAAATAAAGAACAGTTATATGCCTAGGGGAAGGTGGATACAAAATGAAAGTAAGGTTTTAGGCACATTGATTTGGTAACATACACTATGAAGTCCTGCTAAAGGATGCATACTGTGTTCTTCATATCAAAATAAATCACTTTTCATTAGGATGACATTGTAATTATTATTACCATTAAGACTTATGTGTCTACTTTGTACTCCTACTCTGTCCACTCAAATTCTTTTTTTTTTTTTGGTATTGGAGATTGAATTTAGGGGCACTTGACCACTGGGCCACATCCCCAGCCCTATTTTTTTGTGTTTTACATAGAGATAGGGTCTCACTGAGTTGCTTAACGCCTCGCCCTTGCTAAGGCTGGCTTTGAACTTGCCATTCTCCTGTCTCAGCCTCCCTAAGTGCTGGGATTACAGGCGTGCACCCGACTCACTCAAATTCTTAACAGTTTCATCATGACAGGATTTTTGTTGTAGTGTTCTACTGAACTCTGGCCACCTAAACCTCCCCATCCTCAGTGCCACCTGGCAGTTGCTCCTCCCTCTATCTAGCTGGATCATAAGTTGTGTTTTCTCCCATGAATACCTTTTCTCTTACCATTGTATTCCTGTTACTAGCTGGAATCTTTCCATCTTTCAGAACCAAATTCTATGCTACCTTCTCCATGATGTCTGATCAACCCAGCTGGAACTTCCAGAGCACTGCATTTCCCTACACTGCTTATCATTTGATTAACTGGCTGTCCATTTACCAGAACCTTATTTGTATCCCCTGCAATGATAATACTGTATACCTCACTGCTCAATGCATTTGTGACATCAACTAAAACTTTAAACATTGCAAATCCCTTTCCATGCATGTTTCATTTTGAGGAAAGGTTAGTATATTTGGGTATACATTCTTGCAGTGTTGAGCATGTTAAGTCACCATTGTTGGGGAGACTTAGAAAAAGGGAACTTTTAAGTTGGTAGGAGAAAGGGAAGTTTAAAATAGGGTAGGATTAATTATTTTTTTTAAATATTTTTTTAGTTGTTTATAGACCTTTATTGTATTCATTTATTTATATGTGGTGCTGAGAATAGAACCCAGGGCCTCACACATGCAAGGCAAGTGCTCTGCCACTGAGCCACAACCCCAGCCCAAGATTAATTATTTTTTCAAGGACTGTTTGGGTTATATAAAGAAAGTTGAAGAAAATTAAAACCTGAACCTTTATAGCTATACCCATTATTAACAATTGTTTAACAGTTACGTTTTTCCACAAGTACTTTTTCTTCTACCATTTCATTCTCATTACTAGCTGGACTCTGCCACCTTTCAGAACTAAATGTGGAAACAGTTTCCTGCATGTTGTTATTTTAGTGAAGTTTTAAAAAAAATTCATTTCCTTGGTTCACTCCTGAATTAAGACCCTATTTTGTCTTATAAAATCCAAGTTCCTCAATCATAAATTCTACTACTAGGATTTTCAGGAATCTAATATTGTAGGCAATAGAGGACTGTTATTGTATTGTAATCAGCCAGTATCTTTAGAACGGTTAAAGCTGATGATTCTTAAGGTTTCCAGAATGTGACAGGCTCTCTCCTCTCTGAGGTCTTTGCACATGCTACTGTCCTTGCCTAAGATAGCTTTCTTCCCTTCATGTTTTGCCTCATTAACCCATACTTATCCAACATAATTTGACTCAGATATCATCTCCTCCAAAAAGCCTTCCCTGAATACTTCATTAGAGTCACTGCCCTGGGTTGGGTGCCACTCCAGCCTATTCCCACAATAGCCTGGGTTTTCATTAAAACACCTCTCTGCATGTGGTAATTAGAATTCACCTGTACTGCTTCCCACTGTGTAAGCTCCTCCAGGAGTCCTGTGGGTGACAAGTCAGCAAGATGCTTAGAAGGCTATAAGGACTCTGTAAATGTTTGCTCATTCAATGAATAAATGCATGGTCTCCACATAAGAAAGGCAGGTGCAAGCCCCTCTGCCTCATAGAGGTGAGTTGTCAATATTGGAATTTTAGAATAATCTTGGAGAACAGCAGTCTGTGCCTCTTTGTCATCTCCCCACCTGGCGAAGTGTAATAAAGTATGCTAGAATTTCCCCAAGTGTGCTCTTACAGAACTAAAGGTAATAATGGCACCTAGAAACCAACCTGGAAGATAGCAGTTTGGTTGTATGTCCTAAGCTAGTAACACTTCATATAAAAACCAGTGTTTAATGATTATTTTTACTATGTAGCCTCTAGCAGGAAAAAGACAATTTTTTTCTTGGTGAACATTTGAAATGTTACTGCCAAACTTATTAAACCCACTGGAAGGAGATCTCTGGATACCCATTTTCATGAGTTATATAAACCAAATGTTAGTAATCTATTATATCATCTGATCTCTCCTAATTGTTCAGCCTTTACTTTTGGGGGAGTGGGGAGCTTGGCGAGTGCATTACAAGTTTCATATGATTAAATTTTGTCAAGTTGTACAGAGAACAGATAAGTGTGAATCCGTGGCTATGTCGAAGCGGCATTTTCTTCCATTTAAAACAAAACCACTAAGTAGATATAAAGAACTTGCTCTAGAATTGAAGGCCGTGCTTCAAATGTTTTCTCTGAAGGTTACATCGTATCCTTTGCATCAGTTACAATAAAATAGTATATATGAGTAGTTAAAATGTAAAACTGGAAGGGAAAAATTACTTTGGAGCTGAATAGAATAGCATTTATATTAAGCCCAGTGGGTGGGAATCTGACCAATAATCAAATATCATTGATACTTAAATGATACTTTTAAATGATCCAAAGTTTCATTTGACATAAAAATAATTGCTGGTAAAAGTTTAGCCAGAGTAACGTTTTGCCCCTAATTTCGTTTGCATTTTTATTTTAAAGTCCTAAATTGCCGCGATCAGTAGGATGTGCGCAGCGCCTCCCGAGCGCCCCTCGGACGCCCGGCGACGTAGGCCTCGGCCCCTCGAAGCGCCAGGCAGGGGTGACACCGGCGCCCGAGTCCGGGGACTCCGGGGCAAAAGCACCGCCGAACAGCTCTCCCCCGCTGCCTTTCGAAAAGCCGGCGTGCGGGTGCAGACAGTTTTCCGGCACCTTCGCCCGTCTGAAAAGAGCGCTGGGAGGGAGCGAGCGAGAGCGAACAGCTTGAGCGCTGGAGGGCGAGCGGGACCCACCAGGCGGCTCCCGGCGTCCGAGCGCCCGCCAGCCCCGCCGCCCCCCGGACGGCGGAGGGCGGGGGCCGCTGCAGCCCGGCGCGGGGAGCGAGGTGGCGGGCGCCGGGGGTTGGCGGGACGCGCGCTCCGTGCCGGCGCCGGCCTCGAGCCCGCGCTCCCCCCCCCCGCGTGCCCGCGCCGCTGCGCGATGCAGTGTGGGGAATGGCTGGGGTTGGCTGAAGAGCGCACAGTGGAGTTTTAATGTCCGCCATGTTGGCCATGGCGTATTGAAGAGAGCGAGCGAGAGAGGAGCGGAGCGGCACAGCCTCCCACCCTCCCGGCTGGTGTTAGTTCCCGGACGGCGGGTTCTGCGCTCCGCCCCTCAAGTCCCCGGCAGCGGTAGGCGAGTGGGGACCGAACCCCCGGTTCTCCATGATCCCGCTGGCCGGGGCCGTTTCCCCAGAGCGGAGAGGTATCTGCTGCGCCTGAGATGAGTAAACTGTCGTTTCGGGCGCGGGCGCTAGACGCCTCGAAGCCGCTGCCGGTTTTCCGCTGTGAGGATCTGCCCGACCTGCACGAATACGCCTCGATAAACCGGGCCGTGCCGCAGATGCCCACCGGAATGGAGAAGGAAGAGGAGTCGGTACGTGTTAACTCCCCTGTCCGACCCACCGCCAGGCCCCGCTCCTCTGCTGCCTGCGGCGGCGGCGGAGCAGCAGACCCACACAAAATGGCCGCCATCTTCTCTTCGCCGCCGACTCTCGGTCGCCGGCCGGGCCTTTACCCCGCTTTTCCCGGCTTCGACCCCCGGCCGTCGCGGCCCGGCGGGGCCTCCTCGAAGGCCACTCGCCGACCCCGGTCACTTGTACCCGGGCCCCGCGGAGTTCGGGGGCCCGAAAGGCACAAAGGGGTCACGTGACGAGGCTGCCGGCAGCCATTTTGTGGTCTCAGTTCTTGGGTAGGGCCTTGTGCATCCGGAGAGGGGAACGGGCTGGATGGCGGTGGGGGTGCGGCGAACCGGGAGCCGCGAACCCGCCTGCAGCCTCTCCGCGGGCCGCTGGGCGGCGCTCTAGGGCTATCACGGCCTCCGCGCCGCTGCCGGCGCTGGGGAGCGCAGGTTCTGCGCACTGGCCGGGAGTTTCACTTCCCGGTGGCTTGGACAGCGTGTTGGGCTCAGTGCAACCCCACGTGGAGCCTCAGAGGGCCGGGCCAGGTAGACTGCAGGCATTTGAGGCTGGTGTCTTCCTCTCCCTGCATTGAAATGTCGGGGTGCTTCGTGTTTGCCCAGACGACTTAACTTTCATAGAAGACTATTTGCAATATCCTCTTTCCGGGACGTGTGCATCCATCCCCGGTGCCAGTTAGTCGGAGAATAGTTAAACGACTATCCCTGACTTTTTCTTTGATCTTGAGGAATATGTTGCAGATTTGTTTGTACTACGTGGCTCTTCCAAAGCCCTGCAACTTTATTATTCATTTATCTGTAAAATAAATTTTAAGTTCGCCTGCTTTCAGGTCTCTCAAAGGGAGAGAAAAGGCCTGATTTAAGTAAATGTTAGCGACGTAAATGCCGAAAGAGGGTCCTTTTTAATTTATAACCGAAGTTAAGTGAATTCGTTCATAGAGATCTTAACATTGAGATTCCTAAATTGGGTGGGTTTTAGTATTTAAATGACTTTACAGCTAATTGACAATCAGCTGTGGCTTTACCTTGTTATGGAAGTTGGGTTCAGACACAAGGATAATAGAATCTTCCTCTCATTTCCCCCAGATTCTTGACAGTATAACTTGATGACTTCTAATCCTAAGGAATTGCATACCTTGGTTTTCAGGTACAGCCATTTAAACAGGGTGCAGTATATTGACAGTTCAAGGAAGTCGAGGATTCCCGTGGACTTGTGTGCTACAATTTGTTGTGGAAAATTGTACTGTAATATTTTATTGGTATTGTAAGAATTTTTAATGTAGAAACTATGCTCTGTAATGTTGTTTTTGAAAATAAAACTCTTTAAACTCTTTGGGTTGGTTAACCTTTTAAAGTAAAATAGTGACAGTCTAATGTTAATTTTGGAGAGTAGCATCCAACTTTACAGACAAGCTAAGTGTATGTAGTAGTTGAGATTGTCTAGCATAGTACTGACTTTCAGCACATTACCTATGAGAACAGTACCTTTTATTTTTACTTGTATGAACTTAGAGTAGAATGGTGCCATTTGTTTATTTTTAAAGAAGTGATTTGTTTTTTAAAATTAAAGTACTTGTGATTGCAGAATCTTGTCTTTTGGTTTTATTTTTGTTTCTCTTTATAAGTTTTACAGATCATAACTTTCAAGTTAGGATGTTGGTGTTACCCTGCTCTGGAAATTAATTTGTAGTTCTTGTTTTACAGCTAAGGAATGGGAGAACCTGATTAAAGCAAGACAGCAATAAAGAATGCTTTAGAACTTTAGTTAAGTCTTGCTTCTATGAGTACTTTGGACAGTCCCAAGAGCTACAATCTAAAAATGAGAGCAGAGCTCAACTGAAGTATGAATGTATGTTAAATTTTACAGATAATTTTTGTTCACTGAAGTGCAGTGCTTATCATTAGGTCATAGCATGTGGATCCCCTATTTTTGAGGGACATAGGGATTTTTTTCCTCCAGGCTGCCTTTTTCCATCACCTGTTTTAAAAGTTTTCACTTCACAATCAATAAACCAACCAAAAGTATGTATGATCAGTGAAGCATAAATAGATATTGAACTTAATAGAAGACTGTAAGAAGTTCCTGGTAAACAAACTGCTCTACAGTCCTGTGGTTTCATGCTCTTAGTGGTAGGTCATATAAATTACAATTTTGAAAGAAGCATGTTATACATTATTGAAAATGTATATATTAAACATAAAGGTAATTGAATTCTAAGTAAACCTTAGAAAAACAAAACTATTTCCTGAAAGCACTTATTTATAAAAAAAAGGGTTAATTAAAACAGACTTCTATTTTTGACAATTCTCTTAGCTCTCAGTAGCCCAGAACCTGAATTGACTGTCTAGCTTAGAAAAAAGTATATAATCTTATTTTGGTCATGAAAAGTGGGGGCAAATTTAGATGAGGATAGTTTTTTACATACCACTTTATTAATAGAAAGCATTGAATGGTTGGAATACATCTGCAAAATTGTCATGTGAAATATACCTAATTATAGTTTGTAGTAAATTTTGTACAAATCTTTAAAACATGAATAGGGTTTTAACTCCCATTTAAAGTTTTATTCTCCCATTTAGCTGATTTTAATCAAAGCTGACCACACTGGTCTAAATAGTCATGCTTGTTAATTTTTAAGAAACAAGTTCAAGTAAAATCCCTCATCCATCCTCCCTGCCCCTGGCCTTTTGAGATGAAAAATATTACTCAACTTTAGAACTTACTATTGTTGTAGAATTGAAAAATATCTAGATTACAAACAATTGAAGGACTTACCTGGATCATAGATGTTAGAGATCAAATATTTAAGTACATTCAATGAAGTAAGTTGTAAGTTGCTAAGCCAAAAAATAACTTGATGAAAACCTGGTATTAATGAATTATAGATATAAATTTCAAATGATTGACAAACAGTGGGCCATCATCGCCTTTATGAAATAAATGAGTCCCCCAAAAAGTTTTAGTTGGAGGCTGATGTCCTGTTATAATTATCATTTGTAACTTCATAAATTTATGAACTTTATTTTCACAGCTTTATATTTATTTGAAAGGATGTATCTTACCGAAAAGATTAGTACTATGAGATTTGTTTTGTTTCACTTTGTTTTTTGGTACTGGGGATGGAACCCAGAGGGGCTTTACCAAGGAGATACATCCTCAACCCATTTTATTTATTATTTTGAGATAGAGTCTCACTCACTAAGTTGCTTAGGGCATACATTGTAGAGGCTGGTCTTGAACTTGCAATCCTCCTGCATCACTGGGATCGGAGGCATGCACCTCCACCCCCAGCTTCAGAGTTTTTTAATTGACTTACTTTGATTAAAATTAGAGCTTTATGTTAACTGCTCCATTATGGAAATACCACTTTGGGATAGATCTTTAAAAAGTTCTTTTTAAAGTGGTGTTTAACACATTGGAGCAACTTATTCTCAGTTTCACTCATTGGATTGTATAGAGTGTATATCTCCATTTGTGAGGAATGGAGACAACCTTTATGTTAAGTAAACTGGTGTGGGTAAGGCTATTTGATGTATTGAAGATGTAAAGTATGATATCACACCAGTACAAAAGCAGGGTCTAGCTGCCATAACCTAACAGCTTACCTTTATAAGGCTCTAACTAGACAAGATAGTCTTACACTTGTACCTTTTCTCTCCTTCATTGTACCTTTTCTCTCCTTCATTACTGGCCCAGTATACAGTGTTATTAAGTCCAAGTTAAGGATTTTATAAAGTGGATAGGAGGTTTATTTTTGTTTTGCTTTAATGAGGGCTAAATTGGCAATGTGTACATATTCCCAAATCTTAAAAATTTTTATGAGAATCTACTTTTTCAGTTTTATAAAAGCAGGTTTATATCACTTTAAGTGATAAGCTTGAAAGTTTGATTTCTTATTCTTTGAAAGAAACCTATTTTTTAACTTTTAATATTCTAAACCAAGGTTTTCAGCTCTTCCATCTGGAGCTATAAAGATCAGTCCTGATTTCTCCGTTTCCACACTCTTGGAAGTGAAGAGAAATATCTGAAATCTCAGTTATAGCAGAAGGAAAGCTTAACAAAGAACAGTTTGGATTAGAAAGGAATTGAGAATATTTAGGATTTTTGCTTTAAAGAACAAACAGTCCCGATAAAACCAAAGATAATAGAAATAACCATCTGATTTCAACTTTTTACCTGTCCCCAAAATATTTTTGAGTAGAAGATCTAAGCTGGGGTTGGCTCTGAGGGTTATAGTGGCAATAGTTCTGGAAGTTGGTAGATTTGCATGATATGCATATAAAATTTCGTGATAGATTTTTCTAGGGGGAAGGTTCATACTTGTTATACGTTCCTCAAGGAAGAAGTGGTAATGGGTCAGGACAGAAAACTCAGTTAAGATAGGCTGTCCTAGAAATTTTGAATGGAGTCCTTTGGTTTTGGCTTAGTCTGACAGTAACTAGAAAGAGGATAATTGAAATATTTAAAAAGTATAGACAACCCAGAAAGACAGTGAAGACTTAACTATAAAAGGGACCTCTTGAGAATCTAGTGTCTAGGTACCAAAAGTATTAGTGTTGAACTTTCGTTTCAGTATATAGTTGAATATCTCAAATTTTAGATTAGTTTATATTTCGGCTTTATTTTCTTAGCAATAATAAAAACTGATGGGCTTATGTATCTAAAGGTGTTTTATGGGTCCTTCATGATCACCAATGGAATTTTTACTTAATTTTTCCTCACCTCAATAAAATTTAAAAGTACCATTTGATATACAGAGTAGTAAGCAAAGGAGAAAAAGCTGTGTTTAAAGGTTCATCATTCTGGGGGCAGAATTAAATATTCTACCAGCCAATCTTACTGTTTTATTAAAAACGGACTGGATTTGTGTTTTAAATTTTTCATTCTATGTCCTGGTATTTAAGTAGTAAAAAAGATACAGAAGCCATATAAAGACACACACACATGACAGTGTTTTTAAGTACTTACTAAATAATGACTAGAGTCCTCTTTGTATATATGAAAATGTAGATTCTGACTACATTTATTACTCAATTTCCTGGGAAAATAAGGAAATTGTTAATAACAGTTGTTTAAAAGCAGGAGGCAGCATTTTAAAGGGAGCAGTAATATCATGGAGTAATTGTATAATTTGTGATTCTACCCATAAGGCAATGATAATTTTATATTGTACTTCCAGAATAAAATGAATGTGAGGGACTGGGAATGTAGCTCAGTGGTAGAGTGCTTGCCTAGCATGCACACAAGGCCATGGGTTCAGTCACCAGTATTGCAAAAAAAAAAAAAAAAAAAATTTTTTTTTTTTTTGAGTGCAAAAGTGGTGTGAAAGCATGAAATATTTTAAAGACAACTAGAGTGTATGTCTTAAACTTGGGATCATTAAAATGTGATATGACTGGTAATAAGTCAAATTTTAGGGAAATCAATAAGAATTCAATGATTTAAAAAGTTTGATAGAGTTGCTTAATGCCAACTGTGTTGTCTTCAACATGTTTATAAATTGTTACAAATCTTGATTGAGTTTCCTAACTTAAAACCAATGATTTCTATAGATGGTGTCTTTTGAGCTATTACAGTATTTTAAACTTAGTGGACACCCAACTTTAAATACATTAATTTTGTCTACTGGCCCTGCTGTTGTAGATAGATGAAAAACAAATTTATTGACCTTAATAAATCTGTGACACACTATCTGCATCTTAGCTTTGATGAATGCAGAAATCAATGAGTTATTTTAAGGATATAGTGAAGATATATATATATATATATATATATTTGGTACTAGAGATTGAACTAAGGGGCATTCAACCACTGAGCCACATCCCCAGCCCTATTTTGTATTTTATTTAGAGGCAAGGTCTCCACAGAGTTGCTTAGTGCCTTGCCATTGCTGAGGCTGGCTTTGAACTTGTGACTCTCCTGTCTCAGCCTCCCCAGCCACTGGGATTACAGGCTTGAGCCACTGCGCTCAGCGAAGGTTATCTTTTAAATGTTTGGTTCATCTGGGTGAGGAGGCTGAAGCAGGAAAGATTGCAAGTTCAAGGCCAATTTAGGCAATTTAACAAGACTTTGTCTAAAATTTTCAAAAAAGGAGGTGGGGGGGTAAGGGTGTAGTTCAGTGGTAAAGTGCTTCTAGGTTCAATCCTCAGTACTCTAGAAAGAAGGAAAAAAATTGGTTCAGCTTTGATGCATTCTTACATAGCTTGCTGAATTTTGCAATGAATTATTAAAAGCAAATTATTTTAATTGAATTTGCTTCAGTATTAGCAAGTACTGGCTGAATAAATAAGATGTGGCCTTAGAGTGAATCTAGGGCAAAGATAACCCAAAGTTTAAACTGTCCTATGGATGATGTAGTTTTACATTATAACTACATCGTTCATGTAAAAAAACAAAAACAAAAAACCCTTTCCTTTAAATTTAGGAAATTATTAATTGAAAAAAGCATCAAACTGGGAGTTATGAGATATAAGTCCTAGTCTAGCCTCTCATGCTGTGTAGGTATACGTACATGTTCCCACAAACCCAAATTTTCTTTATTGAAAAATGAAGACATAGTTTTATCTCTTGCAGTCAGCCTATTGTGTCATAATATATTTGTCTCTTCAGATGTGTGTCATGTGCTTACAAAATAAGTCATTAAATCTTCAATGATTTCACTTGCATGTTACAGGAACATGATTTACAAAGAAGTAAAGATAGTCTAGGTGCATGGATAACTGGTTCCAATTTAGTCTTAGGAGGCTCAAGTTCTAAAGCTAAGCTCTGCAGGATTTAAAGACTACAAGTGGATACAGTAGCAGTATTGTAAAGATTTGGCGATTAGAGCCAGAACTCTGTAGTGATGGTGACAGATTGATGTTTTACCTGTAAGATAATAGTGTATGGAGGTGAAATAAAATACAAATATAGCTAGTTGAAGACTAAAGTAAAAATTTCATCATTGTCCTAATAGCTGAGTGGGGAGATTTGAGTGAGGTACCTTGTGCAAACACTAAGAAAATACAGATAAATACATTTTTATTGATTTTGTAGCAAATGTTTAATTTGCTATGAGCCAGATACTGTTACAAGCCTTGTGGATACAACAATAATAAACAGGGATTGTTTCATGGATTATACATTATATACTCTGGGCTTAAAAGGTAGAAAATTTTTTGTCTACTCTGTTCACTCATGTTTTCAGCACCTGAAATAATGCCTGGTGTGTGTAGTAAGTGTTCAATATTTGTTTAGTTGAATAACTGAATTCTAATGGGAGAATATAGACAAAAAAAGGAAATAGATAAAAGTAAAAATATAACATGATTTTATGTGGCAGTGGAACAAGAAATACATAATTTCAGAGAGATTGAAGAGGAGGATTTATTTTGCATTGGTGGTAAAGGCACATTTGACCTGAGACTTGAATGGTGGGAATGAGCCAGTCCTGTTAAGATCTGGCTAAAGAAAATTCTAGGCAGAGAGCCTGAAGTAGGAACAAAAGGAAGTCCAGTTTGAGTAGACCAAAGTGAAGAAGGGGTTGGTTATTATGACATGAGGACCCATAGGCATTCAGGGGCTCCTAGTCAGGTAAGGTATGTAATGTAGGCTATTATAACAAGCTTGCATTATTTGGAAATGAAGTAAGCCATTAGTTTCAGGTAAAGGAGTAACATGATCTAACATTTTTTAAAAGATCACTCGGTCTACCATGTGGGGAATGAGTCATATTACATAAGAATGATGGCCTTAAGAAGAGTAGTAATGGTACAAATTAAGAGAAATAGATGGGTTTGAGATACGTTTTGATGGTACAACCAACAGAACTTGCTGATGGATTTGACCATACAATTTGTTCAAAGGTGGAGAGAGAGAATCAAGAATGAATCCCTGAGTTTTAACTTCAGCAGGTGGATAGATAGCAGGTGGGTTGCTTTCTGAGATACGGAAAATTAGCGGAAGGATGGTATAAAAAGGGTGGAAGATTCTTTTAAGTTTGAAAAGCCTCTTACTCGTTTAAATTTAGTTTGGTTTCTGAGAATGTTGTGCATTAGAGCAATTTGTGCTAAAGTGTATGATTTGGAAGTTGTTAACATATGGTTGGTATTTAAAGCTGTGCTCTAGGGCTCAGGTAGAAGAGGAGAATGAAGATAAAAGTATCTCAAGAAGGAAGGACATGGGTTAGCTATGTCCATGGAGAAGATGAGTCCTGGAAAGTGGATGGTATATGGTGGAATGGTGGAAAGTTCCCTTGAGTTTGGCCAAAAGCTAATCTTAGCATATACGTAAACTTAAGTCTGGGGGAAGGTAACTGAAAAGGAGAAAGGAGTGGGGAAGGAGAGTAGTTCTGGCAGCTCACAGGGCTGGGAATGTTCCGTCCCCACTATCTAAAATGGAAAGGGCTAGTATTGTACAGAGCATCAAATACGAGTCCTCCTAAGGGTTATTTTCCTAGTAGGGTTAAATTAGTGCTAAACTAAATACTTCTGGACTTTCATTAATAAAGATTGAACAGGAAACTTAAAACAATCTAAATTTCAAGCAACTTAGGTCCCAGAACAAATAGCAAAACTGTTTGAAGGACTAAAGATCCTATGATGTAAAACAGATTGGTCTCCAATCAAAATTACCAAGCATGCAAAAGAAGTAGGAAAATACAGCCTATAATTAGAAAAAAATGAATCAACAGAAAAAGGCATAGCAATAAGCCTTATAACAGAATTAATAAATTAAGATGTCAAAAGAGCTCAAAAGAAGGTACTAGAACTAGTGTAAAGGAATAGAACCATTTAAAAGGATGAAATAATTCCATCCCCTCCCTGATTCAAGGACTTTGTTCTAGTAACTATTTCCTGTCTCTCCTGGATCAGTTTTATGGAGAGATTGGTTACTAATTAGGGAAGAAGTACTTTCCCCCGCCCCTTGAAAAGAAGGAAACTATGAGAAAAAAATGCACAGTAGTTGGTGGAGTTGGTAATGGGAGGATGAAGCGGTTTATCCTATGATTCTACTTCTATGAAGTAGGAGGTGAGGTCATCACTTGAGAGTGAGGAAGGAACCTTAAGAGAGAAGAAGGTAGGTATGGGAAAACTTACTAGAAAAAGGTAGTAGCATTGATGGACTTGTTGAAGGTTGCAGTATTTGTGGTTATTTAGAAGACCAGTCAGCTCATTTGGACAGTTGAATGGAGATCAGGCATTCAACTTGATTTCCAGGACAAAGTAGGTAGATAGTAGGGTTTTTCTAGGGTTGAGGTTTGTCCAGCAGGTACAAGGAGGAATCCAGGGATGAAGACATTAAAAATATTTGTGAGGTAGATTATTGTGATGGACCATGGATTCTAAACTGGGTAAGCAGGGAAAGAGTGCATCATGGAGCTGATGAGTAGTGGAAAACTGACATATAGGACTCATTGGATTAGAAGGCTTGGGGGAACCATTAGAGTGAGGGTGATTGAATAAGCAAAACAAGTCAGGAGGGTGGATCCTGGTTACATGCTTGAATTTAGATTTAGAGGTGTTATTAGTGAAGGCTGATTTAGAGTATAACCACAGGAGTGGTGGTGGGGATGAAGTAGAAGAGATCAGTGTGAGTGTGAAGGTCTTGATTTTATCCAAGTGGATATTGTTGTAAAGAATGGATACCAGAAGTGTGGTGTTTGAGAAGATAGTGAGCTCAGTGACTGACCAAGCAAGTGCATGTGACAACTTGGGAAGAAAATGATGATATTGGTTTGTGAGGGATTATATATTTTTTTCCTAAGGACAACAGAAGAAATTATATAGAACCAGCAGTGGGAAGCAAGGGAGATGAATATTTAGTCCATCTATTAGTTTGTAAGATATAGGAAGAGAAAAGCTATGAGGAGACTTACAGTGTTTTTAGGAGACTACCAGCCTTTAGAGTAAAAAGATGAGAAAACATTGAAAGTAGTTTTATTTTTGTTCTGCAGAACAGAGTGTAAGAATTTGGGAAGGTGGGAAGAGTGGAACATTAGGTCAGATTGTGGAAGATACTGAGATTAGACTGGTCATAAGAGCCAGGGAAATCCTGTTACATCTCAGATTGGTTGGTAATGAATATGAAAAACGATGGAATCTATCCAGCCAACCTCAAGTGAACAAACCAAGATACCAGAACTCTGAGCTGTAAGAAATAATCCTGTAGCTAGAGATGTGAAAGCCTGAAGGAAGGACAGCTCCACTGGGGAGAAATGGGTGGCCCATTGAACTTTAGGGAACATCTGCACAATTGTATAAATATTGTTACAGCTGGGCACAGTGGCGCACACCTGTGATCCCAGCACTTTGGGAGGCTGAGACAGAATCGTTGAGTTCAAAGCCAGCCTCAGCAAAGGCAAGGCAACTCAGTGAGACCCTGTCTCTAAATAAAAAACAAAATAGGGCTGGGGATGTGGCTCAGTGGTTGAGTACCCCTGAGTTCAATCCCCTGACCAAAAAATATATAAATTGTTACAAAGAAGAATTTTTGTACAGCACACCTGTTATACTGCTTGGGGAATATATTTGAAGGTTGTTTGGAACACCAGAGACCTTTGCTTATTTCTCTACAGTGGTTCTTATTGTGGGCTATACTATTCTTCACTCTGGAAACATTCTGGAATTTTGTGATGGCACTTTTGATAAGTATTGAAGGATGCCAGTGGCAAGTAGCAGGGAAGGGCTTATAGTGCTACAAGTCCCACTGTGCAGAAAACAGTCCCACAAAAGGAAGAATTGCTAGTGTGACTTCTGAGTATCCCACAGAATATTCCAGTAGATGAAATTTTCATTTATAAATTAACTGAGTCTAGGACCTAATTTCATTTTTATGTATGAAGTGTTTTTTTTTTTTTTTTTAAGTTTTGACATACACTAAAATTTTCAGGAATGCATCTAGTACATAGTAAAGGAATAGTGTACTATTTTGTTCAGAACTTCTGGAAGAATTATTTCAGCAACATCAACATTTGTGATGTTTAAGTAGCCATAGTACGTATTTATACAGTATCTGTTTTTTTAGCTGTTAAGTTCACAGTGAATGCTCTATTGACTTGTAAGCATCTGTGAGAACTCGTTTTGTCTTTCTGGGTCACCCAGGAATTTACAAGTTCAAATACATATTATGTTAACTTTCTCATTTTTTGCTTCTCTATTTCACAAGTAGGTCCTTGAATTTATTATTTGAATAATGTATGCATAGTGAAGGAATTTGAAGAGAGTGAGCAAGTGGAGTCTGATAGGTCTGATAATAGCTGCTTTATTCATGTTCAAAACATGAGCTATGGAGTTAGGCTCAGTTAAAGTTCTGGTTGTGCCACTTACCGCAAGTCTTTTTAAGTATGGTGCCTCACATGTAGTAAGTGCTCAGATCTTTTAAACTTATTTTAATTTTGCTTTTAGTCCATAAAGACTTAAACTCTTGGTGAGTTTTTTTTTATATCAGAGATTGAACCCAGGGGTGCTTAACTACTGAACCACATCCCCAGGCCGGCTGGCCAGCCTGTCTGTCTGTCTATCTATTTGGAGCAGGATTTTGCTAAATTGCTTAGGGCCTCACTAAGTTGCTGAGGCTGGCTTTGAACTTGTGATCCTCTTGCCTCAGCTTCCTGAGCCACTGGGGTTACAGGTGTGTACCACCATACCCCGCTCTAATTTTTTAATCATTTAGTGGACATAAGGTGTCTAAAAACATGGCCTTATGTGGACAGTAGAGTCCATTCAAATGGATTTTTTTCTTAGATACATACTCGGTTTCCAGTGTGATGCATGGGCTATATAAAATGTGTTTTGAAGACTGTTAGCTGCAGGTGGGGAGCAGGGTTTTACACCTTTTGGTAAGGTCTGTACTTTTGTGTAATTTTTAAGTTTTTGAGGCTGCTCTGTCACTAAATGCATTTAAATCTAAGAATTCCTATTCAAATGTTAGAGTTCTCTCTTAGGAAGGTTTATAATTGTTGGTTTTGGTTTTTACAACTCCAACCCCCTCCAAGTTTTCAGTATGATCTTTCCAAAATAAGTTTGGTTGTTACTTTGAAATATAAAACCCTTAAATTATTTTTTTTTCTCATAGATTAAAATACAGAAACTCCCTAATAAGATTTACTGGGCCTGCATGATGTGGTTTCCATCTCCATTTTCAGTGTTTTTCCCTTTTCTCTCTGTAAGACTGTTTTAGTTGTTATTGCTACATAATAGATTATCTCCAAATTTAGTAGCTTAAACCAGCAAACACTATTTCACAGTTTCTGAAAGCTGTGAGTGATTTATCCTGGTGATACTGGCCCTTAGTCTTTCACTCTTGCCTAAGGTTGCAGTCTTCTAAAGGCTTGACTGCGTTTGGAGAATGCACTTCTAGGTTCATTCACTTGGTGCAAGCCTCAATTGCTTGCTGACCAAAGTCCTCTAGAGGTTCATCATTACATGGTCTTTTCCACTAGCTGTCATGATGCCCTTACATCAATGGAAAGAGAGGAAAAGCAGACAAATCATGGTCTTTTATAACCTAATTTCAGATGTTACATACCATCACGTCATATGCTATTGGTTACTTAGATCAATCCTGGCAAAATAAACTCTGTAAAGCATTTCTATTCAAAGGTGGGATGAGCAGTGTAAGAGAGGCACAAGGAAGTCCCTGGCCTATAGCAATTCTAAAATCTAGTTGGGAAAATATTGCAAGTTCCTTAGTTGAGTTTCAGTTCCTAGGTATAATTTACCCATACTCTCAGCTTTTGCCTTTTTGGGCTTTTAGGTTCTGCCTTTTTACTTTTTTTCCACAAAAGGTTGCATATGTTTGCAACTGAGTACTTTTCTTAGCTTGCTTCTCACTGAAATTTTGGGCTTATTTTCATTTTCTGCTGTCTGTTGTTTTTTACTTCAGTATATTCTAAAATTTTTTTTGCGCTTTCTATTAAATTTTAGAGGTCTATCCATTAGTTGAAACCATATGTATAAATTTCTTAGACTTCTGTCTCTTACTAAAGCTTCTGCTGAGAGAAAACACTCTTAAACTTTCCCAATGCCCTATTGTTTGGTTGAGAGAATCTATGAAGCACGTAGTTCTGTTGAGCTTGCTGTTTGTCTAATAGTACTGTGAAGCACCATTTTTTATCTTTCTTTAAAAATTTTACAGTTGCAGCTGGTCATGGTAGCACAAGCCTATAATCCTAGCAGCTCCAGAGGCTGGGGCAGGAAGATTGCAAGTTCACAGCCAGCCTCAGCAACTTAACAAGACCCCAAGACCCTTAGCTAGACCCTGTCTTAAAATAAAAAATTAAAAAAGGGGTAGGGATGTGGCTTAGTGGCTAAGTGCCCCTGGATTCAGTCCCTAGGACTTAAAACAAAACAGAAAGGTTTTATAGTTATTCCTTTGGCTTATTTTATGCACCATGTTTTTCAGGCTTTGGATTTGATCTTCACTCAGGGTCAATTTCTAAATTTTAGCATATTTTGTAGTCTAGAGAGACTGCAAATTTTCTTTAATAAGAGTTCTTGATTTAGGTTATTTTCATTTTTCACTATACATAGCAGAAAAAAACAAGGCAGCACTTGTAACTGTGGTTGAAAAATCTCCCAGTTCATTAGGTAAAATTTCCACTTTTCACATAACTAAAGTATCCATGTTATTAACTTTTGTGTCTCTTCCTGACAGGGAACATGCTTCCCTCCAGTTCAGATAACATAGACTTCACTTTGTTACCCTCACCTCAGCCATATGAAGAAACACCATGAGATTTTATTAGAGCTTCTTCATTAATGAATTGTCCTCAAAGCCCATGGTCTGGTTCCAAAGCTATTCTCATATTTTAGTTTTTGTTATGGTGATGGGGACTCAGTATCAACATATGTAAACACACAACTATCCAAAATTCAGCAGCTCAAAACATTTGTATTCTCAGTTTCTGCGGATAAGGAATTTAGGAGCAGCTTTACTGGATAGTTCTGGCGTAGGTTCAGAAATGCTCTTCAGGGTTGCCAATGCCGCTTCTAGATTCTACTTTCAGGCTTAGAATTTTGGCCAGAGGCTTCTGTTCTCATCACACAGGCCTCACAACATCTGGCTTTCCCAAGAGCAAGTAATCAAAGAGGGAGTCAGAGCACACCCAAGACAAAAGCTGCAATCTTTCTAACCTAATCTTTGAAGTGACATACTATTGCTTCTGCCTTATGCTATTGGTCTTGGACCAACAGAGGTACAGTGCATAGGGAAACTACATGAGAGTATGAATACCAAAAGGCATATGTCACTAGTCAGTCTTGGAGACTGACTACCACAAGCCCTGTCAGTGAACTGAACTATTGCTATACTTGATGGTTTTTTTAGTTGAACATGCTCTTTCTCACCTCTGCCTTTGCTTACATGGTCGCTCCTTACCCCAGTTGCTTTCTCTTTTTCCTTTTTCATATTCATTCATCAAATCCATTTACTGTCAACTCTTTCCAAGCCTCATTATAATTCCTGAACTTTAGAAAACAAATTGATTTATATGGTTATTTCATAAGCCCTTTGAAAATAAAAGCACTGCTGTCTCTTAAAAGTTGAATATTACAGTGACAAAAATGTTTGTTTAAATATCAGGCACTCAATGATAATTTTGTCTTTTAAAGTGTTAATCAAATACTTGCTTTTGTTTGCCTTTGAGTTTTTGGAGTGAAGCTAATGAAATTGGATTAAGGCTATGCCTTATGGGAAGGATATGAGTGGTACTAATAAACTGAAAATTTAAGCCAGTGAAAATTTCGTGAACTTTTCCCAAAAGTGTGTTTTATGAAATTCTCTACTAAAAGTACCTGTTGAATATTGTGTTAACGTATGAGATGACTCATACATGAAATACTTACAAACTTAAATTTTCAAATTATAATGCTAACTAAATACTGTGGGGGACTCTCTGGGGTGATTTTAAAAAAAAAAAAAACAGTTGTGAAAATTGGAAATATTTTCACTTTGAATAGTTTGTGTGTCACCAGAGTGTAATAAAATCGTATAAGCCAACTACTGATAATTAGTGCCTGAAAAATATCTTTTTTTTTACTATTAAAATGTAAGTAAAATAAATTGGGTAAAATAAAGATCAATTTTATTACTCTTAATTTGTTTTCTACATAACATTCTTTTTCTCTGATCTGAAAGTTTTGAAAAATGAAGATTTGGTTGCACTTTATTACCTGCTTTGAGGTTTGATTTTCATCTATCATAGTAGCATTTTGGTATTATACATGAGAATTCTGTATGAATTTTTTCTTCTGTGAATTTTTTTTTGAAATGCAATTCTACTAAAATATAGGGTTTATCTCTTTGTTTTTCTGTATACCAGGGAATTTTATAGAATCAACTCCCTAAATACATATAGTCCTTGATTCATTTGTTGTGGGCTTTTCTGTATACTAATACTAATATAAAGTATCCATGAAGGTTTTTTTATTTTTTGATACCAGTGATTGAACCCAGGGATGCTTAAACCATTCACCCACATCCCTGGCCCACTTTATTTTGAGACAGGGTCTCACTAAATTGCTGGGATTGGCCTTGAACTTGGAATCCTCCTAACTCAAGTCTTCCCCACCCCCATGGGTATCTGGGATTACAGGCGTGTGCCACCATGCCCAGCTACATCCATGTAGTTTTATTTCATCTTTTGCTTGAACTTTTATGCTGTGATTTGTACAATAGGCATGATTTCATAAATTCCTTATAATTTTTGTAGTGGTGAAATAAATGGTTTTCACTAAGCATCTGCCTTATCAATTGGGAAATAATGGAATGTAATGTTTATTAAATGAAATGGCATCAAACAAGATGATCACTCATTCCTAATATACATCTGTCTTCTAAAAGGATTGCTGGGGCTAGATATGGTAGTAGTGCACACTTGTAATCCCAATGACTGAAGAGACTGAGGCAGAAGGATCACAAATTTCTATGCATTGAAACATTGCCCCACTATGGGTTAGTTTATTAATCAGTCTCCCAGGAATCCTTCAGATCCCAACTCTAGATCACTTTCTTAGTTGTCTATTCATTATGAAAACTGGGCAACTTATACTCTCTCAAAAAGTAAAAAAAGCTGGGAATGTAGCTCAGTGGTGGAGCACCCTTATGGTTAATCCTCAGTGCCACAAAAATAAAAGGACTGCTGGGGCTTTTTAGAGATATTGTGATATAAATTCTGTTCCTAATGTATTCAGATTTACTGTATATCCCAGTGAGAAAGAGAACTAGGATGAAAATTTAGATTAGGATGTTAAGAGTTTAAAATAAATAAAAATAAAAATTTCAGTATAATGGTATTTTAATTTGCTAAATATTTCATGTTATCTCCATTGCTACTTTGCTAATTCAAGGTACTATCATCTTTTGTCTAGATTTAAATAGTTTTCTAAATAGTCCTCGCAAGATAACAGTTGCTACCTCCTCAGTATTAACACAATCGGTGGTCCTTTAAAACAAATCTCATTATGTCATTCCTTCTAAAACCTTTTCCCCTTGTTTTCAAAGTGGGATGTACACTGGGCTTTCTGTGATGTCCTCTGTCTCTTTCCCTTCCTATTTGTCCTTTTTTTTTTTTGGATACCAGAGATTGAAT
The DNA here is from genome assembly GCA_028644305.1 of Xerus rutilus. Classification (NCBI taxonomy): domain Eukaryota; kingdom Metazoa; phylum Chordata; class Mammalia; order Rodentia; family Sciuridae; genus Xerus; species Xerus rutilus. The sequence goes on along the minus strand of CM053410.1, from coordinate 31,904,763 downwards.
TTAGAGGAGTACTAGACGACTGAGGCACATCCTCAGCCCTATTTCACTGTTTCATGTTTTATTTAGGGACAGGGTCTCACTGAGTTGCTTAGCGCCTCGCCATTGCTGAGGCTGGCTTTGAACTCGGGATTCTCCAGTCTCAGCCTCCCAAAGTGCTGGGATTACAGGCGTGTGCCACCACTCCCAGCTCCTGCCTCTCTTTGTTTCCTCCAAAGCCTTCAAGTTTCCTTCAGCCTCAGGATCAGCTCTTATTTATTTCTGTGTATTAAAAGACTGCTACCCTGAGTTAATTCAGATCCTAGCTCAAGATCACTCCTTTAGTTATCCATTATGACAAATCTATTGTAGACTCTCATAATCTCATCTTTCATAGGAGTTCCTGTTGTAGATTTCCATTTTTATTTAAGTGATTATTTGAGTATAGTCTTTTACTATGGAACTCTAAGCTTCAAGTACCCTAGCATTGGAATTTAATGCCTATTTTACCAAATGACTGGATTGGCCTATTGTCAATTTTTCATGGGTATCTCAGGACTATCTTTAGAGATTAAGAGCATTATTCCTATTGTAATTTAGGATTACATGAAGATAATGATTCTGTCATGTGGTTACTTTGTGATTGGACAACTTTCTTAACCATGTAACCTTGCTTTTATACCATTTAACCTCACTTTCATCACTTAAGAGAGGAAATTTGAACTAGGTGATCTATAAACTTGCCTCTGGCTTGAATGTTCAGTGGGCTTAAGGGTTTCTATTTATATATTGGGAAGGTCAGACTATAAACATATAATCCCCACAATCTTAGTGACTTTGGGATAGATGTATTTCTAGTACTGAATTCTCAGTTTGACTTGGGGTTCTGTTCTACATTGTCTCACCCCTGCCAGGATCTAGGCTGACAGTGCAGCCTCCATTCTGAACATTGCTGTAGTAGAGGAAAGAGTGTCCTGCTAGATCTCCTATCATGTGTCAGCTATTAAAATGCTCTGGTCAGAATTTGGCTAGAAAAAGTAACATAGTTCCACCTAATCAAAGATGTACCAAGAGGTACAATCCTAGCATATGACCAAAAGGCAGAAACAAAAATACTTGGCAAATAATACTAATAACAGATCTGTCTTTCTGGTTGACCAAAGAGTTGGCTTACTCTTCTCATAGACAAAATACACTCCTCTCCTCCCCTGTGAAACCAACTCAGAAGTTAATAACAGCATCAAAGTTGAAGTCTTAGGATTTCCTGGTGATGCACATTCTGTATATCAGATCTGAATGTGTTTCTTTATGATCTGGAAATCTGTGAATGAAAATAGTATAAAATAGTATCTGCAACCCCTCTTCTCTACCCCAATGTACACTGGAATAACAGGGATAGGGTAACTACAATAAATACTTTCATTTGGATAAAGGAAAATGGAGAGATGCATTGATCAGGCTGCCATTACAAGGGCCTCCAACCCTGGCTATGGGGCATATTTTTATTTAGGCAATAAGTCTGCCTTCCTGGAGAGGCTACCCAGTGTGTGTGTGTGTGAGTGACTATTGATATTAATATCTAGATCTACCTTGTTCCATCATCTATTTTAGCCTAATCTGAAGTAGACTTTGGAAAATGTGCCCTTTTGGGGAGCTAAAACACTTTATAACCTGCTTCTTGCCAATAAAAAGTTGGAGTCCTGGACATGGTATTTAAATCAATCAACATTTTGATATTTGGTTTGTTTGTTGGCAGCACAACTCTGTAGGCTTCTAATGTGCTAACCATTTAGCTCAGTGTGCTAGTATTCTTTACCATGTCTGTCTTCTAAATGCTGCTACCATGAACCTACTGAACTTTTGCTGAAGGAGCTACACGCTTAGTCTCTCTCTCTCATTGTCTGTCTGTCCTCCCTTTCTTGTAATATCAAACTCAGAACACCAGTTCATCATTTAAATGCTCAGGGTTTTTTTGTTGTTGTTGTTTTTACCTCCTTCCTACGACTTCAGATTTTTAAACATTATCTACTTTTCAAGTTATCATTTCTGACTTTTACGAAATAATTTGCACTGCATGATGTGGTTTGCCATCATCCTTCTAGCCTCTGAAAAGGGTTCCTTGTTTCCTAGTCTTCAAACCAAAGGGTTATTGTTTTTTAGTTGTTATTATGAAAGTATCTGAGTACTTTCTTAACAAGTTTTAGTACTTCTGAGTACTAATTTTTATTTATTAGCTGAGGCCAGATTATGCTATAACTTAAAAAGTAGCCTCAATGTCTTCAGTGATGTATTAGTGTCAAAAGTTTTTTTCTTGTTCATGTTATATTTGGGATCATCATCATGAGTCAGCTGGGGAACCAGGCTGATGCCACCGTTAACTTCTCCAAAGTGGTGACTCAAAAGAGTGCTTTAAAAGATTTCACATCTTTCACCAGCAATTAAATGCTATAGTCCACATGTAATATGGGTCACTTTGCTTTAATTCATCGAACAGAATTAGTCTTGCAGCTTTACCCAACCACAGGAGAGCCAGAAAGTAGAATTATTCCAGAAATTTTAAACAGCACTTTCAGTATTCATCTTTGTGTATTGGGGTAGGAACGATCAGATGTTGTAGATTTTATGCTACAATTCCTTGCATTTTTGGCCGAGTGCTAACTGTCCTCTTGTTTTTAGAGAACCTTTGTGAAGAGAGATTAGAAGTGTGACTTTTTTTTTTTTTTGTTCTGGGGAATGAACCCAGGGGTGCTTTACCCACTGAGTTGAATCCCCAGCAATTTTCATTATTTATTATATTGAGACAGGGTCTCCGAATTGCTGAGGCTGGTCTCAAACTTGATCCTCCTGCCTTGGTCTCCCAAGTCATAGAAATTACAGGTGTCTATCACTGCATCCAACTCTCAGTAGTATATTTTAAATGGGCCATGTTTTATCTGTTTACGTTTTTAATCTATTTTGTCCTACATTAAGTTTTTTATTCTATGATTTGATTAAGTTTTAATATAAATATCAATAACCATTTTCCTACTAGGAGGCATCCTGGGTTGATAACTATCAGACTGAAATAAACTTTTAATTAAGTGTTGATGTTGTAACACCAATCCTCTGCCACCATTTATTATTGGAAAATTAATTTGCCCATATAGAGTTAAAAAAAAATTGGCACTGTCTGCCACAGGTTGCTTCTTTCAGATGAAATGAGATATGATTACTTTTTTCTTGTTTAGACATGAAGATTGATTCTGACCAAATTTAAGGCAGCTTCTAAGATGATCCAGACTTAGTATAGTTTACTTATTATTTTTGTGAAAAAAATATTATCTGGAATCTTTATTTATTTGAGGTAGTTTGTTTCTTTTTGCTGGAAATAAGGGAAGGAATTTTCGTGATGCCTGTATGAATCTAAGGACCTTTGCAAGAAGAAATGTAATTGCCCCCCTATGGTTTTAAATACCAACTAAAGAGATAATAATTTTAACATACTAAGATTAGATCTGCAACTACTGTAGGTATGTTGTTCAAGTTTTGCAAGCATTCACCTCTTTCACTCCAGATTAAAGTCATTATTTATTTTGTCCTGTTTCCATGGGAAAGAGGTTACAGGATTTATTTCAGAAGCAAAGTTTTTAAATGTTCTATGAGTTATCTCATATCCATTTGGGATGACTTGTAGGGTATAATAACGTTGACATGAATTGCTGCCATTCACTTCAACTTCATCAGGAAAGATGCGAGGACAAGACTTCCTTATGACTTTTATTCATTTTTTTCTCCTTTCTTGTAAAAGCTAATGTGACTTATTGTAGTCTCTATATAACCTGGATTTGTCATATAAAATTCTTAAATTCTATAGTGGGATTTGATAATTTTTAGAGGTCGACAGTTACTTTGTTCAGTGGCACTCTGCTAATAAAAATTAAATGGAAGTTTAAAATAGCTTTGTTTTTAAGATTAGTAGGATAAAAAATGTCTTTTAAGGAAACAGCATAAATTTGGAATTAATTTTTATTCTTAGAATCAGTAAATTTTCTGTTAGTACTTTAGGTCATTATTTGTTATAGTATACCTGTTGGAATAATAAATGCACCAAGGCTTTATGGATATAGCTTATTCTAATCCCCGAGCAACCTTATAAACGAGGTGATATTTTCTGACATTAAATTGATTTTAATATATTAGGTATTGTACTGAGCTTTATGGTTTTTTTTTAAATCTTATTCTGTCCTTATGATGACAATTAACTGATTTTACTAAAAAGAAAATTGAAGTTTAGAGAAATCAGTACGCAATTAGTAAATAGCAGAATTGGGATTCTAATCCAAGTTTCTGGTCAGATTGTGTTAAATAGGATACTTTTTATATGCCTTTTTATTTAATAAGAATATTCAAATACAGTCTCAGAAACTTTTTTCCAAGCACCATGTTTATATTTTTAAAAACAGCTTATGGTACCAAATGATATTAAACAAATTAGAATAATTTGAAATTATGATTTGAAAACATCTACTGTGTTAGTATAAGGGAGGATGAGTTTGAGCAAATGAGGAAAACATATAATTGAACAACAAAGTTTTTGAGAATATCAGAGCCCCTTTTATAACCACTACAGAAAGATACTTCTTTTACAAATACCAGAAATGACAAAAGGTTTCATGGTTTTGTTGAAACCAAGAGAAGGAAAAAAATTATGTAAGATTATTTTCAGTTGTATTCTGAGGTTAATAAGTATACTGTGTGAACTATCACTTTTTCCTATATTACAGCATTCCAGTCATCTTAAACCTGCACAAATCAGCATTCATACAAACCTTAACGGTTTGATTTTTATTGGATAAAACAAAGTATGTAATAAAATAATTGTAACAAAAGCTACATCATGCTTGTAACGTTGACTGGAAAACAAAATAGATAAATCTGCTTTTTTGTGTTTTTTGGTAGAACAACAACAGGGCACAGTCAAATTTGGCCTAATTTGACACTATTTCAACTTAATTAGTTCAATTAAGTCCTGACATGAGTTAGCAAATATCTGCTTTTTTCCTTAAGTTGTAGTAGCTTCCCAGTGGTCCTTGTGCCATATTACTATTGATCACCTCTTCAGCTGTTTAAAGTCCTTTTTGCTTCTCTCTTAGTATTCTGTACCAACCAGAACTCAGCCCTAGATGGGGAAAGCAAAAGAAGACAAGAAGGAGGAATTAAGCCACAGTAGAAAGACCATGGGGTTCTGGAGTCAGACCTCAATCCAAATCCTACTTCTACCACCTCGGGCAAGTGACTTAATCTTACTGAGTGGGCTCCACTTTCCCTATAAAATGGTGATAGTACTAAATAATAGTAAATATTCAGGGTGAGGATTAAGTATCTTAATACAAGCTTAAATATAATGATAAAATTTTTAATTAAATAATATTTCTCTCTTATAAGAATCAGATAGTAAATATTTTAGGCCTTACAGTCTCTGTCAGAACTGCTCAACTTAACTCACTCTGGTGTAGGGCAAAAGCAGTCGTGGAAGTACATAAACAATTGAACATAGCTGTGTTCCTGTAAAATTATTTACAAAAACAGGTGGTAGACTGGATTTGACCCCCAGGCTGTAGTTTGCTAACCTCTAATTTGTATCATTGCTCATAAAAGTTATTTACAGTGTTAGTTCAGTCAAAACAGAGCCCCCTTTTGAAAAAACAGTGTAAAATACCTCATTATGAGTTCAGCAGTGCAAGGAGTCACAAGGTTGTATTTCCCAAAATTGATAAAGCCTATGTAGAAATGAATGCTTACCATACTTTTACTAGTCTAAATTAAAAACTGGGTGCCACAAAACATTTAAAAACATCACACTAACAGTGATCAAATGTTAAGAAATACGGTGTGTGTGTTTGTGTGCTGGATATTAAACCTGGAGGCTCTTGACCACCAAGTTACATCCCCAGAACTTTTCTTTTTATTTGGAGACAAAGTCTGACTAAGTTCCCAAGGCTGTCCTTGAACTCAGAATCCTCCTGCCTCAGCCTAGTAAATTTTGGCATAATGTAAAATATATGAGGATTGTTTTACAAAGAAATTGTTCAGCATTGTTTATCCCCCTATTTGTGCATTTGCCAAAATTGTTTAAGCACAGAAATTCTCATATAACCTGATGTCTCTGAAACTACTTTTCAGAAGATACTGTTCTGAAACTATCTACTGTAGATAGGGAAAATAAGGGTCAGAAATATTAACTGATGTGAAGATCATGTAGTTATTCGGCAACAATTCTGGAAGAAGTACTTGTATCTCTTACCTGTGGAATCTAATTTTTTTTTTCCTTTTTACTCTTAGAACACTATACCCTTTACTCAGATACAACTATTTTTAACTCTTGGCCCCATTTGCTTTATTGCTCTCTTCCTCTTTCACTCCTGCCTTCCCTACCCCAATTCAGTGTCCTCTCTCACATACACTCGTTCTCATTCTCTTTCTCTCCCTTTGTCTCTCACACATACACACTATTTTTTTTCTCAAACCATTTGAGAGTACATAACCTAAAGAGTGGTTGCCTGTATCATATCATCATGGCCCTTTACCTCTAAACATTTATTTCAAGAGATGTTTAATTTTTTAACTATGTGTATTAAGGAATACATTTTGACTTTTTTTTTTTTTTGGTACCAGGGATTGGAGCCACGTCCTCAGCCCTGTTTTGTATTTTATGTAGACAGAGTCTCACTGAGTTGCTTAGCACTCAGTTGCTGTTGCTGAGCCTGGCTTTGAACTGGAGATTCTGCGATTCTCCTGTCTCAGGTTCCTAAAGTGCTAGGATTACAGGCAAGAGCCATCGGCTCCATTTTTTTTTTTTTTAATAGAGTGATTTTATGTCAGCTTTGTCTGATGTTTTCTCAATAAAATTGAAGTTTTGCATTCCTAGATAGAATATTACATAGAGAATCTATTATGTCCTCATGACATCAAATATGGAGGCTAACACATACATCTGTACCTTACTGGTAATGTTGATTTTGATCCCTTAGACAAAGTATTGTTCGGTTTCTCTAATTTTCCCCTTACAGTTTTCTACTGTTTTCCCCTTACAACAAATAAGCAGTCTGTGACCAGTCTATGTGTTTTGAGAGTTAAAATAGGAAACTTGTTAAGAGCTCTTGCTCTCTGGAGTCATGCTTTGGTTTGAATCCAGCTAATCTTAAGAACCTAGGTAAATTTACTAATCTGTGAAATGGGGTTGATAGTTGCTATATTTTGAGGTTGTTATGAGCTTTAAATGAAAAAATGAAGTAAGGTATATTATACATAGATCTGGCATGCAATAAAGGGTCAGTATTGTTAGCTATTATTGTTTTAGTTCTGGGAATGTGGTACTGTAGTCAAATTAGAAAATATTCTGGGAATATTAGTACTGTAGTCAAATTAGAAAGAATAGAGAAAGATGTAGATGGAATTAAAGACACGAATGTATGGGTGGGATTTTGAATTTTAAAATAGTGGTAATGTATTGACTAGAAGAATGAGCTAGAGACAGATCATAAAGGGCCCTTTTATGCCAAGAAGTTCGAATTTCACCAAGAAAGCAGTAGAGAGCCAAGGATTAAGTATGAGAGTGTTGTTAAGACTAGTTTAGAAAGACTACTGGTAGTAGTTGTAGAGGGAGGCTTAGAAATAGTCACATGAAGATTACCACCACCACAACAAAACAGCTCTTTGAGCCTTTTTAAAGTCAATTTTTAAATTTAATTTTTGAGAAAACATTCCAGTTGGGTTGTAACTTTTCCAAAAAGAAAGAGAGGCTATAATTTTACTCTTTTCCTTGACATTGCCAATACCACATGAGCATATAGGTGCTTAGTAAGCATAGCACAAACAACCCAACTCATGAGGGATGTAAGGACTACAAGTAAGGAATATAAGAAGGCAAGAATCAAAATAAAACTTAATTTTGCTAAGGGCTGCCTTGGAATGTGCTACTTAGTAACTTACAAGTCCTGACTATTTTGCATATAAAGTAGCAAATTGGAAAGTATGTCACACTCAAATGCAATTTAAAAACTGGACCAATTTTAGGTCTGGGGCTGTAGCTCAATGGTAGAGCACTTGCCTGGCACATGAGGCACCGGGTTCAATCCTCAGCCCCACATAAAAATAAATAAATGAAAGTATTGTGCCCATGTACAACTAAAATTTTTTTCAAAATTTAAAATTGTACTATTTTATCTATACCTTAGCAAAGGTCTTCGTTTATTATTTCATATTCTAAAAATAAAAATAGTTTCAGAATATTGGGCTTTCAGTGGGAAGATGGATAGAGAGCAGTAGTCTTAGGGTCTTTTATCATTTATTTTTTGTGGAAAATAATATTAAATTGCATTTTATTGCCAAATGTTCTGTCTATCCAGCTATTTTAACTATTTGCCTTGAGTATTTTCAATTTAAAGCAAAGTATTTTTATTTATTTAGTTGCCTATATGAAATTTTATCTTAATTTTTTATAAAGTCTGTTTCAAACCATAATAGTTTCTGGACCTTAAGTAAGTGATGCAATTCATTGGCTCATTTATTCAACAAGTATTTATTGGATACTTGTATGTGTCAGGCATGATTCTATACCTGAGATAAAGTAAATCAAAAAAAATCAAGTTCCTGATTTTATAAATCTTATATTATGATGAAAGGAAACTAATAAATGAAAAAACAACTAGTCTATAAGTAGGTGACAGGTCCTAGAGAGGAAAATTAAGCAGGATAAGGGAACAGAGTGTTCTGGGATTGAGAGGGAAGAGATCCTTTTTTTTCTTTCTTTTGAAGACTTTATTATAAAAATTTTCAGATGTTCAGTAAAGTTTCAGGAATTTTACAGTGACCACCCATATATACTACTTCACTATCTAGATTCTATCATTAACATTTTATTATGCTTGTTCTCTCACCCATCTATCCATCAGTTTATCTTATTTTAAAAATTCATTTCAAAGTAAATTGCAAACATCAATTCATGTTTCCCTAAGGACTACAATATGCATTTCATCAATAGGATTTTAGTATTTCTTTACTGATTTCACCCCTTTTGAGGTCAGATTGACTTGCAGTGAAATTCACAAATAGTGTATGTTAGCTGAATTTTAGCAAAAGCATATATTTCTGTAACCCAGCCCTGCATCAAGATATAGAACATTGTCATTGTTACAGAAAACTCCTTTATTCCACTTTTCAGTCAGTTCCATCTCTATTCCCCAGAGGCATCTACTATTATGAATTGTTTTCCACCATGGATTAATTTGCCTGTGTTAGAATGTCACATAAATGGACTTAAGTATGTACTCTTTTGTGTGCAACTATTTGTACTCACTGTAATTTTTTTTTTAAAGATTACTGGTTGCATGTATAAGTAGTTTGTTCTTTTTTATTAATGAAGACTCTGACTATTCTACAATTTATTCATCAGTCCCATTGATAGACATTTGGGTATGTCCTGTTTGAAGCTATTTTGAAGAAAATTTTATACATCCTTACCCAGGTCTTTTTTGTGAGCTTGTGTTTCCCTTGAGTAAGTACTTGGGAGTACAATTACTGGGACATATGGATTGTATATGTTTGTTTTTCTAAAAATCTGCTTTTTCTCACTGCAAGTGTGTGTGTTCTAGTTAGTCGAAATCCTGTCATTTAATATTGTCAGCCTTTTCTGTTTTACTCATTCGGTGAGTGTATAGTGGGAGAACTAGTAAGGAATGATCTGTCTAGGAGGATGACTTTTGACCAGAAAGTTTAAGGAAAAAGCTATTTCTTTTTTTTTTTTAAATGTTTATTTTTTAGTTGTAGGTGACAGAATATCTTTATTTTATTTTTATGTGGTGCTGAGGATCGAACCCAGTGCCTTATGCGTGCTAGGCGAGCACGCTACCACTGTGCCATAATCCCAGCAGGAAAAAGCTATTTCTTACACAGTTGATAAATAGCAAGGACTCCTGTATATGACTAGAGCAGATTAAGTGAAGAGGAGAATAGTAAAATGAAGCCAGAGAGAAAGCAAGGAAAAGGGAATGTAAATCATGTGGGACCTTGTAAGCAATTTTAAGGACTTTGGCATTTATTCTGAGTGAAATGGAAAATAATTGGAAGATTCTGTGTAAAGGAATGATATGATCTGACTTAATTAATTTTAACTGGAGAAAGGGACTAATTAGGAGGCTAATGTAATGAGCCAGGCAAGAGTATTTATATGGATGAAGAACAAGTAGAGAGCACTTGCCAAAGCAATGTTCCTTTCCTAAATAGAGTTAATGTTTTAGTTCTTGGAAATATCATTTGAAAACAACACAGAAGAGAAAATGATTCAGTTCAGGCCTTTTCACTGTTAGAAGTGGAGTCTAGCTCAATATGTATAAACAATCGGATTTAAACCTCTTAAATCTTAAGCAGTTTTTTTATGGAATTAGCCATCACTTCTCATTTATGCACAAGAATTATATTATTATTGCTTGTAATAAGCTGTTTTTAACTTGGTGACTAAAAAAGGTCTAAATGTCTAATTGTCATTATGCTATGTTAAAGTCATTATTTTGGGGCTGGGATTGTAGCTCAGTGGTAGAGTGCTTGCCTTGCAAGCATGAGGCCCTGGGTTCAATCCTCAGCACCATGTAAAAAGAAACAAAATAAACATACTGTGTTCATCTACAACTAAAAAAAATATTTAAAAAAAAATTTTTAAAAACAACTAAAAATTAGTATAATTGTTATTTCAGAAACTGCATCATATAATCTTGAACAACTCAGTTTTGTAATATTTATTAGAATTTAACATAGAACAAGTACAAATTACTTTTTCATGTGTTTTATTTAGGTTGGTCCTTCTTAGTTTCTTTAGTGATGTTTTGTTAGATATCAAGCACTGGCAATAAGCCGAAAAATATCATACTAAATGCTGAGTGGATTGCAAAGATATTGTTATTTAGTCCTCAAATATTCACATTAAAAGAATACATCTTTTGAAGGAAAAGATAGAACAGTAAGTTAGACATAACTTCTAATTTTAAAGAGCTTACAAATAATTATCACAGTATAAAGTACATTACTGTAGTAGCACAAATGAGTGAGCAATACTGCCTCAGAGAAATAAAGATAATTTTAAGATTGACTTGAGCGTGAAAATTACCAATGGTGGGGTGAAGGCAAGAATGATGTTTTCTGATATCTCAGATATTAGTGATACATCTTTTTAGAACCAGTTAATAACTCTTTTGCAATAATTACCCATGCCTTTAACAGACCATAAAAAGCCACTATGTTTTCATGGAGTAAGCAAAAATAATGGGAATAAAATAAAAAAGAAGAAAGAAAAAGGTGTAAGAAAAAATACATTTATTATGCACAAAATAAAAATACATGGCAGATGACTTGCTGGGCTTGGGGTCAGATAAAGAATCTAAAATGCATAGTTGGTTCTTTGTCTCTAAAGCCTAAACTGCCATTGCATTAGGCAGACTGAAGGAACAAAAGTGAATGTGTGTGGTCAGTGCCATAGTAGCAAGGTTCATGGAGATATGACAGTGTGCCTCTGAACTTTTTCAAGATCATTGTTCAGTCATTTCTGATGTGCTTTTTGTTCTTTGTAAACTATAGGCTTTTAAAACAATTTGTTTGATCTTAAGTTGTTTCTCTAATTCCATTTTTAAAGATTGTATGGTTAAGAATTCCTTAAATGATTTTATTTGCTTTGTTCTGTAAAATCAGGCTGGTTTGAGATATTGTACTTTTTATTTTATGAAAAGTTGAAGTTTATCATAGTATTTTGGTAATTAACTCTGAAAGTGCAACTGCACCTAATTACTGAAAATATTTTATAATATAAAGAAACTACCCCCAAGGTATCGTAAACTAATATATGTTCTTCAAACTGTTCTTTCCTTTTCTTAAAACAATTTTTTACCTACTTCTTATTCCCACAGATATTAACCTACATGTCATTTTGTGCACTAGTGAAAGTGGTACCTGCCCCAAATCTATTTCCTATTAGTATTTCTCATAATGCATTGTTCTTTTCCTTTGTGGAACTTTAATTTTTACACTTTACCTCCGTACTGCAGTGTAAACACATAAGACATATTTGTTTTACTTACCATGTGTTCCCAGGCACCAAGTTAGCACACTCAATAAATATATACTGTTAATTAATGAAGAAACTTAAGCCCAGATGTTGTGCTTTTTTTCCATACCAGCACTTCTTAACTGTATTACAAAATCTCTAGCTTTTTTTTCATACTAGCACTTCTTAACTGTATTACAAAAGTTTTGTATGATATGTACAAAAGTTTTAATGGATAATTCTTTTTAGAAAAATAGTTCTGTGGTCATAGATTTCAATTGCATCCTCCCTCATGAAGAACGAGTTTACACGAAAGTATTAAAAGCTCTCAGAAGTCCTCAAGTTAAGAAAGGGGGGTGGGTGGTTATACTGTTTTTTTTCTTAGACTACCAAAACCTTTATTAGACTACCTGTTGATAATTTGAAATGAGTATCCGAGGGAACACAGTTTGGGAATGCTAGCCTATACAGAGCAGCAAATAGATTGCTTAAAATTTCACTGATAGGTACTGTGTTCGGGGAACCTCTGAACTTTTTATGTAATTGTACTTTAGAGTTATATCATTTTAGGTATTTAGTCAAGGCATTCAGTAAATAATTGAGTATAGAGCTTATAGTCTAATTGATTTGTTACTTGGCTTTATAATATACATCTTCCTGCTCAAAGCAAAAACAATCCCATTTTCACTTAAAATTGAATGGTGCTTTATGGAAATAAATGTATAGAGATTTGGGTTTTTCAAATATTTTCTTTACCTGAAAAACTACAATTATAATAAATGAACCTGGTGCAATGGCACACACCTATAATCCCAGCAGCTCAGGAGGCTGAAACAGGAGAATTGCAAGTTCAAAGCCAGCTTCAGCAAAAGCGAGGTGCTAAGCAACTTAGTGAGACCTTGTCTCTAAATAAAATACAAAATAGGGCTGGGGATGTAGCTCAGTGGTTGAGAGCCCCTGAGTTCAATCCCCAGTACCTCCTCTCCAAAGTATAATGAATGCAAAGTATATCTTTTAGAAATTATCATTGTTTTAGAAAATTGTTTAGTGAAATAAATTCAGATTTTTGTGTGTAAAAAAGGTACTGCAAGTTATCTTTTAGAAAATATGAGAAATAGAAGTGTGAAAGAGGAAATTTCAAAATTGGGCCACCAAAGGGTAAACTATTAAGCTTTTGGTGTATATACTTTGGAATTATGTGTGTATGTATGCATATATATTTATGTGAGTGTACATGCACCTCTGCATGCTTACATATTCATTTAAGCACCATACTGTGTCCTAGCACCATTTCAGAGTAGTGATATTATAGCAGAGAGCAAAGGCTTTCATGATGCTTAGATTGGAGGTAAGGGAACAGGTAGTGATGACAGTAAACAAATCCACTGTACAGCATATTAGAAGATTAAATGCAATGAAAAAATAAAGCAAGGAAGGGAATAAAAATAAAAAGGAGGGCTGGGGTGGTGGCTCAGTGGCAGAGCACTTACCTCGTGCCTATAAGGCACTGGGTTCGATCCTCAGCACCACATAAAAATAAATAAATAAAACAGATAAGTGAAATAAAGGTATTTTAAAAAGAGGGTTAAGTTTGTGTATGTGTATGCATTTAGACTTTTCTACATATAGATATGTTCAATTGTGTCTTTTAAAAATATTACATGTCCTTGGATGTGCAATATTAGATGTGCAATTTTCAGATTAATCCTTTTTACTTATAGAAATTATATTACTTATAGAATTATCAGTGTCTTTAAATATTGTTCTTAACTTTGTGTGTGTACGTGTGGGAGGAAATCCTTGACATGACCTCTAAGTGCATAATCTGGCATGGAACCCCTGTGTGGATACATTTGTCATTTTCCGACCTCACCATCCTCCAACTACACCGGCAGTCTCTATTGGTCTCCTCCCTTTCTCATAAACTTTTTCAGTACTTTGGGAGGAAGTAAATATGAATTGTATAGAGTAATAGTTATCCCAGTTGTGGAGGGTTTTTAAAAACAGAATAACTTAACCATTTTTGCTACGTATTATATACATTTAGGACTCTCTTCCTTTTCTCATTATAATTTTTTTCAAATTTGTAGAAAAGTTAACAGCACAATATTTTTAAAACATTGAGTATTCACTATAATATTGATAAGCAAAAGTTTTCTTTCACAGTTATGAAAAATGGACATAAACATAAGTAAGAGGACTTATTTTTACAGAATATTGTTCACACACAATGCCATAAATGATAACTAAGCATATAGAAAACTTTGATTTCACTAATAGGGGAAAGGTACCCATTGGCTAGCAGATATTGGATACTTATCATTTCTTAGGCATTTTTTCCACATTTTAAGCATTTTTCCATTTTAACCACAATCCCATATGGTTGGCATATAATGTACATTTATAGATAACGAACCTGTTGCTGGGAAAGAATAATTTTTTACAAGTCCCAAAGTTATGGGGCTAGTAGACTTTGGAGCCATTGTTCAAATCCAGGGTATTATTTACAGAAGCCATGTTCTTAACCACATAAAAATAAGAACTCTATACTGTATTCTCTTTAATAGGATTACACATATATTTATACACATTTATATACACAAAATATAAGAATATATGCATTCTTAACTGGCACTACCTACCTTTTTGTACTATTGGAATGTTTTTCATCGGTGATATATAAATATACACACACATATAATTGTTTAATAAAGTATATGCCAAAATTCAGTTTTGATAGAACTGGATGAGAACAATATTTTTATGACAGCTGGTAGTGTCAAACTGATAGAACCTTTCTGGGAGGTAACAACCAGAATTTAAGCATCTATTATACTAAACATTTTACTCACATTTATCTTACTTCAAATCTCCAACCAACTCTGTAAATTGTATTTATCTCTTACTGGAGGAGACAGTTTTAGAAGACTGAAGTTTCTTGCCAGGAGTCAGTTTGTTTCAGTGTTGGAGTTAGATTCTAATCCAGATTGCCTGGGTGTAGGGCACAACTCTGCTGCTGTCCAGAAAAGGCTCTGGAAGTTGACAAGAAAGACAAAAATGACCAGGATTTTAGTCTGTGTCAGTTTCATAAATTAAAATGGAGAAGATAATAATTTCTACCCGTTTTTGAAAGATTCTATTGGTTGATTTATTTAAAAGAAAATTCTAGATTTACAAAGTACTGTATAAATAGATTTGAATCAATAAAATTTTTTACACACAGCTTTCTTCACGTAGTAAGTTCAGATATTTTCTTTCATCTCAGTTTTGGCAAACTTTAGAAAAATCTTTATAATTCCATTTGGTGTAGTACCTTTTAAGTAAAGGAGCAAAATCTTCTCATTTCTACTTAAAATGTTTTTCCCACTAGTTGTATCGTTAACTGCGTGCTTTCAAGACCTATTACTAAAATACCACTATTTTAAAAACAAATGAGCAAATTTGTATGACTATGTGTTCTGTTTGCTGCTCCTTAAATGCATAAACTTACATATTTCCCCCTCTCTTTAGGAACATCATCTTCAGCGGGCTATTTCAGCACAGCAGGTGTATGGCGAGAAGAGGGATAACATGGTTATACCAGTCCCAGAGGCAGAGAGTAATATTGCTTACTATGAATCTATATATCCTGGGGAATTTAAGATGCCAAAGCAGCTCATTCACATACAGCGTAAGTAGTTATTTTTTCAATGATTGTTATTATTCCATATTTATCTTATATAACTTGACAGGTACCTGTTTTATTGACTAACATCAACTTAAGAGTTATTAGAGTGCATTTTCTCCTTTTAAAATGGTGTTTGAGATATCTGACCAAAAAATTATAGCATTTTTCATCATAGACTTTTAGTTTCATTCTGCTATAGGATCTTAGGCTGCTTTAGATGAGTAGGATAAAGAATATGCCTCAGAATGGAAATAGTTCTCTTTCTTTTCAGAATTAATAACATTAAAAGTCTTAATTCTTAAGTCAGATTTGTATATTCCTGTAAAGCGTCATATAAAAAAAAATTTTAGGTTTGGGGTCATTCATTCTTTGGCACAACTATTCATTTCTGCTGTTGTAGTGCCAAAGCACCTATAGAGAATACATAAACAAATGAACAACATGTTTGTGTTCAGATAAAACTTTATTCATAAAACTAGGTCATCAAGCCACAGTATAGGCCATAATTTGCCAAGCCCTAGTCTGTGTTTTCTGCTAGCAGAGTGATATGCTACTTTTTAAAAATTTAATGTTCTACTTGGGAGTTTATTTCTCTTGGTATTGATAGGTTTTTAAAGTAATGGTCCTTTGATAGCTTCCATATGTGGTGATGATGAACAGAGTTTGTAGCCTTAAGATAATATATTAATATGTCTTTACTATATTGCTATATCTTTATTTTAGGGTTTTTGTGGGGGTTTTTAATCTGTTTTTTTAATCCACGTAAACACACTAAGAACCAGTTTTAACTAATTCTTAACTCATTAACTAGTTTTCTGCCTCATTTAACCTTTTCCCTGTATGATCCAGCCTTTTCTGTCCTGGATTATAAACACTAATTTCATAGTTTCTTAAATACAAAGGCCAAAAGTCAACCTAGTGTCCATTTTGGCTTTTGTTTATTGGCATTCTGGTATTTTTTTAGCTTGCGATTTTTGTCATCATTAATTCTTTGTCCTAATAGTATTTATTTCCTTTAGAAGAATTTCTCCAAATTTACTAAGGGCTTCTTTATAGTAAACCACAAGGAGTTTGTGTTTACTTGTGCACCCATGTTTAATTACATTTAAGACATAGACACAGAATCTGGTGGCATGTACCTGTAGTCCCAAATTCTCAGAAAGATGAAGGAGATAACTTGAGCCCAGGAGTTCACAGCTTGGCTAACACAGCCAGACTCTGTCTCCAAACAATCACAACAAAAATGAAAAAAGAGACAACATATTAATTTCCAACTATATAATTATGAATTATTTTGGGAGTCTTTTAGAGACTTTTTTTTTTCTTAATTGCATGCCTTTGATTCCTTTTCTTGCTTTATTATAATGGCAGGCATTTTAGTACAATGTTAATAAGAGTGACAAGAGAGCTTAAAAATAAGAGTGGCAAGACAGCTAACATCTTTGCCTCATTCCTAATTTTAGAAGAGAAGAATTCAATCTTCATTACTAAATATGATGTTAAGTGTAGGTTTTTTTTTTTTAATTCTAATTAGCTATACATGACAGTAGAATGCATTTTGACACATTGTACACAAATGGAGCACAACTTCTCATTCCTCTGGCTGTTCATGGCGCAGGGAGCTGTAGGGTCTTTTTTTTCAACTAGGAGGTTGAAGTTCCTCCTAGTTCTAGTATACTGAGAATTTTTATCATGAATAGATGTTGAATTTTTTTCTGCATGCTCTTTCAGCAATAATTGCTTTTTTTTTTCCTTCTTCAGCCTGTTAATATGGTAGGTTACACTGATTGGTTTTCTAATATTGGACCAATTTCCATATTTGGAATCTCTCTCACACATTTTTTATGATATTTTTTAAGTTGTAGATAGACACAATACCTTTATCTTATTTAGTGGTGGTGCTGAAGGTGGTGCTGAGGATTGAACCCAGTGCTTCACACATGCAAGGCAAGCGCTCTACCACTGAGCCACAACCCTAGCCCCTCATACGTTTTTTTTTGTACATTGTTGGATAGAATTTCTGCTAAGATTTAACCAAGGATTTTTGCATCTCAGTACCTGAAAGGTACTGAGGTATTAGTAGGTATTAGTATCTACTTTGTCTAGTTTCAGTATCAGTAATACAGGCATTATAGAAGGAGCTGGGAAGTTCTTCCTCTTCTGTTTTCTAGAAGTAATTGTATGAAAATGATGTTAACTTTTTAAAATTGGTATTAGTTTTTAACAAACAAAAATAAGGAAAAGCTATAGTGTAAATTTTTACAAAGGTAAAATTAAATATAGGCTGCTAGGTGATCTAGTAAGTTGCTCTTGAATTGTTCAGGAACTTTATAATCATATATAGTGTATATGTATAATTCTTTAGGAACTTCACCTAAATAAATGAACTGGTTCGTTTCAAGTACCCTGATTTCCAATTTGCTCCTAAACTAATATTACATAAGCTTGGAGTTTTTAAATGGATAATTCGTATTCCCTGAGAAAGACTATGATTAAATATGTTTGGGAATTTGCATCTTTTTCCCAACACCCAGACTCATAATGCATATTAGTGCTGTTTTATAGGCTCTTACAGTCTTGAGATATTCAGTTTATTTAACTTATTTTAATCTATCATTTTTCAGATTTCTTTATTACATGTTATGTGTTAACATTTCATCAAACATTAGTTGGAAAATTTTACCTCTATTATTGTAATGTTTGCATCAAAACTGCAGAGAAATTCCTCTTTGGCCTCAGGGATTATATTCTATTCCTAATCCACATTTTGTGCTGTTTCTTGAACCCAAATATCCTTTCAACTATTTGTGTCTTGGATTTTCAAAATGTTATTTAGAGTTATGGGCATACCCACCCAATGTACACTTAGTTTGACCTATAAGTGGCACTTGTTAATAGACATTTCACCTTTATTATTAGACTTTAAATATAGCAGTTCCTCCTTAGTTCTGGTTTCAGTTATGCATGATCACCCATGATCTGAAAATATTGAGTGGGAAATTCCAGAAATAAACAAGTCATAAGTTTTAAATTATAGTTCATCCTTCCTGGGACATAAATCATCACTTTTCTAACATAATCCACACTGTGTATACTACCCCTTTGTTAGCCACTCATAGTTATCTGTGTTACAAATAACTGTCACAGCATCTGTGCTTTTGTTCTAGTAACCCTAATTTTACTTGATAAAAGCCCCAAAGAACAAGAGTAGTGGTGCCAGATATGCCAAAGAGAAGATATAAAGTGCTTCCTTTAAGGAAAAATTTAGAAGTTCTCAACTTTAAAAAAAAAAAAAAAAAAATCACATGCTAGGGTTGCTAAAATGTATGGTAAGAATTAATCTTCTGTCTGTGAAATTATGGAGAAGGAAGAAGAAATTCATACTAGCTTTGCTGTTGCACCTTATACTGCAAAAATTAGGGCCACAGTGCTTGATAAGTACTTAAGTTGGAAAAGAGTTTAGTTGTATGGTTTGAATACTGTACAAGCTTTCAGGCATCCCCTAGGGGCCATCTCTAAATAGATAAGAAGGGACTACATTTTATTTCTTCTTAAAAATATCTAACCAATTTTTATGTACTATTGTGTTCTTTTCCCTTAGACTTATTTTATATAACAGATTTCCCTACATCTGTGTATCACATCTAATACTGGTTGGTTTTGCTTTTGCTTTTGCTTTTGTGGTACTAGGGATTGAACTGAGGAACTTGTATGTACATACTAGGCAAGCAGTCTACCACAGAACTTTACACCCTAAGCATGTTTTAGTTTTTTTTTCTAATTATACATGTATCTGGGTTTAGCACTATTTTAAAAGAGTCATTTTTATTATTTAACAATAATTGACTACATAGGTCTCTTTTAATTGACAGAACCTAATTAAGTTTTTTATCAGGCTCTTTTTTTCTACTTTGAACATTTTCATTAAGGGGTCCAGAAAGTCTACTGCAATCCTATTTCTAAGACAATGATAAATATTGCTACATCTTGATCAGCTTGGGTTGAGCTGTAGTTGGAAGCTGCAGGTTCAGCTAATACTAAATTACACATTAAGATCATTGGCTATAGGTTTTTATGAGAGCTTTATAGTTTAAAGTAGATTTTTACATGTTAGCTTTGCTGTATGATTTTAATATTCTCTAACAAATAGTCTCATGTTTAGTATTTTAGTAAATCCTCTTGCAAAGGCAAGAGGACTTTATCATATCCTTGCAATGGGAAAGACACTGAGCTCCCTGATTGATGTGATAGAAATCTTACTTTGTAGTCTTGCTTTGGTTCCCTGATAAGTTGAATGTGATTTGTCATTGATGATACAATGTATACCAGAAGTATTATTGTTGTTGTTTGATGTAAAAATAAAGGTGATACTAAATAATCTTTTTCAGTGTTTATGAATAGTTAAATGTTATGATTGTGATTTGATGTGATTTGATCTAAAGGAAAGTAAATTTTACAGTGGAGGATGCCAAAGTATATTGTATAGATGAGCTCCTAAAAATATGTAAATTAGAAATGTAAGAAAGCATAACATTGGTAGTTGGCCTCTATAGGTTTAGCTTTCTGGTATATCTGAATTAGTCCTCTTTATTAGAACTTTTCATACTGACACATATTCTATAATCTTTGGTGTCTAGTACAGAATAGTCACTAGGCACATTAGATATTTAGCACTGAATTTTACATAATTAATACAAATTTAATTAGCCATACACAGTTTGGGGTTACCATATGGGACAACACAGATCAGACTTAATTTGGTTAGGAACAAAAAGAATCAAGAGTTTTTAATCTAACAGTTTTAATCTGCTTCAAGATTTCTAAAAGTGTGTTTTATGTGCAGTGGTAAACAAAATGAAATCATTGAAAATCATTGGAGTGCCTGTTGTTGCAAGTGACATGGATTCAGAGAGACTAATTTCTAGATATTTCTATAGGGTCTGAATATCCACTTAATTAAATTAGGAATGTTAAGTAAGTGGTATAGGTCAAAGTAGAAAATAAAAGTTAAATAATACATTTAATTCTTCATATATGTATTGGATTCCTCTGGGTCATTTCCTATGTTAAGCAGCAGGTTTTTTTTTTTTTTTAAACCTTTGTGCCATAAACTTTTAGGTACGTCTTTGAATCGCCTGTAATCTATGTAAAATATTGTACACGTATACAACCTATTTTTCTGGCATGAGGCTTCCTAGTTTATAGTAAAGGAGAAGTTTGACGTTGCTGGATCGTAAAGTACAGATGACATTAGAGAGACTAGGTAAAAAGAACCTCATACCATTCGAAGTATTCAGACTCTAAGGTAGAAGGAATTAACCAAGAGAAAGACAGGAAATGTTTTTATATCAAGCTATTTAATATTTTTGCTTGTATCAATATCAACCTACCTTCATTTGGATAAATAATTGGATTGAAAGTGATTCTTAATGAAAGATCTGTGAAATAAACTCACATTTCCATTGTCATGGTCATGATTATCAAGGAGAATAAAACTCCTTGGCAGGAATGAACTCACTGACAGCTGTCACTGTTGGTAGTAGTGGTTTTTAACACTTCATCTTTAACTACCAGACCCTAAGCTTTTGGTAAAGTAGCTTAATGATCTATAAGATAGGACCTAAATATGCTAGGAAAACATCTTACATAACGACTGTATCATTTTATATTATGACAAACTATATGAAATTGCTAATATGTGATTATTTGAGCTACAAAAAACAGCACTTCCACATGGTTCAACCAGACACACTTAATAATCCCTTGATGTTTTTTAGTAAAGGACTTTTGGTTTATTTGCTTTTAGAGTGGGTGGAGGGCATCCTATCTACTATCTTTTGTCACTTAACTGTAAAGATAAATATGAATAATATATCTATGAGCTTAGATTGTTTATGACTCTGAAGCAAAATCTAAAAGTCTTTATTCCCTTAGAAAATCCAGGTCTTGCTTTTATCTAGACATCTGTGAGAGGTTTTTGTTGATGAATTCACACAGTAAATGATTATTTATGGTTTCTTCTGTCAGCTTTTAGTTTGGATGCTGAACAGCCTGATTATGATTTGGATTCTGAAGATGAAGTATTTGTGAATAAATTAAAAAAGAAAATGGACATCTGCCCATTGCAATTTGAGGAAATGATTGACCGTCTAGAAAAAGGCAGTGGTCAGCAGGTACAATTCCATTCACATGTAATGTGTGTATGTACTCTTCTGTGTAAATGTCTATATTATGGAAATTGTGTGATACTGAAGCAGGGGCTGAGAGAGCAGGCTTTGGAGTTAAAAAGCATAAATTTGTATGTCATCTCTGCATATTATTAACCTGTTTAATCTTGAGCAATATCTTTAAATTTCTCTGTGCCTCAGTTTCCTCATCCATAAAGTAGATGATAAATTTCATTGGATCACTGAAAATTAGATAAAATAATGATTGTGCTTAAAGCACCTAGCTCAGTGACTAATGTGTATAGGTAAGTTTGCTGTGGTTTAATAATGTTGTAAATTTTATTGTCATTTAAATTGAGAAGTAACAATTTTGAACCCTATATGTTATATGAAAATGACACGGTGGTTTTACATTTAGCCAGTCAGTCTGCAGGAAGCCAAACTACTGCTAAAAGAAGATGATGAACTAATTAGAGAAGTTTATGAATACTGGATTAAAAAGAGAAAAAACTGTCGAGGGCCATCTCTTATTCCATTGGTAAAACAAGAAAAGCGAGATGGTTCCAGCACGAATGATCCTTATGTGGCTTTTAGAAGACGCACTGAAAAAATGCAGACTCGAAAAGTAAGTGACTGTGGATTTTTTAAAAAGAAAATTTCTAGAAAAATTATTTATAGTAATTAATATCTTAATTCTTCAATTTAATTTTTGTTTAAATGTGACTCTTTATAATTATAATGAAAGATATAATTGAAAATAAATTGACCTTAAGATTTATTGTAGAGCTGTTACTGGTATATTTTAATGTTAATCCACTTAAAAATCTTATACAAAATTGATTTTCTGGTGATCCATACTCTATTCTAGTCTCTTTAAATTCCAGTTTAACCCTTCAAATGTGTACGTTTTTAGGTATCAATAACTTGGCTCACAGCACTACTAATTAGCAGTGCTAATTGACATTAAACAAGCAACTTTAATATTTGCAGAATCGCAAAAATGATGAAGCCTCTTATGAAAAAATGCTTAAGCTGCGTCGAGATCTAAGTCGGGCTGTCACTATTCTAGAAATGATAAAAAGAAGAGAAAAGAGTAAAAGGGAGCTATTGCACTTAACACTGGAAATTATGGAAAAGAGGTAAAGTATATTTTAATAGTGTTAGGAAGTATGGTACCAGTAGCATTTTAATTTATTATTAATTTATTTCCTGAGCAATTATCTGTAATTACAGACATGTCTACTTTTAATAATAGAAAGGGTTTAAATGTGTGGTGTGATACTAAGCTTGTATAATTTTACATGTATTCCTGTCTTTATTTTTTTTAAAGTGACTGAGCTCATTAACAGTGAAACGTTATTTTCATATTCAGATATTTCCATTCTGAAATCTCTTTATTTTTTGCTTTCATATTGTGCATAGGGCTTTGAGAGAGAGAACATTTGTGTATTTTGTGGGTTTTGTTTTATTCACTTGATAATACTAATTATATGTATGTACACGCACACACATACATGCGCGTGCACTTCTTAAATAATTGAGTTTTGTTTGTTTTTGTGGTACTGGGGATTGAACCCAGGGCCTTCTGCATGCTAGGCAAGTACTCTTTCTACTAAATAATTGTTTTAAATGTTTTATTAAAAAAATAGAGAGAGAGGAATGCCTCATAAATCTTAACAGTCACATCAGTGAGATACACAACAAAAACTTCAAGCTTGCTGCCATATTTGAGTCCCTATCCGCAAAGAAAATCACTGTTAAATTTCTTGTGATTTCTTTCAGAAAATTAGTTTTTTAGTACAGACAGTTGCAATTAGTAGGAAATTCCTCAACACCATTTTATGCATTAATTTCAACTTCTCCACCAATCTGTCACCAAAATTGTTAAGGTAAAATTCCAAGTTTTGGTTTTTTTCCAGTGTCATTATATGCCAAGGAAGAAACAAAAGGATTATTTAATTTTTAATATTAATAGACATTCAGCAAATAGTTAAGGTTTAACCATACTTAATTATGCCAAGGAAGAAACAAAAGGATTATTTAATTTTTAATATTAATAGACATTCAGCAAATAGTTAAGGTTTAACCATACTTAATTACCTTAAGTCCAATTGATATTTATAATTATATTTCAGGTATTAAAGGTCATAAGGATTTGTACTCACAAAAGTAGCTTTTTTGCACTTTCTTTTCCTCCTAGCTTTATTTAGGTATAATTGACAAATAAAAATCATACATTTTAGTATGTTGATCAGAGGGTATAAAGTTGTAGTCATAAAATGAATAAATTCTGAAGATCTAATGTGCAGAATGGTTAATAACAATGTAAATTTGCTACAAAGAAATCACCCCCCCACACACACACAAAGGTAACACTGTGAGGTGATGGATATGTTAATTAGCTTTGTCGTAGTAATCATTTCACAATATGTATATTTAAAAATAATCAAAACATTGCATGTTTGCATCTACATGGCTTTAAAGTTTGTTTTTTATCATTTCAGGTATAATTTGGGTGACTACAATGGAGAGATCATGTCTGAGGTTATGGCACAGAGACAGCCAATGAAACCTACTTATGCCATCCCCATCATCCCTATTACTAATAGCAGTCAGTTCAAACATCAGGAAGTAATGGATGTGAAGGAGTTTAAAGTTAATAAGGTGATTACACTTTTTGTGATAATAGTATTAGATAATGGGATGATATTTAATCATGAGAATGAGAATAAAAAATAAAAACATAGCTGGGCCCCATGGTGCATACCTGTAATCCCAGTGGCTCAGAAAGCTGAGGTAGGAGGATCAGGAGTTCAAAGCCAGCCTCAGCAAAAGCCATATGCTAAGCAATTCAATGAGACCCTGTCTCTAAATAAAATACAAAATAGGGCTGGGGATGTGGCTCAGGGGTCAAGTGCCCCTCAGTTCAATCTCCAGTACCTACCCCCCCACCACCACCAAAGTAAAAACACATAAAAAACCCTACCATGAAATATGCTGCAAAACTTTATGGCATCTTATTTTTTTAAAAAAGCAGAAATTTGTAATTGAAATTGTATTTTTATTTCGGTTATATTCTTATAAGGGAAGATTTTGTTACTATATCTAATAAAAGGAGTATTTTACTAGTAGTAGGATTATAAGGTGCTGAAGTAATGTAAACAATACAAAGATTTAGGGAGAGATGAAATTTACCTTTTGTGAACACATCTATAAGCAAAATTAAAAAATACAAGTGGTAGTTCAGTTATCTCTTTTTAATAGTTTATAATAAAGGTAGTGGTTTAGAAATAGAAATATTTTGAAAAAATAGAATTTAACCAAATATTCCACAATTTGTGAAGAATAAAATTGGTGAGGGAAAATAAAATTAGTGAAGGGAAACTGAGGGAAATGAAGGCAACTAAGTGGCCCCTTCTTGAAAATTGTGCATCTAGGAAAAGGGTATTTTATGTGATTTTTGTATGAAATTTATCATGAAACTTAAAACTTACCATTCCAGTTCAGTGGGCACATCATAAGCAGTTTTGTTATCTTCCCCATATTGTATGATACCATGTTTTTACTTTACCCCTGAATGTCATCTTGCCATGCCAGTTAGAGTAATGGTTTCTGCATTCTATAATTTTTCCCTCATCGTTTAGAGCAATGCCAGGGACCATTTTATGAAAAAATAATGGACATTTTTATTTTTATTTTTTAAATTTTTTTTAGTTGTTGATGGATCTTTATTTTATTCATTTATTATTTATATGTGGTGCTGAGGATCGAACCTAGTGCCTCAGGCATGCTAGGCAAGCACTCTGCCACTGAGCTACAGCCTCAGCCCCGTTTTTATTTTTAAAAGTGTTGGGAGATTAGTCAGGAGAATAAAGTTATTATTTTTGATAATCTAGAAAGTTGAGGGTTATACAAGAATTTCTCCTTTTACTCATATAAAGATATGATCCATGGACACATTTAAATTTTATGCTTAAACTAAATTTTATGTTCCACTTTTATAATTTATGCCTTTAAAATCAAATGGCTGTTTTTCTACTTTTAGTATTTTAAATCTGTGGTTTCCCCATCTGATTCCAGTGTTAGTTACCTTTCAGTTATATTTTCGGATTAAACCCTTGTAATTATTCTGATATTACTTTTCTATGTGCCAGAAATGTGAGCTCTCTTGAACACTCGAAGGTACTTTAAATTCCTCCAAATTAAGACAGAATTCTTAAAGGGACTGTTTCGTTATCTTGATCATTTTATTATAGGGTGTTGGATCCCAGATTTTATTGAGTAACATCAAGCTTTTGAATTGTTTTTAAGAAAAGTGGTAGCTAATTATGTAGTCATAAATAACTGTTACAAGACACCATTGATAATAACTTTTGAATAATGTTTTGCTTTGCAGTTAGCCTTCAAGTCTTTCCTCTCAGTACAACAGTAGAAATTATAGAAAGATACTTTATAATTTAGTAGTTAACTTTTCTCATTAAACTATAATGACATAAACTACATAAGAATTAACATGAATTCTTAGTATGTTTAAATACCATAAATCTTGCCATGGCCTTTTTCTTCCTAACAAATATAACATTTGCCTGTAATCTTCCTTACCTGTTGCCTACATATCAAATTCATAATTATCCTAACCTTTGCCATCATCTAACATACATATTTATAACATGTACTGTGTTCCGTCCACTTAGTAAGTCTTGCCTGTTTTATTCTGGTGTTTCCCTTATTATTTTTATATCTTTATCCTCTTGCACTGCTCAAAATTGTAACACTCCAGAAAAACTTCATTGTTATTGTTCAGCTAACAAATCCTTACTATTTATTTTTATAATTCCTCAACATTATATTTTTATTTACCGCTTTGTTGTCTGTAGTTTGCTTTGCGTTTAGGTAAAGTTGTTTTCATTACTTTTCCTAGATTGATTTGTTACTGCTTGAGGCTAAGGACTAGATATATACCTGCCCCCAAATTGTCATAGAAAATAAAGAAAAGCTGGGTGCGGTGGCTCACACTGGTAATCCCAGCACTTTGGGAGGCTGAGACAGGAGAATCGCGAGTTCAAAGCCAGCTTTAGCAACGGCGAGTCGCTAGGCAACTCAGGGAGACCCTGTCTCTACATAAAACACAAAAAAAATAGGGCTGGGGATGTGGCTCAGTGGTTGAGTACCCCTGAGTTCAATCCCTGGTACCAAAAAAAAAAAAGATATTTTGTTCACCTGCAACTAAAAAATAAATATTTTAGGGGAGCAAGTGGCAAGTACTAATTGTAAGTGTAGGACTTCAGAAGTTGGAGAACTTGTTCTCTCTTTATACTTTGTTTGAAACAAAATAATTTGCAGGATTATGTTAGGTTGTAGAACACTCATGCTTTCACAGAGACCAACTTCTTTACAACATAAGATGGTCAGACGTAAAAGTTTAATCTTCTGAATATGCATACCTTCATTATAGCAGTAAACTTTTTCTTTAATTTCAAAAAAAACTGCAGTTTTGTAGAACATGGTTTCTAGTATATAATTAATTCACATCTTTGTTGCAGCAAGATAAAACCGATCTTATACGACCGAAACGGAAATACGAAAAGAAGCCCAAAGTCTTACCATCGTCTGCTGCTGCTACTCCTCAACAGACGAGTCCTGCTGCACTGCCAGTCTTTAATGCTAAAGATTTAAATCAGTATGACTTTCCCAGCTCAGATGAAGAACCTCTCTCCCAGGTAAATATAAGAATATCTCTATTAACATAAGGGGGGAATGTGGGAAGTCACATGTTTAACCTGTTTCATTTATTTTATATCTAAAGGTTTTGTCTGGCTCTTCGGAAGCTGAGGAAGAGAATGATCCTGATGGTTCTTTTGCTTTCCGTAGGAAAGCAGGCTGTCAGTACTACGCTGTAAGTTTCAGACTTTATTTGTAAATGACAATCTATTTTCATTTAACTAGTGAAATAAAATAATTTGGACTTTCTTTTAGCCTCACTTAGACCAAACTGGCAACTGGCCTTGGACTAGTCCTAAAGATGGAGGATTAGGGGATGTGCGATACAGATACTGCTTAACTACTCTCACCGTACCCCAAAGGTGTATTGGATTTGCACGAAGACGGGTTGGGCGCGGTGGAAGGTAAGGTATTTCAGCATTCCCTATATAGGGATATTTTAGACAGTGAAGTAATTCAGAGTTTAAAGTGAGACAGTCCTTCTAAACAGCTTACCAGTTACTGTTTGCTGTTCTTAACTGATTTGTTGACTGAAATATTTTTGCCTCTGCTATTCATTTCTTACACAGCCATAGCTCACATAATATATAACTGTAATGAATCTCAAATGGATTTACTTTTCTTCTCAAGATGGAATACCTCAGTTAAATTATCAAGGGATAGAATTCTAAGAAAAGGGAATGGATGAAGACAAATGTAAATAACTCATTATTGCACATATTGTATTAGGCTAAACAAACTATAAAAAAATGTTGGGTTCTGGGAAAAGGGACTTAAATAGGCCCCAAACTGAGTGGTTTGTCTAACCTTTTAACTATAAGAATCCATATGTGACCCAAGGCCTTTATGTGAGTTGTTTGTATTGGGGAAGGAAAGGAATTGCAAAGTCTATAAAAGGAAAAAAAAAAATCTTGGGTTGAAAACCAATTTGAAAAATGGGACCTTAATCAAAAATTGAGATTTTGAGCCTGGTGTGCCTACAATTCCAGCAACTCCAGGTTGAGGCAGGTAGCGTTAGCAACCTAACAAGGCCCTAAGCGACTTAACAAGACCCTGTCTCAAAATAAATTTATAAAAGGAGGTGGGGGTATGGCTAAGGATATGACTCAGTAGTTAAACACACCTGGTTCAATCCCCAGTACCCAAAAAAAGAAAAAATGAGACCTTGGCCTAAAAGACCCAAAAAGCGAAATAATCAACTTTATAGGTTTTAAATACTTAGGATGCTTTTATTCCATTTTTGGAAGTTGAAAAAGAAAGGGAAAATCTTTTCATATAATCTTTGAATTGCTATTTTAAATAAACATTACATGTCTTATTTTTAATAGGGTCTTACTGGACAGAGCTCATTCAGAATATGACAGTATGTTTCGCCATCTGGATTTGGAAATGCTTTCCTCACCACAACATTCTCCAGTCAATCAGTTTGCCAATACCTCAGAAACAAATACCTCGGACAAATCTTTCTCTAAAGACCTCAGTCAGATACTAGTCAATATCAAATCATGTAGATGGCGGCATTTTAGGCCTCGGACACCATCCCTACATGACAGTGACAATGATGAACTCTCCAGTAGAAAATTATATAGGAGTATAAATCGAACAGGAACAGCACAACCCGGGACCCAGACATGCAGTACCTCCACGCAAAGTAAAAGTAGCAGTGGTTCAGCACACTTTGGTATGTTTATTTGTGATATACATTTCTATAACAGTGTTGGGCTTATCCAGTTTTTTGAGTATATGGTCTGTCATAATAAGTACTTACTTGAATCCTATTCAGTCATATTATTACTGTGGTCCCTAGGTATATGTCTTCAATTACCCACACATAGAAAGGTGATTTGTTACTACTAAATGTGTGATAATTGTTTCCTGAATGAAGTCTGTGAACCACGGCATTCATCACTTTCAGTTAATACGAAAAGAAAATGGAGCCTGTGTCTTAACTGTTTTATGCTTGCATACTTCGAGTCTTTTATTTCAGTCTGCTTAAATGTAAAGATGAATAGACAATAGGTATGCATAACTTACATGCTGACACAATAATAATTTAGAAAACTTTATGAGAAACTACATTTTCAGAGAAAAATATTTAGGGGTTATTTTAGTATTTTTAAATATTTTTCACATAATATTGACTTTATTATTATGCCTATATTGTGAAATGTATATACAATAAATGCTCTTTACTTAAAATATTCCTTTAATCTTAGCTTTCTATTTTATTTATTTTTTAAAATAATTTTTAGTTGTAGTTGTCAATGAACCTTTATTTTATTTATTTATATTTATGTGGTTCTGAGGATCAAACCCATTGCCTCACACATGCTAGGTAAGCGCTCTACCGCTGAGCTACCTCCCAGCCCTTAGCTTTCTATTTTAAAGTGCAATTCTGCCTTACTTGAAGCATACAGATTATAGAAATTCACTATTAAAAGCATGTCACTACAAGTTTTTAAGATAATTTAAATGTAAATTTATGAAAGTACTATAAAGGTCTTTATTCCCTAATCATCTGTTAAGGTTGCACTTTATAAATATGAGAATTTGCTCTGTTCTTGAAGGCCTCAAAAAAATGTTCCAAAAACTAACTAACTTGGTGGTTACAAAGAAGTACTTTCATGAGATGGGAGTCTTTCAGCTCATGAGAAAAATAATCACATTCCAGAAATCAACTAGAAGATAAATAATTTTTCTGAGGCCTAACATTATTTATAATTCCATTAATTTTAGTGTCTATCACAAAAAGTCAGTTTTTCTCTGCTGTATAGGCTTAAAAAAAATGAAAAACTTTCCAATATGAAGACTTACATATAATGTAAGTATGGAAATTTTAAAAGTATAAACTTATAATAGTTTCTGATAATTAACCTTTTTGAGCTGTGTAAAATTCTTTGAGACTTCTCAAATAAGCTGTTTCTTCAATCCATATCTTCTTTACCCCCTAAAATAAAGAAATGAAAGTATATCACTATTCTAAAGATTTTATTGTGATCTTTTTTATGTAGGTTATTTTGGGTTCTATTTACATAGGCATATGAATGTCAATTGTAAAACTTCCTTGATTTGTTTGCCAAAGAACATTAAAAATGTGAACATAACCAAAATTAGCTGAAAAAAAAAATTTTAGTAACCTTGTAATTGTTCTTCTTAATTTTTTTTCCTCCAGATATGTAGTATAACTTTTTAAAGATGAATTTATCTATTTTACTTATTGAAAGATGGACATATCTTTTCCTATTGTACTTCGTTTCAGTTTCCTCTTAAATTTTGCCAGGTTTTCCTATATGCTTAGAGAATAGATGCCTATAGACTACTATAGGTTAACAGTATTTGTTCTTTCATATATGAATATTCCAGAGACCTAAAGCTTTTCTTCTTACACTCTAAGTTACATTGCAGTTGTATCTTATGTGTGTTTAACATAAATACACAAGTGAATTCAGCTATAGGCCCCTGGGAGAAAAGAACTAAAATTCAGCAGTTTACATGTTATATAGGATTCTAAAGCATTTCTGCTGAATGGGTTCTCCAGAGCGAGCCTAGAATGGGAGAAGAGAATCTATTTGTTGTTCTCTTACAGTGTCCCTATATGCTACTTCACTCATAGATTAAACATCTCTCCTCTTTCATTATCATTGTAGTTTTAAAATTTTTTTTAGAAGTGTTTTTTATACAACATGGCTCCCAGACAGGAACCAAATTTCTTCATCTGGTACTTAAATCAAAGAAACCCTGATTTGATCTGATGTTAGAAAAAACACTGTATTAGGTTTATTGAAAGAGAAGTTTCCATCAGGACACACTCCAAAGGAATTTTCAAGGCTTAATTTTGACTATACTGACTTACCCATCATATCAGCTACGAACGAGTCCCTTAATATACTTCGCTGCTGCTTAAGCCAAATATGTGGGTTATAATTTTAGTCATCTTTTGATTGTCCAATTATTATAAATATTTATACTTTCGTGATGACACTAGTGATGCCATCTGATCTGACTCCCTTTTAAATAATCATGTTTGAGGTCTTCTTCACTCTCATTTTTAAATAGAAAATTCTAAATGAAGATATCAGTAGTCCATTCATTTTAGTGAAGTGCATAAATTTTAACACATCAACTTTTATAACCTCTGTTTGAACTGCTCAAAATATTTTTTGGCTTGCTTCCCAGTCTTGGCCATTTTGCAGTTATGTAAGCAAAAGGTATGCTGATTACTGGGTGTTAGGTAGCTTCCTAATCCAGGTGTTATTGAGTATTTGGTTCTCTGCATACTATGTAGCAGAATAGCAGTGTTGAGGAACTTGGAAAGACCTCCTGAATGTATATTTAGAATTTCTGTGACTAGGTTTTTGTACTTAAAATACTTTAAAAACAATTAATATGTTATTTGGGCAGTTTCCAGATATAGTTACCTAATTTTTAAAAAAACTTATAATAATACCTTTGAAAATTTAGTGTTTGTTCAGTGACTCAGTATTCATTTATGTGTGTTTGAGTTTGGGGGATATCAAATAACAGCATTAATACCTATTTCATAACTAGAAGGAATTCTTACATAGGAGTCCTGATATAATTCAGAAAAATTGAAAAGATAAAATGTCCTTTAAACCAGAATGATCAAGTTCAGGATTTTAATTCTAGTTTCTAAAGAAATTTCAACTGTAAATAATTTTTCTAAGATCACATATCTATACTAAAGATCTGATTTGTTTCCATAAGTAAAGGGAAGATCTGTGACTAGAATTTTGTTCTAAGTCTCAGTAGGTATAACTTAGTGCAACTTCAGTTTGTAACAAAATTTTAAACTTACTGTGGAAAAGAAACTGTAGATTTGAGCACTAAATATTTTAATTGTTATATTTTGTAATAATGCAGGACCTTAATTGTTACTCCAGTGTTTCAAAATGACATATTTTTTCACAGTAGAAAGTAGATTCAGTGCATAGCATAATGAGCAGAGTGAAGCAGGGCCTGTAGTAAAATGTACTAGTAGTTCCACAGTTGTATAGCAACATTAAAGAATTCTCACACTAAGCAATATTTACTACAAATAATTTTCATTTCCGGTCAACCACAGTCAAATGTTTTCTGGTCTGATTATAGTTTGCCACCAAATGAATGACAACAAACTTTGGGTTTCAAATTGGATTTCTAAAGGGCTGAAAAGGGCTCGTAAATCTTATCAATTCAAGTTCATTAATTATGGGATGTTACTTTAGTAAACTACCTGGATTCATTTCACTTTGTATTCATTTCTTTGAAGTTATCTTTTTCTTGCATTAAAATAATTTTCTGCCTGTGTACTGCTCAAAGAAATTTCTAATTCAGCAGTGTCTTTTAAAATAGGCTTTGGGGGGTTTTGTTTTGTTTTTTGTTTTTGTCTCTAACAAAGTATGCCTTTTTATAATCTAGACTCCATCTTCCCTAACTGAATTTTGAAATTGTTTCTTTCTAAGCACCTGTCACCCTTCCCACCCAACACCTTTTAAGCATTTCAGTAGAGTTGCTCCAGCTATAGGAGTATGAGTACTGAGCAACAGGTGCTGCTGGGCCACACCATGGTTTCCTTTTCTAAAGAGTCAGGTGATTTCACACAAATTCCTACCCAGAAAATTGGTTAGTTAAAGGCTACCTACTAAAACAAAGATGGTTTCTATCTTTGTGAATTTCTAATGAGGGAAAAATTTATCTACTTTCTAGATCAAGTTATTCTAGATTGGGGAAATCTTGGTTAGAAAGTTTGTCCATGTATTGAACCAAAAGATGTCTTTCTTAAATTTAAAACTTACAAGTTTGTGTTTTACCTGTGGAAGCATCTGAGTGAGTATGCTTGCTCTCTAACATCATATTGCTTTCAAATATGAAAGTCCTGGCATGCTTCCTTCCCTAGTCCCAATGCCTGGTTAAATGTCCTCAGCTTTTAATTATAGCCTGCACATGACTCTTCTCCCCTACATAGAGTCTTGTCAGGTGCTGTATATATGATGGTTTTTAAAGCATTTGACTCATTCTGTTGGTACATAAAAAGTTTATTTTTTGAAAGTAATATTAAACCTAAAACAGAATTTTTATCCATTTGTTTTGAAATTAAAAGTCTCAATTGATTTGATGGGATTTTTTTGTTTTTCTCTTCCCCTTCTGTTTGATCTCAGAAGTTTCTTGATCTCTAATATGAGATTATAGGAGAAAATTACCAAAAGTGTCTCTTGATCTCAGTCTTTGTTTGATACTGTGAAACTGTTCTATTTCTAGATTTGGTCATCTGTCTATAATAACCCTATTTGTGTGAATTATATATTTGACCTCCACACCAATATCTGGAGGCAAACATAACAAAATTTTCTACCTTTAATACTTTAGTGAGATATAGGACAGTATGGTCATTTTTGCTTTGCATTCAGCATTTAATTAGATTTTATGGAGGAGGGTACCAGGGATTGAACTCAGGGACACTTTACCACTGAGCCGTATATCCCCAGCCCTGTTTTGTATTTTATTTAGAGACAGGGTCTTACTGAGGGCTTAGCACCTCACTTTTGCTGAGGCTGGCTTTGAATTCTCAATCCTCCTGCCTTAGCTTCCTGAACCGCTGGGATTACAGGCGTGTGCCACCACTCCCAGCTTAATTAGATTTTTGAGTTATAACAACTGAGTACTTCTTGATTTTCTGTAGCCACAATAATATAAAACCTAGTTCAGATCATATTTGCCCAAATTTACTGTTTTACCTTTGTCCAAACTTTTCTACTCATTCACACATCCTTTTGGTTTAGAATTTTATATCTCAGGGGGGAAAAAAAGTAAAATCTTGGCATCTCATAGCTGAAAAGAACCTTAATGATCTCCTAATTTAATCTCTTTCACATTTAAATGAAGATACTGAGTCACAAAATGTTAAATACCTTGCTCAAAAATACTCAGCCAATTATGATGGAGCTGGGTACTACAAATATCTAGGGATCGTGGCCACTAAACCAGTGTTTTTTATTATCTTCCCTACCAGCCTCTGTTGCTGTTTCTTTTAGGTATTTAGCAAAAACATTAGTCAAAATTTTATAGCTAGACTCTATAGACACTATAGCAATATCTAAGAATTGACTAACAGTCATCTAAAATGTTGAGTAACTTGTGCTCTAAATGTTGCTTGCATTTTTATTTCTAAACCCATATTAGGAAGAAGTTAATAGTTGTTTAAAAAAAGAAATTCATCAAATTCTCAAGACACATTAAGATGTTAATTTAAATAGGACAAAAATATTTGGAAGTTTATTCTGATTTCCAAATAATTATCACTAAATTTTTAATTAAAACACACCAGCAGTTTTACGAAAGAATAAACTTGTTATTTGTGTAAATGAAATTTTGTATGAATGTTTTCAGTGAATGCTAAATTACTGTTTTTCTAGATAAGTAAGGACCTGGCCTTCCAGAAAAGTTTCATTTTTTAAAAATTAGACCATTCCTTATCAGAAAAGTCAAGGCTGAGACGACTGATTCAGACTTGGGAAGTTAAAGTGTGAATCTCAAAAACAGTAAAATATCTAATGAATTAAGGATCATTAGGTTTCAGCAATTCGTTTTTATGGATTTTTTTAAGTATAAGGATAAATATAAATACTATATTAATTATGAACATTGTTTCAGGGCAGCATTCATTTTTGTAGATTCTCTTCAAGTTTTGACCCAAACATATCTGTTATATGGAAATGGTCATGTTGATGAAAGTTACTTTTGTCAATATTCATCTAATATCAGTAAGTCTTATAGATTTCAGGTCTGTGAATTATAGTATAGTAGGAAAGGAAGTAATCAA
The DNA here is from genome assembly GCA_028644305.1 of Xerus rutilus. Lineage (NCBI taxonomy): Eukaryota > Metazoa > Chordata > Mammalia > Rodentia > Sciuridae > Xerus > Xerus rutilus. Next base: position 31,869,343 of record CM053410.1, on the reverse strand, counting down.
AGGATAGATTATCAGTTAAACAGATTTGTAGCACAGACACAAAATAAGAAAACCAATAGTAGATTTTTTGGAACAAGAAATTACTTTTTTGCTCTTACAGCCCAAGAATTTAGTTCAGCTCAAGTATAAAAGCCTGGGTAGATACTAATAACTTAGGAGTCTTCCTTGAATTCTATTTCATTATTTTCTGATCCATTCAAAATATTATGGAATTTGTTACCTAAAATTTTCTAGTTGTATCAGATAGAAACAGTATCCTGGGAGATAGAAAAAGATGTTTGAGTTATAAGTGAAAATTCTAAAACTTGATGAAGTGATATTTTAACTAAATTATCAGCAGTTAAACAACAAATTAGGTGAAGTATTTTGAAAACATCAAAATTTAGATTGAGGAAATTTGCATGATTTATAGGTTCCCTGGTACCAGGGATGCATGATAACCTCTTTTTGTTTTGTTTACTCAGACATGGCAGGCTTCTTAAAGAAGCCTTTAAATTCAGATGTATTGTGATTGTATGTGCTTTTTTTTTTTCTTTTTTTAATTGGCAAAAAATTTAAAAAAGAAAAAGGTTTCCTTTTTAAAAACTGCACACACTTTTTTGGGGGGTAATAAATGAACATTTTTTTGTTTGTTTTTTTTAGAACTGAGCTCTCCATAGACAAACATAAGTAGCATAACACAGTGTCTTTCCTCAGACATCATTCTGTACAGTAAATCAACATAAACAACTCCGTTCTTATTGACTGGATTTTTTCCAGGTGGGTTAATTGGGTGGGGAAAATTAATTAACCTTAACATTGGAACCTCTTTTCTTCCTGTTAAACTTAAAAGAATGGGTTCTTTAAAAAAAAAAAAAAAAAAAGGTAATAAACCAACAACCTTACCTTTCATCTAAAGGAAATCTTTGTAATGACTAAAATTAGAAAATATGTAGAAGTTAGTATTTATACACAAAACTATTAGGGATCATCTGAATGCATTGGAAGGTAATATGGATAAAATAGAAACCAAATGGTAATTAGCTTTCTTTTTAATTTCAGTGCAAAGTTGAATTCCAAATCTGTGGATTCAAAAAGCTGATATGACTTTTCTACACTGTCTAGCACAAGCGTCACAGCTTTCAAAAATAATGGCGTTGAAACTTGGGAAGTGAGCAGTTCTCTTTCCTATGTTTATATCAGGAAGCTTAACTTTCTTTTTGTTTAAATAAAAGCCACTCTCATTAAATGTAGTAGCAAAAATGCTGAAATTTCCATTTGGAAGTGATCTTTAACAGGATCATGAGCCTTTATCGAATACTTTAATTTTGCACAAAAATTTTTTAACATTGGATTTATTTTAGTATTGTAAGATATACATACCTTGTACATTTTTATAAAGTGTTTCCTCATTTTATGTTCAGCATTTACAGCCGAACAATACCAGCAACATCAGCAGCAACTGGCACTAATGCAGAAACAGCAGCTTGCACAAATTCAGCAACAGCAAGCAAATAGTAATTCCTCCACCAACACTTCACAGGTGAGGGATTTGTCTGTCTTATGATTATCCCTCATTGTTTCCCACCAGAGTTCATCTCTAATTACCAACTGTTGTCATAGAACCTTGCATCTAACCAGCAGAAAAGTGGCTTTCGCCTGAATATACAGGGTTTAGAAAGAACATTTCAGGTGAGTATGGAAGCTATTGCCTCTGCTCCCTATTTTAAAAAGTAAAATAAAAAGCATAGTTAAATGAAATAGAGACACTGTCTACGAGTCTGACCTATATTCTATTAATGTACCTCTTTAATATATAACCCCACTGAGTTCATTGTCTTAGTAAGACTTTAAAATATTACACCAAAATGATCTCTTATACTCTTGAAAGAGATCACTCATTGGAGCCTAAAGCATGGTAAATATTTGCCATTTAGACACATTTAAGGCTAAAAGGCCGAGATTCAAATCTCTTAAGCATCTTTCAGGAAAACTTCATTGTTAAAAATTCAACAGGCCTCTCAATTTTTAGGTTAAATCATGACATCATCGTTTCTTACCTCCATTTCTTAGGGTTTAGTTATCTTACTATCCCAAAGGTGCCTTTGGTTGTGTGTGGGGGTGTGTGTTAGCTGAACGATGTTTACATATTCATTCATTCATTATGTGTATTTGCAAATCACTGAAATGTTTTAGTGGCATATTTCTTGTCTAGCATTTTGGGTTGGAGGTTGGAACTTTGCTGTTCCCATGTTATAAAAAGGCCTTTTTGGTAATTGACTTGTACATATGTATTATATATTATTGCATAAAATAAAAATTCAAAATTTATAACCCTTGAGTTAGACAAACTTTTCATTCCTTGAATGTATGACTATCAAAAGAGTAAAGAGATTTCAGTGGTTTGCCATTTTTATTTATAATCAAATGGATTTTGGTATACCTTTGCAGCTTTAATATTAACTTGAGACTAATTTATACTGATTAGATTTCTTTTGGATTTTCTTTCTAGGGTTTTGTTTCTAAGACTTTGGATTCTGCTAGTGCTCAATTTGCTGCTTCTGCTTTGATGACATCAGAACAACTGATGGGATTCAAGATGAAGGATGATGTGGTGCTTGGAATTGGGGTGAATGGCGTCCTTCCAGCCTCAGGTAAGGATAAAGACATTTAAAAGTTGACTTTGATTATATTTGTAACATATTTGTAGTATAAGCCACAAAGTTGCATATTGTTCAGACATTTCTTTTCTTTTCTTTTCTTCTCTAGGAGTATATAAGGGCTTACACCTCAGTAGTACTACACCAACAGCACTTGTACATACAAGTTCATCAACAGCAGGTTCAACTTTGTTACAGCCTTCAAATATTACACAGACTTCAGGTTCCCACAGTGCACTGAGTCATCAAGTAACTGCTGCCAATTCTGCAACAACTCAGGTTCTGATTGGGAACAAGATTCGATTAACTGTACCTTCATCAGTTGCCCCTGTAAACGCTATTGCCCCAATAAATGCACGACATATACCTAGGACTTTAAGTGCTGTTCCATCATCTGCCTTAAAGCTGGCTGCCGCAGCAAACTGTCAAGTTTCCAAGGTCCCATCTTCATCCTCTGTAGATTCAGTTGCAAGGTGAGCAGTTGTTTTAAGCCTAAAATTTCTACCTGTTTCTGTTTTCTCTACTCATCCTTTTATGCATTAAAAATGTATAGATGAAGTAGGGCCTGGTGGTATACACCTATAATCCCAGCTAATTGGGAGACTGAGGAAGGAGGATCACAAGTTCAAGACCAGCCTCAGCAAATTAATGAGCATCTGTCTCAAAATAAAAAATTAAAAGGGCTGAGGATGTAGCTCAGTAGTAAAGTGTCCCTGGGTAAAGTGTCCCCCCACTCCCCACCCCAAAAAAAACATGTAGATGATAATTGATTCAGGGACTAAGCACGTGAATGTTGTAGTTGAATATAATAAAGAAATTGAACCAAATGGTATAGGGAATATTGTATATGTGATTTGAGTACCCCTTTCTTAAGATAACAATAGCTTATAATGTTCTCACATTTATTTCTCCTTTGGATATTCTCTTTAAAATGTTCCTTATGTTTATGATTTATTTCCTTAGCTGCTTATGTAAATAGTTAGAATTGACAGAACCTACCACCACTAAAATACTAAACTGCTCTTAGTGATGATTTTAAGAATACACGCCAGATCTGCTTTTAATCAAGCCATTATTTTCTGTGCTCATTTATCTTGAGTTTCAATATTTTGGAATTTTGCTCAGTTTGTTTTAAATATTAATTAAAATCCTGTTGTTTATAAGGTACTAGAGGAGAAACAAATACAAGTGTTTTCAGTTTAATTAGAAAATAAGCTTTAAAGTTTGAAAAGTTAATGTAGAAAAAAAGTGTTCTAGAGGTATCTTAAAGCATATTATATGCTTACCAAATTAGGTGTACAGATGATGAATGTAATTTTAATACAAAGAAATCATTTCACTTCAGGGGAATTCTGTGAATGTTGTACAAAATAGTATCAGGAAAGAAGAAGAAAAAGCATTTTAGTTAGGTGGAGTGGGAAATGAAAATACTAAGTTGGGAAAGTAAGTATTTAGTGGTTAATAAGTAAACTCTTTTTCCTAGAGATTTGGGAAAGGTTAGTGGTTGACATGGAAATGGCAAGGAAAGGCTAGACTGTGGAGCAACTTGAATGCCAGATGGACATTTGACTTCCTCAGCCAGGAGTGGCCCAGAGAAAAGAGCAAAGTTTTACAGTAACAGATTATAGTCTTTAGTTTCCAAACTCACATTAGCCCTGTCTGCTTCTAAATTAAGCAGTAGTCATTGCCTTCTGAATACCAGTTCATTCTTACTGGGTCTAGTCAAAGCTAACCAATTATATTTCTGATACACATACATATATACACACATACGTATATGTATATATGTGTACAAATATACACACATGTATGTATATATAATACATAAAATATGTATATAATCTTTGTTTTTATTGCCATAGAATTGTATAACCATGGAATATTTGCACTATATGGAGCTTTTTATATCCCTGTCCCAATGGAGCACAACTTTTCATTTCTCTGGTTGTACATGATGTAGAGTCACACCACATGTGCAGTCATACGTGCACCTAGGGTAATGATGTTCATTTCATTCCACCATCTTTCCTGCCCCCATATCCCCTCCCCCCCTCACTTCCTTTGCCCAAAGTTCCTCCATTCTCCCCACACCCCCACCGGTCATTATGGATCGGCATCCACTTATCAGAGAGAACATTCAGCCTTTGGATTTTGGAATTAGCTTACTTCATTCAGCATGATATTCTCCAATACCATCCATTTACCTGCAAATGCCATAATTTTATTCTCTCTAAATCCATTGTGTATATGTACCACAGTTTCTTTATCCATTCATCTGTTGAAGGGCATCTATGTTGGTTCCACAGTTTAGCTATTGTGAATTGAGCTACGATTAACATTGATGTGGCTAAGTCACTATAGTATGCTGATTTAAGTCCTTTGGGTTGATTATGGTGATAGTTGGACAACTGTGTGACTATACCAAAAATCAATTCACTGTGCCCTTTAAATGGGTAAATTTGTAACTTATATTTCAATAAATCTGCTTATAAAAAAAGAAAATAAAATATTGAGTGAAACAAAACAAAAAAGTAGGAAAAAGATCCAGCAGATACTCAACCCTTGCAAAATTAGAAAACTAGTATTCTAATCACTAGCTCAGTAGTGATCCCACTCAACAGCATGTATTATTAGGACATTGACTTAAAGTCCTGACATGATAGTCGTGTTTGTTCGTATTTAAACTCTAGTTTTAATATAGGAATAAAGTGAAACTGCTGTTACCTAAACTTGGGAATTTTTTATGTGTTGTTAACATCTAGATTGCTTGGGTCTGTGACAGTTTTAATGGTGATATAGTTGACCAGAGGATTTATAGTTGACATCAGCCTGATTTCTGACTGTATATTCTTGATAATAAACTATAATCATTCATATTCCTTTCTTTGCTTTCTTATCCCAATAATCATTTCTTCTTGTTATTAAAAAAAAAACTTTTTATTGGGAAGATAGTCTTTATCTGTAGCAAATTCTGTAGCAAATAAGTAATCGATTGAATTTTATTTCAACAGGGAAAATCATGAATCAGAAAAGCCAGCACTGAACAACATAGCAGACAATACAGTGGCAATGGAGGTGACGTAGCTTCCTCAGGAGTGGAACTGCAGCCTGGGGACTTGATTAGGTGCTATGCATCAGTAGCATTTTGAATGCAAGGGATGATGGAATGCAGCACATGCGTTTCTGTGGCAGCTGTGGGGACTTAACAGCAATGCTCATCTCTCATGCTTCAATTTTTCTTTTCTTACTGTTAATAGGAAAAAAATCAACATCTGTAAATTAAGAATACAGCAATTATCTGTACAGTACTGCATATTTGTAATACCCTTGTATATATGTTACTTGAATACAGAAATGTTCATTTGTGATGCTTTGCACTTGGGGGTGGGGGGTGGGGGGGAATAAATTGCAACAAAGAGTGTGAGATGTGAGATTGTATAGAGATGAAGTGTCATCACATCATGTGCATGGTGCGGAACCTGCTGTTTTATCTATTTATTGTGCCGTGTTTACAGTTTTTTGTACACTGTACCTTCATTGGTTCCTGTGCTGTAGTAAATGTGTTAGGTAGCTGTGGACTCCTTGGTATTTTGTAAATGGTATAACATAACTTGGTTCCCCTCTGGGTCCTTGAGTTTTCTGTGTATCATGTGAAAAAAATGGTGACATACATACAGAATTTTACAAAAAAAAAAAAAGGCATCAGTTTTTTAAAAATGGGGAATGTACTGTTAAATGGGGATCTTCCTGGTCTACTATCATTAGGACAAGTAACAAGCTAAAAATGAAGTCTCTTGAATCTTCCCATCCCCACTTGGCCCACAGAGCTGTGGGTGGTTTCTGGTACTTAAAGCACTAATGTTATGTTGCTGCTCTACAAACAGCCCAGTAGTCCCATTTCCTTCCACACCAAAAAGTGTTAAATCAAGTATGCAAATGGAGTCCTTACAACTGGAGTTTATGTTGTCTTGCCCTTTTTTTAGCACAAAAAAAATGTACTTTTTTATTGTCGAATTGTTTAAAAGACTTCATTCTTTACTTGTTCTTACAAAAAGGATATAAGGGAGAAGAATGCAGTAATTGCTGTACGTGTATCATCATTCCAGTTTCTAAAAACAGCCAGCCAGCTTTTTTCCTTTTAAGATTCTCCAGAAGGCTGCAAGGCCAGAACCACAAATATCGGGTGCCTTCCTTTGGAAATTTTTGACCTCTCTTCTGTGAAGAGAATGGTACTTAACAGACTACTACTAGTGCTTTGTCAGTACCGAAGTCTGAATGCCCAGTCCAATGGCATACATTATCCTTAAGGTTTTTAATCCCACCTGGAAAAATTGTGATAGAATTCTCACAAAATAAACCCAGGGCATTACATGTTGACAAACTAATGTGTAGTGGTCTTTTGCTTTTATTTTCAACCTGAGAACTTTTGTGTGACTTTGATTATAATCATTCAGTAGTTTGGGGGTGGGGAGTAGAAGTGGGAAGTGATAACTTCAAATTCAGTCATTTCAAAAATTACTGAATGACTGCTATGCTTAGGATTGCTGTAGGTTCAGTAAACAGTGAAAAGAAAAAAATCCCTTCCTCGAAGCTTATAATCTAATTGGAGAAGAGAAATTAATAAAATTTTAAATTATGACAGGTATTAGGAAGTAGTAAAGCAAGGAAGAGAAAAAGCAATGCCACATGAGCTGGAGGTTTCAGTCTCTCATACAGTGGTCAAGAAAGCTCACACGTGTTCTTGACCACAGACACGAAGATAAAATGTTCCAGGCAGAGAAGAAAGTACAAAGATCCAGAGGTAGGAGTGTGCCTTATATACTAAAAGAACAGCAGTAGGTCTCCCATTAGTTATCCAGATATGTCAAGTAAGTAGTAGTACATAAAAGTGGATTTTGTTAGAGAGTTTTACCTGGAAATGAAAACTTGAGAGTCATATTCACAGTGGAAGTTTAGGGCCATGAATGTGGGTGAGATCACCCAAGAGAGTAAGATCAAATCTGAAATATACCTGTTGATGCAGTGTTGTAGAGTTATTACATTTAAGAGGATCCCCTGCCAGAAAGGCATGGATTTCCAACATGGATAACTAATCTTGTTTGTACTGCTCTACAATTTTGAAGAGAAAATATTAAAATTTGCCTTTCACTTCTAGTGGCTAATCAGTATGACAAAATATAAACTGTAAACTGCTGGTTTTAATATGCTCAAGAATAATTGAGATTAGGAGTAAAATTTCTGAAGTGAAACCTCACAGAGAGAATGAAGCCTGGATCCCCAGTCTGTTTAGTGTGCCTGCTGGCAAACAGGCAAATTTACAAATCCATAAGGGAACAAGAAAATGAGTCCACATTGGAACTGAGTGACAGGCAAGTGATAATGAACATACATGTATCTCCTTTTTATTTTTATTTTTTTAGTTATAGGTAGACACAATACTTTTATTTATATGTGGTGCTGAGGATCAAACCCAGTGCATCACACTTGCTAGGCAAGGACTCTACCTCTGAGCCACAACCCCAGCCTTCTCCTACTCTTACTTGACCACACCAACTCAGATGCAGTGAAAGTACAAATTAATATGTATTTCAAAATAAGGAAATTTCCTCAAAACTGAGTTCCAAATTTCCTCATTTTTCACATATTTTGCTGACATATACTTGGCTACCAATGTTATCACAGCCTACACTAAAGAGTTTGTTACAAAAGAAACAGATCATCAGGAAAACCTGATGCCTGGTTGCAACTACCACTTAACTATAGTGTAACAAGCCCTATGCATAATCATCTCATTTAATCCTTATAATAACTCACTTAAGAAGCTACTAGGTTTATCACCGTATTACAGTTGAGATTCATACAAGGTCATAGTGACTGACAGTCCAGGATTTGAATTCAACATCTGCCAGACTCCAAAGGTGCTGCAGTTTTTCTACCATTACTTTGTGGATTATCAAATTGAACATAGCTTCCTTAGTAACCTTCCCTCCCTTTGTGTTCCTGACAAAATAGCTACTAATTCCCTTACCCTGGCATTGTTATGTTTCTGTCCATTTCATGAGCAGAAACCCAAAAATCCTCACCAAAGGAAGGTTTTATACCTTTTATGTTAATACCTTTTACCTAGGTATAAATTTTATTTTTCCAAAAAGCCTACATAAACTTTTCTGAACTACAAATTTAGTTTTTACATGAATATTAATGTATAACATGTTACAGTTAGTAATGCTTAGAAGAGCAGATCTACTTTATATATCATTCTATTTAAGAATTGTTCCAATAAAAGGGTTCTGCTTTTCTTTTTTTTTTCTTTTCTTTTCTTTCTTTTTTTTTTTTTTTTTTTTGGTACCAGGGATTGAACTCAGGGGCACTCGACCACTGAGCCACATCCCCAGCCCTATTTGCCTATTTTGTATTTTATTTAGAGATGGTCTCAGTTGCTTAGTGCCTCGCCATTGCTGAGGCTGGCCTTGAACTCGCGATCCTCCTGTCTCATCCTCCCCAGCTGCTGGGATTACAAGTGTGCGCCACTGCACCTGGCCAAGGGTTGTGCTATTTTTTTAAGTTTGAAAATAACAGCAATAAGGGAGTGAAGAGAAATGGCATATTGATCCCAAAAATGTATTTAACAATGCTGCAGATATTATGAACACACTTGTGATCAAAGTTCCTTCCCGCCTTCATGTAGCTTGCATTTTAGTAGGACATGCACTGAATGATAGACGAGGCAAAATTAAACAAACATATTACAGTTAGAACTAACATATAAAATATCTAACTGAACCATCTCACTTGGGATTTTGAAAATAAATGTAATACTTGTCAAGCCTTGAAAATTATTTATGAAATGCATTATTGAAAGAACTAGATAACAGTTCCAGTATATTCTGAACAAATAGTTGCAAAAGCTAAAAAAAATAAATTCCTCAAAGTTTAATGTGAAATGGTACATTTTTAAAGAGAATCCACTCTTAGAGAATGATCCTTCTCTACATTTGTAGTTTAAAAACCAAGGGAGGGGGCGGCCAGATGTAGTGGAGCATGCCTGTAATCCCAGCCGCTCAGAAGGCTGAGATGGAAGGATTGAGAGTTCAGAGCCAGCCTCGGCAATGGTAAGGCACTAAGCGACTCGGTGAGCCCCTGTCTCAATAAAATACAAAATAGGGCTGGGGATGTGGCTCAGTGGTTGAGTGCCCCCGAGTTCAATCCCTGATAACAACAACAACAAAAATCCAAGGAGGGTGTAAATTATTTAGGATCATTAGTATTAGAGAACATTAGTATTTACCAAAGGCTTTATTTCTGACCACATATATTACTAGTTTCTGACAGTCTTAAAACTACAGAAATACATTTCCTCAGTTCTGGAAGCCAGAAGTTCAGAATTAACGTCACTGAGTTGAAATGAAGTTGTCAAGCAGGGTCACATTCATCCCCTCTGGAGCTTCTAGGGGCAATTTGCTCCTTGCCTTTTCAGCTCCTGGTGGCTGTGTGACTATGTTTGTACATGAATTCATCCCTTAAATCTCTGTCTTCACATCGCCTTCTCTGAATCTCAAAATTCCCTCTGCCTTTCTCCTATGAGGTAATTAGATTACATCAAGGGCCCACCTGGAAATCCACTCTCCTTTACTTTGCTACAGCCCTGCTAACAGCTAATGTTTATTGAAAACTTATTAAACGCCAGTTCTGTCCTCAGATCTTTATATTATCTCCTGTAATTCTCACAATCAAGGCTGTTGTGTATGGTTGTATAGGTTATTCTATTATTGCCTATATGGTCCCATGTAAATGATGTCCTCTGTAATTCACAAATGAAAAACCAGACTCAGGAATCAAGTCTGTGGAAGTACCTGATATATTATACATTTGTTGAATCAGTGTACTATTTGTCTATTCATTCCCCTATTTTTGCTGTTATATTCAAAATATTTTAAATATAGAACCCTTTTTTTTGGAAAGAATTCATATATAGAACATCAGTGTATTGAGTAGATAAAAGGAGATCTGCTCTACTAGACATTAGTAAAAAGTATTATCCTCTCAGCCAAAACAACTAAAAAATTAGATAATAAGAAGGCAGAGAAACAGAACAAATACAGCAAACAGGAAACAGATATGAAGATGGTAGATTTAAATCTAACCTCATTATAATAATATTAAATGTTAATAGTTTAAGCTATCCAATTAAAAGACGGAGATTATCAGATTGGCTAAAAAAGAAACCCCATTTGTGTTAGCTTTTCATCACTATAATCAAAAAACCTAACAAGACCAATTTAAAGGAGAAAAAGTTTGTTTGGGCTCATAGTTTCAGAGGTTCAGTTCGTAGTCATTCAACTTCATAGCTCTGGGCCCAAGGTAAGCCAGAAAGAATATGGCAGAAAAGTATGTCAGAGGGATCCTGCTCAGTTCATGACAACCAGGAAGCAAGGAGAGCACGTGTGCAAGGAGCCCAGAAAAATATGATCCCCAAGGGTACATCCTCAGTGACTTGCTTCCTCCAGTCACACCCCACCTGCCTACCATTACCACCCATTGATCCATTCAAATTATTAATCTATCAAATGGATTAAACCACTGATTAGGATATAGTTCTCATAATCTGATTATTTTACCTCTGCACATTCCTGCATTGTCTCACAGAAGTTTTCAGGGACACCTCATATCTAACATTGCTAGGTTTTGAATGTGGCCCCTCTAAAACTCAGGTGTTGACAAAGTGATAGCATAAATTGTGGGATATTTCACAGGTTATTAGGTCATAAAGGCTTGCTTCTCCCATGAGAATGGGATTAAGACCCTTATAAGAGGTTTCACACAGCATCTGGCTACTTTGTCTGCCCTTCTACCATGTGAAGATACAATACAGCATTCCTCCCAACCAGAGGATGCAGCCCTCACCAGACAACTAAACCTACCAGCATCTTTTTTTGGGGGGGCGGGGTGGGGTTGGGGGTATGACTTTTATTGAACTTATCCACTAGAGTGGAAATAATGTCTCTACAAAACCAAATGTTTGCTACTATAACTTCTGCATCACAATTAAAATCCAAACAGTTTTTTCAAAACAGTTAACTCAATCAAAACCCACTACTTCAGAATCAATAGCTTCTTTGAAGCCACAGTAGCGCTTACATATGGTTAAGACTTGAATGCAGAAATTTGGTTGATTGGAAAACTAACTAAACTTCCAATTTGCTTAAATAGAATTACAAAAAGGTGAAATTGTGTTTTTTCACAGAGATACGGTCCCCTGGAATCACCAACACTGGACAGCTAGCTGTTAAGAGTATTAGAATCCTGAGATAATAAAGGAATCCAGGCATCCTTTAGACAGTCTTCTGCTGTCCTTTCTTCCCAGTTAGATATTTGTGGATATGTGGGATGACACCACTACCAGCAATTGTAGCCTTGATGAGAGAGTCCAATTCTTCATCTCTATGAATAGCAAGCTGCAAGCGAGGAGAGGGGATACATTTTACCTTTAAGTCTTTTGATGCATTTCCTGCCAATTCCAGTACCTCTGCGGCGAGGTGCTCCAGGATGGCTGCGCTATACACTGCGCTATACACAAGGGCAGTCACGCCCACATGTGCATGGCTCTTTGTCCTAGATTTCAGGTGAATATGAATACCGCCCTCTGCAAGCAGGAAACCTCCTTTGTCTTGGCCTTTCTGGAGTCCTTCCCATCCTTGCCACCAGCCATCTGGAATCCTGCTGAAGCTCAAGACAATCAGACAAACAAGGCAGAGACAAGGATAGTCAGACACACAGTGAGATCCCACCACCTACTTCTTTGTCGCACCACGACTCAAACTGCCAAATCTGCCAGCATCTTAATCTTGACTTGTTAGTCTCCAGAACTGTGAAAAATAGATTTCTCTTAAATAAATTATATAGTCTCAAGTACTTTGTAATAGTAGCACAAAATAGACTAAGATTCCTATCTATATGCTGCCTGCAATAAAAGGATGAAAAAAGATATACTACCTTAACACTAATCAAAAGAAATCTAGAGTGGGTATATTGTTGTCAGACAAAGTAGATTTTAAAGCAAGAACATTACTAGGGATTAAAGAAGGTCATTTCATAATGATAAAAGGGTCATTTTATCAAGAAGACATAATGCTAAACGTTTATGCACTTAATTATACAAATTCAAAATATATGAAAAAAATATCCCTAATAGAATTGAAAGGAGAAATAGGCAAATCTCCACTTACAATTGCAAATTCCAATACACTTAACAAATGGAGAGAAAATGAGTGAGGACTCAACAGTATCAACCATTGTGATTTGACATTTATAGAACCTATCCAACAACTGCAGAATATACATTTGCTTGAAATGCACAAGACACAGTAACTAAGACATACTATGGGTCATAATACAAGTCTTAATGAATTTGGAAGGATCTAAATCATACAAAGTATTTTCTCTGAACATGATGAGATTAAATTAGGATTATAAACAGAGGTCTAGAAAATCCTCAAATATTTGGAAACCAAATACAAATTTCTAAATATCACATGAGTAAAAAAAAATCAATAAACATTTTTAATTAATGTAAATTAAAGCACAGTTATCAAAAGTTGTAGAATATAACTAAAATAGTGCTTATAGGAAAATTTGCAGAAAAAAAGAAAAATACAAAAAATAAGAAACTAATGACCTAGATTTCTACCTCCTTAATAAGCTAAAATAAGAAGTGAAAATTAAATCTAAAGTAGAAAAATGGAAACAAGATCAAAATGAACAGGGAAAATTTTTAAAGTAAAATAACAGAGAAAATCAATAAAACCAAAAGGTGGTTCTCTCAGGAGATCATTAAGAATGATACACTTATAGACAGACTAATTAGAATAAAAAGAAAATATAATTTACCAACATTGATAGTACTAGAGGAGATATCACTATAGATTCTACTGAAATTAAAATGATAAGGAGCCCAGTTCCGCACAAGAGTTCCTGTGGAACGGCAGAAGCTGCAGACGGCCCAGATCCGCCCTCAGGGAACTCCACGGTTGTCCAGCCAACGGGAGACCAGGGACTGCTAGTCACTAGCGACTAGGGAGCCCAAATTCAGAGTAAAAGTCCCTCCAGAGAGCCCACTGGAGCCGGCCCCACCCAAGGACGGCCTGGGACAGCCTCAGTTCCGCTCCAGAGATCCTGTGGACCAGCAGGAGCCACAGAGGGCCCAGATCTGCCCTCAGGAAATTCCACGGATGTCCAGCCAACAGGAGACCAGGGACTGCTAGCTGCTAGCCACAGAGGAAGGCACAGCCAGGGTAAGAGTCCCCTGCAGAGATCCCAGCATGAACAGGCCCCACCCAAGTGCGCTCTGGGCCCGCCTCAGTTCCGTTTCAGAGTTCCTGTGGTCAGGCAAGACAGACATCCCAAAACCACTCTTAGGGAATGCCAGGGGTGCCCAATTGAAGGCAGACCAGAGCCTGCTAGCCTCCAGCCCCAGAGGAGCTCACACTAACTGTAAGGGTTGCACACAGACTCTCCAGGTTGTGACCCTGACTAAGTTAGACCTGGGCCCTCCTCCAGTTCGGCTCCAGAGTTCCTGTTCACCAGCAGGAGTGAAAGAAGGGGCAAAACAGCCCTCAGGGGCCACCACAGAAGCCCAACCAAGACCACTCCCACTGCCCTGTAGAGGTACATCCACTACCTCCACTACCAACTTTAGTGGCAGTAGTGCCCATCTGGGGACACTGGGGGAATAGAAGTAGCTCCAAGGTGAGACACAGGTAATCTGGAGTGTCAATACAAGATTATAGGATAGAAGCTGCAATACCTCAGATTGGTATTTCAAGAAAGGAAGATACACAATCAACATGAAAAAACAAGGGAAGAAAGTGCCCCAAATAAATCTGGATACCACTGTAACAGAATCCTTTGACAGCAAAGTTGTTGAAATGTCAGAGAAAGAATTCAGAATGTACATAATTAAAATGATCAGTGAACTAAAGAATGACAAAAGTGAACAATTACAGGCAAAAATTGATCAATCCAACAAAGAAATAGGAGAGCAAATAAAAGTAACCATTGATAATTCTAACAAAGAGATAAAAGAGCAATTACAAGTAGCAAAAGATTACTTTAAGAAAGAGCTAGAGATTGTGAAAAAAAATCAGAAATACTTGAAATGAAGGAAATAATAAACCAAATGAAAAACTCAATAGAAAGCATCACCAGTAGACTAGATCACCTGGAAGACAGAACCTCGGATAATGAAGACAAGACATACAATCTTGAAAATAAACTTGACCATACAGTTAAGATGGTAAAAAAATCATGAACAGAACATAAAAGAAATATGGGAGAGCATCAAAACCAAATATAAGATTTATTGGGATAGAAGAAGGTGCAGAATTTCAAACCAAAGGAATGCACAATCTCTTCAATGAAATAATATCAGAAAATGTCCTAAATATGAAAAATGAAATGGAAAATCAAATACAAGAGGCTTACAGAACACCAAACATACAAAATTTCAACAGATCTACACCAAGGCACATTGTAATGAAAATGCCCAACATACAGAATAAGGATACAATTTTAAAGGCCACAAGAGAGAGGAACCAAATTGCATACAAGGGGAGACCAATTCGTATCTCAGCAGATTTTTCAACCCAGACACTAAATGCCAGGAGGTCATGGAATAACATATTCCAAGCCCTGAAAGACAATGAATGCAAACCAAGAATCCTATATCCAGCAAAATTGAGCTTCAGATTTGATGACAAAATAAAAACCTTCTATGATAAACAAAAGTTAAAAGATTTACAGCAAAAAAGCCTGCACTACACAGCATTCTTGGCAAAATATTCCATGAGGAGGAAAGGATAACCAACAATGGAAATTTATAAAAAGAAGAACTACACTAAAGGAAAGACCATTCAAAAGAGAAAACAACTCAAGGTAAAAACAAAAAAAAACCAAAATGACCAGAATTACAAATCATATCTCAATAATAACCCTGAATGTATATGACCTATATGCACCAATTAAAAAACATAGACTGACAGACTGGGTTAAAAAAAAGAATCAACAATATGCTGTCTGCAAGAGACTTGTCTCACAGGAAAAGGCATCCACAGACTGAAAGTGAAGGGGTGGGAAAAAACATATCACTCACATGGACCCCGCAAACAAGCAGGAGTTTCCATCTTCATATCTAATAAAGTGGACTTCAGAGCAAAGATGGTGAAAAGAGATAAAGAAGGTCATTTCATACTTCTTAAGGGAATCATACATCAACAAGATATAGCAATCATAAATATCTATGCCCCAAATAATGGGGCTTCTACGTATATCAAACAAATCCTTCTGAAATACAAGAATCAAATAGACCACAACACAATAATACTTGGAGACTTTAACACAGCTCTCTCACCATTGGATAGATCTTCCAAACAAAAACTTAGTAAAGAAACCATAGATCTCAATGAAACTATCAATAATTTAGACTTAACAGACATA
>CM053410.1:31787550-31852713 GCA_028644305.1 Xerus rutilus | reverse complement strand
TATGGAGATTCCTTAGAAAACTTGGAATGGAACCACCATTTGAGCCTGCTATCCCACTCCTTGGTCTATAACCAGAAGACTTAGAAACAGCAAACTACAGTGCTGCAGCCACTTCAATGTTTATAGCAGCTCAATTCACAATAGCTAAACTGTGGAACCAACCTAAATGCCCTTCGATAGATGAATGGATAAAGAAACTGTGGTATATATACACAATGGAATATTACTCAGCAATAGAAGAGAATAAAATTATGGCATTTGCAGGTAAATGGATGGAGTTGGAGAATATCATGCTAAATGAAGTAAGCCAGTCTCACAAAACCAAATGCCAAATGTACTCGCTGATAAGTGGATGCTGATACATAATGTGGGGAATGTCATGGGAACAATGGTGGAACACTGTTCACAGAGGTGTAAGTGGGGAGGGGGTATGGGGACAGTAAAGGTGGTGGAATATGATGGTCATCATAGCCCTAACTTTATGTATGACTGCATATATGTTGTGATTGTATACAACTTACAACTAGAGAATTGATATGTTATCCTCTATCTATGTACAATGAATCAAATTGCACTCTGTTATCATGTAAGCCTAAACAGAACAAATAAATAAATTAAATATGGAAAAAATGATAAGGAAATATTTAAAATGTCATGTGATAAATTTGACAAAAATTTTTTCAAAGACAAATTAATATATCTCCATCCAGGAGAAATAGATATTTGTTTTAATTATAAGGGAAAAAAAAACTATAGACCAATATGCCCACAAACATCAGTACAAAAATATCTAAAATTTTTAGCAAACCAATTGCAATGATATATATATCATAACCAAATGAGGATGACATCCAAAATGACTGTCTATTATATATCTAGGCAGCCACAATTATCCCTATGGTTATAAAAGTGTGAATCCAGCTTAGATGGAGCCAGAACTATAGAGACTCTTCATTTGAAGACAAAGAACACAGTTCTATATCAACAGCCAAAGATCATTCAATGAATACTCCAGCATGTGCCAATGTGTGATCAAGCGATAACTGAGGCCCAGGCATATGTGGTTCAAATCCTAGCTACCACTGACTAGGTAGGTATGGGCTTCTGCATGAGTCAAGCTTTCTAAATATCAGTGTCTTCTCTAAAATGAGGACAATAATAATACCTATGTTGTTCATTGTTGGGAGGATTAAATGAAAATAAGCAGGTAAACTACTTATTCAGGCCAATGTTAAAAAACAAACAAACAAACAAAAAACAACCCTGGTGTCTTCCCCCATTAAAGGAATTTCATGCTGGTGAGAAAATGCAGACAGATGGGGATCAAACAAGTAATTCACAACTTAATAGTTATTGTGTTTTGTTTTGTTTTGTTTTGTTTTTGGTACTGGAGATTAAACTCAGGGGCACTCGACCACTGAGCCACATCCTCAGCCCTATTTTGTGTTTTATGTAGAGACAGGGTCTAACTGAGTTGCTTAGTGCCTCGCCATTGCTGAGGCTGGCTTTGAACTGGGCGATTCTCCTGTCTCAGCCTCCCTAAGTGCTGGGATTACAGGCTTGCGCCACCACACCTGGCTAGTTATTGTGTTTTTTGCATCCTGCAACCTGCTCAAAATGGCTCTTGAGAATCAATTGTTAAATTTTTAGGAACTTTACAAACTGGTAAGCAGTCATTTTTTTAAAAGAAGTAAATTATATAAACTTACAGTAAAATAAATCACTAGAAGTCCTAGTCAAAATAATCTGGAAAGAAAAAGAAATAAAAGGCATCCAATTTAAAATAAAAAGGAAAATCATCTGTACTTACTGAGAATGTGATCTTGTATATATAAAACTTAAAAAATTCCAGGGGGTGGGGAGTGGAGAAGCCAGTTAGAACTAATAAATTCAGCAAAGTTGCAAGATACAAAAATACCCAACATGCAAAAAGTCTGTTGTGTTTCTATAATCAAAGAATGAATAATATGAAAAAGAAATAAAAATTTCATTTACAATAGCACCAAAAAAAATAGAGAATAAAATACTTAGGAATAAACTTAACTGAGGACATCATAGAGTTATACACTAAAAACTGCACAACGTTGCTGGAAAAAAATTATGCAACACACAAATAGAAAGATATGTCATGTTCATGAACAACATGAGTCACTGGATGACCTACTATATCATTAAGATGTCAATGCTACCCAAAGCAATCCACAGCTTTAACACAAATTACCAATAATAACTTTTGCAGAAATATAAATAAATCTCAAGGGACACTAAATAGTCAAACAAGCTTAACAAAGAACCAATTTGGAAAACTCACATTTCTAATTTCAAAGCTTACTACAAAGTAATAATCATCAAAAGAGTGTGATAATGGAATAATTTTATATATCTTAAGTAATGTTATTAATAAAATGTTAATAATAATGTCAATAAAATGTTATTTATATGTATATATATAATTATTCCATTATCACACTGTTCTTTCTTATATATAAAAAAGAACTCAAGTTGGATAAAAGATATAAATGTAAAACCAAAAACTATAAAACTCTTAGAAGAAAACATAAGAGGACAGTTTTTTTGGTCTGGCACAATTTCTTAGAAATGAAACCAAAGGCACAGGCAATAAAAGAAAAATAAATTGGACTACATAAAAAAATAAATTTCCATGCATCAAAGGACACAATCAACAGTTAAAAGGCAACTAACAAAAAGGAAGAAGACATTTGCAAATCATATATCTGATAAATGGTTATATCCAGAAGATATAAAGAACGCATAACTCAACATCATCATTAAAAACAAAATAACCCAATTTTTAAAAATGAGCAAAAGACCTTAATAGACATTTATCCAAAGAAGACATAGTAAAAACATATAAAAAGATGCTCAACATTCCTACCAATGGAGAAATAATAATCAAAGCCACAATGAGATACTGCCTCATACCCACTAGGATGGCCACTGTTTTTTAAAGAAGCAAACAAAATGAAGATGAAATAAGTGTTAGCGGGGATGTAGAAAACTGGAACACTTCTATACTATTGGTGGGAGTGTAAAATGGCATCACTGCTATGGAAAATGGTATAGAAGCCACTCAAAAACTTAAAAATAGATTTATCCTAAAAAACAGGTTAGTCCCCCTGCGGGTAGAAGGTGTCAAAGTCAGGGGCCAAGAAACAAAGTTCCTAGGGCTACCTCTGGGAACACTGGGCTGCATGTTTGGCTGCTCCACTACTAGCAAAGGCAGTGGCTTTCCAACTCTGCCCATGGTTACCCTCCAGCCATGCTCAGCCTTCCCATGGTCACTCCACAGCTCTGTTGTGACTCTAGTAGAGCACCATGTGCCAAAGGGTCATCTAAAACTCTGGCTTCCAGCATCAATACCGTGGCTACTTCCTGCAGGAGAACACCAATACCAACGTGGAAGTTGATGATAAGACAAAGCAGTAGCTAGGGAGAGGTCTTTTTTCCCTGATAATATGCCTAATGGTATGGAAGCTGGAGAATGGAGGGTGGCAAATAGTGCCTACTGGATGGTTTTCCAAGGACATTATTACAAGCTGAAGCTCTGGGCAAAACCTGTAACCTGGACCTAATCTCAGTTTGAGCATTCCATTTGAAATACTTGAAGATCCTCTCAGCTGACATAGGATTCACTGTCCCAGTAGAAATGTATGCAACCTGAACTTGATTCACCTCATGTATATGAGATTAATGACACCTGGTGGACTTTTGTACTTCTCTTTTCAGCTCAGCATTCAGTGACATCATGTTGATAGTGTGAAGGGAGCATTTACCCCTAAAGAAATCAGTTAACACACACACACACAAATAGCCTCTTTGGAGAGTTGATTGTTAAAAATTTATCAATATACCACATAGATTTAAATTTGGGTCCTCTCTGCCACTGAACAATGAGCTAATCCCTTTTTTCCCCAAGCACTTATATTCTGTTCACTGGTTTCTTTTTTTTCATTCTTCTTTTGGTACCAGGGATTGAACTCAGGGGTACTCGACCACAGAGCCACATCCCCAGCCCTATTTCATGTTTTATGTAGAGACAGGGTCTCACTGAGTTGCTTAGAACCTCGCCATTGCTAAGGCTGGCTTTGAACTCGCAATTGTCCAGTCTCAGCCTCCCAAAGTGCTGGGATTACAGGCATGCACTACCGTACACAACTTGTTCACTGGCTTCTTTTAGAGTAAAAAGCTTAGAAGAAAGGAAGTGGATTTCCTTTTCATTGCTATGACAAAATACCTGAGAAGAACAACTTAATGGAAAAATATTATTTTGGCTCCTGGTTTCAGAGGTTTCAGTCCATGGTCAGCTGGCTCCATTGCTTTGGGCCTGAGAGAGAGAGACAGAAAATATGAGTGTGTGTGTCCAAGGACAAGAGATACTCTTCTGTAGCATAACCCTAGTTCCTCCAAATAGCCCCCACCTTCTACAATTTCTAGCATCTTCTACTAAAGCCATCATATTTGAATCCATCAGTAGATTTATCCACTGATGAGGTCAGAGCCCTCATGATCCAATCATTTTCCTAAAGCCTCACCTCTGAACATTTCTATGCTGGAGACCAAGCCTTCAACACATGAGCTTTGGGGGGCATTCCAGGTGCAAACGATAAAAGGAAGCAAAAAGGATCACAAAGACCTGGTGGAGGAAGTATATCAAGCCTGCAGTTCTGTGTTGGAATTTTGACATCGCTGCTGCATTGCTCTCAGAACTGTCCTTTCCACCTAGGACAGCTCAGACAAAACCCCTTGTGTAGAAGTCCCCAGGCCTGCCCACTCTGCATCTCCAGGCAAATATTTCTCTTGAATAATTAGCAATAGAAAGGTGGTCCCAAATTGGCAGCTCTGGAATTTATCCTAGTTGGAGGGGGAAAGATCCAGAGCTCGGAGGCCACAGGTGGTAAACCCGTTAATTAAACATTCTAGGACTGTTTTCTCCAAGCATTTGCTCACTGCTAATTTGGTGACTTTAGTCAGCAGTTAATGGGAGGAGGACATCAGGGGTACCCCCTAGTGGCAAACTATGGGAAACTGCAAAACCACATGGCTGTTCAGAAAAGGTGGAAAATGAAAGGATAGGTTAGGTGACAAGGCAAAGGATGAAATGGGACACGTAGTATTGTTTTATGAAGGTGGGTGGGGATTGGGTAGGGATAGACAAGGACTATCTCTAGAATTGTTACTATGTAATTGTAATGCTTCCAAAAGGAGTTTTCAAAAAATAAGACAGTTCCTCCTTGCTTGTTGTTTTATGTTGTGCCTTGCGTGGGTCTGCCTACGAGTTGGGGGTCCTGTGGGACAAGGGTACCAATAGGAAAGACGGAATGGGGTCCTGCAGGATGAGGGTTTGGGATGGTTGGTCCGTGGATTCACTTCACCCAAACTCAATGGCCTGGTAATACTGCTCTGCCGGAGGGAGATGCAGATGCAGAACCCGTTTATTCCAGAAAGTACAACAGCTTATGTTCGGTCCTCAGACCAATCATGGCCCCAAGTTACAAACAATGGGGTACCAGTCTATCAGGCGCACAGTCTGTTAGGTCAGATCAGGGTCCAGGATCGGGGCAGCTACAAAACGGAGCTGCCAGTCAGACGCTGAGGGCACCAGTAGACACGCCTCCTGTCAATCAGCGGATTTTTCCTGACCTATCCAGGAAGGACTCTGGCCTTCTCTTCCTGCCCCCAAGCCCTCCCCTTCCTGACTGGGTCTTTTGAAATTCTCTGTACACTGGAGCCCCAGCGCCATTTCTCCTGGACACACTCTGATGGATGGGAGAATTCAGCCTGAGAGCGTGCATTTCCAATAAAGCCTTGCCAAGCAGCTTTAATTCATCTCTTTCTGGCCATCTAGTCTTTACATAGTCCTTTAGCATAGAATGGGGAAAGAGGGAGGGGAGGGGTTGAAGGTATGTGGAGTGCTCCTACACTTGCTGAAGGAGAGATCCTAGCAGGTGCTTCTAACGCTCTAACAGACACTCTTGGACATGGCTTCTTAAAGCCTGGTCCTCTGATCACTTGTATCAGAATCCCCTGGCATGCTAGTAAATCATCCATTCTCTAACATCACCAAACCCTACAGAATAAGTTTCTCTGGGAGTGAACATGTAAAATAAGCTCCTCAGGTGAGTCTTAAGAACACTGTCTGAGAACCACTTGAATTCAAACAAGTGTAAGCAGTCCAAATTATTGTTGTGATAGGTGTCTTTCACTGAATGCCTCTTGGGAAATCTCTCCCAGATCAGAGATTGAGGTCACAGGACTACTAAATATAATGTGTGATCCTGACTGAATCATGGTCCAGAGAAAGGACATTAGTGGGAAAATTAATGACTAAAGGTTAATAGTGTTGTTTCAATGCCAATTTTCTTGTTTAGATCATTGATCTCTGATTATATCTAGCATGTTAACATTTAGGGAAGCTGGCAGAAGGTTCTCTGGGAATTATTTGCACTATATTTTATGCAACTTTTCCCCTCCTCCTCCTCCTTGTTTTTGTTGTGTGTGTGTGTGTGTGTGTGTGTGCTGGGATTGAATCCAGGGCTTTACCACCAAGCTCCACCCCCAACCCCCTTTCCAACTTTTTTGCACATACAAAATTATTTCAAAATTAAAACTGTTAAACTAAAAGAAAAAAATAAGTCTCCCAATTGGTAAGTACCTGGAAATTTGTTGAGAAAATGCAGACCTCAGCAACACTCCAAGAACACTAATCTAGAATCTGTACTTTAACATGATCCCTGGGTGATTCATAAGCTCATTCTAGTTTGAGAAAGCAAACATTACTCATGTAACTTCATTGATCCTCCAACAGTACTGCAATTCAGGTAGTGTTATCCTCATTTTACTGATGTAAGAACTGAAACTCAGAATTGTCACTTGCTCTATGACCTGTGGACAAATAAGTAGGGCTTATTTGAATCCATAAACATTATGTGTATCTGACACTACAGTCTTTTGTGTTAGTCAGCTTTCCATTACTATAACAAATACCTGAGATAATCAGCTTATAAAGAGAAAAAGGTTAATTATGGCTCACAGTTTCAGAGGTTTCAGTCCATGCTAGGTTGACCCTGTTGCTTTGGGCCTATGGTGAGGCAGCATGTCATTGCAGGGAGTGTGTGGTGGAGCAAGATACTCATCTCATGGCAGCCAGGAAGAAAAGAGAAAGAAAGAGGGACTGAACCCCAATGACCAGAAGATCTCCCATTAGGCTCCACCTCTTAAAGATCCTGCTACTTCCCCAAAGTACCATGGCTGGGGATTAGGCTTTTAACACTGTCTTTTGGAGGATATTTAAGATCCAAACTATAGCAGCTCTTCTCTTAGTTAACATATTATACTGTCTGTGATCTTGCTGCAGATATAAAGTTTACTATTACATGCAAAACTAGGACTTATTTTTATAGATCCTGTTTTCTGGCTTCCTGCCTAAAGGCAGAAAGATGTGTCTGAGAGAACACTGCTTTGTGAGTTCAGAGTCATGGTTCTAGACAGACCCTGCCATTTCACTGTATTCATTGAGTTTTCCTGGGCTTCTCAGGGATTTAGGATCCTTATCTGCAGAATAAATGGCAGGACAGATGCACTGCATACAGAGTTCCATCCAGCTACAGCATCCAGTTCCGTTAACTTCAGGTCACTTTTACCCAGGTTCCACAGATAGTAGGGGCAAATGGAGTAGGGAGATTAGGTCTTTATTATGTGCCTTCATCTAAGCCTACCAAAGTTGATTTTCAGACCCTAAGGAGTAAGTGACATCTCTCTCTCCTTTTCCCTTTTCCCTCTGTGTATCCCAATGCTGCAAGCAGCTGTCTCAAAGTTCCTGACTTTTCCTTTGGGCCAGTAGGACTCTGCTCTTCACTAGATGCCTGGATCAGAAAGACCTAAATCAACAATCACCAAAACCATGTCAGCTGAAGGAGCTTGCAGAGTAGTGCTCCCAGAAATTTGTACAGCTCAATGTGAAACCTGGAGACACAGTGCTTAAGTGATGGAATCGGAGACATGGCTGAAAGCGCCAGTGAGAGATTCTTCCCCAGCCCTCTGGGTGTCATCACACACATATGTTGCTATTCAAAACTAACCCCTGCAGGAACAAGCTGCCAGGTCATTTACAGGATTGCGTAAAGCAGGAGAGGGAAAGCCGTTACAGCCACACCTGATGACACATCAGGCAGCTACTCTGAGATAAGCCCGGTGAAAGATCTGAGCTTCAGGTCAGTTCAGAGAGTTGATCCTTCAGGTTTAGGTGAAAAATTGTCTTCCTCTAAGTCTTTTTGTTGTTGTTGTTGTTGTTGCAACCCTATTATATTTGTGTTGGCAGGAAGGAAGAGAAAGAATGAAGTGAGAACCATAGACAAGTCCTTCAAAACCCAGTCAACTTGGGGGTTGTGGAGACAAAGGCCCCTCAGGGTTTCGCTTCTCTTAGTCAGTTTGCCCTTGGGGTGTGGTTATTGGGAAACTGTATTCTTAAAACTGTGGCTTCCAAAGGGAATGAGAATAGATATTAGAAACACCAGAGTAGCTTTTTAAACACCTACAGCAGCAGTTCTCAAGCTCATTTGTCTAAGAGTCGTGAGAGATGATTTTCACAGGTGCTGGGCAGACTCCAGGAATTTGTGTTTTAAATAAGTATTCAAGCAATTCAGCTGAGACATGTCTGAAGTCCTTTTCAAACTTTAATGAACATTCCTAGGTATTTTGTTAAAATGCAGGTTCTGATTCAGTAAGTCTGGGCTGAGGGTGAAGAGTGTGTATTTCTAACAGACAGAGTATGCTAAAGTTGCTAGTATGAGAGCAGCGTTCCAAGTAGCAGAGTTGCCCGGTCTCAAGTCCATTTCAGTTGTATACCCTGTTGCAAGTGTTTTCTAATATTTTTACAGTTTAAATATGAAGTGTTCTCCCAAAGCTCATGTGTGAGACAATGTAAGAATTTTCAGAGATAAAAATGATTAGATTATAAGAGGTGTGACCTAATAATGGTGATAACTGTAGTTAGGTATGGTATGACAGGAAGAAGTAGGTCACTGAGAGCATACCCTTAAGGTTTATATTTTGTCATTGGTGAACAGAGCTCTCTACATCCTGGGTGTCATGTCCTGAGCTGCTTTCCTCTGCCACAGTCTTCCGCCATGATGTTCGGTCTTACCTCAGGCCCAGAGCTATGGAGGTGGATGACCATGGACTGAACCTCTGAAACTGTGAGCCAAAATAAACTTTTTCTCCCTAAATTGTTCTTGTACAGTCTTTTGGCTACAGCAACACAAAAGTTGACTGAGACATATGTGCTTTGCTGTTATAAGCTTCCTGGGTTATCAAAATGACAGCTTGATGTAGGAAAGATACAACAGTCATTTTGTATATCATTCTTCCTGCTAAAAAAATAAATAAAATATTGTGTGATTGCTTGAGCTTAGATAAAATTGTGGAAGACAACAAAACATAACTAACTCTTGCCAGTCAGCTAAGAATTAGTCTATTTTTGAAAGCTGTGTAAAATTCAATAGAAAGTCTGCTGGGACCAGGTGTTTTCCGGTCTTGGGAGACAAAACTGCTAATTCAGGCTCCAGCTGCAAACACTTTTTTTTTTTTCCCTCACTCTTTCCCTCTCTTAGGGGTGGAGGGGGGGACTTTCAGTGACAGCAGAGTTCCAGATCTCATTTAAAAGAACTTAAAAATGTTCTATGCTTGTTATCTATTGAACCCTGTGCATTCCAAAGCCCCAGTTCAGACAGATGTTTTCATGATGCCTGTGGCAAAGTGATGGACAAGTGGCAGGCTCTTTGGCCTAGAATGATTGTGCAAAACCAGGGTTTCAGAAAACCCATAAGACATTCCTCCTATTATCTTCAACTTAATTTTTCAATTGTGGTAAAATATACAAAACAATATTTACCAATTTGTTCATTTTTCAGTGTAGGGTTCAACGGCATTAAGTATATTCACATTGTTGTGCAGGCACTACCACTACCAACCTTCAGAAATTTTCATTGTCTTAAACCCTCCCCTCCCCCTCAACCCTTGGTAACCACTGTTCTACCTTCTGTTTTTATAAATTTGATTATTCCAGGTTCCTCATACTTAGTTTAGGCAGCTGTAACAAAATACCACAGACATGGATTTTCCAGAGGCTGAAAGTCTGGAGGTTGTGAGTCTGAGAGCAGAGTTCCAGCATAGTAGGTTTCTGGTGAGTGCCCTTTCTGGTTGCAGACTGTTACCTTCTCAGCGTCCCCATATGGCAGAATGCAAGTGAGAGCTCTGTGGTATCTCTTATAAGGACACTAATCCTTACTGGCTCAGGGCCCCACTCTTATGACCTCATTTAAACTTAATTACCTCCATAAAGGCCTTATCATGTTGGGGTTTGAGGCTTGTGTGGGGGACACAATTCAGTCCATAGTATTGTATGAGAGGAATCACACAGCATTTGTCTTTTTTGTTTGACTGATCTCACTTAGTATGTCTTCAGGGCTCATCCAGGTTAAAGGCTGAATAGCATGCATTGGGGATATGTACCACATTTTGTTTCTATTCATTCACGAATGAATGTTTGGGTTGTTTTCACCTTTCGGCTATTCTCAATAGTGCAGCTATGAATATTAGTACATATATATTTGTTTAGGTCCCTGCTCTTAATTCTTGAGTGTATATATCTAGAAGTGAAATTGCTGGATCAAATAGTGATTTTATGTTTAATCTTTTGAGGAACCACAATATATGACTCTTAGTCATAGGCACATATTTGCATGTGGTTCAAAGGTCTCATCACATTACCTCAAACCAGGGCTGATCCTGGTAGAAAAATAAAGGGAGGATTTCATCTTTCCTTATCTGAAATGTGTTCAGCATCTCTAATATTACCTCTGTGATTTAGACCCCTAGCACTGCCATGATGGACCTACTGCCTTTTCCATTCCAAGGATGCTGAGCAGACTCAGGAAAGAATAATCAAATTCCTAGAGGCTGAGAGCTGAGCAGGTGACAAAGATCTGGAACAGGAGTAAGACTTTAAGACTCCAGAAAACAGTCATCTAATTCTGCTGGATGCTCCCCCTGCTGCCAGCTGTGTGCAGGACTTGCTCGGCAGCATTTTAAAGTGGTTGGAATCTATCCCCTGGTCACTTCAAGACCATTAAGGAGACAACTAGTGATCTGCTGGTGGTTTTATTTTGGTTTAAACATGTGTTTCTTATTCGGAATGCAACACAGTAGTACTGTCCCAAAAGCAGAAACCCACAATGAGTTTGAACCAGTGATTCGACTTCTTGCTCCTGTGCACGAGAATATTGTGCAGTGTTGTTCATTGCCAAACCCATCAGCTTTTCCTTTGTTTTTTCCTCTGGATTTCATCTTTCTGAGGAGGGGTTTTCCCTCTCCATGATTGTGTATGTCTTTATCCATTATTTTCTCTAATACTTTTTATCCTTGTTTTCACAGCTCTTTAACCAGTTAGGAATTTGTTTAGTGTGAAGTGAAGATATATTTTCAAATTGATAGCCAAATGTTCTATATGATGTATTGAATGAACAATATTTTCCTCATAGATCTGAAGTACTACCTTTATCACATAATAAATTCCCTCATGTATCTAGATATGAAAATGGGGGAAAGTAGAAGATAGTCCTGTGTGTCCATTCTAATTTGGAAGTTTCAGAATAAATCTTTGGTGTGTGTGTGTGTGTGTGTGTGTGTGTGTGTGTGTGTTTCCTAGCTCTATCTATACAAAGAATCTAAAAACTGCAATTCTCCAGAATACTGAATATATCTAATGCCTAGCTCTTGGTTTCTAAATCCTATTGCTCATTAAAAAGAATTGGAGATCCTTAGAGAAATCAGAAATATTGGCTGATCCCAGAGCCCAAGGCAGGGAAAGTCCAATGTAAACATGAAACATCAATAATTTGTTCCAAGAAAAAGAGAAGAGTTCAAAGGCTAATGAGGTCATGTCAAAAGGAAAGAGAAGCCAGTTTGAGGGAGATTCCACTTGCTAATTTTGAAACATTTGGGCAACAATAAAGCAAGAACCACCAAAATAAATAAGTAAATAGAAAAAAAGAGAAAAGTTATGGATTATAACCCACTAAATTTTCTAAATTCATGAGTACATAATGATAACTATAAAAAGAGAGAAAAGAAAGGAAAAGGATGAATTTTTTTCTTTACTGAATGCCAACTAGTAAAGTAGAAGGAATAATAACATATAAAATCACCACTTTGGAACTCCCCATGTAGTAATAAATATAACCAAAGATTATCAATGGATGCTATAACAATCAGGTAAGAAGTTTAGAAAAAGGATATTCACCTGATTTCAAAAATTGTCCTATAGATTATTACCACAATGATAGGCATTGTTTTATAGTAGATTGTTTAGACACAGCCACTATAATTCCATCCTTGTATTCACTTTCTTTGGCCATGTGATTTCCTGTGGCCAATAGGTCAATAACATACTTGATAGAAGCAGAGACAAGAAAATGTGGTATATTTGTAATTTCTCTCCGGCTGTTGGTAATGCTTCCATTACTGTAGCAACATGCTTAAGCCAGCCTTGTTCAGTTGAGGAATGAACAAAAAAATCCAGAAACTCCAGATATCCAGGTCAAACCAAGCACTGTAACCTAGATATATGAATAAGCCCATCTGAGAACAGCTGAGCCCTCCCAAACCAGCAAGACCATGCAGCTAAAATTGCTGATGTACAGATGTTTGAGCTAACTAAAATGGTGGTTGTTGGAAGTAACTGTATTTGGGGGATGTTTGTTATGCAGCAATGGATGGTTGGTACCAAATGTGTTAAGATGTCATAAAAAAACTCAAAATAAGTGTCATTGACGTTGAGACTTGGGTAGTAAGCAGAGGCTGAAAATGTTGTAAAGAATCTGCAAGTGAAGCTCAAAAACATGGCAAATGAAGTGTAAAGGAAAACAGGGGAGCAAGGAGAAAATTGCTATATAGCAGCAGGAAAAAATGATGACCCATGTTATTCAGCAGCTAACCAATTGGCAGTAATATCTCCTGCATTGACATGAAAGATAAGAAAAAACGCCAAACATAATTTCAGATATGATTAAGGAAGTTTCAAAGCAGAATGTTTAAAGTGTCTATTATCTTCAAGTCATGCATGACAAGGTAAAGAAAACAAGAAATGAGCTAAAATGTGTTTAGAAACACTAGAGGAAATATAAAGGAGCCAGGACTTTCTGGGATGGAAAGTAAAAATATCTATCCATCTTGCAAAAGATTTTCAAGTGAGCAATAATGCCCTGAATATAAAGATCAAATCAAACCTGTGACTTCACTACCTTTTGCTAAGACCTCAGGAATATTTGAGTGACATCTGCAAGATAGCAGAGTAGGACACCCAAGCTTTATTCCTCCCATGTAAAATAACAGTTAGACAGATATCAGTGAACAAAGAAAACTTCTAGGAGAGCTCAGGAGTCCAGTTAAAGAGTTGTAGCAATAGTGGAGGAAAAAAAAAAAGAGAGAGAGAGAGAGAGAATAACTAAAGAAAGGGTAAGAATAGCTTCATTTCGTTCGCATTATCACATCCTGCAGGCTACCACCACTCAGTGCTGAGAGGGAAACCCCTGGCCCATGTTTTCCTCTCAGAAGGAAAAGGAGAGCAGATTGAATAACCAGCTTCGTCAGACTTTTGGGACACTGCCTTTACTACCTTCTTCAGTTCCACTTCACCCAGATCTTCTTTCTGGTAAGATCAACAGTTTGTTTGCTTGCTTGTTTTGTTTTCTTTTGTTTTTGTAGCAGGGATTTAATTCCGAGTCATTTAACCACTGAGCCACATCCCCAGCCCCTTTTTATTTTTTACATCGAGACAGGGTCTCACTTACTACTTAGGGCCTCACTAATTTGCTAAGGCTAGCTTTGAACTTGCCCTCTGCTTCAGCCTCTCAAAGTGCTGGGATTACAGGCATGACTCATCACGCCCAGCTAGCGGAGATATCTATAGGCAGCTAGGAAGAAAGAAGGATTAGTTACTATATCAGCCATGCAGCAGGTACTGCTGCAGTTCCCACTGGCCTGCTCTGTAGGGTACCCCAGCACCCCTTGGCACTGAGGACCTCAATAGCCATGTCAGATGCCATGAACCTCCACTTCACAAGGACAGGCTACTGTACCTCCCTGGAAAAGGAGACACTGTTGGGCTACCTTGGGCTAGCACTGTCACCCCCTATACACACACACACTGCCTGCATCTATGTGCATACCTAAACCTTGGAACCACAGCTGCTCCTCAGTTTTACTCCAGACCCCAGCCTAATGCTACTCATGAGCATCCAAGCCTCAGAAACCAATGCTACTGCCTCAGTTGGCACACCTGTACTTCAAAGACTGGAGTCACTGCTGCGATGTTTAAATCTGTGTTCTGAATCCTAGAGCTACCCACTGAAGAAAAAAGAAAATAGAAAAACCTTAATAAACTTTGCCTCTGAGGATGTCAATAGCTCTTGCTACTGTCCTGGACACCCTCAGCCTTGGCCCTACATTTTGCCAATATTAACCTCAGCTGACACAGCTACATGGAAACTATGGAAACTATTTTGCTGAACTCTCTGTGGTGTCAGCATTGCTACACACCATGCAGCCAGCACCCTTACCCACACCCATAGGTAAAGTTTTTTCCCCACCAAAACCATTCCATAAAGTCTGTAAATGACAACTGTCCCCTCAAATATGCAGACATCAATGAAAAGCTATCAGAAATAAAAACAAGAAAACATGGTATAACCAAAGGTACACAATTTTCATCTTATAGCAAGAAGCTCAGTGAACTACTAGAGACCAGAGATAGATAACTAAATGAAAATTCTAGTGCTGAAAAATACAATGAGAGCTTCAACAACAAACCTGACCAAGCAGAGGAAAGAATTAGGAAATTAAAAACAAAAACTGGATCATTTGAAATTATCCAGTGAGAGAAGCAAAAAGAAAATGAAAAAGGGTGAAATAAACCTATATGACTTGTAATACACAGAACAGTACATACTTTGTGAGAGTCCCAGAATGATCAGAGAAAGAGAAAAAAACAGAATGTTTATCTCAAGGAACAATGATAGAAAACATCTTAAAACTAGGATGGGAAATGAATACCCAGATCCAGGATTCCCAAGAACCCCAGCTAGACTGAAAATCAAGAGATCCTCTTCAAGACACATTAGAGCCTAATTGTCTAAAGTCAAGAACAAAAGATATCAAATCAAGGTAACCAATGTTCTATCTCCTTATCACTACTTTGCATTTTGAGCCTTTGAGCTCCCCTCTGCTAGTTATTCATAAAATATATAATAGGTTATTGTGAACTATAATCAACCCACTGTTCTATAGAACGCTAGGATTTATTACTTCTATCTAACTCTGCTAAATAAAAAACTCGAACAAATATTGAGTCATAGAGGAACTCAAGGGAGAATTTAAAGGGCATTTTGAAACAAATGAAGATGAAAACACAACACAACAAAACTTGTGGGATGCAGCAAAAGCAGTACTAAGAGAAAAGTTGATAGCAATAAACACCACATTAAAAAAGAAAGATCTCAAGCAACATAACTCTATACCTCAAAGAACTAGAAAGAGAACAACAGACTAAGACCAAAGTTTTCAGAATAGAGAAAAAACATTGATTAGAGAGCAGAAATAAATCAGATAGAGAATGAAAAATTAAAAAATCAATAAAGAGTTGGGTTTTTGAAAAGATAAAACTGACAAACCTTTTGCTAGACTAAAAAAAAGAGAAGACTCAAGTTTTTAAATATCAGAAATAAAAGACACTACAATAAATGCATCAGAAATAAAAAGAAACATAAGCTTTATTTTTTCCAAGTTGGGCAAGGCAGAATGGCCTCCACAAAGATGGTGGTGAGAAGAGTCATTCTGCCACTCATGAGGTAGTGACCTGAGAACACATCATTGACATCCACAAGCACAGCCATGGAGTGGGCTTCAAAATGTGTGCCTTCAGTCACTCAAAGAGATCTAGAAACTTTCCATGAAGGAGATTGGGACTCCAGATATATCCATTGACACCAGGCTTAACAAAGCTTTCTGGGCCAAAGCAATAAGAAATTTTATCCATGTATGATTGTCCAGAAAACATAATTAGCCTGAAGATTCACCAAATAAATTCTATACTTGGTAACCAATTTCCCTGTTACTAGGTTTGGAAATCTATAAACAGCATGGATGAAAACTAACTGTTCATTATCACATAAATTTTGACTGATTAAAAAAAAGGATAATGTCGAGACCCATCCGTGGGCTGTGTGTGGACTACATGGCACATCACAGCCTAGTGAACAGGAGAATCTGGTATCTGGGAACTTCCAGTAGACATTGCCTCTGGCTGACTGCCCAGACATATTGTGAGCCCTATTCAAGCTCTGCCAAAGGTCCCACACAGCACTGGAGATGTGCTGACCTGCAGTACCTGTATAGCCCCCCTGAGATGGGTGTTACCTGCCAAGATGCCAATCAACATGCTGACTGCAAGACATCAGGAAGCAAGACTCTGCCCCTGAAACCTTATCCCTGCCTTTGATGTACTCTCTTAAATAAACCACAGGAGCCATTTTCTAATTGTTTAGCTCTAGCTCCTGTGTGGGCTGGACCTATCAGGCACTCCCCTTCAAAACTATCTTTTCTGACTTTGTCTTTTGTTCTTCACTAATTATTCTAGACTTTAATTTCTTAGGTGGCTTACATCCTCCTGAGCAGGAAGAAGAACCCCTAACAAGGTTGTGGATGCCTCCCCATAGGATAAGAGACTAACTTGAGAATTACATGACAACAAACTGGGTAACCTAGATTAAATGGATAAATTCTGAGAAACAACCTTCCAAAAGTGAGTCAAGAAGAAACAGAAAACTTAAACAGATCAATAACAAATAAGGAGGCTGAATTATGTATGTATTTATTTATTATTTATTTGCTTGTTTGTTCAATTGTTTATTTGTACCAGAGATGGAACACCACAAGTCCTCACACATGCTAGGCAAGAGCTCTACCACTAAGCCATATCTCCAAACTTTTTATTTTTTATTTCAAGTCAGGGTCTAACAAAGCTGCCCAGACTTGCCCTACTTGTGGTCCTACTTGTGATCCTACTGCCTCAGCATGCTGAAAAGCTGAGATTACTGACATGCTACATCACATCTAGCTAGGAGATTGAATTATTAAAAAAGAAAAAGAAAAAAAGAAAAAAACTTCCAATAAAGAAAATCTGAGGACCAGATGGCTTCATGGATGAATTCCACCAAACATTAAAATTTAATACCACACCTTCTTAAACTTTTCCAAAATATATAATGAAAGGTTCATGCCAAACTGGACACAACACACTCCACATAACCAAGAGATCTTTATTCAAAGGAGGGCACTGGCCGAGAGACAGAGTGTGCCAGGCAGTGACCTTTTGTATACCTTAGGAAGAGGGAAGAGGAGGTTGGTAAGGTATCTCTGGGTTTGCATTGTGTTGGTTACCAATTGGTCCCGACAGCCCACCCAATGTTACATAGGTCTGATGTCACTATGAGGAGTTGAAAGTCAGTGCCCATGGGGTATTGAAAGCTAAGAGTTATGGCAGGACCTGTGCTTAGCCCTACATTCCTTCATTTTTGGCTTTCTAAAAGTGGGAGTGGGGATGGCAATGTCTTCTGGCTACTTCCTGCTGTATAGGGGTGGCAGATGGGGAGAGGAAAAGGAGGAGTCAGGCCTGGTGGATCCGTGCCCTGAATAAGAGGATTTCCTATGGGATGAATTCCTGAAAGGTGCCTTGTAGCCATAGGTTGATCAAGCATTTGGGCCATTCATCCAGGGTAAAAATGGCGGGAGTAACCAGGCATCCTCCTGTAGAACCTTAATGAAGATTGTGAGGTGGCTCATGGACATACATTAAGAGTTGGTAGTCTCTGAGAAGGAAGTGCCCATTGTAGAAGAGAGGTAGAGAAAATCCCATTAGTCCATTTATTCCTCGAGATGCATAAAACTGTGCAGCCAGGTCATGGAGGCAGTTGAGGTTTTCCTCCACAGTCCAGATTCATTAACATAATAACAACATTCTTCTTTCAGGAATAGGCATGTTCCTCCTTTGTCTGCTGTTAGGAGATCTAGGGCTTGACAGTTCTGTAATAAAACTTGGGCAAGAGATGTTATTTGCCGTTGTAGGGAGGCAAGAGAGGCAGCCAATGCCTCTACTGCTTCCTGAAGTTGTTGTTTAAGCTTCTGAGTAGTGGTTACTGCATAACCAAGGCCTCCTGCCCCCAGCCTGGAGGCAGCAAGTGAGGAGGCCAGGGTAAGCCCAACTACTACTGGTAGAAAGATGGCCTGTCTTGCCCTGGAAAGGGAGGTGGTAACAAGCCATGTTAATTCAGCCTTGCTATACAGAGTTAACCGAGGAACCAAAGTGGAGGGAACACAAAAGGTGAAGGGCATGCTGAGGCTTAGATTGTTGTTAGGACACCATTGCACCAGAAAAAGAACCCCAGCAGAGCAAAGGTTGGGGAAAGAGATTCGAATGATGTGGTCATGGGGAGCCGAACCAGAGGAAGTGTAGCAGCAGGAGAAATTCCCTGATGAGTTATGAAAAAGAGGTACTTCCTCAAAGGCCAGAGAGAGGGGCCCTAGGGGTTGACTTGAGATACTGAGAAAAAAAATCAATGGGAATCGCAGTTAAAGGAGTATGATCCAAACCTGCACAGATGAAACAGTCTGAAATGTTATCAACTTTGGATAAATTGAGAAGCTGAAGGCACTGACATATCAGGGCCATCCATGAAAAAGGGCCAGCTTTAGGATGGACAACTGCATCTAGCTGGTGTTGGAGTTCTTTCTCTTGCTCCTGGATGGTTATGTGAATTTGAGGGAACACTTGTATATAAGTTTTCCAGATTTTGATCAATCTCTCATTAGGAAATATAAGGGCTGAGGATTTGTCCCCATAGCAAAGCTGGAGAGGACAAAGCATGTAAACATAGTATTTAATTTTTAATGTAACAGGTGTCTAATTTTAATATGTAGTTAAGCTAGTTAATATCATCTGATTTTGTAAAATATCTTTTTATTGGCATGACCTCTGTTTAGTAGAAATCCCTTTATTTTTGTTACTTAGGGATAGATGATTATACTAGCCAACATTAAGCCTACCTTGAGGCCATAAACTGACTAAAACTTTTGACTCGGGCAGTTTCTCTTGATAGTTATCACACATTTCTAAGAATCTCTCCTTTGTAGCCTCCAGTCTTATTTATTTTGGGGGGTTAATGTAAGTATGTTACATTAAACTATTTTTTAAATGCCTAGGAACCGCTGTGTTTTGGTTTAACTATTTTGATAGGTGTTTAAGATGAAACAGGTCAAATTGACTTTTGTTCCTATATATTGTTAGGAGTCACCTGACTTCCCATGGGAGTCACTCTTAAGGAACTTCAGAGCAGCTTCTTAGCTCTGCTAATGCCATTTGCGCTAGGATGGGTTGAGGTCTTGCTGACCATGTGGCTTTCCTTGGAAGCATAAGGGAGGTCTCCCTTTTCCAATGACCCTCCTCTTCATAGTATGGCACTGAATATCGGCTTTAGTTCTCCAGTGGTCTCATTAATCTCCCTGATTGGGAGGTTATGTGGCCCAGAGTTGTAAAGCTCTTTAGAGAAGTTCTCTTGTTCCTTGGATTCAGGCTGACTCAGAGGGCAAGAGCCAAATACTGGTTTTCTTGGCCCTTTTAATTTAACTTTTATTTTTAAGTCTTGATCTTAAACATCCAGTAAGCCAATCTCACCAGTCTTAAAGTAAGGGTACTAGGCTTTAACTTCAATGTCTATCTGTCCTATAAGTGATGGTTTATTTATCTTAAATTAACCTGGGTTGTTTTTCCTTGAAGCAACACCTCTGTAAAACATTAACAGGCAATAGTCATAGAATTTTAAGAAAAATACAAAATAAAATTAACAAGTTTAGTTTGTGTAATAGCTATCTTGAATTTGGCTGAGTTATACATTATATCCCTGTTTGAGATCCTGGTAATCTTTACAACAAAATCAATCCTTTACATATACTTTAAATCAACTGGAATCTGGCCTACTTTGAAGTTATTGTAACATATAGTGAACTGGGAGACACAGCCTTATCTCAGGTAAGGCAGGGATCCTCACAAATCTTAAAGTGTTTTAGTTCTGAAGTTGATCTTTTTTTCTTAAATAAAATCTTACAAAGTTTATATATATTGTTTCCTGAGTCCATATGAATGTTAGTTAACATAATATGATATTACATTTAAAACATAAATTAAAGAAAGACTAAGAGGGCTTTTAACTTTACTTTTGTGTGGAAAATTGGCAAAATGTTTTCATGTCTCACAATATTAAACTTTAAATATATTAGCCCTCATTTACTTAAAAAATATATTTAAATTTTACTCCAATGTAAAAAGTAACATAAAACTTTATCTTATTGATAACAGGTTCAGTTATAGAACACTAAATGATATAAATAAGTCCTCAATAAAATTTGTTATCCTTATAACAAATCCTTATAAGTCTAAAATTACCGTACAACTTTATTCTGGAGAATACCAGCCTGATATAATGCTCTTTAAAAACTTCTACTTTAAAGACTTGTATAACTGGAAGATAAGAACATATTTAATATAAAAACAGGACTAATAGCACCATTATTACATCGATGTTATTAACCAAGTTTAGCTCTCAAAGAAAAATCTAGACTCTGTAACACAGTACAGTACTCCAAAATAACAGTTGTTGTTTAACCACTGTTGTATAAACCTTAATTTCTCTGAGACTTAGTTTCCCCAACTGATAAAACCTGACAAATACAAGAAAATTATCTTGATAAGAGCAAAACAATGTCTCAGGCTTTGTTTTATACCAGTACATTAAATTTTAAATAAATTTGTACTAATTATAGTCAATTTAATCACAAACATAACCTTTTTGAAATTTAGAATTACATTTGTTTACCTTTTCATGAAAACACAATGTTCAAGAATATACAATTATACTTGTTGTGCTTTAAACTTAGTAATTTTGTTTTTAGTAATTTTAAATCATTTGTTTAAATTTACCATTTATGAAAACATCAAAAATGTTACCCTATGGAATTCAAAGGAGTTAAAAGTATTTGATGTTAGATTTAACAGCTAGCATTTTAACTGTGAATTAATTGTATGTCTAACAAACACATTTGAGTAATCCAATGTCAAATCTAATTTGCTTATTTTTTTATTATAGAAATCAAGTTATTAGACAAGTGGATTTAACAGTATTAGCCATTTCTCCCTTATTGAAGAAAAGTCCTAGAAACAATGGATATTAGACATTTTATAGACATTAACATTTTATTAGTTCTCTGACTACCTAGAAAGACTCATGAGTTAATTTTTAAAGACACCTTTACTTTCATCTGTTTACTCAATTTAAATCAAAACTTTTAAAATCACATGAATTAAAGGTACTTAGAACCATTTTTTAGATTTTAATTCATGAGCACTTATTATCTATGCCAATTTTGATATCAAATACATGATATATGGACATACACACATATAGACATACAGCACATAACACAAGTGTGCACACATAACACAATAGCAAAGGCCTTGTAGCTTCCTGCAGGTGAATTTCCACTGCAATGTTAGATGTTTAAAAACTCCATTGAATAAACATAAGACTGATCAGAAAAACATTTACCTCGATGTGTAGGATTAAAATCATGACCTCAAAAAATACATAGAACTTAAGAAAAAGCAAGAGTCTTAGAAAAGATGACGCGGCTGATAACTGTTTATATTTTGGTTAAGACTAGTCAAATAAAAGACACTTTTTTCTTTTTTTAGATACATTGAGTATATCTGAGCACAGAAACAAGTAACAGGGAGATTTTAAACTGGCTTGTGAAGGCTTACTATGCAAATAAAGGGAATCTGGATGTTTTCTTACTAATCATCCCCAGTCTTTCAGCCTTACAGTCTGGATGGCTAATGTCTGGTCGGTGGGGAAGGGAAAGGGTTGTATCAGTGGAAGAGGAGAGCAGAAAAATTGTAATTGCAGGGTGGGGCTCATCTGCCTGGTTGAAGTCTGTGAAGGAAGGGTTCTGGGGAGGGAGGTCAGGTTTTCAAGTTAAAAGGACGTGTTGCGGTTTACAGGAAATGCAGAGGGAGGGATTAGAATGTAAAAGGGAAAAAGCCTGAATATATGAGATCCCTGTCCATTTTTCCCGATGGCTTACAGAAGTTGTATAGATCCCTGAGTAAGGTGGGATCAAGACAAACCATAGGGGGCCAGGTGTGACCATTGTCTAATTTATAGGCAGGTCAATCTTGGGTACAGAGTTTAATGAGTTTTTTTCCATTTTATGTCAGGAGGAGGCTCAAGGTAGAGAAATTTTCAAGGGAACACTGAAGGGGAGAGTCTGCCGGGAGAGAAGATTCATTCCCCATGATTAAGGTCAGGGTAACTGGAGTCAGCTGAAAATGGGCATCCCCAATTTCAGTGGTCCAGAGAGGCAAAAAAGACAACTGGAACAAGTTGAGTCATCACCCAAAACACTGGTGTCAGGGGCCCAAGATGCCAAAAGTTGCAGATCGCCTGGTGCTGGGTTTTTCAGGAGTGAGATCAATCTGGATGGAGGAAACCTTAATGGGGTGGAGATTCTCCCAGTCAGAATAGGATATAAGGAAGAAGAGAAGATCAGAAGGAATGGAGGAAAAGGGAGGTTGGGGAGTGTAGGGACATCTTAAGAAGGGGACGAACAGAGGGGTCCACCATGACCATAAAGATTGAGGTGGGATGTCATCCCCCTCTCACAACTGCCAGAAGCCATTGGACCATCAGTGGCTGGACATCCTTAGGGACCCACTGTGGGAGTCTGCCCATTTGAGGGGTGACTCACCGAAGATGTATGGATGTGAGTCTGGCGATTGGGAAGAATGGACAAAGGTGTGGTCTCAAGTTTGGGATGAGGGGCCTTGATAGGGAGGCTCACCCTCACCTGAGTCAAAGCACCAATGAAAGGTTCACACTGAACTGGACACAACACACTCCATGTAACCAAGAGATCTTTATTTGAAGGAGGGTGATGGCAGAGAGAGTGAGCGTTCCAGGAAGTGGCCTTTTATATACTTTAGGAAGGGGAAAGAGGGAGTTGATAAGGTATCTCTGGGTTTGCATCGTGTCGGTTACTGATTGGTCCTGACAACCCATCCAGTGTGGCATAGGTCTGATGTCACTATAAGAAGTTGAAAGTCAGGGCCCATGGGAAATTGAAAGCTAGGAGTTAAGGGGGGCATGTGCTTAGCCCTATATATAAGATTTCCAAACTTATTTTATGAGGTCAACCAGACACAGACACTACAGGAAGAAAAAACAGGCCAATATATCCCTGATGAACATACATGCAAACATATGCAATAAATACTAGCAAATCAGATTTAACAATACAGTCAAAGAATCATGCACCATTCTCAAGTGGGATTTATACCTGGGATGCAGGAATAGTCCAACATTGGTAAGTCAATCAATTATAAAAATGAAAGGACAAAAAGCAATATGACCCTATACACAGGTGCAGAAAAAGCATTTGCAAAGTTCAAAAGTCATTTATGATTAAAAATCTCAACAATATAGATATAGAAGGAATTTATCTCAACATGGCAAGAGCCATATATGAAAAGCATGCAACTAACATAATCAGTGGGGGGAAATGAAAAACTTTTCAGTTTTCACTACAAAGATCTGGTATTAGACAACAGTGCCTTGCCACTGTTTTCAACATACTGCTCAAAGTCCTAGCCAGAGCGATTAAACAAAAACCAAACAGCAAAGAAAAAAAGAAAAAGAAAGAAAGAGGAGGCCCCAAATCTGAAAGGAAGATGTACATTTATTTCAATTTACACATGACATAATCCTATTTGTAGAAAAGTCTAAAACTCAATAACAAAAACTGTTAAATCAATAAATAAATTCAGTAAGGTTGTAGGGTACAAAAGCAACATATAAAAGTCAATTGAATCTTTGTACACAAAGAACTACCCAAAAAAAGAAAGAATAGAAACCAAGAAAATGTCATTAATAGTAGCAACAAAAAAATAGCAAAGCACTTAGAAATAAACCTAACCAAAGGAGCAAAAGACTTATAAATTACAAATTATAAAATGTTGATGAAATAAATTAAGACAGATAAATGGAAAGCCATTGTATGTTCATGGATTAGAAGAAATAATATTTTTAAAATGTTCATACTGTCCAAAGTAATTGCATTCTTTATAGAAATAGAAAAAACAATTCTAAAATTCATATTAAAGCACAAAGACCCTGAACAGCCAGAACAATCTTGAGAAAGAAGAACAAAGTTGGAGGCATTACACTCCCTGACTTCAAAATATATTACAAAGCTACAATAACCAAAACAGTATGGTGCTGGCAGAAAAATAAACATATAGACAAATGGAACAAAATAAAGAGCCCAGAAATAAGTACACATGTTTACACACTCAATTAATCTTCAATAAGGGTGCCAGGAACACACAATGGTAAAGGATATCTCTTTAATTAATGACGTTGGAAAGACTGTCCACATGCAGATGAATGAAACTGGACACTCTTCATACAATATACAAAAATCAACTCAAAATAGATTAAATATTTAAATATAAGACTTGAAACCATAAAACTACCAGAAAAAAATACAGGGAAAATTCTTGGCATTAGTTGGGCATTTTTTTTTAACGTAACACCAAAAGCACAGATAACAGAAAAAAGGGTATACAGAAAGGGTGCAGTCCTAAACAAACAAACAAACAAAAGTATCTGAATAGCAAAAGAGACAGTTGACAGAATGAAAAGGAAAACTGCAAACCATATGTCTGACAAGGGGTTGAAATCCAAAATATATAAGAAATTCATGCAACTTATTAAAAAATGTTACAAATTGGACAAAGGATCCAAATAAACATTTCTCAAAATAAGACATACAAATAACTGGCAGATTTTTGAGGAAAATTTACTCAATCTTACTAATCATCAGGGAAATGCTACCAAAATCCCAAGAGACACCACCTTACACCTGATAGAATAGCTGTTATCAGAAAGATGAAAGATAGCAACAGTTTGAGAGAATGCAGAGAAAAAGAAACCCTTGTACACCGTTAGTAGGAATGTAAATTGGTACAATAATTCTAAGTCAAATAATTGAGATGCAGGAAGACACATATTGCATGATCTTACTTACATGTGGATTCTAAAAAAGTCGAATTCAGGGCTGGGGATGTAGCTTGGTGGTATAGCGTTTGCCTAGCATGTGCAAGGCCCTGGGTTCAATCCCCAGCATTGGAAAAACAAAAGTCAAATTTATAGAATTAGAGAGTTCTATAAATGATTTATAAAATTCTATAAATCACCAATTTATAAAATTGTTGATTATCAGGGATTGGGAGGAGTAGAATATGTGGAGAGGGTGGTTAAGGAGCAGGGTGGTTAAGATAAGTTATGGAAATCTAATGTACAACAATGTGGCTATAGTCAACAATATTACATAATTTTAATTTGCTTAAAAATAGATCTTAAGGGTTCTCAACACACATAGGTAACTATATAAAGTTATGATGTTACTTAGCTTGATTGTGGTCAATATTTCACAATGTCTGCATATATCAAATTATCAAGTTGTATACCTTACAAATACATACAATTTTTAGTTGAAAACTGTCAATAAAGTTGAGGGCAAAATGATCACAGGAAGATATAAAGTAGTGTGTGGTAGATAATCTCATTTGGACAAAAGAGATTGTCAGACTTTTCATGAATAAAGTTTTATGAATATAATTATATCTCATTTTTGATTTAATTTTTGCAGCCTGATTGAGCATGTTTCCATATGTGTACTTGTCATTGTGATTCCTATGAAATGCTTTCATTTCTTATCACTTTGGAGAAGGGAATATTCTCCAAGAGAACATAGTGAGCTGGCAAGTTACCAGGTCCTATGTGGTAAGTCTGTTCCAGCTTGCTAAACCTGCAGAACTATTTGGAAACTTTATCTCAGCTCACTTGGGCCATCATTATCTCTAAGCTTCAAGGATGCAGTCCAGCTGTGTATTAGGAATGCTCACAGCCATCCTGATCAGGAAGTTAAATCATAAGTCATGGGAGACTCATACTGAACTCAGTAAACTCTCCCCTGTTCAGATTTAATTCCATTCCCCTGCCCACTCACACAATATCTTCCATATTCACTCCTGTGCTTGCTCTCCTAATTCCTTCTGGCACATATCACCCAAATCCTGCAGGTTTGGCGGGTAAGGAGGATAATCCACTTTTATCTCATTCCAGAGACGATGCTTTGCTTTCCTGTTCAGATCTTTCTAAGAACCAAATGTGTTTATATGTCTAGAAAGCAATGAGGATAAACAAAAGCAGATTTTGAGATGGATAAGCATCATCTTGCAACATGTTTCAGGTGAGAACTTAGCATGGTCTCCAGGCAGTGGGAGTCTGTGGCAAGAGCTAATCCTGTTGGTCAGCATGTTTATACTCTGGTATTCTATTGTTTTCAAGTGTATCCACCTAACTGTCCCCAGGCCACATCCCAGAGTCCTGACTTCAGCAAAGGAGACTTTGCAGGTGAGGGAGGGTGCACAGGTACACACACGTGCCGGCATCAAACCTAAGGTCTTCCATAGGTTAGATGAATACTACCACTGAACCACATCCCAATCTGCAAAGGAGACTTTACAGCGCTTGAATCCAGTTTCCCATGTAACTCCGTCACCCTTACAAATTTTGGACATGATTTTAAATGTAACCTTTAGCCACCAAGTAAGTAGTGATACTTAGGGGGAAATATCACAATATGGGCAAAGAACAAATATCAGAATGACCACAGCAGAATTCTCATCCAAAACAGTAGAAGCTAGAAGATAATGGGACACAATTTCTGCATTCTTGGAGCTAGAGTTTTATACTAAAAGAAAATGTCTTTCAAAGTCGAAGGTGAAATAAAGAATTTTCAGATAAACAAAAAACTTCAGTAATTAATCAGTAACAGATTTCTGCTTACAAGAAATGTTGAAAACAATTCTTTAGACCAAACCAAAAAAAAAAAAAATTCCACATGGAAATTTGGATGTAAACAAAGAAATGAGTAGTAGCACAGGTTATGGCAAATATATGACTAAACATAAAATACTTTTTTCTTAATTTTAATTTACCTAAGAGACAACTGGGAATAGTGATATACAGATATAGCTCTATTCAGGTACAGAGCTTACCTAGTACACTATGACCTTGAGTTCAATCCCCAGCACTGCCAAGAGAAAAAAAAAAGATAATTGAGTGTTTCTAGCAGAAACAGTAACAACCATATTTAGGGGGTATAACATGTAGATATAAAATACATAAAAATAGTATAAAAGACAAAGGGCAAACAAATATGCTGTTGGAAGGTTC
The DNA here is from genome assembly GCA_028644305.1 of Xerus rutilus. Taxonomy (NCBI): domain Eukaryota; kingdom Metazoa; phylum Chordata; class Mammalia; order Rodentia; family Sciuridae; genus Xerus; species Xerus rutilus. Next base: position 31,825,228 of record CM053410.1, on the reverse strand, counting down.
TTGCACATTATGTGAAGTGATATACTATTAGCTGATAAGTGATAAGTTTTAGCTGTAAATCCCAGAGCACCACTTAAAAAAATAAAGAGGGATATCACTAGTAAATCAATGATGAAGATAAAATTATATTGTAAGTAATACTCAATCCAAAAGCAATCAATCAAAGAGGGATATCTCTAGAGGAGAGAACTAGAAACAACAGAATGATGACAGATTTAAACACAGCCACACTGATAATTGCATCAAATATAAATTGTTAAGCACTCCGATTAAAAGACAAAGGTTATCAAATTGGATTAAAAATCAAGATCTGGCAATGTGCTGACTATAAGAAAGTGACATTAAATTCAAAGGCCCAGATTATTTGAATGTGAAAGGATAGGTAAATATACAGAAAGAAAAAGCTAATCAAAAAGACGATGGGAGTGTCCAGATTAGTATCAGACAAAATAGGAGAGAGAATATGGAATGTTACTATGTATAAAGTGTCACATTTCATAATGAACTTAATCAAGGAAGCAGAATAATTCTAAAATTGTCTATACCTACAAGAGAGTTCCAAAATACATAAAGGAAAAGCTGACAGAACTGAAATGATAAATGGGCAAACTCTCCATCATAATTGGAAATTTTCACATTCTTCTCTGAACAAGTACAAAACCAACAAATCTAAACTATCACTAAAGACATTAAAGACTTGAATAATGCTGTCAACTAACATGCCCCAATTAACATTTATATAACACTATACCACAAAACAGTGCATAAAACTATGAGTACACATTCAAGTATACATAGAAATTAGATCAAGAGAGATTATATTCTGGGCCATAATATAATCCTCCATAGTCAGGTGCGTTGGCGCATGCCTATAATCCCAGCAGTTTGGGAGGCTGAGAAAGGAGAATCAGGAGTTCAAAGCCAGCCTTAGCAACAATGAGGCGCTAAGCAACTCAGTGAGATCTTATCTCTAAATAAAACACAAAATAGGGCTGGGGATTTGGCTCAGTGGTCAAGTACCCCTGAGTACCAAAATAATAATAATAATAATTCCTCCACAAATTTGAAGGAAAGAAATCAAAGTATGTTTTCTGATTGTGGGATGTAGGTAGAGTTGTGTTTACAGGGAACTTTACAACACTAAATTCTTATATTAGAAAAGAAGAAAGATCTAAAATTAGTAATCTGGGCTGGGGACATAGCTCAGTGATAGAGCACTTGTGTAGCACATACAAGGCCCTGGGCTTGATCTCTAGCACTACCAATAATAATAGTAAAATAAAAAAAATAATAAAATCAGTAATCTAAGCTCCCATGTTAAGAAACTTTAAAAAGCAGAGCAAATTAAGCCCAAAATAAGCTAAGCAAAAGAAAGGAAATACTAAAGATAATGGTGAAAACCAATACATGGAAAATAGAAAAGCAGCAGGAAGAAAACTCCAATAAAATAAAAAGCAACTCTTTGAGACCAAAAAAACTGATTAACCTGACCAAGGGCAGGTCACTACTTTCAGGAATGAAAGAAAATACACTTCTAAAGATTTTTAAAGTCATTACAAAAATAATAAGGGAATATACGCAAATTTATGCCAATAAATTTGACAAGTTCAATAAAATGAAGATTCCTTGAAAGACAGAAACTATCAAAGCTCATTCAAGAAGAGAGACCCTGAATAGCTCTGTGTCTATTGCAAACATTGAATGCATGGCTAAAAAGCTTTCTACAAAGAAAACTCCAGGCCTAGAAAACTGAAGTTGCCCAAATCTTCCTCTGATTTTATTTTCACAAGTTGAAATCCTAAGATTGGGAAGAATATCAGTGATCATGAAGAAAGTTCATGTTTGGGAACATGGAAAAAGAGATCCTCAGCAAGGAAGACATTCCTCCATGCTGGAAAAATGAAAGCAATGGGCTGTGCATCCCAGAACAGAGGGCATCTGGGCCCAATTCCTTAGCAGGCCAGAGAAGCAGCACACTCCTGGGTAGACAAGCCTACTCTGAGACACACAGGATCAAAGGAAGCCTGGGCAAGTCCAACATATGAAGGCAACCGGGATACTTCAGAGAGTGGCGAGGGCTGAAAAGGCCACTGAACAGGAATAATGGATCTCTTAGGGCACACCCATGACTTGAGACCCAGACACATTCTACTCATACTTTGAAAATTTGTCACAAGCCCCAAGAACCTTGACACAAGCTTAAAAATGGCTGCAATTTATTTTTACCTGTTTGGTAGGAATAGCACTCAGACAAAAAAAAAAAGTTTAAAAAATAAAGAAAATATTTCTTATATCCCTGAGATCATAGGCTAAGAGTATAAAAACCAAGAAAAATACATAAAACAATATCAAAGAGAATCAGGATAAGGAAAAATACATACCCTGTATTTGTGTATTCATGCACTGTGTGGTGTATGTGTGTATGTGTGTGGTGCTGGGAATTGAACCCAGGTGATATTGGATCAACTTTGACAACAGATATCTCATGAATAGAAAGAATAATCTGGTCAATACACAGATTTTACCATGGAAGTAGAAAAAAGAAAGGAACTAGTTATTTATACAGATGGAAACAGAAATAAGCTACTAAAAGAAAAATGCACTACTTTTAAAGAATAAGCCAGAGGCCCATCTGAGGACAGCCCTCTGCCATTTAAGCAATGCATAAATGGTAACCCTGGATCACATTTTTACTTAGCATCAAAGACTTCATGATTTCTGCAAATTCTAAGGAATATGTATTTTATGGCCACGTGGAATGACTGAACAAACCACTCACTAGCATCTCCCCTTCTAGAATTGTTCTCTGCTCTCTGCTCTTGTATTAGATACTTTGCATTACTATGACAAAATACCCTACATAATCAACTTATAAAGAGAAAGGCTTTTATCAGCTCAGTTTTGAATTTTCCAGTCTATGTTCAGTTGGCCCCTTTGCTTTGGGCCTGTGGTAAGGCAGCACATCATGGTGGAAACGTGTTCTGACCCAAATTACCACCTCATCAGCCAAGAAGCAAAGAATAGGCTGGAATACCAAAAGCTCCTTCAAGAGCACACATTCAATGACCCACTAGGCCCCACATGCCAGAGGTCCCACCACCCTCAGTCATGCCACCCTGGGACAAAGACTTTAACATGTGGGCCTTTATAAATAAATAATTAGTTTATTTGTTCTAATTAGTTATACATGATAGCAGAATGCATTTCAATTCATAGCATACATTTCTCATTTCTCTGGTTGTACATGACATATGGGCCTTTGATGTATAAACAAACTACAGCAACCCTATATTGTAACATGCTTATAATGATATGTATCTACACCTGTACACACCTCCTTTCACTGGCCCCTCCCTTAAGAAGAAGTGATCCTCCTCCACCTAAGGTTAATCCATCCTTTTGTGCTTGGGATCCACGTCCTTATATCCTCGGGCACTGATTTTCAAGCAATCCCTCTTCAACCTCTCCCTTTCTGTTGGTCGGTTTCTTTTCTTAAATAAATGTACATTTCTTAAATCTTAGAGGCTGGTGGAGGAGGGGTGCTAAATCTTTTCTTTCACAGCAACTTCTTCTTCACCTCTCTAACATACTTAAAGAAAAGGCAGACAGTAAAACAGTATGTCTTTGAATGAATGCTCTCTTTCTGGTCCCCAAAACCTAGCCAAGTAAAGAAAATAATGAGAGCAAGCCTGGAATGGAACATCTAGATATGTATCTTGAAGGACACTGACTTTCTCTTATAAAAACTGGGAAATAGGATCAATATTATTGTAGAAATATATTTTCTTACATGTATGCTAGGACAGTTGTTCCTTGAGATGCTGGTCATACAAGCAAACTAACACCTGTCATCCCAGTGACTCAGGAAGCTGAGGCAGAAGGATCTCAAGTTCAAAGCCAGCCTCAGCAACTTAGCAGGCCCTAAGCAACTTAGCAAGACCCTGTCTCAAAATAAAAAATAAAACAGGCTGGGGATGTGGCTCAGTGGTTAAGCACCCCTAGGTTCAATCTCTGGCACCAAAAAAAGAAAAAAGCAAACAAAGCAAGCTAATGCTACAGTCTGACATGGAAAACCCCGCTCTCAGTGGTGACTGGGGCAGAACGGAGGGCACTGTGGAAAGGATTCTTGTTACTCATCCAGCTGGCCACCACCAGATGAAACTGAAATGCCATGAAGGAGAAGAGGCACCACTTGGTGAAGCACCTTGAGGAATGGAGGTGCCATCTGTTCAGCCTAATGCCACTGAACTATCCTTGGAGAAGTCCCTGATCTCTTGTGTTCCTTGATAAATCGTATGTATTACACACTGTCTCTGGATACTTTTTTTTGCCTTTCAGCAACCTGCCCAACTGCCCAGGAACAACTGGGCTGTGGACCTGACAATCTCTATTGACTCTTTGTTAATGGTAAAATTTATGACTATTTCTGATGACGAAAACTATGTTTTTACTTCAGAACCACTTTTAAATTAGCCAGAATTAAATTGCCTGCCTTAATCTCCCTAATTTAGCTATAGGTATCAAGTGTATCAAGCTCAGCATTAAGCCCTCAAAAAAGGACAAAAGGCCAATCTGTGGAAATCGTGAACAAAAAACTGGCCCCCATTTCCTCCCCCTGTTCCCAAAGGCCAACACTGTCATAATCTGGGCATTCTGCCCTCAGGATTGGTTTGCCTGGTGACAGTCGGGGGTTTTAATGGCTCTTTTTGAGATAATCGAGAGGTAAGGAGGTCAAAAGGGTGGAAGTAGGAAGAATGTCATTGAAATATTTCTTTTTTTGTTTGTTTGTTTAATTAAAAATTTTAATAAAATGAATATTTAAATTGCAGTTATGGTTTTCTTTTTAAAAAATTTATTTATTTATTCTGTTTAGGTTTACATGATAGCAGAGTGCATTTTGATTCATTGTACACGGATGGAGCACAACTTTTCATTTCTCTGGTTTTATGAAATATTTATTTTTAAAAATTCTCCCACTGCTGATTTCAGCCCATCCCTCTTAAGAGTTGTCATTTCAGCTTTAATAAGCTTAGTTCCTCCTAAACTAAGTTAGAGGAATAGGAAAAGGTAAGTACTACTGCCTTAATTACTTTATCTTATTTGCTCATAATCAGTAATAATTAGGAATCAAGACATTCTTTTGGTGAAGTCTCATAAACTATCCAAAATCACATCTCTAACCCCTTTTGTTGTCATCTCTCTCTGGCCGCAGCTAGGAAATGTTCTTAATTTTTGAGGGCACATGGGATTGGATTGTGCCAGGATAGTCCAGGATAATCTTCCACCTCAAGACCCAAACTTTAATCACATCTGCAAATGTCCCTACATCCAGATAAGGTTCACAGTTTCTGGAGATTAGCACATGGATATCTTCATGGGTCCATGATTCTATGTACTACAAACGATACATTTGAAGCCCTCAGTAACTATATCTTCCACCATAATTTTTTACAATTGTGAAAGTTTAACACAGTGGACACAGATCACTAGTGGGAACTGATAGGTTGATGGTCACTTGCTGAGTGCATACAGGGTTGAAGTCCAGAGAACTTGTTGCATCTGTTCAAGCTATCATCCCAGATCATGGTCTATATACTGGTAGAAACAGAGAAACTGAGCCTGAAGATAAATGCAGCTGCATAAGTTATTAAATTTATCTATTTTACTAGAATCATCCCCAGTTTTTCTTCTAGCTGCTGGCATTAATGACAATTTAATCTCCTAATATCCATTCCAAATCATGAAGAGAAAGTCACTCTGAGAGAAACTTATTCTCTGAGTTGATATACATGACCATATGACTTTGCAAGTTAGCCTCACCCTCAGATATATTTGCTTATTGAACAACTTGAATTTATTCCTATAAAGCATGGTCCTCAGGCAAGACAGAGTGTACACAATAGCCATAAAACTAGACAAAGAGGCACTTAATTGTGATGTGCTTGATACCATTTGTTAACTGAAACAACTGATTTTATACTCTGCCAAAAATTTTGCTTAGAAAATTTCAAACTAAAAAAAGAACTCAAAGAACTTAAAAATGTATTTTAATGGGCATGTTCCAATCCCATTGGCAGCCTCAAGTGAATAGGAATTCTTTTTCCATCATTTTAGGTGGACACAGGACAAATTCTGGCAATCTATTCAGATGCTTCTTTTAACGAAAGTTCATTGAACCATCTGTTTTATCACTTTGGTTAGTAAATGCCAAGAGAGTAAATTATACATTATTCCCTCTCAAATTATGAATGCACATGAATTAAAATTTTTGGTACAAGTTTGCATCAAAACTAACACATTCTCATTAATGTAGACCCTCATAATTTTTTCCTAAGTTACATGAAACTAAGCTGAAATCTTAACTGATCTTAAATACTTTAGTTCTCATTGGAGAACACTTTGGCAAATTATTCTATTGCTTACATTTGATGATTTACTTTATTTTCATTTATGGCAAGTGATACCAGTTTTCCACACATGGTAGAAAGAAAAACTTTTCTTTGAAAATACATTTATATTAGTATAAGTGGACCAAATTAAAGAAAATAGTGTACATTGAAATTTGGGGAACTCTGACATAAAATGTTTGCATAAGTGCCTGGCAACAGTATGCTGGAAGGTAGACAGCATTTTAAAAAAACACTTTCATTTATTTTTTAGTTAAATTATTGTGAAATTTGACATTTACATTTAACTTGCAATTTAAATACATTTAATGGTTAGATATTGCCTGCCCACAACACTCCCTGGGAATTCAAACATGAAGATGAATGAAACATCCCTTGTTTTCACAGAGCTTTCCTTCTGGTGGAGAAAGATATACTAACATCAGTAATAATATGACTTTCTATTATGGAACTATGTTTTGCTGTTGAAGCAGAAGAGAGGACCCTCTAGGAATATAAGACAGGGCCAGGAAATTCTTTTCTTTTTTTTCATTTTTTTTTTTTTTTTGCAACTAGGGATTAAATTCAGGGGTGCTTAACCACTGAGCCACATCCCCAGCACCCCCTTTACTTTTTGTTTTTTAATTTTGAGGCAAGGTCTCACTAAGTTGCTTATGGCCTCGCTCAGTTCTGAAGCTGGCTTTGGACCTGCAATCCTCCTGCCTCAGACTCCTGAGTCACTGAGATTATAGGCATGCACCACCACACCCAGATGGGTCATTTCTTTATGGAGTAAAGCAATTGAGATGAAATGTGAAAGGTGAATGTTATGTCAGAACAGGGTCCAAGATGTCCAATTAAAGGGACCAGTCAGGGCAGTTGCAGTCAGCAGCTGCGAAAAGGAGCGGCTAGCCAGATGCTGACAGTCACCAGTAGACACGCCTCCTGTCAATCAGCGGGTTTTCCTGACCTATCCAGGAAGGACTCTGACCTTCTCTACCTGGCCCCAAGCCCTCCCCTTCCTGACTGGGCCTTTCAAATTCTCCCTACACCAGAGCCCCAGTGCCATTCTCCCGGACGCACTCTGATGGACGGGAGGATTCGGCCCGAGAGCGTGTATTTTTAATAAAGCCTTGCCGAGCGGCTTTAATTCATCTCCTTCTGGTCGTCTAGTCTTTACATAATGGTGCCGAAACCCGGGAGGGTTTTGAACCTCCCCCGTACTGGGGTCGAGGTAAGCCCTCCGGACCGGGAGAACTCCTGAGCCGCTCTCCATCTCCCCTCACCCAGACCGACAAAGTGAGGTAGGCTGCAGAGCCGCATATGCAGTAGTCACCGCTGCCTCAGTCTTATAAGCCAGCTGCCTTCCTGAGGGAACCACGTCTCAAAAGGCTAAACTTTTTGCACTCATCAGAGCTCTCACCCTATCCAAAGATAAGCAAGTTAACATTTACACAGACTCCAAATATGCTTTCCTAATTGCTCATTCTCATGCAGCTATTTGGAAGGAGCGTGGATTCTTGACCACAAAAGGGTCACCAGTGGTCAATGCCTCTCTAATCTCCAAACTCTTAGAGGTGCTGCAACTGCCCTCACGAGTGGCTATCATACACTGCAGAGGACATCAGAATTCCTCTGACCCCATAGCTATGGGCAACAACAAGGCAGACTCTATAGTGCAAGGATTAACAGCCAATCCTCAACAGCACCTATCCTATTTCTGTCCACCGCTACTAAACCCAATTATACCCCACAGGAACAACAGGACCTGATAACCCAAAGTGGTCATCTTGGGGGAGAAGGCTAGATCTTCCTGAAGGATCAGATTTCCCTCCCCAAACAGCAAGCTTATGGTTTATTGATAGACATTCATAACTCTCTTCATATTGGTCCCAAACCCCTTTTTCAGTTTTTACATTTACACAGACTCTTCTACTTCCCAGGAATGAGAACTACTCTCCAGTAGGTCCACTCTGCTTGTTCCATCTGCTCTACTGTGTCCCCACAAGGAGGCATCAAATCCAAACTCCCCACGCACGAGATGAGAGGTCACCAACCAGGCTGGCAGATTGACTTCACTATATGCCTAGGCACAAAAAGCTTTGCTACCTACTCACTATGGTTGATACTTTTATAGTTGGATAAAATACATCTGATCAGCAGGGGAACTTAGGCAGATGTAAAGTAACCTCCTTTTTTTTCTCCTTGAGCTAAGGTAAAGCGGTAAGCTTGGGGAGAGGGGCTGCTGCAAGGCAGGCAACTCAGACACGGAGCTGCCCGTCTGAGTGGCACGAAGGCAGTGAGAAATGCAGAGAGGCAAGGCAGGCGGGCTCCGTTCAATGCCTCGTCTCTGCCCTCTGGCGCTGGGACTGAGGCTGGCTTTGTTCTCTCCGGTGGGAAACTGCTGGGGAACTGCCTCGGCTTTAGAGAGGGGAGGGTCCCAAATGGTATGGGGGAGGTTTGTCTGGGTAGGGAGTGGACGGGATGGCAGTCACATGAGGAAGGAGATAAAGGAGTAAATGGGAAAGGGGGCTTTTAGCGAGAAGAACTTGAGAGGACAGAACAGATGGGAAAGAAGGGAGGGGCAAGAGTGCATTTTCCAATAAAGCCTCAATGAAAGGAATTTCTGTCCATTTCCCCATCCGGTGACAAAAATTAGCCAAATCAGTGAGGATTTGAAAACCAGAAGTTCCCTCTGGAGGCCATTTTGATCCATTGTCTAAGCCATACTGAGGCCAGACTACAGTGAAAAGGAGGATCAGATGCTCATGGTGTAGGTCCTCAGCAAATCCTAGCTCCTCAAAATTGCAATACAGACAGCCCAAAGGAGTTGTGGGGTCTGGAGAAGAGTTGGCATTTCCCATGACTTCTCGGCATTCACGGAAGTGGGCGGGAAAGGAAAAAGGCGTCCCTAAATCTGTTCAAGTCCACCCGAAAATGGGGGGCCAAGCAAGGGGCTCAAGCATCCTTGTAAACTCCTTGGGGCCCAAACAGAATTGGGTGGCTCACAAGGACTGGAGATGTCTCTCCAATCCCAGCGGCCTCGGGCAGGGGCCTATGCACACGTGCGACTTATGGCTAGGCCCCTGGTGCAGATGGGAATGAAGCTGAGGAGTCAGGGGAGACTGGTTGAGGAAAGCGTACCTCACTTTTGTCGATCTGGAGGGCGGAGACAGAAAGCGGCTCTGGCTCCGGGTCTGGTTCAGAGAATTTGCCTCTACCCCAGTGCAGGGGGAGTTTCAAGAACTCTCCCGGGTTTCGGCACCATTATGTAAAGACTAGATGACCAGAAGGAGATGAATTAAAGCCGCTTGTCAAGGCTTTATTGAAAATACACGCTCTGGGGCCGAATTCTCCCATCCATCAGAGTGTGTCCGGGAGAATGTCGCTGGGGCTCCAGTGTAGGGAGAATTCGAAAGGCCCGGTCAGGAAGAGGAGGGCTTGGGGCCAGGAAGAGAAGGTCAGAGTCCTTCCTGGATAGGTCTTTCCTGGATAGGAAAACCCGCTGATTGACAGGAGGTGTGTCTACTCGTGACTGTCAGCATCTGGCTAGCCACTCCTTTTTGCAGCTGCTGACTGCAACTGCCCTGACCTGTCCCTTTAATTGAACCCTGATTTGACCTAACAGTGAATAAAGTAAACCACAAGCAGTTCCATACTCTGGAGGATGAAGTTTATGAAAGGGAATAGAGAGGGAGATGAGATTTAACAGGAAGGCAGAGGCGACCCTGAGGCCTTTGTATGCCAAACACAGAAGTTTAGGTTGTATCACCTGGTTAGCAGGGAGTCATTGAGAAACTTTGATCTGGGGAGTAAAATACTCAGATTTGTTTATGAGAAGCAATCACTAGGCAGGAACAACGCAGAGACACTATTAGAGGGTCCAAAGCTAGAGGCAGAGAATGGCAGGCAGCTGTGGACAGTTGATGCAGACCCAAACTAGAGCAGAGCTGATGGAGGGGATAGTCAGGAAGGAGTAATGGCCAAGTGGAAGAATCTGCTGATCTTAGTGACAAATGCATGTGCAGGGGAGCAGAAGACCCTCTCCAGAAATTCCCCCAAATGAACCAGATTTCTAGAAGATCCTGCTGTCAATCCCTCTTTCTTTTAGTCAAAACCAGAATGGCATTCTTTGCAGCCACGCTCTGACAGTGTCATGCAAATCAACAGGAACCATTTGGTTTCCAAATCAAGCAACTGTTGATTGCCCTGTCTTTGGAAATCAGTATTCCATTCACAATACTGCAAATGCCTGCTAATGAACGTGACTTGAACAGATGTTAAAAGAATGTTTTGGGTAACTAGAGTGCTCTATGAACAAGGTTAGAATCTTCCCATTACAATTTCCCAACACCACACACCTGGCATTTTTGCTAATTGAAATTGTTTGATATCGTTTGCCATAAATCTTCCTCATATGGCTAATGTAGCATGAAATTATACCAATTGAAGCAAACATAATGCACAATAAACACTGGCAAAACCAATGACTGTGACAGCAGCTTTGCATATGGAGTAGAAAAACAGGTTCTCTCTCTCTCTCTCTTTCTCTCAGTGGAATGCAAAATAAAATAAATATTTACTAAATGGACATTATGAAGTAAAATTTCACTGGTTATGGAAACAGTAATAATGATCAAAATAGGATCAGAATTACAGTGTTCTCTGGTTGCCAGAAGGTGATTTTGATAGCTTGGAGCCTTGCAAGTGTATGCAGATCCACTGCATCCAATACTCAAGATGAACCTGAGATGTTTGGGGCCTATCACCAAAAGTACACAGTTTTTCCAAGCTCTGTAGTGCTTCTCCATTTCTTTGCCTTCACTTAACTTAAGGGTTAGGTAATGCTTGATAGTGATGTTTATTGACCACTCACTCTCAGCCAGTTATGGCTCTAAAAACTGCACACATGGTACTTCATTGAACCCTCTTGGCAATCCTAGATGGCAAGTACCATCATTAGTCCCATTTTTTCTTTCTGGAGATGAGATTTTGTAAGGTTGACCAGGACAACCTTGAATTCCTGGGCTAAAACCATCCTTCTAAACAGTTATTACTCCCATTTTTTCAGCTGAGGAAACAAAGGCACAATGAGGTTTATTAACTTATCTCTAGCCAAACAGGTAGGAGCAAGGGTTCAGATCTTGGGAATCCTAAGAGCATCACTCTCCTGCCTCTAAGTGGGGGAGAGGATCTCAGGGCCTGGAGTCATATCGTGGGATTACACCTTACCCAGAATCTCCTGCAAGAGAAACCAGAAAACCCACTACGTCCTTTCTATCAACAAAATACATTTAGAAACCATAATCAAAAAGAGATACTTCATTTACAGCAATGACATTACAGCTACCAAAAAATAACTCCAGTGACTTGGACATTAACTTAGGACCCAAGAGAGCTAATCAATGAAAACTGTAAAATCAAAGTGGGGACAACTTTTGCTGAGTCCATCATCATTAAAATATGTAAAAACATTTTATATTCTTTTGTTTTCTGGTTAAGCTTTCAGTAAATTTATAATGTTCTTGAAAATATTCCTTTAGAATTTTAATTGAAATGAATGCTACAAGGAGAAAATTACTTTAAACCGATGATAAAAATTAAGTCTCTTTAGAAATCAACTTCAATAATAGTAATGATTTAATAAATTATAAACCAGAAGTAGCCCAATAGGAGAGACATTCATTCTAACAGCATTTTAGTTAACATGAACTTTCTACATTTTATATTGATTGATTTATCAAATATGCTAACAATTACACCCACAAAATGTTCAAGATTATAAAATGTGCATTTATGTTCAATTTGATAGAATCATAATTTCAACAAATGTTTTTGAAATAGTAGTTATTGTTATAGCATATCAGCTTAAAAATGGTTCTAAGATTTTTAGGTAACTTAACAACTTGGATTAATATTAAGTCAATTTAATTAATGAATAATCTTTTGATACCTGACTAATTTTTAAGTATAACTGAGTACTAAAACATTCATTAACTTATTATGATTTTAAGTTCATATACCTTTTGCTTTTGTTTTTATATGTGACAGAGCTACTATATCTTTGGGCCATGCTAAGGAATTTGTTTATTTTTGCCACTTTAAGAAGACATATAAGGGATGTTTGTGTGTGGCTTTAGAGAGTTGTGTTATGTATACCTGTGAGCTTTGTTGGTCTGCAGAAATGATTTTATATATATATATGACATATATATATATTTATGTATATGTATATGTGTGTGACATACACACACAGAGTTACCAGTGGTCCAATTTTCTATTTGAAATATAATTTAATTGGGTTAAAAGTCATGATTAATATGCATGGTTAATCAAGACTATATGTACAGCTCTAGGGCAGTAAAATACAACTGTGTATGAAGACATTGGATGAGGTTTTATTTTCAAGGAAAAAAGAGAAGTTTTGTCCTAAGATAAAATATGTTCAGAATATATAAGCACATGCAAACAATAAAAGTCGAGAGAATAGCAAGTTGTTGAAGGAGCAAAAGAAGTAGATTTTATTTGCCCTGGTTAATACTACTGAAGTCTAAAGAGAAACCATGACATATGTTAAAGTTTGCCTTGTTTTGATGGGCTTATTCATTAAACAATCGTTTAAAGGAACTGGCATTGTGAAACATTTACTTCCTGGTACTGTATTAATGCAAAACTAGAACTTGACTTTTTCTCTGCTAAATGACAGGTTGGCCCTGGGGTTTTTACCAAGGTATAGTATAAGGTTATTCTTTACCTTCTGGGTAATCTGTCCAGGTAACAAAGATTCCACACATCACAAAATAATGTCCTTGGTTATTCAAAACAAAACAAAATGTGAAGTATTTTTCACTCGTGGAAGAGCAGTTACTTTCAAATCATGCTGCTTTCTTCTAGGCTTTTTTTAAAATAATATTTTCATATTGATTGAATAAGCTACCAAGCATGATTCGCAAGCCCCCTATGATCCTATCCTAATCATCTATACAGATATCCTCTGATTATTCTTTTGATGTTGTCTTCTGAAAATCAGACTTTAACACTTTTTTTTTTAAAGAGGAGGGAAGCTGCCTTTTATACCTAAACTATCTTTGAAGTTTCTCAGATGGCCCTTGGAAACTACCAAGATTTATTATTTTACCTTATAAAAAGAGGATGCTAGCCAGGCATGGTGGTGCACACCTGTGATCCCAGCACTTTGGGAGGCTGAGACAGGAGCATCGCGAGTCCAAAGCCAGCCTCAGCAATGGCGAGGCGCTAAGCAACTCAGTGAGACCCTGTCTCTACATAAAACACCAAATAGGGCTGAGGATGTGGGTTCGTGGTCAGTATCCCCCAAGTTCAATCCCTAGTACCAAACAAACAAACAAAACTAAACAAAGAGGATGCTAGAAATAATTTCCTTTTTTTGGCATATTAATACTCTATTTCTTTATTAGCTCAATACTATTATAAGATGCATGGAAAAAACTGCCAAATCCAAAAAGATGCTCTTCCTTCTCTGGGTTAAGTTCTTATCAGTAAAATGTAATTAATATAAATATTCCAGAACTCGAATATTATAGGAAGACTCGGAAATTTATAATGTTCTCACTGTTTCAGGGAAACATTGATTAAACTCTTATGACATAGTTATTTACTGACCCCAACAAAGAATTTCCTTTTCCTTCATTACGACACCACCACTGATGTAATAATTTAACAAGACCTATGCAGGCTCATTTTCAGACTTCTGTGGAGGAGTCTGCTTCCCTCAGATAACTTCTCTAAAGACTTTGCTATAAGCTAGAATTTGTTTTTCAAGAAATGACTCTTGCAGAATCACACAGAAAGGACTACAACAGATGCTTTAAATTTTTGATACTTTAATAGACTCTCAGGCTGGGGGTGTCATTCAGTAGTGGAGCATGGTCCCTGAGTTCAATACCCAGCACAACCACATGACCAAAAAAAGAAGAAAAAGAAAAAGAAAGAATAGACTCTCATATACAACGTTTGAACTGACATTGCTTGATAACTTTCAGACTATAACAGTGAGCTGACTGAGGATTTCCAGGACTCTGTAGTCCAGTTGCCAACGTATGGAGGTATAGACTTCATGAAAGCGGATTGCTGCCTCAAGATCCAGCCACACAAGAACCAATCACATAGCATTCAACTGACAGTAGTATCATTGTGGCATCTTGTTGGAGTATTGTTGGCATTATTTTTAACAGTTTAGATTTCATGGAAATATGAGAAAGCCCTTTCTGTTTCTAAGCTATATCTAACTCTCCATTTAGTAGCCTGTGCTTTTTTAAACCAAAATGAGACATGTTTAATGGTACCTGATTCTCACTGATCCCTCAGAATTTGGGGAAAATGTTTTTCATAACAATATAGTTATTTGTACAGGTTCAATAATATTTGTCCTCGTTTTTACCAGAAAATAATGGAAAAATCAACGGTGAGATCAAGCCCACATCTGGACTGCTGTATTTGAGAATGATTCTCTTTTTGTAAGCCTAAACGGGTACTGCAAGTGACATCTGGTAGTGTCTTGGACCTGGTAGCTGCTCAATATTGTGTGGCTCTAGGTGCACAGAGCAAACTCAAGTTGGCCTGGTAGTTAATCACTATTCTTGCTACACTTCTGTAAATGATCAAGCCAACTTCATATTACAAGACTTGCCTTTTTATGATTAAGTATAATCTTTGGAGATTATTTCTGATTGAAAGTGAGGAAGACTGTTAGAATAATTATGCAAAACTTGGAAGTAGGCAAAGGAGATTTCTGATTGTTCTTTTGGTGTAATGCTAGGTTGCCTCTTTGATTTATTTTCTTATCAACTGGGCTATTTTACAACTGTTTAAAGGTTAACCTAAAGAGGGCTGGTAGAGATAGAGATAATTTCTGTCTGGTGGAAAAGATAAACCCCAAAGTTAGGGGTTTAATTTTTGCCTTGTAAGATATTAGTTTTTAAAACCTAACCTATCAATCTTATCCTAATAATACTTTATCAAAGTGCTTATAAATGTCCAGTTCCACAAATGTTCCTTGAGCCAATATTAACGTCTTACTAGCTTCTTTGTTCATTAATGAGTTGCATAAAATCTTTGACATAATTTAATTATATATTGGCATTAAAGTTATGATTTTACCGATTTTAGCAGATATTCAAAATGTTTGTTAAATAAACACAGACCCACATAGATAAAGGTCCAGGGTGTGCACAGTAAAGATGTGGGTAGGGGGCTAATGCTTCTCGTGTGGATCTAGCTCATGCTCCATCACAAAGTCATCTGCCCTGCCATGAGGCTGTGTCCATCCAGGACACACAAAAATGCCTTGCACACATAGCCTGCACAGCTGCTTTATTCTCATTTGCACAAAGGCCCTGACAAGTTAGTGGTAACCCACAAATGCATCTGTCAAAGTAACAAAAGTACTTAGAAATTATAAAGCCCAATGAAGTAAGTACTGCATGAAAACTAATGTAAATATATAATGGGTAACCTGGAAATATTTCGATCTTATAAAATCTGTCAGTGCATAATGAATTATGGAACCTACCATAATTTTAACTCACTGGTTCTACTTTCAGGTATATAGCCTAAGAAGATAGATTCTCTCAATTTCTTCTTCAAAAGTAGATATGTGTACATAGCATCACATTAATAACATCAAAAAATTTCAAACACTATATAAGGTTACACAATGGACTCTGTCAATACCTCAAAGTGTTTCTATAAACTTATGGTACATGAAAAAGAGTGGAATCAAAAAATATAAACTATTTGATGGCGGGATTGTGTATTCCAGTCCCCAGAGCACCCAACACATGGCAGATTTGGTGCTCATTAAAAGTGTGAAAACCGAATCAATTTCTATAGTATACACACACTTAATACAGTATTATAGAATTATTAGGCAAGTATAATGATCCAATTCCAGTGAGGCTGGAATAATGAAAGCCACATTATAGAGGCTCTAGGGTACCAGGCTATGAAGCTTTAATCTTGACATTGTGGCTAAGGAGAGCTGCACAATGTTTTTCAAGACAAGAAGCAATGCCATAAAAACAGTATCTATAGGAATTAGTTGTAATTATGTGGATTAAGTTTCATGTGGGATAAAGATGACTCCCAGTATTCTTGGTCCCAAAAGTTGGCAGATTTGGAACAAAAAATTCTCTTTTTGTTTATGATAAAGGAGTTCATAAAGTGACACAAGTAGTAAAGAGCTTGGTGTTGATTGTTTGTGCAGATTTGTTTAAATTTCTGGTTAATTTGGCATTAATAGTCTTAACATTTTTAAATGTTTTAATTGATCTGGTTCTGTTAAGGTAGAAACACCTTGGATTTGCATGGGATTATCACTAGAGGGCAACCTAATCATACCCACTTGACATCTCTAGAGTCACGACTGAATGTGAAGCCATTGGACCAGCAGCAGCACCACCATCAGGGTGCTTATTAAAACAATGCAGGCTCTGGGGTTCCCCTGAGATATACAGATGCAAAATCTGCATTTTAGCAAGCTCCCCAGTGGTTGGCATACACACGAACGTTTGAGAAACCTGCCTAGGGCACACAGGTCTCTTCTACCCTTTTGTTAACAATGGCTTGGCATTTCTTTTCAGATGCCAAGCTGGCCCTAGTCATTCCTGTGCTGCTTTCTCCTCGCCACTCCATTCCTCCATGTTTTTCTGTCATTGTCCATTTTCACCTCTTACTGGACAACTAGTGGGACACACATACAGGAAAGCAAAACAGGAGTGGGTTTTAAAACCAGCCCAGCAAAAAGCACAGCTGTGAGCACTTTCTAAGGCCAATGCAGAACAGCTGTTTCAACTGTCTTACATTTCTTTGGGTAAGAAGATAAACTGTGTTTTTGATTTACCAAAACAGAAATAGAGAACAGCTGCTTTTTAAAGGAGTATTTACCACTGATGTCACATTTTTAAAAGAACTTATAGCTCTTAAAATCAGTCAGTCCCAAAACTAAAGAGCATTAATATCTTCCTCCACATTCTCAGGAGGAAAGGAAGTTGGTCCATCTATTATCCACAGGTGGCACCTGACTTTTCATTCATACTGGATCTTGATGAGCAGGAAACTCAATGTATCTTTGTTGTTCCTTCTCATGCAGGTGGGTTTGGGGGAAAAAAAGGTAACTCTTAGCTCTGTTTCTGCCTTTTTTGCTAGTAGAATCCCACCAACTCATATCTCATTTTCCAGGAATCTTATTGCTCTCAAAGCGCAAGCCCGGAGCTGGAGATGGGACTGTGCAGAATAGGTCATTTGGGGAAGTGAAGACAGACCAACCATAGCCTTGACCCATCTCAATTACAGTTCAACCATGTTCTAAATCCAGAGCTGTATTTCTCAAAACCTCAATACATCAGAATCTCTGGAGGGCCTGTTAAACACAGATCACTGGGCCCCACCCACAAATTGTCTGACTAAGTCAGAGGTGGAACCTGATAATTCGCATTTCTCCTATGTTCCCAGGTGATGTTGATGCTGCTGATTTGGGGGTGTAACAATTTGTGATGTCTTAAAGCATCTTAATGCATGTTCTGTGCAATGAATTCAACATTGTTGTAGCAGCCTTAGGGAATTTCTGTAGATAGGCAGTATTTTGTCTCCCCCACCCCCATTGAAAAGCCCATTCTAAACTCTCAATAGGATTAAGTACAGATTAAAATATGATCGGATTTTGCCAAACCCCACTAGGATTTCAGTTTCCTATCCAGGTAAACCAACCTCCAGCTAAAGAACCTACCTCTTGTGAATTGCACTGCTGTAAACACTGGTATGCATGCATCACGACAGTATGCTGATTTTAGTTCTTTTGGATAATTAGCAAGGAGTGGGATAGCTGGGTCATACGCTGTTTCTACTCCTAGTCTTTTGAGGAATCTCCATATTGCTTTCCAAAGTGGTTGTACTAATCTGCAGTCCCACCAATAACGCATAATATAAAATATATATAAAACATAAAATGCAAATAATAATATACCTTCCCCCCATATCCTTGCCAGCATTTATTGTTATTTGTATGATGATTGTCATTCTCACTGGAGTGGGATGAAACATCAGTGTGGCTTTGAAGCATTTCCCCAATTGTTAGGAGGTTGAACATGTTGTCATGTATTTGTTGGCAATTTGTATTTCTTCTTTTGAGAAATGTCTGTTCCGCTCATTTGCCCATTTATTGATTGGGTTTTCTGGGGGGATTTTTTGGTGTTAAGTTTTTTGAGTTCTTTGAATATTCTGGATAATAATGTAGCAGTGCAATTCACAATAGCCAAGTTATGGAACCCAGTTCATTGTCTGTCAACAAATGAACATTGGAGTTTTACTCAGCCATGAAGAAGTTTGAAATTATGTCATTTGCTAGAATATGGATGGAACTGAAGAATATCATGCTAAATGATATAAGCCATACTTAGAAAGTCAAGGGCCAAATTTTTTCTTTAATATGCAGAAGCTAGAGAGAAAAAACAGAATTAAAAATAAAGGATATCATGAAAACAGAAGGAAAATCGGTAGAGGAAGAGGTCCTAGAGAGAGGGAGGGGAGGAAGGAAAGGATTGGGGATTTAAATGAACCAAATTAGGGTATGTGCATGTATGAATGTATTATAATGAATCTCACTTTTATATATAATTACAATGCATCAATTTAGAAAACATAAAAGGGAGATCAGTAAAGTAGAAGGAGATGAGAAGGAGGGAGGAGGAGAGGTACCGGAGAGGTACAGGAGAATGAAATTGATCATGCATGGATATGTCACAGTGAATCCCACTATGATGTACAATTAAAATTTACCAATAAAAACATTTTTAAAAATCTATCTCTTGTTTCTATCACCATAATCCACAGATGAGACTACTCAGCAACCACAAAGGAGGTTAATACAGCAGTGCAATACATAATATGGAGGAAATAGCCATAGTAGGGTATTGGCAATGTTTTTAAAGGTGCCAAAAGCATCTTAGATTCTGCCTGAAGAATGTAAATGTTTCAGGTTACCCAATACCAACAGCAATGGCCTTCCTGCCTCTCCTACAACCTCATTGATTTCTTCCCACCTCCTTACATCAGGTTTGCAATTATTATTTTTTTTAAAGTAAGGTGCTATATTTTGTTAAAATGCAAATAATCTCAAGTGGGAGGTTCTAGTTTGGGTTGCTATAACAGAATATCATAAACTGGGTGACTTAAAAACAGAAATTTATTTCCTAGTTCAGGAGGCTGGAATGGCAAGATGGGAGTGCCAGTATGGTCCAGTTATGGTAAAGGTTCCCTTCCAGTGTTACAGACTACCAACTTCTTGTATCCACATAAGGCAGAGAAAGGGCAAATGAACTCTCTAGGATCTCTTATGAGGGCACTAATCCTATTCATGAGGGCTGTGCCCTCATACCCTAATAACTCCCAAAGGTCCCACCTCCAAATACTATCACTTTGGGGTTCGTTATTTATTTATTTATTTATTTATTTATTTTCCTTTCTTTCTCTCTCTTTCTTTCTTTGTGGTGCCAGAGATTGAACCCAGAGCCTCAATGTTGGGTAAATGCTCTACCACCTGGCCACATCCCTAGCCCATGGGTTAGAATTTCAATTTATGAATCTGGAGTCAGTGGCAGCAGGGTGAGGAAGGCAGTAGGTACACACTTACTTTGTCCATGGCAGAGGATCAACCATTACCAATTACAAAGTTTGAATTGCGTATTTGATAGTTTGTTTACAAAGGAGGGAAGAAAGGTGGATTTGGAAGATAAAAATCTAGTCTCTGTGGAGGACTCAGTGCAGACTGTAGTAAGAATAAGGATAAGAAGTATCTTGAGAAAGGTCCAAAAGCCAGAGGATGGCAGAGGACACTTACCCTGCATTATTATCATCCTAGAGGCATAATGTCCAAACCAGAGACAAAGGACTTAATTAATCACAGTAGTATCAGGAACCAGAGTATCAACATTTGTACAGATTCCTTAAACTCTAATTCTTGCAGAATGATGCAAATTGGGCCATAATACATCTGTCTATGCAGTAAGCTGCTTTATAGGAGAGGAACCCCAAGTTTAGGAAACCCTAATCTATATTCAAAGTAAACGTTGTGACTGACCTTTGCCCCGGAAGAAGACATTACTGTTATTACAGTGGACAGTAATAAAACCTGCCCTTTGTACGAGCAAGAGACAATATCTCTATCTTTTCCAACTGTTCATTATCCAAACATCCTTGAAAAGATAGCCTAGAACAAAGACAGTCACTGCCTCTGCAAGCAAGATATACAGAAACACAAGACTCATGAACTTTGAACACACCAAAGAAAATAAACTAGTAAAAGGGAAAAAATATTAAAGATAAGACCATGAACATTTTGATGACATTTTCCCCGTCTAAGTTTATACCGGCAACTTTGCCATGTAATTATTCTGATAATATAAGTTTAGTAGTTGCCTAATAGTCCATCGTACGAATGTGCTGCCACATATATATTTTACCACTCCTCTGATGTTCGTTTGTTTTCATATGTATTTAATATATACATTATTTCTTCAGGCTGAGAAGAAGCAATATTTAAAGAGTATAAGTGAAATTTAAAAGAAACTTTAAATACGAAAATTAAACGCAACATTTATTTGTTTTGTATTTCAAGTACAGAAGTCCTTATTTGAGAAAGAAAAATAAAATATGGCCTCTATTTTCAAGAAATCTAGAAAAATCTACTTCAGCAAGTGCTATGGTTTGGATATAAGAGTCCTCCGAAATCTTCTTTGTTAGTACAGGAATATTCAGAGGTGAAATAATTAGGTTTTGAGAGCTGTAACCTACGCGATCCATCCTAGTTCAAACACACTAAGTGAGTGGGAACTATAGGCAGGTGGGGCATGACTGAAGGAGGTGGATACTGGAGGTGTGCCCTGGAGGGCTTCATCTTCCCTGTGGCCCCTGCTATTTCTCTGCTTCCTGGCAATCATATCCTGAGCTGCTTCCCTCCACCACACCCTTCTACCATGATGTTCTGCCTCAGCTTAGGTCCGGAGCAATGGAGTCAGCCAACTATGTACTGAACCTCTGAAACTATGAGCCCAAAATAAATTTGTCCTCATCTAGTTGGTCTCATAGGGTATTTTGGCACAGCAACATAAAGTTGACTAATGCACCAAGAGGCTAGATATTTTTGATCACAAATTCCATCAAATATAAGTAGTTTAATGTAATGTAACAGAAAGGGGACTTATAAGAGAAGGAATAACTCACTAGAGAAATTATATTTCATGATTAATCTACGACCAAACCAGTGTTTAGCTTTGAGGCTACTTAGAGCCTGAAAAATACTGAGAAATATAGAGATACACAATCTCCTAGTCTCATATAGTGGAATGCCTTTCATAAAATGTTGAACGAAATCTAGAGTTTAATTGTCCCTGCTCCATAATGAATGCTAAGCTAATCACATGTAACTAATTCTATGTAAAGAGTTGTCCACCATTTCCAGAATAGTCCAGCTTCAGTAGCCTAAATCATAAAGTTTGGAACTTTATTGAAAAGTTCATTAGCTATTATTAAGAACACATATTCAATAGCATTTTATGGAGATGTGTAAGTGTACATGAATCCACCAAAATATAAAAAGCAATAATTCCTTCCTTTCTGTAATCGAGCAAACTCTCAAAGATGAAAATATTACAGCCAATATGTTCAAAGTTTGAGGTCAGTGGCTAGTTCTTATGTTTAAATGTATATTTATTGCTATGCAGAATTTACAAGTACACTCTGCAGAACATTAGCTCCATGCAGAAAACAGATATCCAAAGCACAGAACAGATTTTCCAAGACCAAAAATTTTTAATGGATTGAGGTAAATAATTCTAAACAAATCTTCATCTTTATCGAACTTTTCAGGATCTTTAATAAGTGAGTGTTTAAGAATTTCCAATATAAAATTCAGCCTTTCTTAAATTTTCTTTAATTCCCTAAAATTTTAAAGTATGGAATTCTTCTTTCATGGAGCATATTGTAACACCAGTGTTTAGCAGAACCTCAACTTGAGAAACACTGGCCCAGCACAGTACCGTGGGAATGAAATGATACTACGATGGTACTCATCTGGGAACCTTAACAAGCCACTGGACCCTAAAAAGTTCAATGAGGGAAATATATGCCCAGAGGACAATGATAGGTACAGTGATATCATTTTTATTGAAATTTGACCTCAATCCAAACAGTGAAAGATAACGAACCTTGAAAAGAATGCCTTCTGTCTAGATTACATGAAGTCTTAAGCTTACATCTAAGACTTGCTCTTTGATCCTCCCACTCTGAATATGAGAAAATGTTGATCAAAAGAGTAGATGCAATGGGAACAAAAAAAGAAAATGCCTGTCTCACTCAACACTCTCTTGGGCACTGGCAATTGCTTTGTAGCCAATCCAAGAGTACCAGAGAAAACACCTGCTTCCCGCATGTTGAATATTCAGTCCTGAACTTTCAGAAGGAAAGCATCTTAGCAATTCATCTGTCCGTCCGTCCGTCCGTCTGTCCATCCATCCATCCATCCATCCATCCATCCTATCTATAATGTGTGATCCTTCTGCTGTACAACAGGCATTAAGCCAGGTATGAGGAACAACACAGACAAAGTCTCTAACCTCGGGAAGCTTCTGGGGTGGTACAGAACAAAATTTCAAACTGAATTTTAAAAATCAAATTGATCTTTTGTTAGCGATTCAAAAACTAAGAATCACCCAGTCCACAAATAGAAGAGTTCTCCAATGAACTAAACAGGTAGGTAAGATTTACAGGCAGAAAATAGTGGAAGAAAATAGGAACAAGGGAAAAATAGTGGATTGGTCAATTCAAGGTTAATTTTTTTCTAGGGATGTAAGCAAAATTTTGTTAACTTAATGGTATTTAACTACCATCTCTCTCGTGACTTTTTGGAAGGGCAGATCTTATAAGCAAGCAATTTATGTTTTGGTTTGGTGGAATGTAGCATGAATTATTTAGGGCCTACTGTCTTTTCTTTGTTTTTTGTTTTTGTTTTTGATACCGTGGATTGAACTCAAGGGTGCTCAACCACTGAGCCACATCCCCAGCCCTATATTGTATTTTATATAGATACAGGGTCTCACTGAGTTGCTTAGCACCTTGCCATTGCTGAGGCTGGCTTTGAACTCATGATTCTCCTGTCTCAGCCTCCCAAAGTGCTGAGATTACAGGCATGTACCACCGCACCTGGCTCTGTCTTTTCTTTAACAATGGAAGAGACAGAAACTAATCAAACCACAAATAAATATATATTGAGAGTAAGTATGATGAAGAGAAGTAAAGCAGGCAAAGAAGCCAGAGAAAATTTGTCTATTGTATCCTCAGTGCGTAACAAATAGGTGTTTGATAAATTCTGTTAAATCAGTGAATTTAAGATAGAACCTTAAGAAGTAGGTACTGTTGGGGCTGGGGTTGTGGCTCAGTAGTAGAGTGCTTGCCTCACCTGTGTGAGGCACTGGGTTCGATTCTCAGCACCACATATAAATAAATGAATAAAATAAAGGTCCATCAACAACTAAAAAATGTTTTTTAAAAAAGAAGTAGGTATTATTATCTTCATCCTACCAATAAGGAAGTTGAGATTATAAAAAGAGTAAATAACTTACCAGAAGTCATACAGCTAATTGACAGAATAGATCTTTGAACCTAAATGTTCTGGTTCTAGAGCCCAAGATCAGAAACACTGTATATACCATATCTCCCCACCCTAATGAAGTTTACAGTCTAACCAAAGCTTCAAATTTAATTTTCCTTCCATAGAACATAATAATAATGATGGGACAAATTTTACATTTCAAAGAGTAAAGATTATATCTATATCTATATCTAATTTTTTGGTGTTGAGGATTGAACCCAGGGCCTCACACGTGCTGCACGTGCTGTACCACTGAGCTACACCCCCAGCCTAAGAGTAAAGATTTAAAGAGTGTCTGCATGCTGTGTGTTGATGGATGGAGTTGGGGAAGTATCCTTTTGAGACCTGGAGTTGCAAAATTAGAGAGATGAATGTTATGTGGGCAATAACTCCCAAAAGCAAAGGTGCTATCACCAAATAAAGTTAGTAATTTTTAATATAATGTAGAAAACCTAGGCCTTTTCCAATTCATCACTGGTTTCAAGATCAACCTTCCAAATGTGAAACCTTTACGTTCATGTTAACTCAGTCAGTCCCATTGTTCCAGATATGGGACACCTATAAAAAATTAAGCAACATATATGCCAATTATGGTAACTTTTGAAATAAGTATTATGCTTTTAGAGTTCTAGTCTTTTGAGAAATAGAATATGTAAATAATTAGAATGTTTGAAAATATATATACATGAACATATATATAAAGGACATATTAGAATATATATATTAGGATATCTCTAATATATACATTTATATATAAATATATGTTAATATATATCTAGATTATAATTTCCAATGCATTTGAATGCACCTATGTCGATTTCACTATAATGTTCATAGAATTGAAAACTTGGGACTTAATTGTTAAACATATTATAAGAATTATCAAATTCAACTGCACACAAAGAACAAGTTGTTCTCCACTTCTTGTTTCACATATTGTAAAGTGTCATTTCCTCTACTGGGAAATGTAAGTGTAGTTCTTTCCTGAAATGATATCTCACCGTCCTTTCTTCTTTACTATTTGGGAAAAATACATCCTTCAACCTTAGATCTCTTCCCACTTATGAAATCCCATTAACTATGCAAAGATTTCTGACCCAGTGAACAAGAATGTATGAGCTAGGAGAAGCTTACCCATGCACGTTCCCATAAGGCATACTTGGTCCTTGGTCCTGCCTCATAGGCCACAGGAGGACATGCAAAGGACTGAAGTTAAAACTTCAGTAAAGAGCTCACTGAAACCCACATTCCTTTAGCAGTAAGAGATGGTACAACAGCCTTAAGAGAGAATATTGGACTATTCTGTTAAAACAGAAAAAATGATTAGTAAGCCCATGTGCCACTTCCCAGTGTGGCAGGAATATGCGTGAAAGGTAAATGTGACTTGTTAGTTATTAAGTATCTGAAAAGCCAGCCTAAGCACGGCACCCATGGAACCCTTATTTCCGCTAATAGCAAAGTTTAAATTAAATAGCCACTTATATCAAATCAAAAGAATCTCTTGTTTCAAACACCAGTGAAATATAACTTATGCTTTACAGGTTCAGTCCTATAACTTATGCTTTCAGAAAAACATAGGCCCTTTTTTGTTCCCTTTTGGCAAATAGAATTAAGCAGATTTCCAGCCCCCAGGCATTCTGGGGCACCTGGATGATGTTTTATCCAGAGAACGAGGAAATGGGACCTCCCAGGTGGGGCTGGTTCCCTGGGCCCTGGCTCTCTTCCCTTTCCTGCATTGTTCTCCCCTGGCAGAGCTAATTAGCCTTTAATTTTTCTGTAGCCGATAGTCAATAATGAATGCCCTGTGAAAAAAGGTACAAGAACCTCAGCTGAAGGTGATACTTCATCAAAATGTCATGAATGCAATTTGAAGAGTCAACTGTTTCTCATACTGTAACTGGGTACTGTTGAATTAGCTGACTTTGAGTGACATATTTTGTGATTTTCAGGTTTTAGAGAGTTGTATATTTTAGAGATGAAAAAGAGATTTGCATTTTGAAAGCTTGTATATTTTTCCTTAACTGCTAAATGATTGCTGGGCCTGAAATAAAGCCTGCTAGATGATATTGAGTTAGTTGCTGAAAGGGGGTCAACTCTCCCTCCTTGGGCTTTGCAGAGACTGTCAATAGCCCCCACTGCCTCCTTCAATCTAAATCTCAGCTCTCATAGAGGCAAGAAGCAGGAAGAGAAGGCCGGCCCTCGGAAGAATTAATGGACTCATGAAAAGGAAAGGCCAGTGAGAATTTCCAGATTCCAGGGAGACTTTATAGGTGATTGTCAGATGCAGCTGATTAGTGAGCTGAGGATGACAAGGGACGTGTGGTGCAATGTGTTTCCCGAAGATTGCCATAATGATTTCTTCATCCCACACACTCCTCTGCAATATGATCTTTATACACTCCCTCCCAAAGAGCTGGAGTATATTCCCCCTACCCTGGAACCTGGGTGAATCTCAACTCCTCTGAACAACATTGTATATGACTGTCAAAGATGGGTCAGAAAAGGTAATATAAGCTCATCCTTGAAGCCCTGAACTGCCATGTAAGAAGTTGGACTACTCTGAGCTTCCAGGCTGGGCGGAAGCCAAAGCCACACACACAGGCCATGGGCAGGTACTTTAGCTAACAGCCTGAGTCTTCCAGTAATCCCATCCCAGGTACCTCACATGTCAGTGAGGGAGCCTTTGCATGATCGCAGCCCCCAGATGGGAGTCCAGATATTGTGAAATTGAGGCATACCAACTTGCTGTTCTTTATTTGAACTCCTCACCCACAGAATCCATGTGCATAATCAAACCTGCTGTATTGGGAGTAATTTGTTGTACACTTAGAACAGGTAAGGAGGGAGTAGACAATAAGAATAGCAGGTATGAACCTAGAGTTGGTGAGATTTTGGGTTTAGCCAGCTGGTGAGATTCCAGGAAGGCAAATTTACCAATATATGGAAAGAAATCCTAAATGTTATACACACACACTTCACACTGATTAGCTTTGACCTTCAGCAGCATATTTTATGTCTCTTTGCCTCTCTCCATTCCTTGTCTGTAAAATAAAAATAACAACACCACCGACTTGATAGGACAACCAAGCAGAAGGCAAAATATAGGATTTAAATAACAAATAGACCAATTGGACCTAACAAACATATCCAGATTCACATTTTTTCCCCCTCAACTGTGTGGATTGTTCTTCAGCACAGACCATACTTAAGCTACAAAACAAGTTTTAATGAATTTAAAAAGATTAAAATCATGCAAAGCATCTTTTCTAATCAAAATGGAAAAATCAATAGCAGAAGGAAAACTGGAAATTCCACAAATATGTGAAAATGAAACAACACATTCTTGAACAACCAATGGGTCAACAAACAACTCATAAGAGAAATCAGAAAATATATGAGACAAATGAAAATATTCAACATACCCACATGTATGGAATGCAGTGAAAGCAGTGTGAACAGGGGGTATTTGTAGCTACAAAAAAGAAAATTTCAAATGAATGATTTATCTTTGCACCTTAAGGAATTAGAAAAAAAAATGAGCTAAACCCCAAATCAGCAGAAGAAAGAAAAATAAAGATTAACCTAGGTGCAGTGGCACATGCCTGTAATCCCAGCACTTAAGGGAGGCTGAGACAGGAGAATCACGAGTTCAAAGCCAGCCTCAGCAATGGCGAGGCGCTAAGCAACTCAGTGAGACCCTGTCTCTACATAAAACACAAAATAAATAGGGCTGGAGATGTGGCTCAGTGGTCGAGTACCCCTGAGTTCAATCCCTGGTAACAAAAAAAAAAGAAAGAAAGAAAGAAAAAAGAAAAGAAAGATTAGAGAAGAGACGACCAAAGAGGAGAATAGGAAAACAAGACTTGGTTCTTTGAAACCATCAATTTTTTTTTTCAAATTCTCCCAAAAAGCTGAAGAAGAGAGAATACTTTCTAATTCATTTTGTTAGACCAGCATACCCTGATTCCAAAGCCAGACAAAAAACACTACAAGAGAGAAAACTATAGACCAACATCTCTGATCATATCAATGCAAAAATCGTTTAAGAAAATGCTTGCAAACAGCATTCAACAGTTCTTTTAAAGAATTATACACCATGAGCAAGTAGAATTTATTCCTGGAATGCAAGGATGATTCAACATACAAAAGTAGCATGCCAGGGGCTGGGGTTATGGCTCAGTGGTACAGCACTTGCCTAGCATGCATGAGGCATTGGGTTTAATTCTCAGCACCACATACAAACAAATAAAGGTCCATCAACAATTTAAAAAAACCAAGTAGCATGCTATATAAACAGAACAGACCAGAACAACACATGACCATCTCTATTAATGCTCTAAAAGCATCTGACAAAATTGAATCCCCTTCATGATACAAAACACTGAACAAACTGGGAGTTCAGGGAAGCTACCTCAGTACAATAAAGGTCATATGTGCAAAGCCCACAGCCAACACACCGACAGTGACAGACTCAAAGCTTTTCCTCTAAGATCAGGAACAAGACGAGGATGCCCACTCTTGTCACTTTTGCTCAACTGTAATAGAGGTCCTAGTCAGAACAAGTAGTCACAAAAGAAGGAAGGGAGGGCATCAAAATTTGGGACAAAGAAGTAAAATTATTTTCACTCACAGATGACACAATCTTACATATAGAAGACTCTAAAGATTCCACAAAAATTGTTAGAATCAGTAAATGAATACAGCAAAGTTGAAGAATGAAATTTAAAAAATCAGTTGCATTTCTACACCTTGAGAGTGAATAATCTGAGAAGAAAATTTTAAAAAATAGCTCAATTTACAATAGCATCAGAGAGAATAGAACATGTAGGAATAACCTGAACAAGGAAGATGAAAGACTTGTACAATAAAAACTATAAAACACGCTAAAAGAAATTAAACAAGATATAAATAAAAGACAGTATATCTTGTGTCCATAGATTGTAGTCCCCATCAAAACCCCTATAACATTTTTTTTCAGAAATAGAAAAATCCATACTAAAATTAACATGGAGCCTCAAAGGACCCCAAATAGCCAAGCTAATCTTGAAAAACAAGATCAAGGGTGGAGGAGTCACACTTCCTGAATTAAAAACTTGCTATGAAATTGGACCCTTCTGTTATACCATATACAAAATAAACTCAAAATGATTCAGACATAAATAAAAGACCTAAAACTACAAAAGTCTTAGAAGAAAACAATTAGGAAAAGCTTCATGACATTGAACATTGCAATTTAAAAATGTATATATAATATCAAAACTATAGGCAACAAAAAAATTAGATGAATTTCACATCAAATTTTAAAATTTCTGTGAATCCAAGGACATTATCAATAGAAAAGACAACCCACGCAGTATCTGCAAATTATGTATCTGATACAACGTTAATATCCAGAATATAAGGAATTCTCACAACTCAGCAACAACAAAGAACTCAATTTATTCAAGTCAAAAGACTTAAATAGACATTTCTCCAAATAAGATACACAAATGACCAATAGACTCATGAAAAAAATGTTCAATATTACTAATAACTAGGGAATCAAAACTAAAAACACTATCAGTTACCACCTCATACATACATACATACTATGTAAAAATACCAGAAAATAGCAAGTCTTAACATGGTGTAGAGAAATTTGGAACCCTCCGCTCGGTTGGTGGAGTGTAAAATGATGCTACCATTGTGGAAAACCATATGCAGCTTCTCAAACAATTAAAAATAGAATTAACATATGATCCAGCAATTCCTCTTCTGATACAGCCTGCACAATTGAAAACAGAGACTTGAAGAGATATTTGCACATCTGTGTTCATAGTAGCATTATTTATAATAGCCAAAGGGCAAAAGCAAACCAAGAGTCCATTGATGAATGAGTGAATCAACAAATTCTGATACATATTTATTATTATTATTATTATTCAGCCTTAAATGCTTTCTTTTTTCAAGGTAATGGCTTCTTTTTTAGATTTGTAATTGACAGTAATTATACATATTCATGGGGTACAGTGTATTATCAAATCAGGATAATTGGCTTATCTATCACCTCAGACATATATTATTTCTTTCTTTCTTTCTTTCTTTCTTTCTTTCTTTCTTTCTTTCTTTCTTTTTTTGGTACTGGGGATTGAACTCAGGGGCACTGGACCACTGAGCCACATCCCCAGCCCTATTTTGTGTTTTAAGTAGAGACAGGGTCTCACTGAGTTGCTTAGCGCCTTGCCTTTGCTGAGGCTGGCTTTGAACTCGCGATTCTCCTGTCTCAGCCTCCCTAAGTGCTGGGATTACAGGCTTGAGCCACCACGCCTGACTATATATATATTATTTCTTTTTGTTGGGAAAATTTGAAAAGAAAAATAAGTTTTCTATTACAATTGCTTTTCATTGTGAAAAAAAATAGTAGTATTTGCTGTAGAAATTTTGCAAATACACCCTTTATCAAATTAAAGAAGATTCCTTTTCACAATTGGCTATGAGTTTTTACTTTGAATGGGTATTGAATTTTGTCAAAGACATTGTTGTATCTACTGAGTTAATCATACAATTTTCCTCTTTCATCCCTGTGAAATCATATCATTTTTTTTCAAATGTTGAACCAACATTCCAATTTGGGGATAAACATAGGTTAGTTGCAAAAAACATAAAACTGTCATCACATGGTTACTATACAGAGTCTTAATAACTGACACAATAAGTGCTCAATCAATGTTTTCAGTTGTTATTTATCACAAAGTAGGTTTTGATTCAATATTCCTACAAAAGTTTACTGAAAAGTGTTTTTTAAAATAGTTTTTAGTTGTAAGTGACACAATACTTGTATATTATTTATTTTTATGTGGTGCTGAGGATTGAACCCTGTGCCTCACACATGCTAGGCAAGCGCTCTACCACTGAGCCACAACCCCAACCCCCCTGAAGTGTTTTGTTCTCTGAGTTCCTGGGGAAAAGTATCCCAGTGATCTGTGGTTAGTAAAATCTCCAATACAATTATTTCAAAGAATATATTGCTGCAAATATGCATGGCTCTTCAATATGAAATTAACATTGTCAATAATGAATGCTGAGAAAATTGCAAGATACATAGAAATTTAACACTTAGCCAATTGTGGTGCCTTACACCTCTAATTCCAGCTACGTGGGAGGCTGTGACAGGAGGATCACAAGTTTGAGGTCAGCCTCAGCAATTTAACAAGGCCCTAAGCAATTTAGCAAGACCCTGCGTCAAAAATAAAAAACAAAAAGGGCTGGGAATGTGGCTCTGTGGTAAAGCACTCCTGGCTTAATTCCCTGGCACCTAAAAAATAAATAAATAAAAGGGCTAGGGATAGGTGCTAAGCAGCTCAATGAGACCCTATCTCTAAATAAAATACAAAATAGGGCTGGGGATATGGCTCAGTGGTCAATCGAGTGCCCCTGAGTTCAATCCCCAGGAGCTCCGCACCCCCCCAAAAAAGGCTGGGGGGATATAACTCAGTGGTAAAGCACTTGCCTAGTATGGTGCTCAGGATTTGATTCCAGCACACACACAAAAACGGAAAGAAAGAAAAATAAATTTAACACTTAATGTGCTTATGTAACATAACAGTCACAATCACTACTTCTAGGCAGAATTATCTGCCAAGTACTGACTGGGGCACAGCATTAGAGAGTTTTCCTGTCTAAAAAGCTCGTTGCTGCCCACCTATTAATGATTGCTATTATTTGAGACTCAAATAGATTCATATTGCTTTGACACATTAGAAGCTATCAAGTAAGACTGTTAGAGAAAACCCAATAAACATTTTATGTATACATTTGAGTTGTTTTTAGACCCAAACTCTGCCATCTAGTGGTAATTGTTATTAGTGCAGTCGCAGTCAAAAACAAAACTCGTATTTATCAGGTCCTATTCCGTGCTAAGTATTGCAACAGGTATTTTATTTCTAGACATCTTTTGTTCTGCCACAATATTATTTATAACGAACATATCACTCTATAATTCCTCTCCAAAAGCAATTGATGAAAAGTAGAAGAAGCTTCTAAAGTTGCATGGAGGTAGAATGGGGAAAAGGCAAGGATTCAGAACCAGGGAATTCTAAGAGTGACATATATTAGCACCTTCTTCCATGACCATGCAATTTAAATAAATCAATAGGACATAATAGTGATAGTGATGACTATAATGCCAGTAACTGTATTATAAGTTTTTCAAGGACTGAGACTGATGCTCCTTATTCTGATGAACGTATTGTAAGTTGTACTGCGATTGGAGGTGTACCTCAGTAGTACAGCATGTGCAAAGAAAGCTCAAGGCTCTGGATTTGATCCCCAGCACCAAAGAGAAAAAAACAACAATAACAACAAAATATTGTCAGTCAAAATCTATTTAATATACTTAACCTACCAAACACCATAGCTTAGTAACATAATATGCAATAGAGTATCAGTCATTTACCCCTGTAGCTGAGAGACCCACAAGGCACCACAGCTCACTGCTGCCATGCAGCATCCAGCAAGAGGAAAAAATTAAAATTAAAATTTGAAAGTCAATTTCCAGTGAACACATATGACTTTCACACCAACATAAGGTCAGGGGCCATCTATAAATATGTGTTGATTGGTTGGTAAATCCACCCTCTAAAAGCAAGGATGTGATCTCTTGGAGTGTGGATTGTTATGCCATCTCTTATCCTAGTGTTTGAAAGCTCAGCCATAGAATCTGACATGGTTAGGAAAAATAATTGATTCATGCAAGATTATTTGGGATTTTTAGGAGAGTTCTAAAAGGCAACTTTATAGGAATATCTTATACAGGAGTATTCTACCCACTCTTGGCATTTGGAAGACAAATTTTAAATAAATAAGAATATTGTTGGCATACCAGTTAGGATGCATTCAAGTGTATGTAATAGAAAATCTGCCTAAGGGGGACATTTATTATTTCCTGGACAAGATGTAGAAAAGTAGGTGATCAATGATTACTGTACCCATGGGAAAGTCCATTTCCTCATGCTTACAAGATGGGTCTTGCAATCCTGGTGTCACATTGTCACACAATTGCATTCAAAGAAGGAAAAGCCAAGGTAGTCCCAAAACTAACTCTCTTTTTATGGTGTAGTCTTCCACCTTGATTCAAGAAGAAAATCTTACTCAGGCTTCCATTGGTGTCTTCAAGCCTGAACTAACACATTCACTTGAATTCCTGAAACTGGGCAAGACGAACAGTCCCTCATCATTAGTGGATCTCCACCTCATCCCTGAATAACACTAGAGTTCTATTAACAGGGATATCAGGAGAATGGCTATGGGTAGGCAGCTTAACACCCTTTGCCATAGTTTGTAACAGGTAGGGAAAAAAGCATTGAGAAAATCTTCTCTTTGCTCAATATTTCCAAAGACTTTCTGCTACAATTTGGATCTTAAGTGTTTCCCAATAAGCCTGCAATAAAGGCTTGCACGATTGGGAGCTGGTGGAAACTTCAGAAGGTCGGGCCTGATGGGAGGTCTTCAGGTCTTTGGTGGCGCACGCTTAAAGGGGATTGTGAGTTCTGGTTACTTCCTCTTTCTCTGTTTTGCTGCCTGGTCATGAGGCAAGCAGTTTTGCTCTGCCATGCATTGCCACCATGGTGTGCTAGCTACCTCATCACCAAGAAATAAATCTTTTTAAATTGATTTACTCTGGTATTTTGTTATAGTAATGAAAAGCTGACCAACATGCCTTCAATGAATTCTTCCCTTGCTTTTCCAGCCTCCAATGAACCTACCTTGACTCTTACATGGTGTCCTTCATTTAGTACCTAACATGTATATTGCCTTGTATTATAAAGCTTTTGCGTGTTTTATTGCCCAAAATAGATTTTAAGGTTCTGCAAAATGACTGCAATATCTTAAACCAACTGATATGCTTTTGAAAGAGAATAATATACACTTTTAAAAATCTAATATATTACTTTGCAACCATTAACTAGAACATTTGCAAGGACAACCCTTTCCAAATCAACCCAGAAAGAGCATATTGCATGCTGTCCACATAATTTGAAGACTTTACTACCGACCATATCAATAATACTTTTGGAAGATTTAGAGTTGGAATTACACTAACAAAGCTTCTTGAAGTTTTGAGTAACATACTTTCATTTCTTAAAGATATGGTTATATTAAAATAAATGAATACCAACACAAAGTTGTAAAAATTGTTTTATATTTTATAAATTGATATTTTAAAAACTAGCATTTTACATTGGTACACATGATATCTGATAACTATATTTTCCCTGTTTGGAGAGAAAATTATGAAATCAAGGCCATTTCTCAGCCTGGAAGCACCCCTGTTCCTATGATGGGCCCCATATACACATTTACTCAGTCACTTGGTTATCAATTGCTCTTGAATTTGAGGTATAGTCTCTTTATCCAGATTTAAAACAATGGGAATAATAAACAATGAAGAATAATTCCTACCCAAAAGACAAAGTAAGACACGAAGTTATGGAAATTTTACCTAGTGAGGCAAGTTTAAAGCAGCTCTAACTTTCAGAAAAGTTGTGACTGATCCAACACCTCCTTACTGTTTTTCAAACACACCAAATATAGCTCTACCTTAAGACCATGCTGACACTTCCCTTGGCCTTGAATGAGCTTCCCTCAGCTACCTGAGTCACTAACTTTCTATCTTCCAGTCTTTGCTCTGTCAAAACTAGTACAATCGTCCTTTGACTGCCTAGAATAAACTTTGTATTGACAAGTTTCATCCTGTTGAATATGCTGACCCCTATGTATTATTGTCACTAGTACCTTCCTAGTCCTCTTTGCTTTGCCTCAGCTTTCTTTTTCCCAGGAGCTATTATCTCCCTCTGTACCACATTATTTATTGACTTCTGATGTTTTTTATGTGTTGATATCTTCTCCACCAGGGCCATGACCTTTGTGTATTTTGCTCATGGTATAAGTCTCAGTGCCAGAACAGAGCCTGGTCCAGATAGCATGCACAATATGACCTTGTGGACTCTTCCTGGTTTTAAAACTGGAGGTATCTTATGTCTCAGTAGGAATGTTGGTGGGTGCATCTGAGAAATATCAATTTTATTAGGGTTCTCCAAAGAAACAAAGCCAATAAGAGATATCTGTATCTATATGGTTAAGAGATTCATTATTGGAATTGACCCATGAGAAGTTCCACTATCTGACATCTGCAAACTGAAAACCCTAGAGAGCAAGAAGTAGGCTTCTGTCTGAGCCCAAAGGCTTGAGAACCAGGGGAGCCAATGCTGTAACTCCCAAACTGAGGCTGAAGGCCTGAGAATGAGAACCTCCAATGTTTGAGCAGGAGAAAATGAATATCTCAGTTTAAGAAAAAATATAGAATTCACACTTTCTCTGACTTTTTGTTCTATTCAGTCTTCAGGGGATTGGATGATACCTACCCAAATTGGTGAGGACTGACTTTTCTTTACTCAGTCTACTGGCCTAAATGCTATCTTTTTCTGGGGAACATCTTTACAGATACATCAAGAAATAATGTTTATCAGTTATCTGGGCATTCCTTAGTCCACTTAAGTTGGCACACAATATTAATCATCATTGTGACTTTCAAACAGATGCAGCCAAGCAACAATCCCATGAGCAAGGAGTACCCCTGCTTTATATTGTTTACATTTCTCCACATCCTTGCCTATGTTTGCCCAGAACAGCTTTGTTAGTCCATCAGTCTACTCCTTATTGTGGTTGATAATAATTGATCCCATGATTTGGGATCAATTCTTTTCTTGGGGACGAGAAACAAGCTGTCAAAGCAGAAGGCAATTTGGATATCTCAGATATTTGCCATACACCTTTATTTTATGCTAGAAGTTGTGTTGGGCATTTGTGATTTATAGATTTTCTAACTCTGGATGAAAATATAGTGTGTTAGAGGGCCAGCCATGAAAACAGATACTATTGATATATTATTATAAAAATAATAGTAGGATAGTGTGCAGTGGGGCCACCAATTGACAGGCAGTTTGTCCTGCTGGGAAGAACACTGTCCTATTTGAATTTTAAGGATGACAGTGCTAGGAGGAATAAGACAGCATCACAAAGCTACTCCGTATTATATACTGCAATGGTGGATGCATGACATTGTACATTTGTCCAAACTCACATTATGTTCAACTCCAAGAGTGAACCCTAATGAACCTTGGATGATGATGAGGTGTCAAAGTGGATTCATTAGTTGTAACAAATGTTTTACTCTGGTGTAGGATTTGATGGCCGGGAGGCTGTGAGTGTTAAGGTGAGTAGAGGGTATGTGAGAACTCTATACTTTCCACTCAATTTTTCTATAAACCTAAAACCACTCTAGAAAGTAACTTCCATTTTTTTTTAAAGGCACAGGAAGGACATTTGGACTCTTAAGACAATGCAGTTCCTTAAATGACAGAGGAAGGGAACAGTGTCGATGATCATCCACAGCAGAAGCCATATATTTAGTGGGCATTTATTCTGGCCTAAGGCTACTTTCAAATGATATGGGTTGGGGAGTGTAACACATTTATAATGACACTGAAGACTTATTCCTTGTGTGGCCACACCTTGGTGTGATCTCGCACACTGACTCTGGGCTACTGGGTGTGATTTTGTTTGCCCACTTGGACATTAGCAAGCATATTGCTAGCAGAGGATTACAAAACACTTGCATATTAGGCATGCGCTCCTGCTGCTGAGACTCTGGCCATTGTGTGAAGAAGACTGGGCTAGCCTACTGGAAGATGAGAGACAATAAGGACAGAGACCAGCTCTCCCAGGTGAAGCCATGGCCTAAACCAATCCACCTGTCAACTACTAGACATAGGACATGAAGCTTTCCTAAAGCACCTGGCCCCAGCTGGGCTGCCAGGCAACACATAGTCCACACCAGAAGAACCACCCGGCTAACCTAGTGTCCTGCTACTTACTCTGTGGCTAACCTAACTCTAGCCACCCTGGTGTTCTTGTCATTCCTCAAACTTTACACCTGCCAGGCAAGCTCCCCCCTTGGGCCTCTGCACTAGCTCTTCCCTCTATACCATATATCCTTTCAGGTCTGCT
Source organism: Xerus rutilus (assembly GCA_028644305.1). Lineage (NCBI taxonomy): Eukaryota > Metazoa > Chordata > Mammalia > Rodentia > Sciuridae > Xerus > Xerus rutilus. The sequence continues at coordinate 31,788,115 of CM053410.1, read as the reverse complement.
TAAATGTGACCTTCAGGAAGGCTACCCTGACCACTGAATTTCAATTTTGAAAATTTAAACTTAAATCTTTAAATTTTCAGATTTAAAATTCAGCCTTCTAATCCCTGGTAGTTCCTATATCCCTTCTCTGCTTAATTTTTTTCCAAGGCACTGATCACCTTTCAATAGAATAAATAAATTTATACATTTATTTATAAATTTATACATTTATTTATACATTTATTTATATAAATATTTACACATTTATTTTGCTTGGCTTCCATTTTCTCCCACCACCATGGAACTTTATTTTCTTCATTGCCATATTGCTAACACCTAAGAACAGCATTTGGCATTATAGCTCTCAATAATATTCGTTGCATGAATAAATAGGAAATTGTATTCATTGAAATTTTCTAAATATCTCTGCCAACCTTTAAGAACCCATGTTATAGACAATATGGATATCTCTGAAATCATAATCTATTTAAATCCTGAAGATGCAGAAATCCATTGATAATAGGTAAGAGGAGAGGCATATATAGTTATGGTCCAGATCCCCCAGATTGTGAAGATTCATTATGTT
>CM053410.1:31746517-31787050 GCA_028644305.1 Xerus rutilus | reverse complement strand
TATCAATGGGACTAGTTCTTGTGTTTTTCATCCTTTTTTGTGCTGTGCTCAGAAGCTTCTAGTAACATATGTCAAAGGTCTCTATTTGCCTGATTCTGGTTTGTTTCTATTATAAATATCAGTCAGAAGCCCTATTGTTAAGTTACAAATCACTTTACTTCTTCTCATTAGTTCTAGGCCCCAGAGAGCTGGCTCTTCCCCTGAGATGAGAGGTGCTCAGAGGTGTGGCTAGGCAACTGCTCAAGGTACTTACATCATAGGAAAGGCCCTGGGGCTTAGGGCTGTGTTGATGTTCTGCAATGGGCCCTCTAAGGAGATGTCTTAAACACTGTCTGCTTGTAGCTTTCCTCTCTGGTTCTTTTGCACCTGCCAATCAAGATAGTATGACCACACCCCTGCTTCAAGCTTTGGGCTTCCCTCTAGTTCAAGTGTCTCAACCTAGGTAGGAATCTTGGTCTCCTCTCCCTAAGTGTCTCTCTCTTCTACCCATCCCACTGACAATAAAAACTTCTTGAAGCATTTCATTCCATAACTAGAGATGACATTTAAACACTTACAGAACCATTCAAGCCACAGGTTTGAACCAACACTTGGATATGAAAGATTGAGTGCCAATAAGGAATGGGCTGGGAGTCCAGAGGCACTGGCTCTGATCTTTGCTGACATGTTGGTAGCAGTGCATGTCTGACATGCTTCCTGGCTGGATTTAGGGTGTAACCAAATGAGTAAAGGAATCAGAATGAAGTGCTCCAAAGACTAGTTTGAGGAGGAAAAAAATAATGCCAAGAATTCACACAGGACAATTGAAACAGGACACAAAGGACTCTCACCACACTGGATAAAGCTCTGCCTTCCTTGATGCCCTTTCCACAGTTCTTTCAAAATTCCAGTCCCCCCCCCCCCATGCTTTCCCCCTCCTCTATCATCCCCTTTCTATGCTTTTGCCATGAGGAGTGACTTCTGGTCAGTTGTTGTTTCTAATCTCACCTAGAAAGGAAGAGCAAACACCCTAGGGCATCACAGGCCTCAGTTATCAAGAGAAGACACCAGCCTAACCCCCCCAACCCTGCAAACTCATGTGGGAAGTGAAGGGGACACACAAACCTGCCATTATTTCACCATGTCGAGGACCAAAGCAGGCCCTTAAACCCATGACTCAGATGATGGTTTTTCCATTTCTCAGCCCTCTATGCACCTTAAGTTTCAGTTACTTAGGAAATAGCTATTGACAGCTTGGACTCCATGTTATACTCTCCTAAATCTGAGTACTTATTCTTATTTACTGTCTCCATGACCTTGGTCAAGCAACTTATCAACTCAGTTTCCTCCTCTGTCAAAGGATCATGATAATAGTACATAATTCATTCATTTGTTGAAAGGATGAAATGGTATAATAATCCATGTAAAGTGCTTGGCACAAGGCTGGGGGGAGGGAGGGAGGAAAGGAAGGAAGGAAGGAAGGAAGGAAGGAAGGAAAGAAGGAAGGAAGGAAGGGGCACAGTTTCTGGCACATAATAAGCATTCAAAATATCCCAGATATTATATTATTTAATTAAGTTGACCCACATTTTTCTTCAAAATGCATCAATTTCATGTTCTACCATCCCTCTACCCACCCAAGCCCATGACCCCAGAGCACTAATTCAGGAACTGCTTTTAAGTTCACTTGAGGTCCTCTGAACTCCTCTAATGTTGCAGAAAATGAAACTTTTAAAATTTTGTTCTGGTTTCTGTTTTTTACCTGGCCACCAGAAATCATGGCCCTGCACTTGCAGTCTCAAATTCTCTCTCAGAAAGCACAAGGCAAGCAGTTAGCAGATCAGGTTTTCAGGGGTGAGTTGGCTGATGCCTCTGTAGCAGGCTGCTATATCCCAGGAAATTCCTTCAGAGTACATCCAACTCTGTTGGAAGTGGGCAGATCTAAGAAGAAACATTTTTTAGATCATTTATGTTGTAGATTATATAAGCAAATTTGGTCATTCACAATTATTAGGCTTTTTAAAAATTAATGGATATGAGTCACCACAAAAGATTAGAAGCAGGTGAGGGTGTGGTAGTCAGCTTTTCATTACTATAACAAAATACCTAAGATAAACACTTAAAAAAGAGGAAATTTTTTAATTTTGGCTCACAATTTCAGAGTATTCAGTCCATAATCCATTGATCCTGATGCTTAGGGCCTGTGGTGAGGCAGCACATCATGGTTGGAGCACATGGTAAGCTGTTTACCTCATGGCCAGTATGTGAAAGAGGAGAGGAAAGGACTAGGGTCCCAATATCCCCTTCAAGGACATACCCCTAGGGACCTAACTACCTTCCTTCCATTAGGCCCTAGCTCTTTAAGGTTCTACCACCCCCGAATAGTGCCACAGGCTGGTACCAAGCCTTGAACACATGGGCTTTTGGGGGACACTTATAAAATCCATAGCAGAAGACTTGCAATTTGTTATAATTGAACCACCTCTCTTTGGAGGCAGTTTATTGCAGTGAAAACAAGTCTCAGAGAACAACCGTCACACCTACAAATATTTACTAGCAAGCTGGCGAATAATAGTTGTAGAGCCTGTTCTGTAAGTTTCATGAAACGGCAGCACTTGGTTCTTTCAGGATTTTGCATGATAGATCTGCCTCAGGAAGATTCAGCAATATCCTAGCAGCAGGTCTGAGCAAACCTAGTCAAGACTTGGTGAGAGGGGCCTCTGGGAGCCCACGGCACAGGTCTCTACCAGAAACCCTGCCACCATGCTGAAGTATAAGGGCTACTGGGCTCACAGGGGCAGAAGAATCACCATGTAGCAATGCTGGAAGCCAGCTCACCCAGCTTAATGCTCAGGTATTTTACCAATGTAAAATCAGTTATAAAACCCATTGTTTTCTAATAAAGGTACCTGAAGGCCTACCATTTCCTGTCTTAAATATGGGTTCTGGTTACTTTTTCAAATGCTAACTAAACACCCCCAAATTGTGTGTTCCCACTCGAGAACCATAAAGATCAAAGGACCATGAAAATCACACACACACACACACACACACACACCTTTACTTAAGTACTTACAAATAAATCCAACAACATGACAGCTTAAAGCCCTTCAAATCCATTCTTGTGCTATCCAAATCAGAAAAATATGGTGTCACTTATATTTATCTATCCATTTAAAAACTAGTTACAAACTCAACTGAAGGTCACATCTTGGTTCAGTTTTTAACCCCAACAAAAAACAATTACCTGCAAGGCCTCCATCCTGACCCTGCTTATCCAACACCTTATCTCCAGGTTTATCCTTTCGTTTGGGGCCTCTCAACTGACTATGCAGGAACCTAGGGCTTGGGCCTTGGCCCATCCACTGCATGTGAGTATGGCAAGGTGGTGCCCAGAAGGGTCTGAGAAGGTGGATCTGAGGTCGGAGCTCAGAAGGGACAGTTCCTGATCAGGGAGGAGTCAGGAATGAAAGGAGGCTTAGACACCTGTGCATGGGAGGGAGCAATGGGCACCAGAAGAGAAAAAGGAGAGGGGCAAGATTCTTTTGGCTGCATGAGACCTCGAGCATGCTTTCAGATTACATGTCCATCTGCTGCCTTAACCATTCAGTGCTTTTCAGATTAGCACCTCAAGGGTGACTTCAATAAGCACTGCTGGTCTTTCATTTTTCAGAAGTTTGAGAGTAGTTCTCAGACTATAGTGCCAGTTAGAATTGCCTGGGATGCTTATTATAATGTAGTTTTAGGTACACATGCCCAGAGGTCCTCATGAAGAATTCCTGGGGCAAGACCCAGGAACTTTAATTTTTAAAAAGTAGCACAGTTGATTCTATTGCACATTTAGGTTTGGAGAACTTTTTTTTTAGAAATAAAATAGCTTGATGTATTAATTTCACTAAATAACACATAATATAAAATTTGAACAATTCCTAAAAATATAAAGAAAAAAGAGTCACTGAAATCTTATCACCTGAGATGTTTGGTTATGTTATTAACAATTTAGAAACCAACATTTCAAAAATGTTTGGACATTAATAAATATGTAGACTTTCACCCAAGCAGAATCATGTATATTTTGGAGGTTTTTTAATGCACACCTTTCGTTTTTCTCTCACTACTCATGTTTTCATTTTCTTCCACTCCCATTAGCATGTGTATTCTTCCACATTTTTCTCCTGGCTCTCATAATCATGCAAACATCTGTTCATGGGACCTTGACACTTTTCACTTTGTCATTTTAGCATTATGTATCTGCTGCTCTGTGATTTTGTTTTCTCTCACCCACCTTTCTGAAATCCTTCTAAACCATGGGTACAGATCTAATGATTTATTTTAATGGCTGTATGATATTCCATGGTACAGCATATATATTCACTCTTTCTAATACTCTGCCACCACACAACATGGCTTGGTCTCAAGGAGTTTATAGTATCTGTAGCTAACTTATTGTGTTGGGAGGTAGATCCGTTAACTTCAATTGTGTAATAAACCACACCAAAGCTTAGTGGCTTACACCATAATCATTTGATTTAACTTAGGGTCAGCTGGGTGTTTCCTGCTTTGGACTAGCTCTGCTGATCTCTGCTAGTTTCCCACATGTGTTTTGTTCAGCTGATAGTTTGGCTGATAGCTAAAGGGCCTCACTCATCTATCTGGGGGTTGGCAGTCTGGTTGGCCTGGGGGCAGGAGGGTCTCAGCTGTGATGTCTTGTCTCTGCTCCTAAAGGGCTGCCATCCTCCAATAACAAGCGCTGGCTTTTTCATATGGTGTTTTCAAGGTTCCAAGGAGCAGCAAAAAAAACAAACAAAAAAAAGGCAAGCACAAATGTGCAAGCCCTTTTCACATCTCTGCTTGTGCCTGATTTGTTTTGTCCTATTGGCCAAGGCAAACCAGGTAGCCAAACCCAGTGTTAGTATAAGAGATGATTATTCAAGAACATGGATACAGAAAAGAGATTATGCTGGCCTTTCTTGCCAACAATCTTCCTTAGGTGATATGTGCTAAGAGGTGCCACAGACTTGGGAAATTTGTGAATGAGGGGACAGGAGTGTGTCATTTCCTGCCCAGACGATGTGTGTGACAAAGTTAGCACATTTCTAATGATCCGAGTGTTGCAGAGCTCACTCCAGGACTCCTGGGACATGGTCTCTGGAAGAGCTGACACCATCTGATCCGTTTTCTCTCCCTCCACAAATGCTCCCAGTGGAGACCTCTCCCAGCAGCTGCTGCTTTGCACCTGCTGCTGTGAGGCCTCAGGAAATTTCCTTTCTCCTTGGGTCTCAAGTATCCAGGGGTTGGGTGTGTGTATCCTGTGGAACAACCTGGTTGAAAAATGTCCTTAGCAGAACACCCACGCTTCTGCTGGTATTATTTTTTTCCAACTCTGCTGGTATTATTTTTTTCCGACTCTGCTTTGCTACCTTCAAGGATAATCTCAGATCTCTAATCCATGACTTCAGTGTAGGCCACAGCAAGAGCATTAGACTTGGGAGAACTGGGTTCTGGTCCTGTGTATTCTCAGGCAATTTGCTTTCTTTCTCTGGATTTCACTTTTTTAATCTGTTCAATGAACGAGTTGGTGGAAAACGGTGCATCTCAGAGTTTACTGTGCCCATAAATCACTTGAAGATCTTGTAAGACCTGCAGAATTTCAGGCTCCACCTCAGACATACTGAACCAGCCTTCACTTATTGACAAGCACTCCCAGTCTGAAATAGTTGTTCTCAACTTTAGCCATGCATTAGAATCTCATGGGGTTGCTAAAGTCTGAGTGCTGTGTGCCCCTACCTAGACTCTGATGTAGTTGGTCTTGGATGCACCCTAGGCTTAAAGAAGTGAAGAAAAGGAGGGATAGAGAAATATAAAGAGAGGAGCTGTAAGAGAGGACCCAGTCTTCAGTAGGGGACCACAGCTGCTACCACCCTAGCAGGAAAGTGGCTGAGGGAATTTAATACCCCAACCTTCCTATCCTCCCATCCTCTTAGTTCCTGAGAAAGTTTTCTATTTACTGAGCCTAGCAATTCCCTGGCTAATGCAGTCCCTAAATGTCAGCCTCCTGGAGCACAGGCTGATGGAGAAGCAAAAATAAATTCTCTGATAGAGAATGGCAAAAATAAAAATTAACCAGAAGAGGATGCTTGTTTTAAAATGCAGCTTCCTGGGCTACTGAAGCAGGCCCTTTGGAAATAGAAACCTAAATTTCTAGAAGGCTGCTCAGACATACATGTTAAATTTGAGGTAAACTCAGCAAGATAAACTGTGAAATTCTTTTCATCTCAAAGGCCTCTGGTCTTACTACTTACCTAAATAACTGGTCTTCTCCTTTATCAGTGCAGTATTTTTATATTTTGCATTTCAAAATCTGTTCATTAAAATATGTATGCATGAGTAACTGGAAAATGATACTTTATTAAATCTTCTTTTCACATTTACAGTCTCTAACCTGAAGCATGTGAGGAAGATGCCCTGATTTTGCCTTGAGCCAGGTATGAGATGGAGCACATTGTTGTTGGACCACAAACACAAGTTGTAATCCTTTGTTTCTAGTTCCAATATTCATAGCCATGTCAACTGGAACTATTAAGCTTAAAAGTATGTAAATGTCTTCTTTTCTTGCAGCCACGATGATGGATATCAGGATTCCACACAAACAATATGGAATTGAACTTTGGCAAGTTTGGAGAAGTAATTTCTCTATTAGTTTTAATACATGCATATTGAGAATGGTGGTTTAAATATTTACTAGAAAAAAATGGAAGAACAAGTGTATTCTTTTTTTTTTTTTTTTTTGTGGTACTGAAGATTGGACCCAGAGGGGCCTTACCACTGAACTATAGCCCCAATCTTCTTTATTTTTATTTTGAGACAAGATCTCACTAAGTTGTGAGGCTGACCTTGAACTTGTGGTCCTCCTGCCTTGGCCTCCCAAGTCACTGAGATAATAAGTGGGTTCTACTATGCCTGGCTAGAAAGAGTGTATTCTTGACAGGACACTGATTATGCGCAACACTGAAAATTCCTGGTGTATGTTGCCACATCCAGCACAGGCTGGAACTGGCTTCCTTTCGCTTCTGCTGCAGGGCTGGAAGGAGAAGCAGCACTGGCTTCAGCTCATAGGTAAGCAGACAGGGAAGCAACCAAGACCAGCAACAATAGAATTTGTTTAAGGACTAAATTTTATGTCCCATTTATGTAACCCAAATGTCCTCTATCCCACCACTTGTGATTGCAAATGGAAAGGCCACACTTTACTTTGATATTCAACTTCATATCACAGTTTCCCACTGGCTTGATCATAGGAAATAACTTTGTCCCAGATCCCCTGCCCCACCCCAGGATTTCTAGATGTCAGGGTCCTTCCATGTACCCCCAAATATTCTATTAGCTGCAGTCACTACAAAGTAGTTTCCCTGTCCTTCCCTTCCTGGTTCCTTTGTGTCTGGAGATACTGTCCATAGCCTTTCCAGGAGAAACCTCACCATTATCTCTGTTCTCTCAAGATGCCACAAATCATTCCTACATGCTATCTTTGGTTGCTGCCAAATTTCCAGTCCTCAGAAGTATTAGGTTTGACTTGGATTTCAAACAGATAGGAGCAGTGCGCGGTGGTGCAAGCCTGTAATCCCAGCACTTAGGGAGGCTAAGACAGGAGAATCGTGACTTCAAAGCCAGCCTCAGCAATGGAGTGGCACTAAGCAACTCAGTGAGACTCTGTCTCTACATAAAACACAAAATAGGGCTGGAGATGTGGCTCAGTGGTCGAGTGCCCCTAAGTTCAATCTCCAATACCAAAAAAAAAAAAAAAAACAGAGATAGGGAAAAGGGAGGGAGAAAAAAAAAACGTTCCCACACTGGACCATACTTTTAATGACACACACTATTATTTTAGAACCATGAGGAGCTGCTTATTGTTGGAGATGGAGTCTATATTTTACCATTGCTTAAACTGGAAAATTATCATATGAGAGATGGTGATGGGTATTTTTTTGCATTCCAGGGTGGAGACTCTTTCTGGGCTTGGGGAAGGCCTTCTTTTGTTCTAGTAAGAACTATTCTTGCCTTATTGTGGAAACTTTGAACTGCATGGTGCTTCAGACTGAGGTGTTAAAAATATTTTTCAATTATGTAAGTTGGCTTATCTTTAGCAGCACTTCACTTTTGCAGATTTCTTTGTTTTATTTTTTATTCTGTGTGTGTATGTGTGTGCGCCTGCTTGGGATTGAAACTAGGGTTGTACTTGCTAAGCAAGCACTCTGCCACTGAATTACACTTCCACCCCCTAAAAGCATGTATTTTGATTGGACCATCCCTGAAAACTATTGGAATCTTTTAAGAAGAGGTATTTATATTGAAGGGGAGGATACGGGTGAGTGTGTGTCTGTGTGTGTGTGTGTAAGAGACAGAGAGAGAGAGAGAGATTCTCAAGCATTTGCTTTCCAGAATACCATGAGATGAGACGTCACCAGGCCTGTTTTGTTCATCTTCACTGGAGGAAAGAGGGAGATTACATGAAGACACCGGACTAGGCTCAGGGCACAGCTGCCTCCACAGGACAGTTGAAATCTCACACATGATGTTACTCAAGACTAGTTACTCAGATAGGGGGAAATGTAACATCAACACTTAGGATTGCCTCACCTGTGGTGAGTGTTGGTTATTCTCACATTTAAGACATGGACCTCCAGGTATGGAGGACGGGGTCCAGGGCTTTAGCAAGGTGCCTACACTCTGAGAAAAGAGAATGTCCAATACTGGACTTGGAGTTTTTGCTTGCTGCATTGTAATTTCTTTTAGGCTCAAGTCCAGTGAAGGTGTGTCATCATTCAAGCTGGGAGTTAGCTACACTTTGAAGCCATGCCTGTTCAGCACATGACAGCATGACGATAACCCCGTTACAGGTTGACAAGCGGTGGCATTAAGAAGTAGGGAACAGGACTCAGAGCAGGAGCAACAAGCAAAAGGAGCGCATGTGCCATGTACTGATTCCTCAGCAATACTCGGAAGTAAGAGGAGAAGGAAACTCTGCAGGCTGGACTTTGTGCAGGGAGGCAAAAGGGGAACTGAGTTGCGTGGGCACATTGGCTACCCTCCCCCACCATCACCAAGACTAGAGAAGGTGGGCATCTTCAGCTGGTGTTTTTTTGAGTTCCAAAGCAGGTTTTCATATGCCTGGGATCTTTACAAAGTTGTTAAGTACAGTTTCATCATCTTCTCACCATCACCCCTTGCCCTGAGTTTTGCAAGAGACAATTGCATCCATTTCCCGTCTTTGCTTCTCTGATCCTTTGAGTACAGTCCAAAGGCTCAAAAAGGGAATAACAGCAATATCTTTCTCTCCCTCCTCCTCTACTTCCTACCATCCCCTGGGCTTATGCAAAACTCCTCCTTCCTCTATGGTTAAAAAAGTCCTTGTGCACATAAAAGTATTCACATACAGACAGCTGTGCTCTGGTTCAGCAGGACTCAAACTTTTCTGTTGCATTTATCACTTGTTCTCACATGGAGTCTTCTGCATGGTATCAAGGGGGAATTCTTAGGAAGTTTATCCTTCATCATTCTTTCACAAAGGACACTTTTCTGCTCAGGATGGGTGCAAGAAGAGAAGGCCCCCATGTCACAATTTTTGAAGCATTTAATGTGACCTACCCTGTCAACATCTGTCCCAGCATTTAATGTCCCTTTCTTAAGTACTCCTCATCTTAGTGTCAAGTGGCTGTTTCCCTACGCATTCAGGTCTCCACTACCATGGAGGCTCCACCATCCCCTGCCCTAGAACCTGAGACCACTAACTTTCACCGCTCAGTTCCTGTCACTGCTCAGAGCAAGTCTCCCTCTTTTCACAAACTCTTATTGTCCTTCTGCTATGGGTTTCCTCCCCAGTGATGCTTTCCTCACCCTTATGTTTTGTTTTTTTAATTATTATGGACATCCTAATCTACCATAAATCTGTTTAATCAGTCAGTCAACAATATATACTTTTTAAAATCCATAATACATCAAGCATTGTTCTATGTATGGAAAAGCCAATAATGAATAACATAAACAGGTTATCTGCTCATGATTCCTACACTCTAGTGGGGGACAAACATAATGACTAAGCAAGTAAATAAATGAACAAGACACTTTCATCTAGTGACAAGTAATTTATGACAGAAATTATAACCAGAGGGACAGAAAGGGTGCTTTCTTAGATAACATAATTGGAGGTCCCTCTGAGAATGAGAAAAATTTAAAAGTTCTAAAGATAGAAAGAACCCAGCCAAGAGGTGGTTCCAGGTTGAGGGATAAATCTATAAATTGGCAACTTTAAAGTCAAGATGTCCAACCTTGGTTGTGGCCTTAGAACATTCCAGCAATCCCTTATATATCTGGCCAGCTTCCCTCATCTCATTGCTCATTGGACATTCCCAAACTTTTCTACCATCTTCAAGATCATACCCGATTCCTGCTTTCTTCTCACTTGAAAATTGAGTTTGCTTTTTATTTCACAGAGGAAATTGAGAGTGTCAGGAGACAACTTCCTCAATTCCCCTCTTCCTTGCATCTGCAGATTCTTCTCCTCCAAACGCATATTTTCCTCCTTCCTTCTCATCTAGACATGTCCCTCCTCCTCTACATTCTTCATATGTTTCCCATTTCCTTAAGGCTGTCACTAGCCTTCAATAATTTCAGTTTCTATCTCTAAACTAGCATTTCCATTCAGCATAAAAGAAGTGCTTAATTCTTTTTCTTCTTAACAGAAATATTTTCTTCACACTCAAACTACTGGCTTAAGCTGCTTTGTATAAAGAATAATATAATCAATAAGTTCAAGAAGTATTATTTAGCACATTTCAAAAGCTTAGAACTTTTGCATAGATTTTGTTTCAGTAATACTGTTTCTAGAATTTATCATGCATGCATTCAAGGACATAATTACAAAAAGAGTCACCCTAGTGCTGTTTATAGCATTGTGACATGTTAAACATGCTGTTTAACATTGTGTCCCAAAATAGAAGAAATGAACAAAAAAAAAGGCAAAAAATGGGAGAAATTACTTAAATACATATGGAAATATAAAGGAATATTATCTGCTGTCATTAAAGATGATACTGTAGGAAAAATAGTTATGACATGAAAAATTATTCATGATATATAGAAATATCAAAAGTCATCTTCAAAATGATATAAACCCCATGATGTATATATTTGAGATGCTGAGGACTGAATCCAGGACTTTATGCATGCTAGGCAATTGCTCTACCACTGAGCTATTAAAAGTATATTTCTGCTTTTAAAAAGACTATAAAACCAGACATGGCAGTGAATGCATGTAGTACCAGCTACTCAAAAGGCTGAGGTAGGAGGATGACTGGAGTCCAAGAGTTCAAGGCCAGCCTGGCCAACAAAGACCCCTGACTCAGAAAAAAAATGGTTGGGGTGGGGGATGGGATTTGAGATGTAGCTTAGTGGTAGAGCATGTACTTCATATGTTCAAAGCCCTAGGTTCAATCCCTAGTGCCACAAAATATAAATTAAAAAAATAAGAAGACTATAAATATACTGTATATACTAAAATATTAACAGTGATTTTCTGCGTAGAAAAGGTTATGTAAGAAGTTTACACTTTTACACTTATCTCTGTAGTCTAAATCTTCTATTATAAGAATATAAGTTTAGTAATAAGAAATAATTATTTTTAGCCAGGCGCGGTGGTGCACGCCTATAATCCTAGCACTTTGGGAGGCTGAGACAGGAGAATTGCAAGTTCAAAGCCAGCCTCAGCAACAGCGAGATGCTAAACAACTCAGTGAGACCCTGTCTCTACATAAAACACAAAATAGGGCTGGGGATGTGGCTCAAGTGGTTGAGTACCCCTGAGTTCAATCCCCGGTACCCCCCCCAAAAAAAAAAGAATTATTGAAAAAAAAAAGAAAGAATTATTTTCACATTCCTCCTTGCTTCCTGAGTATTGCTCATTTTCCTTTTTTTTTTTAATTTTAGTTTTTGGTACCAGGGATTGAACTCAAGGGTATTTGACCACTGAGCCACATCCCCAGACCAATTTTCTTGTTTTATTTAGAGACAGGGTCATCACTGAGTTGCTTAGCACTTCGCTGTGGCTGAGGCTGGCTTTGAACTCACAATTTTCCTATCTCAGCCTCCCAAAGTGCTGGGATTACAGGTGTGCGCCCCCAAGCCTAGCTCACTTTCTTTCTTTAAAGAGTAGGCCTCGCTCATACGGCCACTTCCTCTTTTTCCTCTCCTCGCAGTCCATCACAATCTGCCTTCTGATTCTAATCGACTCCTGATCTTCAAGTTGCAAATCCAAGATTCTTTCAAGTTGCTATCCAAGTTTTTTCCTGCTTCTCTGCAGCATTTAATGCCATTATTTATTTTTTCCTTGAAATTCTATCCTCCTTAGATTCTATGACAGTCCTAGTCTTAGTCCTTTTTATCTGGCCATGGCTTTTCAGTCTCCTTTTAAGTTTTCTCTTTAAATCCCACCTAAATGCTAATGTTTCAGAGTTCCATCCTTGGTCTATTATCATTTACACTTCTCCTAGGTAGTGTCAAAGGCAGGCACAGTTTACAGTCCCAACCATGTGCTTCCAAGTGATGGTAACAGCCTGGTATGCTTGACTGTCTATGCAGCAACTTCACCTGGGATCCTACACATTCATCCAAATCAACACATCCCCCAGCTGAGCTCATTCTCTTAAGAATGTTTTCCTCCTCCTATATTCACTATTTTGGATAATGATCTACCATCTAGTAATTCAAGTCAAAAATCTGTAAATGGACCCAGCCCTTCCTTTCTCCCTCATTTCCCCAATTCTCTACACATTAATCTATTTTTGAAAATGAAATGTTCCAAACCATCACCTCTCTTTCAAGATAACTATTTATCTGACTTATCTCAGTAAATGACCTTGTCTCTTACTTAACAAAATTCAGACTAACACGTTAGAATTCCCTGACCTTCCACAAATCCTATGCTGTGCTAAAAGCCAATGATGCAGAAATGAAAAAGCACAGTCTCTGGAGCTTTCAGTTAAGTGGGATTTGGGTTTTATTTGGACATTGGGAAAGAGGTGTTTTTTTTTCTTTCTTTTCTCCCAACCAGTGTACTTTATGTTGATATTTAGATAAGACTTAGTGTGTAACCTGTTTGGCCAGAACTAAGGAGAAGCTGAAATTGCATGATGGAAAATGTCTAAAACTCAAAGCAAAACATTTATCATGGATTTCTGGAAAAGTCTGTATAAAATTATGAAACTTTAAGAGTACACAGCTTGTGGCTTGAATTCTAGTTTGTTAATTTGTATGAAAGTTTACAATTGTATCCCTTCTTTGAGTCTACTCATCTGAAAGAATACATCAGCAAATCTGAGTGCAGTCTGTTTTCTGGGAAGGTATACAGAGATGGGAAAAACACCATGATAATATCCCTGTAATGATGGAAGTAGAAACAAAGTTCAGTGACCATAAAGAAGGAGGCCCCAAGGGAAAGCCCCAGAGAAAAGAGCATTTGAGTTGGGACTTGAAAGGTATCTTCTATCATTTCTTTATTTATATATATCCTTTCCTTTGCAAAAGTGTTAATAAAGTTTCAAAAACAAAGACAGAATTTCTACTTTGTATAGATGTACTTTTGTTTAGATGTATAGATGTACGTTTCTGTATTGCTCTCATTAAGCACGAACAAAAACCTGAACATTACATGTAATACACACAAAGACTCAAAGGTGGACAGAAGAAAGCAGTCTGACTAGGAATCTTAATATCTGAAGAACAATGAGGAGTGAGTCCCCTGGATTTTCTTTTTTGCCTCATATATCCTGCACTGGATACCAGAGAAGTTGGTAACGCAGAAACAGAAGAACAGAAAATAAAGACAAAACTCAAGATAGAACTTGCTTTCTACCTAAAGGACCAGGAAGTGGGAAGCCTGGCAAGAAAGTAAACATTTAGGCATTAACCACAGTGCTCTAGCCAAACATCACAGATAAAACTGTGGCTCCATTCTTACTCTCTTGCCTGCCACCTTTGTCAAACATGTAGTAATGAGACACCTGTTGGGTTCATGTCAGAGGTGGCCTAGTGGAGAGTCAGGACTTTTGCCACTGTATAGACTTAAGGAGGTATTATGGTTTGGAAATGAGGCATTCCTCAAAGCTCCTGTATTAATGCAGGGATGTTCACAGGTGAAATGATTGGATTGTGAGAGCTATAACCTAATTAGTCCACCCTACTTTGTCTGGGTGGTAACTGTAGGCAGGTAGGACTTGGCTGGACGAGGTGGGTCACTGGGGGTATGCCCTGGAAAGGGTCCATTTTTCCCATAGTTCCTTCTCCCTCTTTTCTCCCTCTCTCTGCTTTCTGGCTGCCATGAGGGGAGCAGCTTCCCTCCATCATGCCATTCCACTGTGATGTGCAGCCTCATCCTGGGCCCACAGCAATGGACTTGGCTGACCATGGACTAAACCTCTGAACCATGAGCCAAAACAAAATTTCCCTTCTCCAAGTTGTTCTTATTGGGCATTTTTGGTCATGGTGACAAAAACCTGACTAACACAGGAGGTGACTCCCATCGTTCCCATCAGGAGCCATGTGGGGAGCAGTAACAAGGGATCCAGGATCTTGTCAATGGAATTCCCACTCCTGCTCAGTAGTAAGAAGGAGGTGTCCCAAGTGTTGAGGAAGGCTGAGTGGGCACCCACCTGGAAATGAGGTGGCACCCCTCCCTTTAATTATCAGAGAAGTATCAGAAGAGGTCTGCTAAGCAGAAGATTTACATAACATCCAGAATGTCATAACATAATATAGAAATTGTCCAGGTTTCAAAAGGAAATCACTCCTCATACCAAGAACCAGGAAAATTTCAACTTCAATGAAGAAAGATAATAAAGATATGCTAACACCAAAGTAACAAAGATGTTGGAATTATCTGACAAAACATTTTATATAACCATCAGAAAAATGCTTCAATGAATGATGCTCAAACCAAATGAAAGAAATAGAAAGTTTGAGCTAATAAATAGAAACTATAACAAAGAACCAAATGGAAACTTTAGAACTGAAAATACAATAACCAAATGAAAAACTCAATGAATGACTCAATAGCAGGATAGAAGGACAGAAGAAAAGAATCATGAACTGGAGGGTGGAAAAGAGTAAGTCATTTGAGCAAAGAGAAAATAAATTTAATGACAGCAATAAAAATGAACAGGGCCTCACATGCCTGTGGGAAAATATCAAAAGATTTATATGGCACAAATCTCTGATGGCTAAAGTCCAGAATAGGAGAAAGAAAGAAAGGCTGAAAAAGTATTCAAAGTGCCTGGCATGATGACACACACCTGCAATCCCAGCAGCTCTGGACGCTGAGGCAGGTAGATTGAAAGCTCAAGGCCATTCTCAGCAATTTAGCAAGGCCCTAAGCAATTTAGTGAGACCTTGTCTCAGGTTCAGGCTGGGGATGTGGCTCAGTGCTTGAGTGCCCCTGGGTTCAATCCCCAGTACCAAAAAAAAAAGAAAAAACAAACAAACAAAAAAACCATGCATTTGAATGATCACTGAAATTTTTTCAAATTTGACAAAGGACATAAAGCTACAGTTTCAAGAAGCTAAGAGAATCTCAAATAGTATAAACCCAGAGAAATTCACACTGAATTCAATGTTCTAAAAATCCAAAAGAAAAGGAAAAAAAAATATTTTTTTGTACCAGGGATTGAACCCAGAGGTGCTTAATCACAGAGCCACATCCCCAGCCCTTTTTATTTTTTATTTTTGAGACACAGTCTGGCTAAATTGCTCAGGGTCTTGCTAAATTGCTGAGCTGGTTTTGAACTTGTAATCCATCTGCTTCAGCCACCTGAGCTGCTGGGATTACAGGCATGCGCCACCACACCTGGCTAGGAAAACATTTTAAAGCAACAAGAGAGAAATAATACCTTACCTAAAACAATTTGAATGACAGTATATTTCTCCTCAGAAACCATGGAGGTCACAGTATTTTTCAAGCTTAGAAAGAAAAGAATTCTATAACCAGTGAAAATATTCTGCAGAAATCAAAAGGAAATCAAGCCATCCTCATATGAAAGATGCTATAGTTTGGATCTAGAATGTCCTCTAAAGGATCCTTATGTTAAAAGCTTGTTCCCCAGATCCATGCTTTTGGGAAGTGGTGGAAACTTTTTAATAAGAGTTGGGTCCTTGCAGGAGGTCTTCAAGTCATCAGAGGCCTGCCCTTGAAGGGGACAGTGGGACACTGCCACCTTCCTCACTCTCTTTTCCTTCCTGACCATGAGGGGGTGGTTTTGCTCTGCCATGCACTTCCCACCATGATGTGCTGCCTCAGCACAGGCCCAAAAGCAATGGGTCAACTGATCATGGACTGAAACCTCCAAAACCATGAGCTAAATAAAACTTTTCCCTTTTAAGTTGATTATCTCAGGTATTTGTTACAGGAAGAAAAAACTAACTAACAAGAAAACTTAGAGAATTTCTCATTAGCAGATACACTTGAAAAGAATGGCTAAAGAAAGTTCTCTTCACAGAAAGGAAATAATCAAAGGAGAAATCTTAGAACATTAAGAAAAAAAGAACGGCAAAATTTTTAAAAAATATGGTAAATACAATAGATTTTCCTTCTCTTCTGGAATTTTCTAAATTGTGGTTAATAGTTGAAGGAAAATAAATAACAATGTCTGATGTGTTCCATTGTATGTAGAGGAGGTATTTAAGACAATCATCCTACAGTGGGGAAGGTTAAAGGGATGTAAAGGGAATAAGATTGTACACTTCAGCTGGACGCAGTGGCACACTCCTGTAATCCCAGAGGCTTAGGAGGTTGAGGCAGGGGGATAACGAGTTCAAAGCCAGCCTCAGCAACTTAGTGAGGCCCTAAGAAACTCAGCGATACTCTGTAAGTAAAATATTAAACAGGGCTGGGGATGTAGCTCAGTGGTTAAGCACGCCTGGGTTCAATCCCTGGTACCAAAAAAAAAAAAAGAGTATACTTCATTTCATTCAAACTGGTAAAATGTTCCTACTGGTAGATTGTGATAAGTTATATACTGTAAAGGGGTAGTGCTAGTTCTCCATTTTGTATGACATAGAAAAAAACACACACACACTTATACACACATGTCCCAATGTTCATTTCCTGAGGTTTATTTTATTTTGCAGGGCTGGGGATGTAACCAGGGCCTCACACATGCTAAACAAATGTTCTACCACTGAACTACACCCATAGCCCCATTTTTTATATTGTACTATAGTTACAAAAGATACAGCCATCATAGTAAACTTGGTAAAATATACACTGATTTCCCTTAATTATCTTTGCAATTTTCAGTGAATTTATAATTACTTCAAAGTAAAGTTTGTATTAAAAGGGTGAATATGGTACACTATGATAAAATATAAATGCAAGGCAGTAGATTTTTTTAAATGAGAAGATTATATTTTAATTAGACTTTTTTTGGTTGCAAGTGACAGAAACCTGAATCTAACCAGTTTAAGCAAATCAGAAATTTAGTAACTCATGTAACTTCATTGCTCACTTTTGCTTCTCTCTGTACATTAGTCTCATTTTATTCCATAGTAGCCAAGCCTCTTTCAAGGAATATGGCCATGGAGTAACCATCTTAGAGCTCAAGATCTAAAGAATAAAGGAGTCTCTTCAACTTTCCTGGTATTCAAATATAAAACCCCAGGAAAAGACTCTAATTTGCCTTTCTTGGTCACATGACCATCCCTGGACCAATTGCTATAGCCTGAGATAGGATGTTGTGACTAATAATCTTTTCTTTTCCCCACCTACCAAGTAGAACTGGGAAAGAAATTCAGTTAATAGAAGGAAGGGATGCTGGGAAGCAAATTCATTAGATGTCCCCTACAGAGCATCCAATTGTCCTATAGAGATTGCAGAAGTGAGAGAATGATAAAAGTATCTCACAGAAGTGAAATCACAGTACAGATGCCCATCAATTCACAAAAAGGCTGCACCCTGAAAAATGCTTCCTTAAAGATAGTGTAAATTAAAAATGCATTTAATAGCATTTAATACCCCAAACTTACTAAATATCATAGCTTAGCCTCGCCTACTTTAAACATGTTCAGAATACCTATATTAGCCCACGTTTGGCAAAATCATCTGACACAGGCCAATTTTATAACAAAATGTTGAATATCTCATGTAGTTTATTGAATACTGCACTGAAAGTGAAAAAATAGAATGGTCATTCATATATATATATATATATATATATATATATACACAAACACACACATATATATATATGCTTTCACATCATTTTAAAGTTGAAAAATTGTAGGTCAAGCCATTGTAAGTCAAGGATTTCTATATTTGTCTTTTTGTGAATGGCTTACTTCATTTACCATATGTTTTCAAGGTTCACCTCATAGTAGAATATTTCAGAATTTCCTTCCTTCTTAAGGTTAAATAATATTCCATTGCATGAATATACCATATTTTGCTCATCTGTTCATCCATTGGTGGGCACTTTGATTGCTTTATTGCTTCCACATCTTTGCTATTGTGAATAATGCTGCTATAAATACAGGTGTATAAGAATGATAGGCTAAAAAAGAAGAGAAACACCACAAAAGAACACAAAAAAATTGCATAAAAGGAATAAAAGGGTAAATATCAGAAATGAGAGAGGAAGCAACAGGACTGACCAATCAGGGCTCCAGGCCAGAGCTGGTCCTGGTCCTGCAGATGAACTGGCACAGCTCTCAGGGATATACTTGAGATTAAGGGTTAAAAGAACTTCTTGGAACTTTGAAAAACTTTTGCGAAAATTTAAATTCCCTTTTTGAATTCAGAAATCTTAGCAGGTTGTAGGCAGATGGTAAACATGAATGATTTAATTTCTAGTTAGAGGAAAAAAGAAGTGAAAATCCCAGGAAATTGTTTTAACTGCATGAACCGGTTTTCAGATAACACAAAACTGATTGAGATAACTAGATAGACACATGGATTTTCTCAGATAAACAGTCAGAACAACCACAACAAAAGAAATAAACTGAATGGAAGGATATGAAGTAATGCAAACCTTTTGTCACTGATGGAAACATTTGGAAGGCCATCTGGTACTAATCCAAGTTCAATTTTTGCTTTTCTCAGCAACTTGTATCAGAGAAAGAAAATGCTCCTAAACCATAGATCCCACAATCTTCTGTGAGGAAATTGGTTGCCCAAGCAACACTCCTGTTCATTGACTTGGTGGAAGACTTCCAACTGATTCCTCAAATCCCCCAGCTGTGCAGGTAGCTGTAAATCACTTCACTTCTAAGAAATAATAACTGCAGGATCAAGGATATTCTCTTCATTTTTGAGACTCTGTGTTTATAAATACAAGCACGAATAGAAATTTTTTGTATACTTACAGGACACCATGCTAGAACTTTGGATCCAGTAATCTCATTGTATCACCACAACAACACTATAAAGTGATTGATGTTATTGCCACTTACAGAGGAGGACAGTGGTATGTAGGGTCGCAGGATGTCTGACCCCAAGGCCTTCAGTCGAAGACAAATTCTACCTATTGTCCCTAAATACAAGGGAATCTGCTACCTTGTCTGTACGCAGTACTTTCATGAGGTGGGATGGTAAATTAAGATCTTTGCAACAAAATTATATTTTAACACTAAATATAAACTAAAGTTCCAATAACTTGCTGTTGGTTGTCAAAACAGAGATTAGCAGTCTGAGTCACAGAGTAATTCATTTCAAATTTGGCTTCTGCCTCTATTGCTAAGTCATTTCAAAAGTGGGCCACAGGCATGGGAATGGCTTGAATGATGTCATGATTAGGCAACACAATCCCACCCTAGGAGACTGAGACCTGGAGTCAAATGTAGTGCTTGCCTCTTGTCCCCAACCTTGTCCACAGTTCAGATTAAGTGAGTTGCTTTGTGGTTTTTATCTCCTGCTCTTGCAGCTGCCTGATGCACTCTCGTCTTTCAGGCTAAGCTGCCAACTTTCCATTCTGAGCCCCAGCGTTAAGACAAAGAATCATCCTCCAAAGTCATGCCAGAGCTTTTATTTTTTCCTCCCTTTGGCATCAGTGTTTTTAATGGAAACCTGATTCACTTGTTACCAAAAAACACAAGAGAATGCTGCATCATAGGAGGTGGACCAAACCAGCATACTGGATCCTGTTTCAAGAGTGTTAAAAAGAGTACTTCTGAGAGAGGCCAGAAAGGCAGTCCTTTGGACTAAACCTCTCTCAGATCCTAAGGGAACATTCTAGAACAAATGATGTCCTGACATATGAAATACAAAGTTGTGTCAGCCCTTTGAAGTTTGCCCTCTCTAGGATGAAATGTGCACAATTTAATGATAGTGAATATAATGCTGTTAAGATTCAGGAAGTTTGGAATACCTACATACCATCATCTTACTCTCTGTTCTTAGAGATGGCTCCTCAACTTACTAGCTGCTGGTTGTACTGCAAGACGGGCCCCAGTTACCTGAGTCAAACATCTGTTCTGCTGTATACTAACTGAGTGAACTAGAGGAAGTTATTTGACCATGCAGGGCCTCCATTGGCTTATCAGAAATGGGAACAATAGTGTCTCCTTGTAGGGTTGTTGTGAGTGTTCAGTGGGCTGACAGATGGGAAGCATCTTTAACCACCCTTGGCATATGATATTCTTTATGATTCTTTTCTGCCATTATTATAGTGTCCATTAAATGGTTTCCATAGACATGTTATTAGGGCACATTATGAACAATTCTGCGTACAATCTTTTCTTCTTTAACCCTACAAATTAGCATTTTAGATAGGTGCCTGCAGGTGACCTTACACATGATTATCTTTGCCTCTGCACAGAATAATCATATGACAACTAGCTCTGAGCTCCAGAAGAAAAAGATAAATGTCTACCAAGCACCTATTATGGGCCAGATAATTTATACATCTATATATATAAATTATATATATTATATAATTATTACATATATTATATAAACTATATAAAATATATATATTCATTTCAAGCCTCATAATAATCCTGAAGATAAATGTACTGTGATTGAGAAGAAATGTGCTAAGAAACATTAACTTATTCCAAGTTATAAAACAGAGAGTGGTAAAACTAGGATTTAAAAACAGATCTAACTATAAAAGTCCATATTTCCCTCCTGCCCTCTTGTGTGTTACTCAGCTTTCTGTTACTGTGACAAAATACATGAGATAATCAATTCTGAAAGAAGAAGGTTTATTTTGACTCAATGTTTTAGAGGTTTCAATTCAAGTCACTTGACCCTATTGCTCTGGACTTGTGGCAGCAGAGTATCTGAGGTCTGGAGCTTATGGCAGAGGAAACTTATTCACCTCAGGGAGGTCAGGAAGCAAAGAAGAAAGAGGAAGGGGCTGGGACCCTAATATCCCCTTCAAGGACACAACTCCAATGTACTAACTTCCTTCTACTAGGCCCCATGTCCTAAATGTTCCACCATCTCCCAATAGCACTACAGACCAAGCCTTTAATACTTGGGGCTTTTAGGGATATTCAGGAATATTCCACTCTATAACATTCTGCCTTGGGAAGGGAGTCGGACTAAAGGGCTTAACACCCACCTGCTCAGTGATACCCAACCTAATTTTAACAGTATGCAAGTTCTTTCATTCCACATTGGTATATGGGTTTAATGACACACATAACCTTGCTAATAGAAATTCCTACTGAAGTGTAAGTATCTCACATAAGATCCTTTCCTGATATCAGATTTGATTGTGGCAGAAACAAAAGGCCACTTGTCCCAGAAAGAGGATGCTAAGTCAAATTTAGGTCACTACTTACACATACTATAGAAAACTCTATTTTTAAATGTCTGTTCCTTGCAGGGTTTCCATACTTTAAAAAATAATAACATTTTTAGTGTAAATATGTCTCATGTGCTATTTGGGGAATACTAAAATACTATTTGTATTTTTAAGTTTAAATTCAAATTCATCTGGGAATCTTATATTTTACCAGCAACCTTAATTCTTTGACCTGAAGTTTTTCCATTGGATATCTCACAGATAGAAAGGATAAAAATGGACTTTAAGCTGCATTTAGAAATGTTTGGACTGGGTTTAGCAATGTCATTTTTCACAGGGTACCATTTTGGTACCAGTTGGCTAAGAAAAGGACCAGTTGGCTGATGGAGTGGTTGCCAGTTTTAGAGTAGTTATGATGAGATGGTAAGGGAAATTGATAAGATGGATCTTTGTGCTGTGCTTTTGAACCTCTGTATTTAGTTGTTTTCTATTGTTACTGTAACAAATGACCACAAATTCAGTGACCTGAAACAAACCCATTTATTTCCTCACAGCTTCCATAGGTCATTTGCCCAGATGGGTTTACTTGAGTGTTCTGTTTAGGGTCTCACAAAGCTAAAATCAAAGGGTCAGTCAGCCTGGATTCTGGGGGAGAGTTTACCTTCAACTTCATTCAAGTTGGCAGAATTCGGTTCTGTCTCATGTGGTTGTAGAATTGATATTCCCACCTCTATGCTATCTGTTTACCTAAGGTCATCCCCAGCTTTTAGAGGTCACCACTTCATTGGTTCATGGTCCTGACCATTTTCAAAAACAAAAACAGTGCATTAAATCCTTCTCATGCTCCAAATCCCTCCCATTCTCTGCCACATTTCTCAGAAAGACTTCTGCTTTCCTCCTATACTAAAAAGCTTGTGGGATTACACTGGGCCCACCCAGTTAATCCAGAATACCTTTTCATTTTAATGTCAATTGCTTCATAACATTATATCTGCAAAGTCCCTTTTGTAAGTAATGCAGTATATTCACAGATTGAACATCAGGGGCAAAAGTGACAGGCTCCAAATTCTCCCAATAGAACAGGCTTTGGAAGTTGCTGATTCATTTTAAAGGCTGGCTAAGGTTGGACCACTTTCTGAGGCAGAGAAACTTCCCTTTAGATCAGAGGGTACCACTTTTCACATATGCACTCTGGTCCAATATGAAATAATCCAGACAGAGCCGAGAGAACTTTGTTCTGATCCCAGCTTGGCAGCCACCAAACCAAGTAAACTTAGACAAGTCATTTAAACTCTCTGACTATTTTATCTATCAGATGCAACATACTGGATGAGGAGTCTGGTTACTGGCCAAACACTTACGCGTAATCCCTTGCACTGCCTCCCCCCTCAGCCCCCCTACCATATGCAATTACAAAGGCTTTACCTGGCAGGCTTCACTAAGTAGAGCTGTCCTCCTCAACCCCAGACTTGGTGCACAGCCAGCGCCTTGCAGTCTCTGGAGGGAGCTGCAGTGAAGGACTTAGCCTGGCTCTTACACATATCTGTATTCTTTGTCTAAGCATCTCCATTTGAAGGAGAATCTTCAGTAAAGGCCTTTCTCAGGCAATTCCACTAAGATCTATTTATATGGGAACAGAAGGAAACTCTGACTTAGGGTACTGCAGGAGCACTTTTCTTGGGGTCCTTCAGCCGTGGACAATCCCCACTGTGCATTATATCCGAACTATGCAGTTGACCCTCACTCTGTACCTTTCTGTGGTAGAGGGGGAATGGAATCAGGAGCTTCAGTGTTTTCTCCAATGTAAACTCCCACTCATACTATTGCTTATTATCTTTACTGGTTACTCCAACACCTGGGAGATCAGCTCTCTCCCGCTCAGTAGAGCTCTGAGCTACGTTGCCTAGGTGCTCTGATAGTGCCATGAATTACAATACTCATTTATCATTTGTTCAACAACATTTATTTAGCATTCATGAAGGGCTGGGCACTTGCTGGGTGGGGGTCAGGGATACAAAGATGGGTGATCACTGTTGTATCACTGGCATAAAGCTAGCATTCCAGTTGAGGTATGTGACCGATTCAGTATAATATGGTATAATTCATTCTCTTTACAAGTGTTGATTGAGAGCCTAACTTCTTGCTTGAGTTCTTATATAATCCTTAAAATGAATCTGTGAGGTATATTTAATGATTATCTTTATTTTGCAGATAAGTAAACCAAAGGTCAGAGAATAAATTATTTTGTGTAAATATTTTAGTCCTCCCTCCACTAGCAAGTAATAGATCAGGATTCAAACTCAGAACTTTTTATTTAAATTCAATGCTCTGTCTCCTTCATCCCAGCTAGAGGTAAACTCTTAATAAGAACCTAGAGGAGAGGACTGATTCTTCCTGGGGTTAAAGGAGGGAATACTATAATATCTAAGGATTTTAAAACAGTAAAGTGTCATATATAATGGCTGCAACTATTATAATCATCTTCATTTAAATTCTTACTACTTCAACAAAGACTTTCAAAATTTCCAAGTCACCCTTAAGCCACTGTGCAAAAACCTGGCTTCTCTCTGAGACAGTAAGTTCCCTGTTATCCTCATCATGCATCTCATTCACAGGCCCTTCATCTGCCATGTGATGATGACATCCGTGCTCAAGACCATGGAGCAAATGGCCTTCTCCAGGAGGTTTCTGGGAAATCTTTCAGTGCATAATGAACTAGTAAATGCAGTGACTCTCAGAAATGCTGATCCTTTAATGAGGGCATCTAAGGATTGGAGTCCTATGTAGACACAAAAGAATTCATTTATTCCATCTCACTGGCTTGAAGGGAAAAGTGTTCTCAGCATGCCAGGTAACAGAAAAATGGGCGGCATGACTCTGAGCTAGGAGAGCAAAAGTGAACATGATATAATCATCTCCTTCCTGAAATATTTCCTCTCGGTTGCCATGAGCTTGAAGGTGTTGGCAAATATTTAACATACGTATTCTTGTCTGGTGCTATCTGGAGCTGTGTCCTGACAGAGATAAATGCTAGAGAGACCAGCTCTGGAATGAGCCCATTCCAAAGTGGCTTCTTATTTCTATTTGTTGATTTGACCCCCATTTTTCAGTCCTTCTTCCTTTCTAGAAAGAAGCAGTCTGTGTGGACCCCAGAGGCCCCGGGGCTTTGCATCTGCCCTCTGAAAAATTCTCTAGTCCTGGAGTGAACATAACTTTCTTATCTCAGGTCACCTTCAGATGGATTTATATCAGCTGGCCCAAGTGACTGCTTACAAACATACTCTTTCCTTTTAGATCTCTGTGCTTGCTAAACAATAAAGCTTCAAAGCGCAAATAAGGAGGGTTGAATTTATCCTGCCAGATTGAGCAGTAGCCAAATCATAACCTCATTCAAATTCAGCCTTCCCAGTTACTAAATAGGACTAACATAAGCACTGGTTATCTGAAATTTTATATATTTAAAAATTTTTTGAGAAACCTATAGAACAACAAAGTATCATGAAACTCCTTTTAGCTACTGAGTACTAATAGTAATAATCGGAATTCCCATTCATTTGTATTTCTTAATAAACATCTAATGAGCACCTACTGCATGCAGAGCCCTCTGCCAGATACCCATGAGGGTGACACAATATCAGAGAGACACAATATCAGCTCTTCCAGAATTTAACATCTACTAATTAAAACAAGTATTGTACTGGAGAGGAAGAACTAGAAGGTTTCTTTACTGATGTTTCCTGTTGGTCCTGAGCAGTATGTCACAAATACCTCATACCTGCGCATTGAATAAACAAGCAAGACTGATGCTGACCACTGCTGGCTTCACCCACATGCCTCTTCAGTCATCTGAGAGGCAAAGTCCCCATCCTCCATGTTGGACTTAATGCATGTGGGTAGTTTGGTGTCTGCCAAAAGCTGGCGGAGTTAATTTCAAGTCTGTTAGTGGGCACTTTGGGGCTTTAGTACAGTCATTTTTAATTCATGATATTCGAAGGAGACTCTGAAATGGCTGGCTCTCCAGGCTGGCCTGAGAATTTTGGAGCGGAAGCATTTTGCTAGGAATTGGAGGAGCCACGCCTCAGTTGGGGCAGGGAAAGTGATGACTCACCCCAGCCACTTAGGTTGGGCAGGAAACAGATGATTCTTTTGTTGCTATTCTAGGCGGGGCCTGTATTCCCCTGGTAGACAGGTTGCATTAGGATCTTGGCATGAATTTAACTGGCAGATCTTTCTCTTTCTTGGGCTTTTCCTGGGGATTTGGGAAAAGAGAGTTGAGCAATAGGATGAGTTCAAGGAAACAAAATAGGAAGGAAATGAGGTGATCTGCCAGGTCATGCCCTCAGAGTGGGCCAGTAAATCCAAACTGTGGAGCCTCTTAGGGACCTAAGTGGAACCAGGGACAGTACAGGACACACAAGGAATCCTGTCAACACTGTAGAATGTGCATTTGCTCTGGAGCTCAAAGAACCTGGTGAGAAACCCCCTAACATACACACTACCAAAGTTGCAGTTTCCCAGGAGCAGCCAGTGTTGTACAGAGATCCTCTTTGCTGGCCTCTCCAAAGCCCAGGTATGGCTGAGTTGGACCTTTAGCTTGGCCGTTGTGACCTTAGCATACTTCCATTCTCTGTATCTCAGAATCCTCAATTGTAAAATAGTGTTAATAATAGAAGGCAATTATAGGGTTGTGAGAATTAATGAATCAAAACATATGAAGCCCCTAGAACAATGAGTAGCTCCAAGTAAGGGCTTATTATATGTTTAGCTATTTTAATGAGGGAGTTAAGAGAAGGAAGCATGGGTCAACCTCAAGTATAGACGCTGGTTGTTAAGTTCTAGCTGGAGATAGGTAACCTGATATTTTTCGTGTTTTAAGAGGCCACAGTAAAATTATGTTCCTGCAGGAAGTGACTGTTGAGTCCAACCTGGAAGTACAGGATGCAGTTCTTTCCTTCTTAACCCTCGGGGTGTATTTTCTTGATTATCTAGGTCAGTGCTTCTTAAATGTGAATGGCCCGTAAATCACCTGAGGATGTTCATAAAAAAACTGTGACTCAGTAGGTCCGGGGGAAGCTGAGATTCTGTATTTATTACAAGCTCCCAGGTGATGGTAATGCTGCTGGTTCACAAAATTTGAATACCAAGGATGTGGCCAGCACAGTCCATAGAACTTTTAGTGATAATGAAAATCTCTCTGTACATCCCCTACAGTAGCACTTAGTACTAAGCATATATGACTATGGAACACTTGAAATGAGGCTTTTGGAAGCTTATGTTTTAATTTTATTTAATTGAAGTGTTAATAACCACATCTACTTATTGGCTACCTTATTGGACAGCATAGCTCTAGCTTAGCAGGTCAAGGTCATGATTTCAATCCTTGTTAGAGTCATAGTCAGAACTATGGTCAAGACAACTTATGTGGGCCAAGAATGTGCCTCAGTGGTAGAGCATTTGCTGTGCTTATGTGAGGCCCTGGCTTCAATCCTCAGCACCAGGAGGAAAAAAATCTTAGATAAAAATGAGAATTGAGGGAAAAAGTTGTGTACAGCTCTATCCAGACCATCTACATGCCCAGAAAATACAATCAACCTATGTGCTCTACTATCTGTAAATGTCAATAAAATATTCTTCCTGTTTACAGATAAATTTCTGATAAAGCTGTTGAATGTGTCCCTTTTCTCACTTATGCTTAGAGTCACAGTTTGTAGCCTGTGTGTTGGTAAAAAGTAAAATAAAAAGAAAGTATTTAATTAATGTTTATTCCATGATATCCTCAGCTCATAATTTTTACTTTTTAATTATTTTCCTTGAATGCCTCCAGGCATGTCCTTGATGACCATACATATCATAGAAGTAGGTATTCTCTTAGAAAACGGAGAGTTGAATGAACTCAAACAAGATAAAAGGTCTTTATTGTACTGTATTGAGAAATAATAATGTAATAACCTGAAATGTTTCATAAATAACAAGTTTTCTTAGGTTGAAAATTGTATCCAAGTCCTTAGCTTTTTTCCAAGCTTTGATTTCTGCCAGTGCTCTCTTGAATGTGGTGGACATGTCAAGCATCCTTGGATGGATGGTGAGGAGACTTACACCCATATCAGTGACAAATAACTGACACGGGTCCAGAATGCAGAGCTGGATTCTGAACAGATGCCTAGTGCTTCAGAATGATATGAGGAAGAAGTCAGCCCTGTTTTGCACTAAATCTTGCTGAGAAATGTGTCAATGCTTTACTAGTTTTTGATGTTAAACGTAAGAGATCAATTTCGATTATCTCCAAGTTACTGTGCTGCTTTTATGAATGACTGCATTTTTTAAACACTTTGCATTTTTAGCACGAGAATATTTGCAATCATGATGGACAACAATTTATACATAGGTAAAGAGCTATTTGATTAATTATGAGAAATCTGTGCTGCAATGAAGAATATCTAATTAAATTTAATATAAATTAGAACTTTTTTACTTTTTAAAAAAAGTTAATTTTTTTATTTGTTCTAATTAGTTATACATGACAGTAGTATGCACTTTGATACATTATATGTAGATGGAGCATAATTTATCATTCTTCTGGTTGTATATGTTGTAGAATCCCGTTGGTTGTATAGTTATATATGTACATAGGGTAATAATGTCTGATTCATTCTACTATTCTTCCTACTCCCATATTCCCTCCACTCCCTTCTACCTAATCTAAAGTAACTCTACTTTAGATTAGGGTTGGCTTATTTGGGGTTGGCTTATTTCACTTAGCATGATATTCTCCAGTTCCATCCATTTACTGGCAAATGCCATAATTTCATTATTCTTTAAGGCTGAATAATATTCCATCATATATATACACCACATTTTCTTTATCCATTCATCTGTTGAAGGGCACCTAGGTTGGTTCCATAGTTTAGCTATTGTGAATTTAGCTGCTATAAACATTGATGTGGCTACATCACTGTAATACGCTGATTTTAAGTCCTTTGGGTATAAACCAAGGAGTGGAATAGCTGGATCAAATGTTGGTTCCATTTCAAGTTGTCTGAGGAATCTCCATACTGCTTTCCATAAAGGTTGCACCAATTTACACTCCCACCAGCAATGTATGAGAGTACCTTTTTCCCCACATCCTCCCCAACATTTATTGTTGTTTGTATTCTTGATAATTGCCATTCTGACTGGGGTGAGATGAAATCTTAGAGTAGTTTTGATTTGTGTTTCTCTAATTGCTAGAGATGTTGAATATTTTTTTCATATATTTTGCCAGAAGACATTCGTGAACAGTACGTGAACCAAATTGATGTGGAAGCCATTGGGCAGGAAATCCTGGTATCGGAAACTCCTAGCGGCAACCCTGCTGGTTTGAGACTGCCCAATACATGTGGCTTCCTATCTAGCTCCATCAACAAGTTCACCACAGCACCAGAAATAGGGTTACCCCACTGGAACCACATAGCCTCTCCAAGATGGGTGTGGCTTGCCAAGATGCCAATCAACCTGTTTGCTGAAAGACCCCTGCCACACTGAGAAGCAAGACTCCTCCCACTGAAATCTTATCTCTGCCTTTGATGTACTCCACTTAAATAAAAAACCAGAGCCATTTTTCAGTTGTTCAGTTCCAGCCCTTTTCAGGACTAGATGACCTATCAGGCTCTCCCTTTAAATCTAATTTCAGGCTCTGCTGCTTATTTCTTTCTAATTATTTCAGACTTTCTACTTCCTTCTGGGCGGAAATCTACCCTGGCAGGGTGCTGGCTACCCTGAGATAATATTTGATCGATTGTATTTCTTCTTCTGTGAAGTGTCTGTTTAGTTCCTTAGCAATTAGAATTTAAATGCTACTTTTAGAGCAATTACAGCTATAATGCTACTTTTTATTTCATGATAGTAGAAAGTATTTCTATATCATCATTGCTTTTACTAAAAGTATCATAGGATTCAGATATACTGAGACTATCCAATATATACCCGTCAAGGTGTGTGTTTTGAAAAGCACATGTGTTGAGTAAGAATCATTTGATTTTTGCTCAAGGACAAAATAGAGTTTCCTGCCATGGTGAATTGTGAAAAGAAGCCTTGAGGAAAAGAATGGTCCAATTCTATGCTGGTTCTATACAGCATCTTTTAGAGTTGTATCTTTGCACTGGAGTTCCATACAGATATGTTAAGGGAAGAGGAGAAGGCAGAACATAAAAGCAGAAGAATAGCCAAGGTTTTGAGAAATATAACAACGGAGGAATAAGAAACAAGAGTGTAGGCTTAATAAATAAAGTTGACAAACTAAACAAGAGAAAAGCATTGTGATCATTTGAGAATATTTTAAAATTCACTGCTATGAATTAGTGGACTCAAATTGAAAATGACATGTTGAAATATACAATAGCTAAGAGATAAAAGCATAACTGTTAGGTAGAACTTGACATAGGAAATGCCATTTTGAAATATATCCTCCATCTTAGAACAAAAGTCACCTAACTCTTACTCCACCTAAACTAAACCTCATCGATACCCGCCACCCCCCCACCCCACCCACCCCCCACCCCCACCCCCCCACCCCCCCACCCCGCCATCATCAAGTAAAGAAACCTCAAACACTGCATCATCATAAGTAAGGAAATTGTTTTCTGGGAATGAAATCCTGAAAATATCTGGTTTCTTATGAAGGTGACACCACAAGGACCCTTCCCTGACAACCCCCTAGCAACAGCCTAACCACAAAAATCCCCTCTCCTTCACTCCTCTACATCTACCCCAGGCTGTGAAGTGGAAGGCAGGTCTCAGTCTCCCCTGGGCCTCCCTCTGCAGGTTTGTCCCCAATAAGCCTGTGTTACAGTGGAGCCGCCTCTCCCACTCTCTATATGTCCTTTTATTGCTTCTTTCCTTCAATAACAATATGTTTTTCTTTAAATTCTTCACATTGGCGAACTAAGGGATGCCAATGAGGTTGTCTACATGGCAACACAGACTTGAAATGTTAAAAATTCACACAAACAATTATTTTCTTTACTTATGCCAATGCCTAGATTGCTGCTTTCCCCAGGAAATTGGTGAATAGACCTTTGTCTGAAGTGTGCTTGAGACACAGCCTTTTGTTGAGGACTCTGAGTGGGAAGGAAAAAGTGTGTGTGTTATAGAAGCTATTGTGAAACAGTTTTAGGACAGTTCTTAATTCAACTCAATATTTTTTTGCTAGAGTCCCAGGACAGGTCCCAAATTATGGACTCCTACCTAAGCACATTTTTTTCAGAAAGCATCCCTGCCTCCATGTGAAGCCCAAGCTAAGAGCTTCCTGCATACTACTACCCTTCCCACACCGGGGCTATTTGTCATGTGCATTTCCACTGCCCAGGGCAATGAGTGATCATTGTAATTCTCTAGTCAGCTTAATGTATTTGAAATGTGATCAGAGGGATAAAAAGAAAGTCATCATGATTTAGATTTAATCATTGACTAATGAGAAAAAATAATGGTACTGCATTAGTCAGGATTCTTTAGGCCGGGGTGACAGATCCCCTACTCAAGCAAGTTTAAAAAAAAAAAAACATTAGTCAAGAAGTCTAGTGTGTCTTATGGAACCCAAGGAAAGAAAAGAGGCAGGGCTTCAGGAAGGAAAGGATCCAGGATTCAGATCCTTCTGGGGCTTTACAAAATGTGCTGCTTCCTTCCTTCCCTCACTCCACCAGGCCTCAATCCTAGGCTTGCTCCAAGCACAAAGGTCCTAATAGAATTGGAATTGCTCTTTTTTTTCCCCCAAAGGCTTGGGATATCAGGAAAGGTGTTTAAGTACTGAGTTTCCACTCCCTATTATTCTGAAGTGACTACCCTTCTCTCCCCTCCTGGAATCCCTGGAAATTACAAGGCAAAGCTTCTGCCCAGAACCTAAAGGAATTTCTGTGCTTGTCTCCTCTGCCTGCTGAAATCCTATTCACTTTTCAATGTCCATCTCAACTCTGTAGAATATTGCCGAATTTTTCCAACCCAAATTAATCTGCTCTTCCTTTGTGTGCCTCCAGCACTTTTCTACACTCTATGTGATTAAACTTTTAATCTCCTCTCCACAGTGCTGGGGACAGCCAGCTTTGGCACCTAGTAGGGGCTTAAGAAGTATATACCAACCATTGGACTGCCACACTCTCCAGGACACTTCATATAGATAATCTCAATGTCAACAAGTCTAGGGATTGGCAGAGACCTTGTGCTCATGTCATTATGTTAAATCAAACAAGGAAGCAGCTATTATAATGTGTAGATCCGTCTTCCTTGAAAGAAAAAGTTAAAATAATGACTCAAAGGAACATTGAAAAAACACATAGCATTTTGCCTTTTTGTTTTAGTGTTCTCATTCATGTTAAACATCCAAGCACCAGGTTTTCTTTCAAAGTCAGTTTAGACTGGCTCCCAGTTTGTGACTTTAAGACAGCTTTTGATCCTAAGTTAATCAGGAGCCACATCCCTCTTAGTTAAACTTCAAAGGGTGGGATGTAGGAAAAATACATCTTTTTGTTTGTTTTTACAAAAGTTTCCTCTTTGAAATTTGTCTGTGATGTCTGGCGGTTTCTAGTGAGAACAATAAACTAAAAGACAATCAGATTCCGCCTTTGCCATCAAAGTCCCTTCTCATCATCTGAGGCCTTTGCATCATTCCAAATAGCTTGTGCTGTGTTCTCTTCCCTTCTGTCTGTGCTTTCCCATTCACAGCCACCATCAGGGCCAGACATTGCTCCCACAGACTTTAAAGATTAATGGACAGACAGGTACCCTCTCCCCTTGTCAGGAGGTGGACAGGGCCCACTTTTCCTTGGCAGGCACTCCTAGAGGTGTGTTACCTTCCACTCTGCGCTGCACTCTCTATTGTTCCCTGCCCCAAAGTCAGAGAACTGTATTTTCCCCCACCCAAACTCACCATGGTAAAAAGGCTTACTTTTCCTTAATGCTGAATGTGGTCCTCTGCATGTCTGTTCTTGGGGGTCCCTGGCACCAAATGCCTCAACTAAGGAGGTGGTACCTCTGCAGTGGGAGCAAACGTCACCTCTTTGTTTCTGGCAACCTTTGCCCAGAATATTCTGAAATATCTTTGTGCCTAATAACTCAGGCTAAATGGCTTTTTGTCCCTAAGATAGCATTTTCAATATTATGGCTCTTGGTAGATATTAACTAAGAACAATATAAGCAGCACTGTGGAGCAGGGTCAGTTAGTGTTTATGTTTAATTTGTTGGAGTATTGTTTGGGTTTTTTTATCATTTTATTATTGTCTGGTCAAATTATAATCCTTAGCTATTTAGTAAAGAACAAAGAGGGACCTGTTGTCTGATCTACTTAATAACAAATCCTGGGCCTTCATTCTTTGTTCTAGTCTATGGGGTCAATTTTAAAAGCTGAAAAAACTAGGTTTAAACATAAAATAATTCATTCCCCAAAAAAAAAAAAAAAAAAAAAAAAAAAAAAAAAAAAACCATAGTGAGAGTCTGTGTTTTAAAAAAATAAAATCTGAAAATTTGACTAAAAAGAGATTCTATGTATAAAACTACCTGAGGAAGGTCATCAATTTTTCTTCTTTACTTTATTGTTGTTTTGGATAAGAGTGACTCAGGTTTCTCTCTGGAATATGAGTTTTGACACTATTATTAGTTGGATTTATATTCTTTTCACCATCAACAAGCAATTTTGCTTTTCATATACTTAGAACATTTATATTTGGACCGTTCAAGATTACACTATATTTCTGGAATTCTCTTATCTTCCTCTTATCTTCCACCTAAGACAACTATGGTAATGGATGTGTAGAAGATTTCAAGGTTTTCGATAAGGCTCATTATTGTAATGATCAAAATAGATAATCAAGGACACAGTTAAGAAAAAGGACCTTCTATTGGGATGGTCATTCCACAGAGTTTTATATCAAAATTATCTTAATATTTTCAAGAGAATTATAGTTTATTTCTTTGAATTAATCAACTTAAAAGGAGGAAAGGTTTATTTTGGTTCACAGTTTGAGGTTTCAGTCCATGGTTGGTTGGCGCATGGCAACCGGGAAGCAAGAGGGAAGCAAGATATGGAGGTTCCTCATATCTCTTCTAGAGGCACACCCCTGATGACCTACCTGTCTTACACTAGGCCCAACTTCTAAAGGTCCCACCACCTAGCTCCCCATAGCACCACGGGCTGGGGACAAGCCCTTAACACAGGGGCTAATATTTAAACATTTAATATTCCCGCATCATCTAGTAAGCTATTTGCTTTTCAAGGGTAAGAACTATGTCTTACTCATTTGTTTTACACTTTCCACTGTGACTGGCACATTGATAAAGGAACGAAGTACTTGCAAAATGCAACTGATTTGAATGTCTCCACAAAATTCCATTATCTTCATTGTCTTCAGCAGCAACACTTTTCCTTTAGAATTATTGACAAACAGGAGAAAGGCTTAGGAAAGACATGGTAATAACATGCGTAACATTTGCTTTTTTGTCTCCCTGCCAGTTTTTACAAATACTTTCTTGTGGAACCCCTACCTTGGTACCTCATTTGGCCTGCTCAGGGCAGCAGAACTAGTGACTTTTGTGTGCATTTATTTGTTTCAAATTTATTTCATATTGCTTTTATTACATAATGAATACATGCCATTCAAGAAAAAGTTAGAAATACAGATAAGTAAAATAAAAATCTCCTATAAACCTACTACCATGGTAGGACGATGTGGACAACCTTCTTACCTATGAATAGACTGAGTTTTATTTGTTTTCCTGAATGAAGGTATCAGAAAACTTCTGTATATATAGAGAGACAACATCTTTGCTGGCACAGATCTCTGTCCTGTGACTATTAATTCAGTTGCTCTATTTCGCACCAGTAATAGGACCGCTGGATCTTGAATTCAGAGTTTAAGTGAGTCTCTTCTTTGATTTCACAGAGCTGCCCTTCCCTCCCAAACCCCTTTCCTTCCACAGTGGTAGGTAGAACTTTGGGGTAGCACAGTATTCAGGGATTGTGTGAAAACCATCTGACTCAGCATGTGTTGCTATCTGAAGCAAATTCAGATCTTCTCACCTCAGCACAGTGAATGCGCTTTGGAGAGCAAAGGTTGAGTACAAGAGTCTTCATTAACAAGAGCAACAGCTAACAAGCAACCAGTGTGCAGTACATCTGAAGCTTGGGCAGAAATCTGGACCAATGTGGTCATGCCCAAAATGGTGGAAAACCATTTTCTGCCAAAATGTGATAGGCCAGTCTTGAGCAACAAGGACACTGGGAAGATACAAGAAGTAATGAGGTAGGGGATGGTGCCAGGAGAAGGATGTGCTTCATTTCCTCCTTCTAACTCAGAAGGAGCCATGTAAAGGGCTCAGAACTTAATAATTTGGAGGATTTGGACACTTGCAGGTGGAAGGAGTCCTTAAGGGGGATGTTGTTAGTCTGCCTGGAAGTTGAGGATATAGGTAGGTATTCCAGCAACCAGCTACCAAATGGAAACAGGCTATATTTGTGTCCCAAAGTGGAAAAGCAAGTAACACCATGTGTGACTGTGTGTAATTTTTATTGAGGGCAGCACATTAGGTTGTGCTGATTGCATTCATTCAGAAAAATCTGAACATGGAAGATAGAGCAAAGGAAAGATGTTTCTTGGTAAGATGGGCTTTCTGACCTCTCTTAAGTATCCAACAATTTCACTGATTTATCAGGTCAGCTCCATTCCATCACATAAGGTTGAAGAGAAATAGGAAAAAGGACTACAAAAAATATGAGTAGGAACAAGAATTACCAAGAAAATAGGAGCAGGAGCTCCTAGAGTCAAATAAGTTGTGACAATCTCCCAGAGTCACAGTCTTAAGTCCAACACCCCATACGCTGCCAGGTAACATTGACTTGATAATAACTTCAGCCTCTTCTTAACAAGTTTTTGTTCTTAATATTTCATTTCTGCTAAAATTTTGAAACTTTTAAAATGAAAACCTCCAAATATATCAAAGTAGAATGATCTCTTGCCAGGCCAGTCTGGGCAGCAGAGGGAGGGTGGTTGGTAGTGGCTGGGAGCCTCACTTTGGGAATTTGTTCCTGTGCTGTCTGGCCACCAGCCTTCCTCCCTGATCTTCCAGTCTCTGTGGATGCTGCTCCTCAGGCACTTCTATGAGCCCAGACTGAGCCATGAGGACCTCCACAAGTCACAGCACTGCTGTCCACGATGGCCCCAGCAGCCACATCCGTGGCCAAGTAGCCATGAGCCTTCCTTATCCTGCTTGGATTCCTTAGTAACACAGCACCACCATGATTCAGCCAGAACAGACAGGTTTCATTGGCACATACCACCACCTTGACAATGCCACTGGCCAAATCAACATGTGACAAGTGTCTGGCAGGAACCTAAGTCTCTGTACCAACACAAGCCTGTGCTTTTGCATCTATTTCCTTGCAGGACTTTTATCAGGCATGAGAATGTCAGAGAAATGCCATGACGGTAGCCAGTCATGCCTAAAGCCAATCTTCCAAGGTGAGAAATCACCTTGTGCTTGTGCTTGCCGCCTTTGACCCTGAATGCACTTGTCCACCTGATATGTTCCAGTCAACAGTACCTTAACTGCCTATATGGTGTGTCCTATGGGTTGGGGTGTGCAAAAGAAAGGGACCAAGGAGGATGTGGAGTGTGCTCAGGGTACCTTCTCTGATGTGCTTTCTAGTGGATGAAATGCAAAGCATACACAGGTCAGACCCTGGTGGTGAAGAAGCCAGGGACCAAGAAGACAGACAACATCTGTGGCACATTCCTGCCCTTCTTCAGCAGGACCCCACTTTCCCCAGGCACAGTCATCTTCTCATGCCCTGAGCACATGAAATCCCTTCTTCCATGTATGTTCCCAAGGACATGAACTCAACAGAATCCAACTCTTCTGCTTTTTTTTTTTTTTGGTACTGGGGATTGAACTCAGGGGCACTCGACCACTGAGCCACACCCCCAGCCCTATTTTGTGTTTTATGTAGAGATAGGGTCTCACTGAGTTGCTTAGTGCCTCGCCATTGCTGAGGCTGGGTTTGAACTCGCGATTCTCCTGTCTCAGCCTCCCTAAGTGCTGGGATTACAAGTGTGAGCCACCGCGCCCGGCTCAACTCTTCTGGTTTTTAGACCAAAAGCACCAAGTGGCATCCAGTTATAGACAGTCCTTGTCAATACAAGCTCTGCAAGGAGGGAGGGAGCTGTGAACAAGACCCTCCCAAGGTTCCAGGGAGTCACCCACCAGAAAGGCCCTACCACAGGCACATCCTAAAACTGTTTCCATCCATGGAGGCCATCCAGGAGCCACAAGTCCAGCATGACCATCAAAGGCCCAAAGAGGAGCCATCTCAGGCCTGAGCCAAGCAAGCATTTGGACATCAATGAATGTTTGCCCTGGATGATTTTTTCCTGATGCTAGTGCTTGTGGTGATGTGGTGCAATATCTAGAAAAGCTCCAGGACTCGACAAAGGAGCCCTGGCAAAGTCCCAGCACCAGAAAAAATGGTCACAGGACCGAAAAAAAAAAATTCACTTCAACCCAAAACTGGGAGAAGTGGATCCATTACATCCTAAGTCTTGTAACAGCCCAAGTGGAAGGCCTGCAGAAGGATATCTGTCACTTCTGTGCAATTCCACCAGAGGAGTGGCTGCTTCCGCCCACCCCACCCCTACTAAGGATTGAACTCAGGGGCACTCAACCCCTGAGCCACACCCCCAGCCCTATTTTGTATTTTATTTAGAGACAAGATCTCACTGAGTTGCTTAGCCCCTTGCTTTTGCTGAGGCTGGCTTTGAACTTGGGATCTTCCTACCTCAGCCTCCCAAGTGGCCCCTTCTTAAAGGATACACAGCAGAACTTAAACAGGACTAGGCACTTCTGCTGCACTGGACTATCCAGCAGCCCTGAGGTGAGTGTTACTCAGTCAGTTAGCGCCCAGAGCTAGCACTCACACAATAAGGTCGCACAGTGAGGTCGTGGATAAGATTTGCAGACAGAAGCTCCCAACTTAGCTTGTGTCCCATCCCTAGTTCTAATATGAAACTTAAGAATTTCACTCTCCCAATGGTGGGGCCATCCTCGTTAGAAAAGATCAAAGTCTTCCTGGATGAGTCTGAGCCCCTTTTCCACTAAGACTCCGTATGCAATAGCAATTCCACGCTGAGCAAGACCAGCTCCTTTATTACCGAATAAAAGAAGGACCCAGTGTTGGCAGGTAGCTTGGCCCCTGTGACCTGCAGCCTCTTTGCTGACATTCCACATTCTGAATTCTGAGGATCTGTGAGTGATTGAAGAGATTCCCTGGGCTGAGGATAAACTGGAGCAACTATCTGAGATTGTTGGAGTCAAGAGTAAGAGGCTAGCCAGACCCTCCTGGACTCTGTTCATACCCATCTTCCTGACCTATCGCAGTACATGGGGATGCTCCATTATGGAAATCAACTTAGTGGCAGGGTGGTTGGTTCGGTTTCTTAAAATTGTAGTGGCATCCTGTGAATTCTATAAGTAGTCATTTTCAACATCCACATCTACTTTCAAATATATGTAAATATTATATTTTTATTATTATCTTTGTAATATTTTTATAAGAATATATTTTAATTATTAATAAAAATAATAATCTTATTATATTTGTTCCTTTAGGATTAAGAAAATTTAAGGCCATGTTGAGTTGCTATGATGCAATTAGATTCTTTTTAACGCCTTGTTTTATAGTCCATATCCATGGCTGAAACTTTACCACATTCTTCTGATTGTACTGTTTTCACCTGGACACTGTGTAGAATGCTTGATTACTTCTGCTCCTCTGGATGCTCTGGGATGGAAAAATTAAATCCTCAAGCCATCAGGACTTCCTATTTCAGTAGCTTGAGAAGTGAGCCACCCAAGAACTTGAACTTCATGGTTTACGAATTGAGCTGTTCTGTAATGCATTGCTAAATTTTGCAAAGTCAGAATTGAGTACCAGTAGCACTTTTGCCATAGAGAACCTGCCAAAATTTTCTTTAATAAATGTCTTGGGTTTTTGTGTACAAACACAGTCAATAGTTCCAGTCTGCCCTAAAGGCCTTTATCTTACTGGGTTTCCTTCATCATTCAATCACTTTAATTTTTTTTTTTTTAGTTGCACATGGACACAATGCCTTTATTTTTTTGTTTGTTTTTATGTGGTGCTGATGACCGAACCCAGTGCCTCACACATGTGAGGCAAATGCTCTACCACTGAGCCACAACCCCAGCCCTCAATCATTTTAATTAAAAATGGCTACACACATTAAGAACTCTTGTCTAATATATTTGCAGCTACACTCCTATCTCTAAATGTACCCTCTAATGCTCAGTTGCCAGATTCTAATGTGAAGGTGATGTGGACTCCCCTTGTGTGGCTGGGGTTTGTGGGTAGTGGTGAGGAACCATATCAAGAGAAATGCTTCAAATGTACTAATTTATTA
The DNA here is from genome assembly GCA_028644305.1 of Xerus rutilus. Lineage (NCBI taxonomy): Eukaryota > Metazoa > Chordata > Mammalia > Rodentia > Sciuridae > Xerus > Xerus rutilus. Next base: position 31,747,851 of record CM053410.1, on the reverse strand, counting down.
ATAAATATTGGTTTTTAAGGTATAATTAACTCCCATGTTCCCCTGAGTTTCAAAAATTATCTGTGACATAATTATGTCATCCAATAATTATCTTGAAGCAAATTCCAGACTTTACATTATACATATACAAACACATATCTACATACACACTTATTTTTAAACATAAACAATACCACTATTTAAGAATTAATAATCCTTGAAGATCGAATGTTTAGTCAAAGCTCAACTTTTCCTGATTGTATTATAACTTTTGTATAATATCAAGCTTTATGTTAGTGATAGTCTCTGGTAAGGTTTTGTTTTTATCTTTAAAAATTTATTAGCAAACATGCACATACTGAGCTCTCACCATTTTCTCAGCTTTGCACTGAACATAATGGGCTAAGTTTCCAGGCTGGAGAGTGATGAGAAATGAGAGCAAGATGGGGCCAGACCACAGAGAATAGCAAAAATCACAGCAGAGAAGTGTAAACTTGGTTTGGTAAAGAATAGAAAGCTTTTGAAGGCTTCTTCCTCCTCCCTTCCTCAGGCTATTAAAGATTTTTGAGCTTTAGGATAACAAGATGAACTTCGACTTTTAGTGAATGACCACATGAGAGACAGAATCCAAGAGGACCCCTTTACCTCTCCCAGTGCCTGAGTTCTTGGAAGGTTTAAAGAGCAAGTGAAGTAAAGAACATTCTTGTCAAACCTCAGCTGTGATGCTGAAAGTACTAAAATTTTAGTTTACAGAATCCTGTGTTTATAGTCAACTAATTATAATACAGATATTCTGCAAAGCAGAGGATATATATGTGCATATAATTATATTTCAGTAATCAATAAAATATTTTAATTAAAGGTTTTAAAATGATAAGATAGCCATACATATACTATAAACCAAGAGCATTCTTGATGGCCAAGAAAGATTTAGTGAAAGCAATTAATTCTGAAGACTTGAAAACAAGAGTTTTTCTGACATTTTGTAAGTATGCATTTACAATTTAAAATTATGTGTTAATCAATAATATAAGAGCTGAGTATACAGACAAATATCATGCAAAGGAAATCTAATTCTGGTTACTTTTGCCTAAGTGTATTATAAAATGAACCCAAGACCTCATTAGAGGTCAAGTTTTTGCAAAGATATAAAAATTGAGCTAGAATTGGCAGGGACATATGTGGTAAAATTTTGAAACACTTGTAATCTATGAGTCAGTACCTCTGGAATGTTGGAGAAGGAAGAATGACAGTAATCAATCCAAGAGGACCCAAAGGCATGTACTCTGTGAGCTGCTCCAAGTCTATTTTAGCAAGTGCACATGTCCCCAAAATGAAAGATACTCTCCAAATGG
>CM053410.1:31581345-31746017 GCA_028644305.1 Xerus rutilus | reverse complement strand
CTTTCATAGGGCTGAAGAAAACATATTTAGGCAGACAATTGAATTAATTTAAGAGATTACTAAATATTAAGTATGACTATTAATAATAATCTCTTTCACTGCCATTTCATTTGCTTAGTTGTTCTTGTTAAAATGTATAGCATCATATATAATACACTTGATTCATTTTATTTCTAAATATATGTTTCCATGTCTACTAATACCAAATTTCCTGTCTTTAATCACTTCAATTCCAATAGATTAAAACACACTTCTTTATTCTACTATATTGCAAACTGTCTTGGGGGTGTGTGTGTGTGTGTGTGTGTGTGTATTGAACCCAAGGGTACTCTACCACTGAGCTATATCTCTGATTCTTCTTTAATTTTTTTATTTTGAGGGAAGTTCTCACTAAGTTGCTGAGGCTGACCTCAAACTTGAGATTCTCCTGCCTAAGTCTTCTCAGTTGCTGGGCAAACTGTTACTGTTTAAAAAGTTTTATTCCAAGAAGCCATCACTTTTAAGTGCTTTTTGAGAGCACAAACCATTCCAAAGCCTACATGTTTGACAAAAAATAAACAAATAAATAAACACTTTATTAAGTATCAGAAAAGTTGCCCGTGAATTTATTTTACCACATACACCATGGTGAGAACTATTTGCATTATATCCAATTCCTAATTTCGTATTTCCTAATAAAGTTTAATAGCTACATGCAATCACTGCATATCTGATGCAATAGGAAAAGTATTTCCTTAACTTGAGTTTGAAAGTTGCAACCTTCAACTTTCTGCTCCTCTTTCCATATATCTTTGTCCCTACGCCCCTGTGAAACCTTACTCCTCAGAAGTTATCTCTAGCCCTGTGTGGTCACCAGGACATTACTATACCAGCTTGGACAGGCTCATGATCCCTCATTCTCAACATGTCTAAAATTCAAATCTTCATTCCTAAAACTCTCTCTTATCTCAGGTATTTCTTTTGATTATTGATTTTTTCTTTTGATTTTGGTTACTTAAATTCTAAAACCAGGCATCTCTTTTCCTTGTGCATTATGTACTGTTAAGAATATTTGTTCTCTGATAGATGAATTTAAACTAATTAAAAAGTACTTTTTTCATTTAAAAATTGTTTTATTTGTTCTAATTAGTTATATAGGACAGTAAAATGCATTTTGACACATCATACATAAATGGAGTATAACTTCTCATTCTTCTGGTTGTACATAATATAGAGTTACACAGTCATGTAATCACAGTCATGCACATAGGGTAATAATGCCCAATTTATTCTACTATCATTCCAATCCCCACACCCTCTTCCCTCCCTTTACTCCCCTCTGTCTAATCCAAAGTACTTCTATTCTACACCCCCTTGTTGTGAATTAGCATCTGCATACCAGAGAAAACAGTCTTTCCTTCTTTGGAGATTGGCTTATTTCACTTAGCATAATATTCTCCAGTTCCATTAAATAGCACTTAATTTTGGATACCATTGTACTAAAAAGTTCTAAACTTTACATATGCACACAGATATTCTTACTTAGGTAAATGGATACATGAAAGCCGAATCAGGGATTTACCTAGGGTGTGAAGGAAGAGTGAATTAAAGAAAAAGGCTTTCTATCTAATGTGACCCTGTTGAGCAGCCAGTGGGTTGGCAGAGGTGGAATTCCCATGAGGCATCTGGAGCAGTTGCTCTGAGGTAAAATCTGGAAGGTGCCAAGAGATGAGTCAGAGGAAGAGCTGGGGATCTACTTCTTCCAGCTGCTCTACTGAAGTATGAAACTTCAACACTGCTTTGAAAGGGCAGGTGAAAAGGGCATGTGGAAGCCCAGGTTGCCAGGGTACATGTGGCAGTAGAAACATGTAACCATGATTCTGTCACTGCTCTTGTCTCCAACATGGGTACCATCTACTTCTGGAAATGCCCTGGACCTTCCCTCCCTACCTTCCGTACTAATCCCCAATCTGTTCTGGAGGTAGAATCAGAAGTCACACTCTCACAGTGCTGTGGTTTGGATTAGAGTCCCCAAAGGCCCATGTGTTAAAGCCTTGGTTTCTAGCTTGTGGCACTATCAGCAGGTGGTGGAACATTTAGGAGGTGAGGCCTGGTAGAAGAAAGTTAAATCATTGAAGGTGTGCCCTTCAAGGAGATACTGAGATACGGGCCCCTCTTTCTTTCTCTTTGCTTCCCAGCTACCATGAGGTGAGCAGCTTCCTGTGCCATGCAATTCCACCGTGATGTATTGCCCCACCACAGGCCAAAAGCAATGGGGTCAGTTGACCATGGGATGAAATCTTCAAACTGTGGACCAAAGTAAACCTTCCCTCTTCTTAAGTTGATTATCTCAGATATTTCACCACAGTAATGGAAAGTTGACTAACATTAGCTGAAATAAATGATTAAATTTTCATAGCTTGGCAAATAAGAAAGACAATTTCATATACAGAAGTTCCTCTTCTCACCAAGGGTTGAATAAAGTCATTTTTGGGGGAGTCCTAAATGATAGCAGCACAATTGACTTGTGGCTGCAGAGCAGAAGTGATACATTTCCTCTCTGGATCAGCTGTATTGATTAGTTGAATGGTGAAAACCTGCTAAGCCTGGGACAGCTTAGAGATGAATGCTGAAAAAGATGAGTGAGGAACATGGGGCTGTGGATAGAGATGAGACCATCAAGTAATATTATAAGCTCAATGTGTCCTCTCAAATTTATATTCTGAAGCTGTGTCCCAGTACCTCAAAATGTGACTGTATTTGGAGATAAGGGCTCCCAAAAGGTGATTAAGTTAAAATGATTTAACTAGATTAAAATGAGACCTTAATCCAATCTGACTGATGTCCTAATAAGCAGAGAAAGTTTAGACAGATACTAGAGGAAAGATGATCTGCAAGGAAAGGGGAGAAATGAAAAAAAATGAAAATAAAAAATAAAAAAGGAAGAAAAAATTCTGCCAACACCTTAATCCTGGACTTCCAGCCTCCAGAACTGTAAGAAAATAAATTCCTGTTGTTTAAGCCACCCCGTCTGTGATATTTTATTTAGCAGCCATAGCAAACTAATGCCAGTTGAATGAGCTGTTAGATAGCTTTGTAGACTATACTTAGGTATACTTAGGTGGCACATGCCTGTAATCCCAGCAGCTCAGGGGGCTGAGGCAGGAATATCATAAATTCAAAGCTAGCCTCAGCAATTTAGCGAGGTCCTAAGCAACTCAGAGAGACCCTGTCTCTAAATAACATACAAAAAAAGGCTGAGGATGTGACTCAGTGGTTAAGTGCCCCTGCGTTCAGTCCCCTACACTAATGAAGAAGAGGTGGAGGAGAAGGAGGAGGAGGAGGAGGAGAAAGCAAGCAAGAAAATATATCTGAAAATAAAAAAGTTTGGAATACCTGTCAAGATCATTAAAAACAAAGGCAGGCAGAAATTGTCAGAACCAAGATAAGCTAACTGAATGCATCCTGGACATGATCCTGGAACAGAAAACAGACATTAGGTAAAAAAAGAAAAGAAAATATGAATCAGGTATGGATGCTAGTTAATAAGCACTTATTGATATAGATTTATTAGTTCTGACAAATATACCACATATATGGAAGACGTTAGTAATAGGGGGAACTGGATGTGGGAAATACAGAAACTTGGTACTAGTATTAAGGGTTAGAGAAACTGAAGTGCTTTTTCCTACTCTCACTTGCCACTTAACTTTTGACACCAGATGTATAAGATTGTTTTCCCACAAGCAATTCTTCTGCAACAGACACTGGTAGGTGTCCTCTACCTCAATTCTAATCTGACGCTACCTGGAATAGTATCAGATCCCATAAGACTGCCTTCAATTCAGATGTCACCTGCAAGTAATAGATTGTCACCTGTACTTCTGACTGACCTGCTATAAATTGGGGTTCCCTGGAATCCCTGCCTGGGTTCCATTAATTTGCTAGAGCAGCTCACAGAACTCAGGGAATCACTTTACCATCCTTTATTCACCTATTTTAAAGGACATTGCAAAGGACACAGGTGAGCCGCCAGATGGAAGAGATGCATGGGGAAGGGACTCAGAGACTCCATGCAAGTGGGAAGGGACTCAGAGACTCCATGCCCACTATAGATGTGCCACATTCCAGGAACCTCCATGTGTTCTGCTATTTGTAAGCTCCCCAAGTTGAAGGAAGCTTCATTATTGCAGGCACGATTGGTTGATTAAATCACTGGCTGTTGGTGATCAGCTCAACCTTAGCTCCTCTCCCCTCCCAGGGAGTTGGAGGATGATACTGAAGTTTCAACTCTTCAAATTATCCCTTGGACTTTCTAGAGACCTCCTGCCCCAATCACTCATTAGCATACAGAAGACACTTGTCACTCTGGAGATTCTAAGGGATTTAGGAGCTGAGTGCCAGGAAATAGAGATGAGTACCAAAAATATATTTTCTCACTACCACAGCTAGCTTTGCCATTTTTTCTGTAAGTTTAAAATTTTATTTTAAAAAAGCATTTATATAAAATCCTAAGAACTATAGTAATAGAAAGCTGATCAATAGTTTACTAGGGGAAGGGACTAGGAGAGAAGATCAACAACGAAGGGGCAGTTAGTGAAGGTGACAGGGGCTTTCTATATCTTGATTGTGGTGGTGATTACACAATTACATACAATTACCAAAATCCATCAAGCACTTTGTAACATATGGATTTTATGGTGTGTAGATAATACCTTCATAAAAGGAAAAAAGGTACTAGAATAGATGTTGCAAGTCTCTTAAGCTGTTGTGTAAGTGGTTATAAAAAATTATTTAAGAAGCAGCACAGGGAATGGTTTGGGGATGAGGTCAGCAAGGAGGCGACTGCAGAAGTCTAGGCACGAACAAGCCAAAGTCTGAACAAAGAACTGGTGGGTTGAACTAGAGATGATGGGTGATTTTAAGCTACACTTGAGAAAGGCAATGGCATTTAAAATAACCATCACTCACTGACTGCCCAAGTCCATTGTGTCACTGGATTCTCCTAGTCCTCAAGAAGGAGAGGAGAGGATCTTTGCTTTACAGGATGACTCAGAGTTGACTCAAAGAAGGGAAGAAAATTGTAGTGAAGCTGAAGAGAGAAGGCAGGAGATGCAAATGAACTGCTGTCAGGTCTCAGTACTCTTCCTTTCCTTCCATTCATCTCATGGATTTTGGGGTCTTAAATCCTTCTTTGATCATAATATTTGTTCATAGTGTAGTGTGTGTTACTTACATTAAATATTCTGGGTAGCCATCAGGTAGTCTTCCATTTGCCAGTTATGGTTCAGAAATCTCAGAGATTAATGGCAAATTGTTCATCACCTTCCAGAAGTGTACCATGATTTCCATCCACTTTCATGGAAAAGAAGTACAACAATTATTTCCTGATATATTTAGCTTGTTTTTTGGGGGTGGGGGAAGCATTTCTCAAACTGGAACAGACTTTCACAAAAAAAAAGAAGAAGTTTTTTTCTAGTTTTAACTGTAAGAATGAAACAGCTCAAAAAAAAAAAGAAAATAAAGGAGCTTAACATTCCCCTTCATATCTGTTGACAAATGAAATGCATCTGTGTACATACATGATTAAGAGGCCATTTCTTGGATGACTGTAGAATGGCTCACCCATTTACTAGATGCTTATTTTTCTAAGTATTTGTTTTAATGACTGCATCACTCACTAGAGAAGATAGTGTCTGTCTTACTTATCATAGTTACTGACATATTTAGGAATCAAAAAACAACTGTTGAAACTGGGCCCAATGCCACTTATAATTTTAGCAACTCAGGAGGCTGAGGCAGGAGGACCACAAGTTCAAGGCCAGCCTCAGAAATTTAGCAAAGGCCCTAAGTAACTTAGTGGAATCCTATCTAAAAAAAAAAAAAAAAAAGTTTGGTGGGGAGCAGGGAATGTGACTCAGTGGTAAAACATCCCTGGATACAATCCCCACTGTCAAAAGAAAAGAAAAAACACACACACACAAACACACACACAAAACCTGTTGACTGAATGCCCTTGATCCTGTGTACTGAGGCAGGCCCTTTACATGTTATCTCACTGAACCTTTTCAACTTCCCAGTGGGCAAGAACCATTCCCATTAGACAGATGAGTAAACTAGAAGGCTTTAGTGACTTGTGCAAGATCCTATAGGAAGCAAGTGACTATATCAAATAAGAATCTGAAACCAGAACTATCCGATTTCAGAAGGCTGGGCTCTTTCCATTAATGAGAGCGGGGACCACCTAAAAGGCATAAGCATCTCAGGAAAAACTAACTAACCCCCCTGCTCTCCAAATCTTCCCTTCTCTCCCTATATAAAGGGCCCACATATATACGGTTTTCAACTACTCACTGAATAATAATTATTTACTCACATTTAGATTTCCTTTATCTCATGAGTTACAAACCAGCAATCCCATGAGCTGAATCTTGTCCTCCAACATGTTTTGTTTGGTGTGATGATTTTCTTACAATTGAGTTTAATTTTTATTCAGCCCTCACTAGACCCTGTGGTCTTGGACCATTTTGTTCATTTAAGTTTTGTGACCAACCCCTGCTGGGGGCCCTATAGGGACTAAATTAAAATGCTAATATGCCTAGGAGAGGTTGATGTGTCAAACCCTTAAGTTTGTTCCCTATAGTGACTAAGATTAAAATCCTCTACTGAAAAAGTTTTGAGAGGGAAAAACAGAGGCGGAACAAGGAGAGCAGCTTAGAAGGTACTGAAAGCTGGAATTTTCCTATGATCCTCCCATTCCCTGCTCCTCTCCATCTTTCAACAATTTCCTTTGCCCATCTGCCTAACTTTCAGGTAGGAATCAGTAGCTAGTAATTTCCCACTGGTTAGCATTCAATTCCCTGGAAAATTAAATAACCATAATAATTAGAAGGTATAGCAATAATTTTCTATAATAATCTATAACATAGATATGCCTAATGTCTCTGCCTTATAAGATTTCACTTCCCTTCATGCTAAAATATAAATAGTCTGAACCTCCATTCTATATGACCCATGGAAGTCCAATCTTTTTATTATTAATAATGATTAACGTTTATTGAGTGTTTATGCGCCAGGTACTTTGATCTTAGTTTAAACAAGAACACAGGGAATACACATATACATCTGCAAGAATAATCTATAATTTTCAAGGACAGAAGAAAGCAAAACCATACTTAAGGCAAGGCCTGGTGGTACACGCCTGTAATCTCAGCAACCTGGGAGGCTGAGACAGGAGGATTGCAAGTTCATGGCCAGCCTCAGCAACTTAGTGAGACCCTGCCTCAAAATAAAAAAATTTTTAAAAAGGGTTGGGGACCTAGCTCAGTGATAGGGTTCCCTGGGTTTCATCTCCATTATGACAAGGAAAAAAAGAAAGAAAGAAAGAAAAAGAAACATATTTAAGAAAGAAATGTCATTCTAAAGAATATTGTCAGGGATATAACTCCCAAAATGAAGACAAATGTTTGAAATATTATTCAAATAAGTATAGCTCCTCATTTTCCTGGATCTTTTTATTATAAAGTAGAATTTTTCTTTACCAAAAAGTCCATTAACATGTTCTTCCAAAATCCAGGAAATAAGGGAACAGTCTGCCCTCAGTGATAAATTTGAGCTTACTCCTCTGGCAACATGAAGTTGAGTCTGTAATTTTATGTTGCTTTTAGTTTTAAAGATCCCAGGGATCCAGATAATCAGGCTTGAGAGTAACCTGAGCTACATCTGCCCTCCCCTCAAGCAGGCCTTTGTTGTCTCAGCTTGGATCATTTTTCATATTTTTAATAGGAAATTAAATGCCCAAATTTCTGAGATATGTAATAGAAAAAGTCAGTTGTGATAACACTGAAACTCTGAACTTATTATTAAATTATAGTACATTTAAAAGTGTAGTGTATGTAAGGAATAGTGTACCAGTATCTACAGTTTAATTGGAAATGCACCAAAAATAAGGTGGGTCAATGAATGGATAGAAAGATGTATAGCTGGCTGAATACATGAAATAGAAAGAAGAGTAAATATGAATTGTAGAATCTATATAGTAAGTATATGGGGGGTTATAATAAAATTCTTTTGACTGCTATAAGTTTTAAAATTTATAAAGTGAAAAAATACACTAATAGATCAGTAGAATCTTAGCATATTTTATCTTAAAGAGCCCAGAAACACAACCAGGAATATATGGATCTTAGTATATAATAGTAGCATTATAAAGTAGTATTGAACTATTTAATAAATGGTGCTGAGGAAAGAGTCTATTCATTTAAAAACTTAGACTTTCATCTCAAGTAACCTTATAACCTAGTTTTTTCATTCTGTGGAAACTTGACCTAGAATCTGCTCTCCCCCTTATTATAACCTCAGGACCTACTGCTTACTAGGTGGTCGATCAATAGTGTTAAAGGTGAAATATGAGAATGAAGATTTCAATCCTGGAAAGTACTGTTGTGGGCTGGAGATTCCTGTGATCCGTGCTGTTGCAAAGAGTAGGAGGAAAGAGCCAGGCAGCTGAAATCTTAGTCCATCCCCTTCCCTTTTCCTTGTCAGCTAAGCTAAAGCACTGATTGCAAATAAGAAAACTTAATAATGAGTGCTATAAGGTTGCCCTAGACTTCACTCAGTAGCTGTCAGAGCTCTCTTTCTTTTAACTTTGGACTTGCAGCAACAAAATTTATGACTATTTAGACTTCCTAAAGCTATAATAAATGGAATGCAGAACAGAATTTGGGGATGGGTAGAAATAATGATGTAGAAATAAATGATTGACGCCAAGTTACATATATATCCATATTTATATCTGTCTATGTGTATAATGTATGTATTATAGATTGATATGAATATCTTATATATATGTGTGTGTGTGTGTGAGTGTATACATGTGTGTATCAAGAGATATCAAAGAATTCTAGAATGAGCTTAGCCAGATCTCATATACATTTTCCTTAGTACCCAGAAAAGAACAATAAGTTATTTCACAGTGAGTCAAATTTGGCAAAAGATAGTTTGAACTACTTTCACATATTGATTTGAAGATTTTTCAGTCAGGACACACATTGTACTTTGATTCTGGTAAGTCATGTGCTTATTCTCAGCATGCCAACGCTGAAACAAAAAAGCTACATTTGAATTATAGATATCATACTTACAGTTTCCATTTTGACTCCCCAATCGAAGTGTGTTTTCCTCCATTTTATCATAAATATTGGTGTTTACTTTTAGAATAGTTGAACATTCTTTTAATCTTAAAAGTCAAAATGATAAACTAAACATGCTCTACAATTTTTCTTTTAGTATAAGGTCAGTGGATACTTGACAAATAATGTCTCTATTATTGCATATTATATAGACTTTTTATTACAGAGACAACTAATATAAAATGTATACTTTGTATAAAAAAGAATAGGATCCTATTTTGTCTTTGCTTAGATAAACCATATATGTATCATAGTAGGTCTTCTCTTCCTTCTAATATGCAAATCTAAACACCCTTTAGAATAAGTCAAAAACTATGAAATATTGTCCACAAAAGAAATACTTAAAAACAGAGCTTATTCTTACCTAAAATCTTTCTTTATTGCTGTTCTGAATGAAATGATACATTTTCCTTCTAGTGGTTTTCTTGTACGCCAATAATAATGTCAGTTCTTTAATATCATGGGCTCTAAAATTATGAGCTGCAAATGTGCAAATATGCTGAGTACAAATCACTTTTAGATACATCAAATGATTATATTCTAAGGTTGTAAATAAAAGGTTTGGTTCCTAATAGATTCATCTGGCAAGCAAGCCATTATAACACTAGTTTACTGCCAGGGTTGTTCAATTACTACCCATAAATGAAATATTTACAGTTGCAGGATCTTGAAAAAGGCCAGATTTTCATAAAGATTGAATTTATACAGTACTCCCCCTTTATCCATGGTTTTGCTTTCTGCATTTTCAATTATCCTTGGTCAACTGCCATCCAAAAGTATTCAATGGAAAATTCCAGTAATGAACAATTCATGTTTTAAATCGCAGGCTATTCTGAGTAGCATGATGAAATCTCGTGCTGTTCTACTCTCTCTCTCTCTTGCCCAGAACGTGAATCATCCCTTTGTCCAGGGTGGCCATGCTATACCATATGTCTGTATAATAAAAATGGAGTGTATATTGGGTTTGACACTCTCTGCAATTTTAAGCATCCACTGGGTGCCTTGGAACTCAGATGAGGGGAAACTACTGTATGTCTTTGTCATAGTAATGATTACTTAGAGTATTTATACAATTGAAACGCAGGGGTGAGGCTGCAGTTGTCCTCATTGAGGTAATGCACTCCTACAAAAGGTTTAACTAGAATAGACATGTTACAACAGGACAACGATTAGGATGAGAGAAACTTCACCTTCTTGATTTCAAGAGTCTTCTATTTTAATCCTGTCTATAAGATTGTAGTTGATAAAATATCAGACTATACTTTTATATGGCACTTTCGGTTCTCCAAAATAAGAGAAAATATTTCTACCTCTCTAAATAGGTTTTACTTTGGCTCCTTATCTTGTGGAGTGACTGCAATAAAAGAACTGAAAAGGAGATGGTCAGTGGTGACAGGTCAAGGTTCAAGGCTCAAAGGTTCTTCAACATTAAGAAACACTCTTAGAAAAAATTTGCTATGTCAGTCAGAAAACCTGGAAGAACCTGAACTCTGGAAATGGATTCCTAAAAATAAATTGCAAGTTTTCTGCCTTTCTATTAAGCTAGTTAACCATTTGGTTTTGGTTTTACTTAGCTTTGATAAAGAAAAGAGCAGTTGATAGAAAGGCACAGATTGACAGTTTTTACTGTATTAAAAATCAAGTCTTTGTAGAAATAAACACCATATAGACTCCCCAACTGTTTTGCAACGTTGATGTAGTGAATGCTTTTATCTGTTACCTAAGTTCCTCAATTTTCCATTTATTACTGAGGTGGTGGCTCACAACCTCCTCTGCAAATGCCTTCCACAGAAGAAAGCTGTTTTTCCTAAAATTGGGCCTCTTCTTCAGAGGCAGGAAACATCCCATGTCTAGCCCCTTTTTAATTAGAACAACAAAGATGGTCATCCTTCTTCAAAGCTTCCCCTTAGCATCAGATGAGGCCTCTATTCTATTCCAACTGCATCACAGTCCAATCTCTCTGCTTAATCCTGCTCCCCTCATTCCCTTGTTGGCAATGTTAGCTCTCCCCTATTAATCGCCTGAAAGCAAATTTCTGTCTCAGAAAAGTATCTTTTCCCCATCAAACTTAACCTAAGACACATGCAAAATTCTTTGGTACAATTAGCAATAACCATTTTATGTCATTGTAGATCATTGCTTTTTTAATTTTATTTGAGTGGTTGGGCTGGTGGCAATAAAATTCCTGCTGGTTTTCGTATAGTTCAATCTGCTTAATCTAAGATATTGGCTGTTATATATATACACACACATGTATAACACACACACACATATATGGAATATAAAATATGTAGAATGTATACAAGTCTGGTTTTTTAAAAATAGAATAAGTAAACTTGCCAATCACAGTAAATAAATGAAAAAATAGGAGAAACTCTTCAGTTTCAGCTTTCTGAATTATATCCACTCTCCCAGTGATATAATTCATTGTTAATATTGTGTGATTTTCTGAATGAGAACAAAATCTTGGCCAATGACATGAGGGAGCTGCTATACCTTGTCAAACCATGAACCCATGGTACAATCAGCCCAGTTTTCCGCAAATGAGACTCAGATTTTGTGAAAGATTTCTACTGTCATGCCTGACATTAACTTCAAATTGTCAGGAAGTTTCCCCAAAATTTCCACTCTATGCTCTTATTAAAATTACCCCTAGAATTTTGATTATTCTAACTCCCCAATAGACCAAGACTTCTCGAAAGAAAATGGTTCACATGGAAGCTGTTGGGATTTGCATCTCACCACCATCTTGAGCACAGTATGGTAATTAATGGGTACTTAGTGAACTTCAATTTCATTCAATACAAGGGATTTATTAGCACTTAAGGGATCCTGAACACTGAGCTAAATAAACATTGTCACAGTTGTTGCCCTCAAGGAACTTATATTCTTGGAGCGACAACTAGAGACCAAGACAAAAACTGTGTCCAACTAAATATGGCAGGTTGAATATTCACATTTACCTTTGATCCTCCCTGAAGCTCCACTAAAATAGTAAAGAAATACAAAAGTCCAAAAGCTACAAGTATAAGAAAAACTTGATAGAATATCATCACCAGACAGGATTTCAGCAAAATTTTGGAAATGTTTAAGTGCCTAAATAGATGGGAGAATGTTATGACCTACACTGGCAGGGTGAAAAGTTAAGAGGTAAATCTTTTCTACAAAGAACACTAGAGAGCCTCAGGAATTACAGATAAAGGAAGGTAGAGGTGCAGGATAGAGCCGAAACTAGAAAGGTTTAGTTACACGTTTATGTAGAGAGCTATTTAAATGCAATTCCCCTCAACCAAAAGTGCCAGAAGATTGCCCCCTCCCTTAGCACAACAAAAGGAAAGAAGTTCACTCTCTAGAGAAGTTGAACCAGAGAAGGCTATGTACTCATGGACACTAGACACAGCTAAAGAGAGGGCTGCCTTACTGAAAACAGGGAAATTAAGTTCACAAATTGAATGGTGAGATTGTCCAACCACACTTACCTCAGAGAAACTGGAAACCAGATTTATGTTAATCTAGCAAGAAATTAGAGAATAAATGGTTCAAAGAGATATCATAAAATACATTTAGTCCATATTATTCAATTCAATTCCTATCAAAAAATACCAATATGACTCTTCACAGAAATAGGAAAAAAACTCCTAAAATTCACATGGAACCACAAAGACCATGAATAGTCTTAAACAAAAAAGAGCAAAGCTGGAGGCATAATGATTATTGACTTCAAAATATACTACAAGGCTATAGTAACCAAAACGGCACAGTATTGGTGTCAAAACAGATATGTAGACCAATGGAACAGAAAAGGTAAGTCTAAAATAAATCTAAACATTTACAGACAACTGATTTTCAACAAAGGTATCACAAACACACAGCGGGGACAGGATAGCCTCTTCCATAAATGATATATTTATTGGCTATCCACATGCAGAAGAATGAAATTAGATCTTGTCTCATACCACATACAAAATCAATTCAAAATGGCTTAAAGACTTAAATATAACACCCCAAACTATGTAACTAGTAGAAGAAAACATACAGGAAAATATCCACTATAGTCATCAGGAAAATGATTTTTTGCATATAACCCCAGAAGCACAGGCAACAAAGGCAAAGATAGACAAATAAGATTATATCAAGGGCTGGGGTTGTGGCTCAGTGGTAGAGCACTTGCCTAGCATGTGTGAGGCACTGGGTTCAATTCTCAGCACCACCACATAAAAAATAAATGGATAAAATAAAGATATAAAAAAGTTACCTCATTTTAAAAAAAAGATTACATCAAGCTAAAAAGCTTGTGCACAGCAAAGGAAATGACCAACAGAATGAAAAGACAACTTGCAGAATGAAAGAAAATATTTGCAAGTTACGTATCTGATAAGGGGTTAACACACAATTATATAAGAAATGTGAACAACTTAATAGCAAGAAAACAAATAACCGAATTTTAAAATGGGCAAAGGACCTGAAGAGACATTTCTTAAAAGAGGAAATGCAAATATGCTCAGCATCACTAATCATCAGGAACTACAAATCAAAACCATAATAAGTTAGTATCTCACACCTTTTAGAATGGCTATTATCAAAAAGACAAAAGGTTAGTGCTTGCCAGGATATGGAGAAAAAGAACCCTCATACACTGTCGGTAGAAATGTGAATTAGTACAGCCATTGTGGAAAACAATATGGAGTTTCCTCAAAGACTGAAAAAGAGAACTATTTTACATTCCAGTAATCCCATTACTGGTTATGTTTCTAAAGGTGATGAAATCAATATGCCAAAGAGATATCTCCACTCCTAAGCTTATTGTGGCATTATTCACAATAGTCAAGATAAAGAATCAACCTAAGTGTCCATCAATGGATGATCCCCAGCACTGACAAATAAATAATGAAGAAAATATCAATATAAAACACAATGGATACATTCAGGCACTAAAATGAAGGAAATCTTGTTATTTGTGCAATATGGATGAACCTGAAATATATATGTTAAGTGTGAAAAAAGGTAGGCAATGGAAGACAAATACCTTATGATCCCAGTCATGTGGATCTAAAATAGTTGATTTCAATGAAGCACAGAGTGTAACTGTGGTTTCCAGGGGCTACGGTGCCTGATGGGAGGAGAGTTGAGAAAGTGCTAGCCAAATTATACAAAATTTTATTTTAAAGGAAGAACAAGTTCTAGAGATCTATTGTACAACATGACAGCTATAGTTAATAATATATTGTGTTCTTGAAAAGTACTAAGAGTAAATATAAAGGGTTCTTGTTGCAAAAATGATAACTATGTGAGGTAATACATATGTTAATTGCTAGATTTAGTCATTCACAATGTATATATACTTCAAAACATCATGTTGTACATGATAGATATATACAATAGTATATGCCAATTTAAAAAATAAAAATTTAAACTTAAAAATGATGTTTAGAATTTCTGTAATGAAATGAGTAAGTCCTGCCCAATTACACAGTGGTAAAGCCATCAATTTCTGAACCTGACTAACATGCACAAGTTTCCAAGAAGTTTTAGTTTCCCATTCAAATATGTTAAAACATCACAGTTGGGCTGGGATTGTGCCTCAGTGGTAGAGCGCTTGCCTCACACATGTGAGGCACTGAGTTCGATCCTCAGCATCACATAAAAATAAATAAATTAAATAAAGGTACCGTGTCCATCTACAACTAAAAATAATATTTTTTAAAAAAACACAATCTACCACACACTTAAGAAATTCTCAGAATGGCAGATTCCAAAACAAACCACAGAGAAAATACAGAGAACAGAAGACAGAAGAAAACTATAAATGAAACAAAACATGTCCTTAGACAGATAAGAAAACATTGCTCTATAAAACAAAAACATTTCACTAAAAACATCCATTTAGAGAAAAAAGCTTCATAGAATTTTATGTACATGCATACACACAAGGGTGGGATTAGAACATCCAAGAAATTTTATTCTCTGAATATTTATGCCCATACCTATTACATCTCTCTATATCTCCAAGAAAAGAGGTGAAAATAAGGTTTAGAGACTCTCTGAGAAAGGAGAACAAAAACAAAAGGAATGAAAAATAGGAAAGAAAAAAGAAGTATAGACAAGAAAATTCTAAAAGCTTTTGAAAGAAAAATGCACATCACATGCAAAAGACTAGGCCTTAAGAGGAATCAGAAATCTTAACAGGAGCTAGAAGATAGTGGGAAAATGTCTTCAAAATATCAAAAGTAGCTTTATGTTTCTGGTGGATATGTGAAATATATTAGGAGTAAATGGCTGAAAAAAATTGAGGCAATTTTTAATTCCAGAAAAAAAAAAAGGTGTACAAAAGAGGAAATGCAATCATAGTACACTATATGGTTGAGTAGGGTATTTTCTTAGAATACAAACACTATATATCAATTTCATGATGTTAGATATATTCCCATAAGATAAGAAAATGTGTGTGTTGATTCAGTGGGGAGCAGTATAAAGGAACTATAGCTTCATTTAATAATAATTATTAGCTAATCAAGCAGCAGCAGTAAAATTACCAGAAGAACTGCTTAAAGAGTTCAAATGGCATCCTTGAAAAATAGAAATGGAATTGGTGGAAAAAGAATTTGCAACTATTTTGCATTGTTATAGTGTAATTTTAATTTTTAAACTGTGACCATAGGTTATTTGATAAAGTAGTTTTTAAAATATGTCCTAAAGAACTTAACTATGATATTAAATAACGGATTAAGAGGTTAGTATAGGGGTGAAATAATTCCATGGTGAAAAACTGCTTACAGAAGGTGGGAATTGAGAAGAGATGGATAGATTCAGAGGGGCATGAGAGAGAAAGACTTGTAAATTAGCAAATCTCAAGAGAGGCAGTGAAAAGGCCAGTTTCCAGGGGTTATGAAAGTAAGTTATGGAGCGGTGAGAAAACTCTTCCCCATATCTAAGGGGAAGTCAGGTGATCGAAGGCCTTGAAATCCAACCAGAGGAATTTGAACTTGTTTGGATTGAAAAACAAAAACAGGAGTCGTAGGTTCTTGAGCAATAAAATGATGTAATAATAAGCAGTGTTTTAGGAAAGTTAATCTGAAAATGGCCTGCAAAATAGTGGACATAGGAGGAATGCTTTAGTCTTTTCACCATTGTATCCACAGCACCTATCCCAGTAACTGGTCACAGTAGGAACTCAACCCATATTTATGGAATGATCAAATAAGAAAGAGGCATGTAGTACTGAATGAAACCCTGGACTTGAAAGGGGCAGTGGAAATACAAAGGAAAAGATATGTGTCTTCTACACATTTGAAAAGAGAGAAGCTAACCTGGCACCATGGTGCACACCTGTAATCTCAAGCTACTCAAAAGGCTGAGGCAGGAGGATTGCAAGTTGGAGGCCAGCCTGGACAACTTAGCAAGACTCCATCTCAAAATAAAATAAAAAGGACTGGGGATGTACCCCCTGGATTTAACACCTAGTACCATGGGAGGTGGGATAGCAGGGAAAATATGCTGTAATTTCTTATTCCCAAAACTTGTTTTTAAAAAGTCATTCCATGGGAAATATAAAACATATTTTCTTACAATAATAATGTTCTAAACAGCAGTTACGTTATGAGACCCTCCTTCAACTATTTAATTTACAATTAATCTAGAATAGAGTCCAATTTAAATATATTTATTATGCCTAAGTAACATTTTACAGATTATTCCCAGGAGGTAAATTTTAAGTTCCAATTTGTAGGTTGTTATTTCATTTATCTTTCACTATGTAACAAATTATTCAAAACTGAGCACCTTAAAACAATAACCATTTTATTGTATTTCATGACTTTATGTGTAAGGAATCTGGGCAGGCCTCAGCTGGGTGATTCTTCTACGCTGAGAGTGTCAATTGAGATTACTCACTGGTATTCAATTGGTCAATATGCTGATTTGGATGGTCCAAGATGGTTTTACTCAGAAGTCTAGTCCTTGGGTAAGGATGAATGGAAGGCTAGGATAGGCTGGGACAATAGCCTGGAGTGCCTATACATGACTTTCCGGCACCATGCAGTATGGCTGGTCTGCCCATATGGAAGTCAGAGCTCCCCAGAATGAGTCTTTTTTAAAAAATTAGCTTATTTAATTGCATTTCAAGTCATAGTACATAGATAGAGTTC
Source organism: Xerus rutilus (assembly GCA_028644305.1). Taxonomy (NCBI): domain Eukaryota; kingdom Metazoa; phylum Chordata; class Mammalia; order Rodentia; family Sciuridae; genus Xerus; species Xerus rutilus. Next base: position 31,728,703 of record CM053410.1, on the reverse strand, counting down.
AGTTTTTCCATTTCTCTGGTCCTAGAATGAGTCTTGCAAGAAACTAAGATAGAAGCAGCAAGGGTTCTTCTTACCTAGTCTCAGTATGCAATGTCACATGCTTCTGGCACATTACACTGGCTACAAGTGTATCTCAGGGCCAGCCAAGGTTCTAGGAGAGAGACTGCACAAAAGTGTGAATAGAGGGAGGCATGGCTCATGGGAGGATAATCATTGGAGACTAACTTCCAGTGATAATCTAATGTTTTAATCTGTATAGGTAAAAGCGTTACTTGGATTTTCATATTTAAAAGTTGTGTCCATAAGTCTTGAACTATATGTAAACCTACTATTTTCTCTGCTAATGTTGAATAACAAGTCTTTTTAAGAAAAACTGGAACTAACCAGTTTTTTAAATCAATCTTTTGTTTCCCCATGAAAATATTTCTTAAGCCCTTATTGCCTGATACTATTATTCTTTACTAGTGTGACAGAGCAGTTTCTAGAAAGGTTTTAACATAACATTTTTCTCCTCCTTTTTGTGGTGACAATCATAACCTTGATGCTCCTTTGTGCAGAAGTATGTACGGTAGGTCTGAAAGCAGAAGGCTTTTGCAGGGCACTTTACTTCCTGGCTTTTGTTTTAATGAAGACCAAACTTTCAGAATCTGTTGTTGAGGAAGAAGGAAGTGGTATGGGTGAGGATCAACAGAGGTTGATTGGTACCTTATACAGTAGAGATTCCCAGAGCCTCACTCTGGCCCTTCCATTCATCTCCTGTCCCTGCCTACACACAGAAAGTCTCCTGAGTCACCTCTTTGCAACCTCTGTTTCCACAGAGTGGAATATGAAAATCACTACTCTAGATCAATTATTCCTCAGATCTTCTGAGCTGGGGAACAGAAGGGAGCAATGGAGTGGAAAATTGAGGAACTTCATATACAGACTATCATATTTCTCTTTTGCATGTATAGGAGATAAAGGAAGTAGTAGTTGCCAGTGACTAAACTTTTTTGTCTTTTATTTATTTATTTTATTCTTTTTTATTTATTCTAGTTAGGTTTACATGACAGCAGAATGCATTTTGATTCATTGTCCACAAATGGAGCACAACTTTTCATTTCTCTGGTTGTAGACAATATAGAGTTACACAATATGTGCAGTCATACGTGAACCTACGGCATCATTGTCCATCACATTCCACCATCTTTCCTGCCCCCATGTCCCATCTCCTCCCTTCCCTCCCTTTTGACCAAAGTTTCTCCATTCTTCCCATGCCCCCTCCCACATTATGGATCAGTATCCACTTATGGGAGAGAACATTCAGCCTTTGTTTTTTTTGGGATTGGCTTACTTCAGTAACTAAACGTTTTAACCTGGAAGAATGCTGATTGATTCCAGTCATTCAAACAAGAAAGCTGAGTAGTTGAATTAAGGGTTGGCAGGGAGTGGAGGATAATTAATTCTATTTCTGAAATGCTAAATTTGAGGCTGTGGTATAGCACATATGCTATGATAGAGTGGCTGGAGAGATGGGAATATCATACAGATGAGAAGGTAAGATTGTATACAGGAGATTCTAGCAATTGTTGAAGAAGTGAGCTCAGAGATAATAGAGCAGAGAACTGAGGATATAACCTTCATGACATCCTGCTGCAAAGGCTGAAAACTGGCGGGACACTTGCTGTATCCAGCATATGAGACACATTTTACTTAGCTCACATATTATTATATTGATAGCCAATTTGATTTAACATTGGGAGTTAAACACTATCTGAATTATGCCTTTTTTGGAAAACAGGAAGACTTAACAATGTTAGGCCCACATCCTTCATATGAATAACCATTGCTATCATCAGATGCGGCTGCTGCTGAGCCGTGGGACACAGTCTTTTCTAGCGAACTTCATCTACATATGCTACAAAAGTGACAAGATTCTCTTCTTGACTGAACTTTAGCCAGGTTCCTCGGAGGTCTTTCTCAGTTAGGGCTCACCCTTGGCCTATAAATTCTTAACCAGACAATAATATAATTTCTAATAGCTGAATGACACATCCCTAGGATGACCCCAGCTGCCTTTAAAGTAGTTTTCTCAGAAAACTCAACACTACCAAGAAACACCAGAAGATAGGGTCTCTATCTCTCAGCATCTGTGAAAGGGTAGGAACCTAACCTCCATATATGACCAGTAAACAAACTCAAATGGGTTTCACATAAAACAACTTCCACTTCTCTCTTTTTTTTTAAATTTTCACACTTATTGCAATAGCTTATTACTGATTAAAACCTGTCCTATCACTTTAACTAAGGTCTGGCTTTATTTACCTTTGACAGAGGCTAAGAGTCAACAATGAAGATGTTAGGTTTTGTTGTTTTTGTTTGAAAGATGGGAAGATTAAGCATATTTGTTTCTTGTTTTTCCTTCAGAGAAGCTGAGAAAAGGGAGAAATCAAATATATCAGAAGCTGACAAACATTTGTGTAATCCAGTTATTTGAGTTAGAAAGAATTCAGGATGTAAGTGAAAAATTAATTTTAGAGAGGGACATAGTTGTTTATTTTTCTGAAATTAGTGTTAAGGGTAATAGGACATAGAGATAATGGAGAAATCAGACGAAGAATAAAAAGACTGAAGGCATGAGAAAGAAAAAAATATCTACGCTTTATTCATCAGAGTGGGCTAACAAACACAGATAAAACCAGCTGCAAAACAAACAGGGCAAAGTATTTCCTTCAAGGACATGCTAAATCTATAAAGTGGCACCTCCTTCTTTGACTACTGGTTTCTTAGTGAGAAACTTTGTTCTCTAAAATCAGAGATTATCAGAATCTACTGTTACAAATTATTACCGATAAGAACAAAACATTCCTGCCTGCAGAATCTAATACATAGTGAAATAGCCTTGATTTCCAAGCTAGGTGAAGAGTTTTTGGGGGGAAAAGAGTGTTTCTGAAGACATTTCACATCTATTTTAACTTTGTAGCTTTCAAGGAAACAAGACCTTGGTCCATAGTAATCCAAACCTGATGTTGTTGCCTTTACTCACAGCTCTGTTTTGCTTGAGGTCTTTCAAAACATCGTGCCATTTACATTTTACCAATATTCCACACTTTCCCCCAATGGCCTGTGATTACTCCACCTTTGCCTTTGTTTGGTGAGATGCTCCACCATTCCACTGGTGTAAACTCTCCCTTACTGGAGCAGGTCAAACTAAACCTACTGAACAATGGATTTGTTTCTGGAGGTATTAGGATGCTTGGGTGAGCACAGAGGACACTGCAGAATTTTATAGTCCAGTTTTTCATTTTGCAAACAAAAATTGGGTGCCAGAGGGAGAGTTTTAAATGTCATTGAAGTTCTTCGCAGCACCTCAGAGCCATTTACATTTATGGTATCCTTTTTTTTTTTTTCCTCCATACCGGAGATTGAACTCAGGGGCACTCGACCACCGAGCCACAGCCTCAGCCCTATTTTGTGTTTTATGTAGAGACAGTGTCTCACTGAGTTGCTTAGCGCCTCGCCATTGCTAAGGCTGGCTTTGAACTTGGGATTCTCCTGTCTCAGCCTCCCAAAGTGCTGAGATTACAGGCCTGCGCCACCGCGCCTGGGTGGTATCCTTTTAAAAATAATTTCGTTTGTTCTGTAGTGCTGTAGAACAAACCAAGGGCTTCAAATGCGCTCAGTAAGTGCTCTACCACTGAGCTACATTACCAGCCCATGGAGTGGGTTACTTAGACTTGTAGTCCACAAACTTATCTAGGCCTTTTTTAAGAGCATCTTTATGCTACAGGTCAGTCATTTCCATCTCAACCCCATCCCCTCATTAAGATCGATTAGTTCTGTAAATTTATTATCGGGACCTCTGATTCACTGAATATGTGTGGGGCGGCGAGTGAGCAGGTTTCGGCTGCTGCCACCCACCTGTGCGATGCTAGGCCCTAGGCAACTGAGGGTGACTGACAGGAACTGAGGGGTGAGGGGAGTGCAGGGGTTCTCCACCTCGCCCTACTGTTCCACATTTCTTCAGCAACCCTTTTCATTTCTTAGGAGAAATTTCTTGCTCCTCCCCCCCCCCGCCCCCTTACTCCTGTGTTCTCAGGAAGGAGCTACCGCCTCGAGTAGAGACAGCCCCACCCTTCATTCAAATCTCCCTTTTTTGGAAGCACTCTCTAAAAAGGTGATTTTTCCCTGGGGCAAAAACGAAAGCGAACACTTCCTTATAGGGATCTGGAAATTTATTTAAACTAAAACAATAATAGTTCAATTCCTTCTCCCCCAAAGAAAGATGAGAGAGTCTAAAGAATTCTGCTGCGGCTCGGATCAGTGGCGCTGAGCCGCCGCCGGTGTTCTAAATGAATTTCTGCGCTTGAACTTCCAGAGAACTTGAATCTGCGACCCCCGCCGGGAGTGGCAACCGAGCCGCCCGCGCGGCGCGAGCGCGGATTGGTAGCCTGGACGGCCGGGCCACTGCGCCTGCGCAATCTTCCCCCGCGCGCCACCCTGCCCGGCGCCCAGTCGCCGGTCTGTGGCCTTTAGGGATCGGGCGTCAGCCCACAGTGAAGCCGGCAAGTAGACAGTCTCGCGGGCGGACAGGTGGGCCCGGCTTGCTCGTTACTAGAAGAAAGGAGGGGGCTACTTTCCAGGTTCCCAGCATCTCCCCAGATTCCAGAGTCTGCCCACGCCCGCCAGGGAAAAGCTGAAGGAGCAGCCGCCGGTCTACCGGGTACAGCCGCCGCCATGGCTGCCATGATGGATCGGAAGTGAGCCTCCGGGCCAGGGCTGCGGGCGCCGGCTTGTAGAGTCCCGGCTCCCCCGGCCGCCCTTGCCTGGGGAAGCGCGGCGCAGCGGACGGCTGACTCTCAAGTCCCTTGCGACCCCGGACCCTCAGCTCGGGCCGCTCCCTCCAAGACTGAGAGGCGGGGAGTGGCTCCCGGCCTCTGGCCCCAGCTGCGAGAAAGATGGCGGACCCAGCCGAGTGCAACATCAAAGTAATGTGTCGCTTCAGACCTCTTAACGAGTCTGAGGTGAACCGCGGCGACAAGTACGTCGCCAAGTTTCAGGGAGATGACACGGTCATGATCGCGGTGAGTGACCCCTCCCCCGCAACCATCTCTGGTTCTGCTCCTTTGGGCCTGCCAGGGTGGGAGTTCAGGGACGTGGCGGGGTGCAGAACCGGGAGGGAACAGTGGTGTCCCGAACACTTCGCTGCGGGGTTTTGCAGATTCAAATAACTCAGTCGGGAAAACTGTTCAGTTGAGTCCACTGGTATTCCAGGATCATCCCCACCCGGGTTTTCCTCGCCGGAGAGGCGCCTAGGCTCAGCCTGGGACACTCCCCCACCTGGGGCGCTGGAGGAACTGTCTGGGAGCTTTGGGCACATTGGCCAGTGTTAGTGCTTTTACTGTTGCTGATGCTGTTGATGTTTTGGATTAGGTTCCCACCCCATTTACCATTCATTACATGTGTAATATTAATTAGGAGTTTAACTAGAGAATTGAGCCATGAAACCAGCCCTTCTGTATCTTAACTATTAGTTTCTTAGTATACAACTGTGTTGTCCCCCTCCCCCCGAGAGGGAAAGCTAACAACTATAAACATACCTATCTAAAATGTTCACCCACTCGTCTTTTGAGAGGTGAATGACTTTTAAACAGTGTGAAAAATCGAGGGCTGTAAAAATAAATCGTTTTCTTTAAAATCGGAGTTATTCATTTAATTTTATGGTAGATCTAAACAGATTAAGATTTGGTCAAATAGCCATCAGAAAAATCCAGACTCTCACACTTACTGGGTTTTATGGGTAATAGTTTAGGAAAAAGTGTTACCACTGTATCAGACAGAAAGTACTAATAAAAACAAGTTTATAAAAAATACAGCAGTTGACCATTGTTAGATTCATACCTACACAATTAAGGTCCACCTTGAAGAAAATTGATTTTGGTGATCCCAGAGATAATAAACGATTGTTCTTTTGTGTAAAAGCAATTAGTTTTGACCATCATTATAGGAAGACCAGAAAGTGAGGATTTTTTGAGATCTGATCTCTAGTGTTGAAGGTACTTGAAAATAGCATTCTTAGTTCAAGTAAATTAAAAATGAATAAGATCCTGCCTACAGTACAGTGAACTGTAACTGAAAATTAAATTCACCTCTTTGGTAATGCCATGTGGTAGAACTTTTTTTTTCTCCATTGTTATCAGGGTACACAATTGTAATATGTTAATTTTTCCTCTAGTGGCATTCTTTATTTAGTGTATTGTTTGTGCTGTTTAATTTGGAAATAGAGCACAGAGATCACAGGAGATGAGACATTGATGATGAAAGCATTAATGCAGAAAACAGTACTGAAGTTGTTTAGAATTTTAATATGAAGATTTCCAAAGTTCACCTTTAGAAAACGAATGTTAGCTCCACATCCTCTGTTAAGAGGTTTTTGTGGGGGGGGGAAAGTCATTAGGTCACTAATAACTGCAAACCACTACTGTGTGAAAACTGTCAGGCCAGTTCTTTGTTAACAAGTCTGCAGGAAAAACTCTAGCTATAAATGACATAGCAAGGCGGAGAAGTTAAGCACCATGATCCTTTTCCTTTAGGAGGATGTATTTTCCATGGCATTGACATGGAATGAGTGGATGCTTGCTACTCTTGGATTAGTTGTCAAACTTGAGGCTACCAGTTTGTTTTTGTGATTACTCAGCAATGCTTTACATAACAAAGCAATTTTTCCTTTCCACTTGTATTGATTATCTCTTTTCTTTAGACTTTTGTTTTAAACAAACCTATGAGTATAACTGAGCTTATGTTTGTTGGAATGCTAAAATCTAGGACTCACAAAATTATTAGGTTAGAAAGTAAATTTTTATATGGCTCAAATATGACTTAAAATATGAAGAGTTAAGAAACCAAACAATTACTACAGGAAACATGTTTATTCTAGGCCATTTCCTTTGGAAAATGTATACAAGTTCTATTTCAAAATAGAAATAAACTTAGTATTAGAAATAAAGGATAGTTGCTTCATTTGTGAATCATTAATGTACACTTTGTTGACCTATAGATAAACTTGTGAGCCTTTTATTTGGTCTTTTAAGAAAGTATAAGGAAAAATACTTTATAACTGGGTTACATAGCCTTAAAAAGTGTAAAGGAATGGGTAATTAATTATTTTCAGGAACTACTTTCTTACATATAATAGCTACATTGATTATGTGGAAGTCTTGTATTTTTTGTTTGATTTTTTAAAAAAATCAATCATATCTTAAAAGGTTTGGGACTCATAGGAAGCTGGAAGGAACAAAATCAGAAAATCATCTCCTGGTTTGTTTTATTTATCTTAAACATGATTTAAGAACATTTTGTACAGTTTTCAAATTGAAAGTTTAAAAAAAAATTTTTCCATAGCTTTATTGAGGTAAAATTGAAATACAATAGAACGCACATCTTTGAAGTATGCAATTTGATCAGTTTTGACATGTATGTAAATATTAAAATTTAAAATATGTATTTTAGCTTATAATCTTACTGAATTGTGAGCATAAATAGTGCTCATGAAGAAAATAATTTTTAAGGATTCTGATTTTTAAGTTCAATTTTTAATACTTAGTACAAATATTTTTCTTTTATTCATGGAAGCAGTGATTTTAACATATTTCCCCATGGCAGGCAAGCCTTTTGATTTTATGGTGTTTTTCACTGTATTGTACAACTTTTAATTTATTTGCAATTTAATTACTTAGTGAAGTGCTATAAATATTAAATTAAATGAAATGAATGAGTTTTATGGAAATTTTTAAACGATGCATCTATAACCAATTTGTTTTAAATTAGAGAACTTACCCACAAAACAGGGAGTTCAAATGAGCTTGCTAAAAACACTAAAAATCAGTAGAAAAACTTTTGCCCCTAGTTGTGCTCATTTTCATGATTAAATCTTTGCTAATCATAGTTTCTTATATAGTATACTATAGAAGTCACCAGAACCAAAAACAAGCTGCTGTAGTTCATTGCAGTTAGAAGAAGAATAAAACTAATTAGGTCATCTTGCCCATTTCCTTGCATAAAGCAAAACATAATTTCCCTTTTTAAGACATTGATTATTTTGTGTTTGAGCCTGATTTGAAAGTTTGACCTTGAGTGAAAATTGGAAGAGGGAGCCATCATCACATATCTTTACAATTGTGGAATTTTAACCCACAGTCATTGTCTGATAGAGGAAAATCTAGTATGATACAATCCTGTGTGATCTGAAAAGGTCACCATTCAGAATTCCGAATCAAAGTATTTCCCTGACAGAGAGTGTCCTTCATAACCAAATTTGGTGTTCAGTCTGGTCTGTTTCAGACTCAAAACAGGATCACTTCATTTAAGAAATCTGAAGTATTGGTTCCAGTTCAGATAAACCTGTTCTATTTCATTTTTTCTCTTGAAGCCTAAGTCAGATATGAAGGCGTCTTGTGATTTCAGATTTGTAAAACCGAATAATTTTGAAGATACATAGAATTATAGGCCGCATAATGTACATTTCAAGTCTAAAAACCAGGTTTTAAAAATATAGCTGTTCAGAGAGTTATTTTCCTTTGTTTAATCTATTTAAATAACTGAGATGTACCTTAATTATACACCATTACAAAAATTTTTGTTTCAGTCTTGATTGATTTTCAACCCAGGAAGCCAGGGTCAGTTAACTTCACGACTAGCTCTTTAATCAAAACATTCACCTTACTTACTAAAACTATAATTTACTTTTACAGTCAAATAAGACTACTTGTCAACTTAATGCTAAGCATTTAAGTTAATTTTTTGTTTAACAATTATATAAATCACTCACTTCCAACTTAATTACCTTTATATTTGTGTTTTATCTTTTAATCATTGCCATTTGTTGCTGGGTGCAGTGGCCTACGGCTGTAATCCCACCAATTTGGGAGGCTGAGGCAGGAGCATAACAGATTTGAGGCCAGCCTCAGCAACTTAGTTAGGACCATTTATATTATTTTAGTAAGACTGTAGTGGTAGTTTTGCATATTTGCTTTGAGATGTTGATAAAGTAAATAATTGTATAAAGTTTTTTTAAGGCAAGCTTTACCATTACCCATTATTTTTGGCATATCTCTTTGTAAATAGTTTAGGAGCACTATTTTCTTATTGATAAAAAAATTGAGGTATGATATTAAGCCTAATAATGTTATTCTGTGTTTTAAATGTTTATTTCAATAAGATTTTATAGTTTATTTTGAAGGGATACTTGTCTCTATACTTTTATCCATTTTCTATTCATTAGCTTATTTCTTGTAAGCAAAATTAGCATTACCTACTAATTTTTGCTTTCATATCATTTTTACATACCTGTTATTAAGTGTATAGTTTGACTAGTTACAGTCTCTTGGCTTCTTTACCAAATTTAGGCTATCTCCATTTCAATTCAATTAACATTACTTGATCACTTATTATAGATCCTAGTATATAACTTTTTCTCTTGGTATTCAAGCACTACCCAGCCTTATCCTTTATTACTCTTTGAACTCTACAGTCTATAGTAATTAAATATCATTTATAAAATTGTTATTTATCCATAACATCTGATATTTTATAATCATTAAGTTTGCTGGATAAATGAAGGGGAAAGATTACTTTCTATTAGCATGGTTTATATCTGGGTGATGAATATACTTTTTTTTTTTTGGTACTGGGAATTGAACTCAGGGGCACTCAATCCCTGAGCCACATCCCCAGCCCTATTTTGTATTTTATTTAGAGACAGGGTCTCACTGAGTTGCGTAGTACCTTGCCATTGCAAGGCTTTGACCTTGGCGATCCTCCTGTCTCAGCCTCCTGAGCTGCTGGGAGTGAATATACTTTTGATTGTACTTATATATTTTCAGTGTTATTCACCATGAATATGTCTTTTGCATAATCAGTGGGAAATATTAGATTGTCCTTTTTTAACCATGCCTGTGCATGTTAATGTTTCAGTAGCATCTTAGCAAAAGATATTTTCATCCATGTCATAGCTAAATATTTGATTGATGCCATTTTAAAATTGATGCCAAAGTAAGGTCATCTTAGTGTATCCATGAGGAGTACTTTTAGCAGCAGAAGGAAAACAAACAGTAGTAGCTTCAATAAATAAGAGGTTATTTCTCTTACATAACAAAAGCCTAAGAATAGACCCTTAACTCCTACTATTTCTAGGACCCTGGCTCTGTTAAACTGTGTCATTCATAACTGTTGAATTTTCATCATAATTATTGTCATGTTTCCAAGATGGATGGATGCTACAGCTCCAGCCATTCATTCCAGGAAGGAAAAAGAGCAGTTTCAGCTGAAATGGTTTCTTTTATCAGGAAAACAACACTCTTCTCAGAGATCTCTCAGCAGATGACCATTTCAGATTATCCAGAAGTAGGTCATGTGACCACTGATTGCTAGGAGACTACGCTAGCTGGCCTTCAGGTTTCCAGCGAGGGTACCAAGGCAAAGAAGAATTGGGAATGACTTTGGATAGCTCTTTAGGAAGTGTCTACTTCATTTTAACTGTTACTCTAAGCTTTGGGGAGAGGACTATAAGATAGTTTCTGAAAAAGTAGATCTTTTCCAAGACCCAGAAAGTATTCTGTAATTTTATGTTTTTTTCTGGGGTCACAATTGTTTTTGCCTTTTAGAGCCCAGTTTCTTTACCTTTAGAAGAAACTGAGGACAGGCACATGGTTGCAGATACCCAGAACCTCCTTTCCTCTTTCTCTCATTTTTAGATACTCATTCTCCCTCCTAGATTATTTGATTGTGCCTACCAGCATTTATACTTATTCAGGTCTTGCCCATCTTTAAAAAAAAAAAAAAGAAAGAAAGAAAGAAAAGAATGAATAAATTAGACCATGGCCAAATTTTCTACTCTATTTGATTTCTTCCCTTCTTTTTTTCCACCTATTACAACCTGACCTTTGTAGTTGGATGTTTTTCAGTTTTGTCTTGATCTCAGGGCTACATTTTTTTCTTTGACTTGCCTGAATACTATATTGTGATTCTTTTGTATTTCCTTTGGTTTCTTGAGTGCTGTAAGCTCCTTTCTGCTTTAGAATCTTTAAGCATCTATTCCTAATTCCTAGACTGTCCTTCACTAACTTCCACCCCTTCATGACTGATGTTGAAGAGAGTGACAGTGAGTTGGGTGCTGCTTATTCTTAGATTCTTAAACATCTCTTTTCCCCATTCTGCTGTTGCGTGAACTTAATCAAAATAAATGAATGAGTGAATAAGTAAATAAATAAAAACATCTCTTTTCCAAGATTGTTTTCCTGACATTTTCCTACTCTCCTCTAGATTCAGGTTCTCCTCTTCTATATTCTCTTAGAACTCTGAAAGTACCCAGCTGCATGAGTCAGAATTCTAGTTAATTAATGGTCTAATGTCTGCCCCACTATTACTTAATCTCCACTAATATCTGCCTTTGTCATCATTCTAGGTGACATCTTGCATTCCATAAATATTTGTTAAATGAAACAATGCTTAAAAAGATGTTTTAGTAAACTGAAAAGGTGAATGGAGTATTAGAAAGAGGCCAGAATTTTGGTATAATTGTTTTATAGAGTCACAATGTCTGCAGAGTAGACATTAACAAAAAAATCAGCAGTATCTAACTGGCTACATAGTAGTGCTAATTATAATTACTGGGTGGTCCCTAGAAACATAATGAAGACTAAAATAGACATTCTTGTTTTTATAGAGTTTATTCTAATGGATTTGTACATAGGACACCATTAAGATCCCTTCTACTTAAGATAAATAACATGAAATGATATATATTTATATTTATTTATTTGTTCTATTTAGGTTTACATGATAGCAGAGTGCAGTTTGATTCATTGTACACAAATGGAGCACAACTTTTTCTCTGGTTGTATGTGATGTAGAATCACAACATACATGCTGAAATGATATATTTTGAAGGTTAAATATATGATGGCATCTTTAAGGGAGCTTAGAAATATGCACTCACCATTTTATTTTGTGTAATTGAAATGCTTTTCTGTTTTTCAGTCCAAACCTTATGCATTTGATCGGGTGTTCCAGTCAAGCACATCTCAAGAGCAAGTGTACAATGACTGTGCAAAGAAGATTGTTAAAGGTAAATATATTTAAATTGATGTATGCAATTTATTTATTACTGTCCAAGCAGTAAGTAAAATTTGTGATCTTTCCCACTTACTTACTCAACATTTGCTTTTTCATTGTAATGCCCTTTTCTTCTAAGTTAGTTGCAGAATAAAGATTTTAAATAATAAAATGACCTAATATAATTAGTAAATACACTATAATGCCCAAAAACCATGATTTTAGTCTCTATAATACCTAGTAAAGGGTGTTCTAAGAATTACCTTACATACTTGTTCTTGAAAGATGCAGTTCTATTAGAAACTAGAAGTTTCCAAGGTAGCAGTTATAGAAATAAAATAGCATGAAAATGAAAACAAAATGGCTAGACAAGTTTCTTAAATATAGTAGAAAGTGGCAGTTTGTCTTTCAATTCCATTGTTATTCCTTCCCCCAGACTCTTGTAGTCAGCAGAGAAACCTTCTAGGAATTTAACAACATTTTCTAAGGGTGAGAAAAGCATGTACAGTCCAGTTAATATTATTACCTTATACTAGAAATATTTCCTGATTTTATATTTTCTAAAATAGAATTCTAGAGTTGAAAGAGTGCTCAGTTAATTGGAGTTATTTCTCTGTTACTATAAAGTTTCTTTTTTAAAGGAATCCTACAGTTATATAGCTTTATGTTACAATTCATTTAATTTTTTGACAGCTATAGTATTAAAATGGGCTTCTTAGATTGAAGTAAAAATCTGTTTTCTTGTGGCATTTAGTCAAGGTAGGGGTTGGGATTTGGTATAAAAATAACAGGTTAGATTAAGTGAGGGCACAGACATGGTAGTAACATGAGAAGAAGTAGAGTTTATGGACAGAAGTGAGTTTATAGATGTAATAGAAAATGTAGACATTCTTTTCATATTAATACCATATTGTCATGATATAAGAAAGTCATCACAAAGAGTGAGGAAGAGGGAAGGAGGTTTAAAGAAAAGATGTGAAATGGATGGATTAGGACAAGGTGGCAGTATTACCAGGCAATGTTCAGGAACAATTTGAGGTTAGCTGCCAGAAGAGTTAAATGTACCCATTATGAGTTTTTTTCACAAAAATACAAAAAAGGAAACAAAGGGCAAGAAAAATGAGATCATCATCAAGGGAATTGTTATAATGGTGAACCATGGAGCCAAAGGTGGGTTAGTTGCAGGAAGGAGAGCATGAGGGAGGCTGAAGGACAATGACAAGTGGTGGCAAGATTAGTGGATTATATAGATTTAAGTGAGCACAAAGTTTTGTTGGAATCTGAGTACTAGAAGAATAGAACATGGGTACTTAAAATTGGGATTTTAGAGGCAGTGTAGTTAGTAGTGAAAAGTTTGGGATCTCACCGTGGAGTTAGCATCTGGTATAGTAAAGGACTAGATCATAGAAAAATTAGTGTCTTAGCAGCCAGGGTATTTTAGTGAGATCAGCTTCTATATGGACACTGAAACCACCAAGAATTGTAACAGGAATGGTATTGGTGAAAGATAGTAAGCAGGGTGTTGAAATCTTCATAAGAGGAGGGAGAATTAACTTGTGACTAAAACAAAGAAGAATAGGTAGTGTCATGTTGTAAGCATCAAATAATTTTCCAAATGGATCTATTATTGAACATAATTACGGCGTTCTTTGTGACATGTCCTGATGTCTAGAGTATGTGTATCTGCCACTTTTCTTCTGTTTTATAACTGTTTACAGTTCTAAGGTGGCATCATTTGTTTCTAGAAATTTCCCACTTTTCTAAAGATTACATTGGATTTTTTTTTTTTTTTTTCTTTTTGTACAAGGGATTGAACCCAGGGGCACTTAAGTGACATCCCCAGCCGTTTTTATTTTTTATTTTGAGATACGGTCTTGCTAAGTTGCTGAGGCTGATTTTGAACTTGCAATTCATTTGCTTTTGGCCTCCCAAGCCACTAGGATTATAGACATGTGTCACTGTGTCTGCCTTTTGTTAGCTTTTTAAATAAAAGGAAATGGTTGATCCTTGAGCTGTGGGCAATTCAAATGTAAGGTTTTTTTCACATGTGTTGCAGCCAGTTTAAACCCCATTCCATACTTGTACATTAGAGTACAAGCTTTATAGAATAGGTTCCATTTTGATCATTTTAGCTCCTATCATATTTTAGTTTTGTTTCTGATGTTTGGCTTATTCTAGTAACTCTACAAGTTGTCTGTTAGCATATTTGTTAAGTCTTTAATGATGTCTAGGACATCAAAGTTTAAAAAATATTATTTTAAATCATATATAAAATGCTTAATGGATCATGGTTCTTAGACCAATTTTCTAAAAACTAGATAATGCTGGCTTTTAATTAAGTCATACTGCTTGCCAGTATTCAACCAACTTCAGAGCCTGTAACCTGTGCAGTCTGGTTCATTGTCAATATACCTACAAAAAGATGATGAAAAATTTGGATCTTTCTGTGAAATTGTGTTGCATGACTCTGGTATTTCTCCCAAAGTACTAAATGAATGTAATCAAACAGGAAATGAAGTAAGTTCAACCATATGTTTTCCTTATGAAATGTTGGTATACTTGTCTGTAGTTCCTATAATTTATTATTTTCCTTTTTGGAAATGAATATAACATTTGCAAGTTATTCATATCCTGTTACCTTTGTTCTCTCTGGCTTTTAAAACTTACCTGCAGTAGCTGAGAGATTTTTATCCCTGGAATATAATTCTCTTTGTAGCTAGAAACTTGGACTCATTTAAAACCATTTTTCCTGTCATCCTACCCATATCAAATCTCTCCAGTGTACTCTGGTTTTGTTTTGAGGATCCTTCTTTATGGAAGATTAGTGATAAAATAGGAATATCTGTTTTGATATCAATTGTCATCTTTCCTAAGCAGTGCAAGTTTATTTGTTCATTAGTTTTTCTGAATATGGCTTTCAAAGCTCATTTTTGGGCCTTAGTTTTTATTTTGTTTTGCTTTTTATAAGACTTACCTTGGTTGTTTACTTTCATATATTGTTCTAGTGATTTCTCTGTCTTTTGTAAATTTTTGATTTTATATGTGTATGTGTATATATATATATACACACTTTTTTTTTTTTTTTTAAATAATAGACTCATACCTACCTTTCTCAGAATGCTTTGGAATATGTTGTCCTGGTATCTAGGGTACATACACTACTTTTGTTCTATTTTATTACTGTTGACAATTCTAAAACCAGATAATTTATTTCCTGAAATTTCCCTCCTTATCTCAAATTTTCAGTTTCTTCTTCTTCATTAGCATTTTCCTACTTTACTTTTTGGAACTGAGTTCAGGATAATAGTTCTCTTTGCAATATGGTTAAGAACATAGGATTTGTTATAAGACAGACCTAGATTGAAGTCTAGGCTCTCATTGCTTTTTAGCTGTGTGACTTTTGATGAGTTACCTAATCTTTCATTATCTTCTGCAAAATAGGAGATACTATAAGTTCTTACACAACAGATATCAGCTACTGTTTTCTCTCTTTTTTTTTCTCCTCTTCCTTTCTTTTTTTTTTTTTTTTGGTACCAGGAGTTGAACTCAAGGGCACTCAACCCCTGAACCACATCTCCAGCCCTGTTTTGTATTTTATTTAGAGACAGGGTCTCAATGAGTTGCTTAGCAGCTTGTTTTTTTTTTTTTGGTACTGGGGATTGAACTCAGAGGCACTCGACCACTGAGCCACATCCCCAGCCCTATTTTGTGTGTTATGTAGAGACAGGATCTCGCTGAGTTGCTTAGCACCTTGCCTTTGCTGAGGTTGGCTTTGAACTCGCGATTCTCCTGTCTCAGCCTCCCTAAGTGCTGGGATTACAGGCTTGAGCCACCGCTCCTGCCTAGCAGCTCGCTTTTTGCTGAGGCTGGCTTTGAAATCACGATCCTCCTGTCTCAGCCTCCCAAGCTGCTGGGATTACAGGCGTGTGCCACCGCACCCAGCTTGTTTCTTCTGTCTTCTGAGAGGAAATTGTTCATTCAATCTACTGAGACTGTACCTGGGAGAAACTCATAGAATATTTGCACTCTACAGAATTAAAAGTTGAACAAGTATTAGAATAGAAAGTTTCTGTCACTATCTTACTTCCTTTTATATGCTAGTTTTGTAATTTATATTAGTACAGTGTCACCTGGCTATGACTTCCTTTTGTCTTCACACAGTTGTCTCTACCATTTTAGGGGAGCCTGCATGTGGTAGCTGCTAGGACTTGTCCTGAACAAGGATGTCAATGTGACAGTTACCAGTAGGCAAATAGATTTAGCTGGCACAGTGGCACATGCCTGTAATACCAGCAACTTGGGAGGGTGAGACAGGAGGATCAAAAATTCAAGGCCAGCTTGGCTACTTAGTGAGACCCCAAAAGAGGAAGTAGTGGGGCTTGAAATGGAGCAAATTATATTCTGTGCATGTATGATTATGTCAAAATGAACCCTCTTATTTTGTATAACTGCAGTGCACCAATAAAAAACATTTAAAAAGTACAAATAAATAAAAGGCTAGGGATGTAGGTCAGTGATACAGTGCCCCTAGGTTTTAGCCCTACTACCACAAAAATATATATATGTACATATATAGAGAGATTTAGGGAGAAAGATGGTGTGGGTGCCTAGTGAAGTGGGATGATAGGAAATCAAATATAAGGCCATTTGGACTTGGAACAATCATTGATAAATCAGTTAGATGAGTGGGCACAGTTAGAAACTGTGGGTGGGTGAGATCAGCAAAATGATGGGCCAGTTGCGATTTCTCCTGAGATGTGGATTGACAGGCAAATTTTCAGAAATAACCTGAAAACAGACAGTACTCTCTGGGCCCCTGTCAATGACAATTCATCCTGTTTGCATTGGTTCATAAATTTCTGTACAACTATATAACTATTATGAATGGAGCTGTTAACCTTTCTGGTTTAGTAGATTGATTAGTAGAATTGCTGCTTTTGAACAAGATTTATCCACTTGCATTCTCTTTGAATTCTGAATCTGAGTGAATCCGTTGAGTTTGTTGCCCCTATATTAAGTAGTTGTTTATACAATGCCATGCATCACACCAAACCTTCATAGATTTCTTTGTTCCCCACCATACCTTCCTGACTTGGACTACCTGCTACTTTTGATTTTTCCACATGTAGCCTGCCATATGTGTCTTTTACCTCTTGTGCTTCTTGAGGATACAGTACAGTGATTAAGAATATGTCTCTGGAGATAAAAGTGTATCTTAGCCAGGCACGGTGGCCTGTAATCCCAGCACTTAGGGAGGCTGAGACAGGAGAATCGTGAGTTCAAAGCCAGCCTCAGCAACGGCGAGGCGCTAAGCAACTCAGTGAGACCCTGTCTTTACATAAAACACAAAATAGGGCTGGGGATGTGGCTCAGTGGTCAAGTGCCCCTGAGTTCAATCTCCAGTACAAGAAAAAAAAAGTGTATCTTAAAGATACACAAAGACTAAGGAGAAGAGAGAAAGAAGGGTGCCTTCCAGGCAGAGTGACCCCAGACCAAACCATGCCTGTATAAGAAGAGTAAATTGTATGTGCAGAAAACAGCACACATTTATGCTATG
Source organism: Xerus rutilus (assembly GCA_028644305.1). Lineage (NCBI taxonomy): Eukaryota > Metazoa > Chordata > Mammalia > Rodentia > Sciuridae > Xerus > Xerus rutilus. Next base: position 31,711,056 of record CM053410.1, on the reverse strand, counting down.
ACTTTGAGATTGAACCATATGAAATTAAAAAGTACCTAATTTTATCTGATTTCAGGTTTGTGTTCACTAGGATTTCCAGTAGTAGAGTATTATTTGTATATTTTAAAATACACACATCTAAGGAAAAACAAAAAATACTGAATTCTAGTTAGAGATATATATGCATGGTGAAGTGTGTAGGTGAAAATATACTGAAGTGTACTGATGTCTTCAGTTTACTTTTAAATTATTAGAGGGATGAATAAATATATGATTAATAGAAGTAGTAAAAAGATAAAATGTTAGTGGTTGAGTATTTGGTTATAGGATTATTCACTTAAAATTCAATTTTTGCACATTTAAATTTTAAATTTTTTATGTTTGTGGTGATACTGCTATAGAAAATAGGATGAGGTTTGAAGATAGAGGAAAACATGTTACTGTCAACCCTAAGTATCCTTGGGTTCTGCAGCCATAGATTCCACCAACCTCAGATGAAAAATATTTGAAACTTATGTCTGTGCTAAACATATACAGACTTGTAAAATTATTTTCTGAACAATAAAATATAGCAACTATATAACATTTCCATTGTGTTAGGTATTATGAGTAATCTAGAGATGATTTAAAAGTATATGAGAGGATGTGCGTAGGTTAAATGCTAATACTATCCCATTTTATGTAAGACTGAGCATTCGTGGATTTTGGTTACCTGTAGTCACCCTTCTTGGATAACAAAAGACTACTGTATGCTTCTCATTAATAAAAATACTCAGTAATACATAACATGTCTAAAAATCACCTAATCAATCATTATATCTTATTCCCAGAGCAAAGCCTAGATTATAGTGGATACTAAATAAATATTTCAGTGTCAGTCTGTACAACCATATAAAACTTTTAAAGTTATGCTTGAAATCTCAAATGTTCATGTGGTTATTATCCCTGGACTTCTATACTACATAGTTTCATATAGCATAAATATACTATCATAATAGATATTCACCTACAGATATTTACTTAATACCTGTCATGGTAATAGCAAGATTCTTTCATGAAAGTACCTTTTAAAGATCTAACAAAACTTTATGCTTAGGTTTTGTGTGATTGATTAAAAACATCTCAAGCAGGCAGTGTTACATGGACCTATTGAGAATAGTTGTATATAAAGGAGGTGAATTGAAATGGGTCTAAAAGGTTCATTTCCCAAATGATGTCTTTCTTTAGAAGTACTGGCAAAGATGTTGCAATCCCATCTGTCATAAATGTGCTTCATGAAATAATTTTGCTCCCCTTCTTAAAAATAAAACCAATTCTGAAAGAAAATTTCAAAAGTTTGAAGTCTCTTAAAATTTTTAAATCTTCTTGGGAAACTGAACACTGATGCCTTCTTTTTCTCATTAGTGTCTTTCCAGGAAATCTATTATCAAGTTATATATACCTGATTTTGGGAGTTTGTTTTTTTTTGCTTTTAAAAATAATAAAAACAAGGATTGACTTGCTTACTGCTTCAGTTTCTACTGTCACCATCTGCTATTTGCAAAAGAGGTTTTTTACTTTGGCTTCCTTGAGAATATGACAATTACATAGTACCTCTCGTCACCAAAACCAAAAACCAAAATTACTGAAACTGAAAATCTAAAGGTTGCCTTGTTTGCTAACATATTTTTTTTGTCTCTTTCAGCGTAATAGTAGAAGATACTTAATAGTGTTAATGGTAGATCTTGAGGTTAGAAAAGATGTTTTTCGTATTTTCATAAGAACATTCTGATAATTGTTTTAGAGATAGGGGTGAAGTTAAGGGGTAAGAAGGGAAAGTATGGGTTTGTGAGGTTTAACCACCAGTTAATTACAATTAATTCTGTTTGTAAAAACTAATTCATGTCTATATATAAATTAGTAGAGGATTTTTTCTTTTAGGTCACAATAGTTTGGGATGTAATGACATTTGAGATACATTGATAGGAGATGATTGGTTACAAGTAATTTAAATTTGTTTCTTAATTGACCACAGAAAGTAATCTAGGTCTGAGGGAAGGAAATTGCTTAGATGGATCATCACTAAGACAATTATTATGAAATATATTATTTATTTTATTTTAATGTCTTTATAAATCCTTTCTATGCTAAACTTTGATGGACTTTGATGAACTCTTTCACATTAGTGTAAAGAAAATCTGAATCTTACCATTCTTCCTACAAACATTTTGTTATTCCAGAGTTCAGTATACATGAGTTAAGAACACAGTTGTGTTGGTGAATTTGTTTAGAGTGGTTTGTGTTACTAAGGTTAAGTGTGACGTTTTTCTATAACGTTCTTAAGTAATTTATTATGAATCTTACTTAAGGAATACATTCCCTGATGTATAAAATCTCTCATTTTCTCATAGATGTACTTGAGGGATATAATGGAACAATATTTGCATATGGACAAACATCCTCTGGGAAGACTCACACAATGGAGGTAACACTTTATAATCTGTACTTGAATGTGGTTTGCAATAGACAAGTCATTTATTATTTGTGAGATTATTGTACTGTGCTTAAATCTTTATTTTTTGTTGCTTTTCCTCATATAAATAATATACAGGGAACATCATTCTTGGAATCTAATTAGTTCCTGAGTTAAAATAGTAAGGGATAACCTATGCTTGAAGTATACGCAGCTTTGTCTTATCAATTAGCATACAAAATAATGAACATTTTAAAATATAATAGAAATTTTCTATCACCCTCTATTACATGGGAAAATTTGGATTCCTATGTATTGTTTATTCTATTCAGAGACATTAATTTTTCTTCCACTCCTTAGCTGTCCCCCCCACCCCCCAATACCAGTAACATTTCTCTGATAAGAAAGTTGCCACAGGGCTGGGGTTGTGGCTCAGTGGTAGAGCTCTTGCCTCACACATGTGAAGCATTGGGTTCAATTCTCAGCACCACACACAAAAAAATAAAATAAAGAATGTGTCCATTTATAACTAAAAAAAAAAAGAAAGTTGCCACAATTATCAGTGCTGCTGTTTATAATAGATGTGGCCTATTCTAGCTTTGCTTCTATAAACAGCCTGTGATCCTTTGCCACTGGTATAGGGCATCTGCTTTTATCATTTATCTGAGGGTAGTACACAAAGTAGCTGACTGCTTATTTTGGTGTGATTTCTAATACTCATTTTCATAAAGTAATAGAGAATAAAGACATTCCTAACATTTGCATGAATTTGATTTGCAGTGGAAGGAACAATGCAGACTTACATGGAAAGAAACTAAAACCTATTCAAATACATTCATTTTATAAGCATAGGTCATCTAGACGTAGTGATAAAGAGCTAGGATCAGTTGATAAACTATGAGGTTGATGTATATTATGCATAATTCTTGAATAAAGAGTTTGGGGTATTTGTAGAGCTTTTATATGAAAAATAACAATTATAAATTTGTATCCTATTGAATGTAAATTATAGATTGAAAATTTTCATTTTTAATTTATATTAATTTATTTAAAAAGTCTTTATTTTGTTTTCCATATAGGGTAAACTTCATGATCCAGAAGGCATGGGAATTATTCCAAGAATAGTACAAGATATTTTTAATTATATTTACTCCATGGATGAGAATTTGGAATTTCATATTAAGGTAAATTCTTTGGGAGAAAATTGTATTTTAGTCTATACTAGAATAATTTTTTTCAAAAATATAGTAAAATTGCTTTTATGTACATATATAGTTGAAAGATCATTAACGTAGTAACCTTGATTCTTATTCATATGCCACTAGATGACTTTAAATAAGTCAGTTAAGTCTCTATGTTCTTAGCCACCATCTTTTTTTCCTAGCCACCTTCTATGTAAAGTAAGAGTTTGTTTTCTGCTCTACTTAGTCCAATTCATTTTAGATGAAGATATATAATAGAAATTGCTTTTAATTTTAGGTATTGGAGTAATTTAGTTAATCTATCTATATCTTACCATTAGAATGTGAAGTGCAGCTAATTAACTATAATATAACCCTGTCCTCCTAGGTTATAACTGCCACTCAGATCTCATTAAATATTTAATGAGTGAGCAAATAAGCTAATTTCTAATTTTAAAGGCTTGATGTTTTTTCTTTGCCCTTTAGGTTTCATATTTTGAAATATATTTGGATAAGATAAGGGACCTACTAGATGGTAAGTTAAAATCTTGCTTTTTGATCATTTTTAATTGGTATCTGTTAGTTTGTTTTAATAGAATGAGACCATTTCTTAATGAGTTACATATGAAATTGACTTAAATTATAGGAAATGGGCATTTAAAGTTTTGCTTTTGAGGTTCTAGTGAATACCTTTTGACACACAGAATAATTGATTCAAACAATATATTAGTGGGTACTTTTTAAGCAATAATGAGAACATTAGACTGGAAGTTGCAGAACCTCAGTTCTAATGAGCTGTCAATTAGATACATTGTCCTTGTGCAAACTATTGAATCACTTAATAAGGTTTAATGTTATTATTTATAAATGTGAGTGATAGAGGTTGGAATGGACCTAAAATTGTATATTGCTGCATTGGTTTCTATTTGGATTCTTATTGTATATAAAACACTGCTTTAGCAGCAGTATTTTCATATTTTTTTTAAAGTTTACATACTTTTTTAGGCTGTTCAAAGAAACCTATTAATTGTAGGTGTTATTTCATAGCTAGTGTTAGAGTTTAGAATAATATTGATGATATTATTTATTTTTCATTTTCAGTTTCAAAGACCAACCTTTCAGTTCACGAAGACAAAAACCGAGTTCCCTATGTAAAGGTACTTATTAAAACAATAGAGAATGTTTAGAATAGCCTCATAAAAATTTTTTTTGAAGAATATTGATCTACTTTTAAAAACAATTATTTCACAGGGGTGCACAGAGCGTTTTGTATGTAGTCCAGATGAAGTTATGGATACCATAGATGAAGGAAAATCCAACAGACATGTAGCGGTTACAAGTAAGTAGAAAATTTATTAATACTAGTTAGGGAAGAAGTCAGTCTTATATCTTCAAGGATATGAGGATAACTGGATTTGTTTCCAGTTGATTAATTGTGAGGTTTTTCTTATGTAAACTAATGCTTTAGGGAAATTGATTTAGTGAAGGAAAGCCATGTTTATTATTGTTTATTTTCTTTTCAGATATGAATGAACATAGTTCTAGGAGTCATAGTATATTTCTTATTAATGTAAAACAAGAAAACACGCAAACAGAGCAAAAGCTGAGTGGAAAACTTTATCTCGTTGATTTAGCTGGTAGTGAAAAGGTAAAGTCTTAATTTTATATACTGTCATAGATATTTAGCATTTTTCTAACTTTTAAATTGGGATTTATACAGTTGTAATTTGAAAATCTATAATATTAGATTTGATAATCTGAGAATTTAACTGATGCCAATGCTAATTGTGTAAATTGAATTATCTGTTTCCAATTCATCTGGCCATATTTGGTTCAACCAGTAGGCACTACCTTGACTTCAGATGTATATTTTGATTGCATAAAGAACCAATCAAATATGAATTAATAGACGTATGAAAAGAAGTCTAGCAGAGTAGAGGAAGGGACGGTGGGTGATAATGGGAGGGAAAAGGGGGATCATGAACTGAAATTGATTTTCATGCATGTATGAGTTTAATGAGTGAACCCAACTACAATGTATAACCATAAAGCTCTTTTTAAAATGTTTTTTGAGAAATTGTTTGGCATGTTATTATACATTTTATTAGGTATCCTTTTCCTAATTTTGCACTTTATTTTATCTGTTTTGACCATTAAAACTCATCCCTTAGGCCTTTCTAGTTTCATCCTACCTCAGTATCTGGGGGGATTTTTTTCAGAAATCTCCTAGCCCCCATACCCAAATCCTCAGCTTCTCAAGTCTGTTATAGAAAATGGCTTAGTGTTTGCATATGACCTATGTACGTTCTGTCATATATTTTAAATCATTTCTAAATTACTCATAATACTTAACACAATGTAAATGCTGTATAAATAGTTGTTTTATTTTGTTTAAGGAATAATGACAAAGGTGGGGGGGGGGCTTCTATATGTATTTGGTACAAACCAGTTTTTTTCCTGAGTATTTTCCATGACTGAATCCATGGATACAAAGGGTCCACTCTGCTTATTTATTTCCTTTCCTTTTGAATGTTTGTCATTATTGTAATCCTATTTAATCTAACTCTAGTTTATGTTAAAATTTGAAGGTTTTAATAAGGACCTCTGTCACCATTATTATTACATTGTTGTGGTAATTTCTTCCGATTAGAATAATGTATCTATTCCCTTCTATTCAAGTCCTGTATACATATTTCAAAGACTACCTCTCATTTTGTGAATTCCAAGAAACCATTTCTTTAGCTGACATTGCTAACTGATTATTCTAACCTATTTTTAACATAGGTATTTAGACATTTTACATTTTTTAAAAAAGCAAGTTTTCTTATGTAGTATGTTTAAACTGCTTTTTTAAACTATAGCATCAATATTATGCTTTAACAAATTGTAGATTTCTTTTTCAGTGTTGCAAAGGGACTAGCGTATTATTGAACTACAAATTTGCATGTCAATAGGTTATCTTCAAGAACACAAACCAAAAATAAAATTTGATGTCTCTTTAATCACATTCTTATGCAACTAGTTGTTTCACAAAGTTCTTGAAAGAGAAGTATTACTCAAAATATAGGAGTACCTTAAGTGCTTGACAAATAGCATCATGAATCTTTCATTTTTTTCTCTTTTCTTCTGGTTTCTGATGACCTATGTGAGTTTTTTGGAAATTTAAAGAAAATCATCTTCAACTTATAATTTTGATTCATTATTTTGGACATTATGTTGGATCTTATGTATAGGTTAGTAAAACTGGAGCTGAAGGTGCTGTGCTGGATGAAGCTAAGAACATTAACAAGTCACTTTCTGCTCTTGGAAATGTCATTTCTGCTTTGGCTGAGGGTAGTGTGAGTATACATATTTTTAATTTTCCTATTATTTTATGAGGAATTATTTAACTGTAGATGTATACATGTGTGTGAGTTGAGTGAGAGAAAATTAGTATGAGTAATGTAGTCATCTTTTAATTTACATATTAGTGTGCATTTCCTAGTTCCCATCTTAATATCAAGCAGTTAAAATAACTGATTAATTATTTAGAGTAGCATATAAGATTTATTATAGAAACCCATCAATCTTCTGTGTTTTCTTTGTTTTTGAATGTAGACATATGTTCCATATCGAGACAGTAAAATGACAAGAATTCTTCAAGATTCATTAGGTGGCAACTGTAGAACCACTATTGTTATTTGCTGCTCTCCATCATCATATAATGAGTCTGAGACAAAATCTACACTCCTATTTGGTCAAAGGTTTGTTATTAAGAAATTAAGGCCTAAATGTAGACAGGCCTTTTGTTTATTACTTATTGCTGTCAGATAGCTACTATTCAAGTCAGTGCATATTGTTGGTATGCTAGACACTACTTTTTAATTGAGAGATAATACAAGCTAGGTCTACATTTTATTTAGGCTGCTTAAGTTTGAGTTAAATTTCATGCACATTTAAAGTCAAAAATTAACGTTAGCCAAATTTATGTAAGCAACTTTAATTCACCATTAATGAAAATGAGCATATGAAGTATACATAATAAAGCCCAACAAATATTGTCCTTTGTTAAGCTTGTGGAAATGGCTGACAGATTGAAATAATACATAAGAAAGTTAGTCTAGGAAAATCAATAGCAGTGACCTTGTCTTTGGCCTTCAGTGATAATTTACTTTTTAAATTTAGCTATGAAAATCAATTGAGAAAATATATACCTTTGTTTTTTATCTTTAGTGAGTGGTTGAATTTTTTGTATTACTATTCATAGATTTTGAGTCTGACTCAAATTTAGTTGTGTTGTGCATAGAATAAACTCTTAAGTTATAGCATTTAGTGTTTAGACTGAGAGAACTCAACATTAACAGGACAATTTTAAGTGTTACTTAACCATATAAACACATTACATAAAGATATGAGAAATAATCTGAGTCACATCCTTTTTTCCTCCAATTACATCTTTTAGGGCCAAAACAATTAAGAATACAGTTTGTGTCAATGTAGAGTTAACTGCAGAACAGTGGAAAAAGAAGTATGAAAAAGAAAAAGAAAAAAATAAGACCCTGAGAAACACCATTCAGTGGCTTGAAAATGAACTCAACCGATGGCGTAATGGTAATAACTTTAGAATTTGTCTGCCTGAGTTTTTTGAATATATATAGACCTATTTTATAAACTTGAGATTTTGACACACTTAGGGGTCTTCAAATAAAAAGGAAAATAAATCTTTTACATTAAATTTTGGTTTTACCTGAAATAGTAATTATATGGGCACAGGTGCTAATTTGAAAGTCACAGCATAGCAAGGTGCCTAGATAAGGGTGGAGGCAATAAAATGACAAGATTTGGTGACTGAATGTCAAAGAATGTAGGATGATCAAAGATAATTCCTGATATTAGAATCTGAGGGACTGAGCAGAGAGGAAAGTTGCTAATAGCTGCTAAAACTGAGTAAGAGAGAGACAGAGCAAGATGGTGACATAGGATGCTAGCAGTCATCCTCTGTAGAACCATGAATCTGAGTAACTGTCCAACAGGGAAATATCACAAGAGTTAAGAAACCAGATGTGAAATGACAATAGCTATTTATAGCATAAATCTAAGAAAAGATTCAATGAAGAAGATAGGTCAGTTTTATCTTACCAGTGTTACATCTTCCCCAGCCTCACACATCATAGTGTTTAGGAGAAAGAGAAGGAAGTGAGCACACAATTTTTCAGTGGACCCCAGCACACTGAAACCTAGCAGTAGGCAAGCTCCCACTGCCTCAACTCCAAGGAGTTACAGACTAAGCCTTCAGATCATCTCAGCGTCATGTGGAAAAGCCCAGACTCTGAACAGTCCTCCGCAACATGCACACTATTGCAGCCCCAGTCTTCCAGCCTGTCCCAGCACTAAACCACCCCACTGGACCCAGACTACAGAGTTATGTTGTACAGCCTGCCCAGAATTTCTGGGTGGGCTGACAGTTGAAGGGCTTTCCCAGATGAGCCCAATCTGCAATGACTGGCATAAGTAGCTATGTCAAATGTGCCTCAAAGCATAGCCATAAGGGTCAAGAACATTCAGTGAAAGGTAGCATCACCAAAGGGATAAAATAAGTACTGGTGACTAACCCTAAAGAAATGCAGATATGCCGGGTATGGTAGTGCATGTTTGTAATCCTGGCAATTTGGGAGTCTAAGGCAGGAGGATTGCAAGTTTGAAGCCAGCCTTGGCAACATAGTGAGAGGGCTGGGGCTAAAGCTTAGTGATAGAATGTCCCTGGGTTCAGTCCCTAGTACCAAAAGAGGGAGGGAGAAGAGAGGAAGAAAAGAAAAGGGAGATATGAGCTTACCTGACAAAATAATTTAAATTAACTGATAAGGAAGCTGTGGAAATTTTATGAAAATACAGATAGTCTAATGAAAATATGAAAACAGTAAGTGACCAGAATGAAAAATTTAGCAGATATTGAAATAATTTTCTTAACTCAGCCAGAAATCCTAGAGCTGGAAAATACAACAAACAATGAAAAAAAGCAATGGGGAATATCAACAGCAGAATTAACCAAAGCAAAAGAAAGAATATGTGAGCTTAAAGATGTGTTATTTGAAAATATACAGTTAAGAAAGAAAGTAAAAATGAATAAAATTAGCTTTTGATAGGTAGATTTTTATTAACCACTTTATTGTCTCATTTTAGGGGAGACGGTGCCTGTGGATGAACAGTTTGACAAAGAGAAAGCTAACTTGGAGGCTTTCGCAGTGGATAAGGATATAACTATTACCAATGATAAACCAGCAGCCACGATTGGAGTTACTGGAAGTTTTACTGATGGTGAAAGAAGAAAGTGTGAAGAAGAAATTGCTAAATTGTATAAACAACTTGATGACAAGGTAGGCATTGTTCGTCTTAGATCTTTTTTTGTTACAGAATATTGACATAGGTATTTTTATTCTAATTTTTTTCAAATTTCAGTATTAAGGGTCTTTATGATATTTACACATACTCCTTGATTTCTTTTAACCTTAAAAAATTTGTGTTAACAACCAGATGTGATGGTGCACGCCTGTAATCCCGATGACTCAGAAGGCTGGGGCAGGAGGATTGCAAGTTTGAGGTCACCTCAGCAGTTGCATGAGACACTATCTCAAAATAAAGATAAAGAGCTGGGAGTATAGCTCAGAGGTAGAGTGCCCTCTGGATTCAGTCCCCAGTACCACACACCCACAGAATATTTTTTATGTATTTTAAACAGATGACATGTGTGAAGTGGCTACATGACCATTTTCAATAAAAACTTTAAACCCTTTTTTTAGACATTTAAATTAGTTAATGAGTGGCTTTTATACCAATGATTGAAAGAAATTCCTCTTTCAAAATTTTCTTAAGACATAAGTTAGTTGAATTTGGAGAGAGGGTTTTGAAATATTTGGAGGGAAATTCATTTTTAAGTTTATACTGGGAAACAGAACCAGGTTGTGAGCTACTTTGTTAACTGAATACTTTTAAAATTCTAGGATGAAGAAATTAACCAGCAGAGCCAACTGGTAGAGAAACTGAAGACTCAAATGTTAGATCAGGAAGAGGTGAGTTGAATACTTTTCATAATGCTTTGAGAAAGGAATTACAGAGCTGCGATATATTAAGGATCATATTTTGAAGTTTGGGTTTCCTCTAACCTGGAAGGGGGAGAAAGAGATCTTTTAAAAATATTCGTTCTTTGGCAAACATCTATGGGATTGTTTTAATTGTCTTCCACTTTGTGTTGGAAGTACATTGTAATTTATCTTTTTATTCACCCTCAATAAAAAGTATATGAGGAAACAAATGTATAAAACACAATGCTTTATATTCACTCATTTATTTAAACACAAGGTACAGGTCTAAAGTGTTTAATTTTGAATATGACTCTGTGGGAGATTGAAAATGTCATGCGTTGTGGTCAGTTCATTTTTATGCTTATTTCAACTGTAGCATTGTTACTCAAAGTGGCATTTTACATGTTGGGCTAGATGATTTTTTTGTCTTGTGCATTATAAAGGACATTTAGCATCCCTGTCTCCTATTCCTAAATGCTATTAACTCCCATTATTGACACTCCCACAAGGCTGGGGATGTAGTTCAGTAGTATAGCGCTTTCCTAGCATATGCAAAGTCCTAGGTTCAATCCCCAGTATTGCAGACAACTCTAAACCACTCGTATACATTTCCAGATGTCCCTGCTGAAAAGCTCCTTACCTGCATGGTTGTAGTATTTTCCTGACTAGTCTCTTCTTGTCATCCTTCTAGTTAAATTTTTATATGTTGATGACATGGTTTTCTGAGGCATGGCACAGATGCTGTTCCTTGTTTTACCCAAAGCAAATCGAAACATTTAAGTAATTCTTCTGAGTATATAACTTCTTGTGTCTGTGTACACTGTTCTTGAAGTTTAGAATGCCTTTGTCTGCTATTAATTCTAATTTACAAATGACTTAAATCTACCTATCCTTAGCCAACTTTTCCATGAATTCCCTCAAGAAATATCCCCCTTTCCTACACTATCAAGCACTTCATTTGTCCCATTCCTCTCTTGTGGCTCTTATATTCCATCTTGTATTGCATTTTTTTATGTGATTGTCTTCTCCTTTACTGGATTCCTTAGAACCAACATCTTTATTTTAATATCTACCTTCCTGTTAGCCACAGTGTCTAGCAAAGTACCTGGACATAGTAGGCATTCAGTAAATCTGTTCATGAATATTGAAATACTTATTAACACCCACATTTCATTTCCCTTGTGTTTAGCAATGATGAAGCAAATAGTTTTTTCTTTTTTTAAAAAAACTATATACTTTCAGTGCAAATAGATATTTTACTCTTTCATATAGCTTTTGGCATCTACCAGAAGGGATCAAGATAATATGCAAGCTGAGCTGAATCGCCTTCAAGCAGAAAATGATGCTTCTAAGGAAGAAGTAAAAGAAGTTTTACAGGCCTTAGAAGAACTTGCTGTCAATTATGATCAGAAGTCTCAGGAAGTTGAAGACAAAACTAAGGAATATGAGCTGCTAAGTGATGAATTGAATCAGAAATCGGTAGGATGTAATTATTATTTATTATTTTCTTTCTTAAAACTTTAATACAATGTTCATTTTTAAACTACTGAAGTAACTTATTTCTATATTAGCCTAAGATCTAAAGCATTAATTATCAATGTTCTCAACTATAATTCCCCCTATTTGTGAAGTCTTAGAGGTATAGATAGGGAAGGAGGATTATCCTTTGGGTTCCTAAAGGTTTATTAGTGTGTAATTTAAATTCTGTTTTTAAAGATGTTGGCTGTTCTTAATGATATTCCAAATGCCGAAGGAGGAAAAAAACTTTCTATTTTTTTAGTTAAACTTAAATGAGTTTTCAAACTGCATATAGACATGCACATAAAATAAAATGCTATTGAAGTGAATTCTTTGGAGTAGTCATAAGAATATATAGCTTCACATAATTTACCTTTTGTTCACTATTATATACTCACCACTATGCCTTTCCAACACAATGAATTAGAATCTTTCATGTGGTTCTCCAATAGATGGAGATGTTTACTTGTTGCAATAGGACAGAATTGCCAACCTCTAATAGTGATACCAGAAATAGTACATAGCTTTAATTGTTTCAATGTCACCATTAATGAACTGTCTTCTTATGTTGTGTTGTTGTTAATGCTAGCTTCTTGTTTAGAAATCAGCACCTAGAGTTGTACTCAGGATCAGTACCCACCACTTATTTCCCTGTTTATGAACACTACAAAATAGCACTTTTAAAACGTTTCTTGCTCCTGATGAGTTCATTTTCCCTTCTTAATCTCCAAAGTAACTATTAACTTGAAGTTATTTTTTAATATCATGGAGATTGAAGACATCATTATAAATCTTCCTGAGTTGATATAATATTAAGAAAACTAATTGTTATTTGGTAGAACAACAGAAGTTTCTTAGAACTCTGTAAGTTGGTTCTTTTCTACTGGTTTCTGTCTTTCAAACATTGGTAATTATTTCCCAATTGTGGCGCTAAAGTCAGTATTACATTGGTAATTAGTTAGAAACCCCTAGTGTTTAGCATCATTTTATATGCCTAAGCAGTATTTAATAATAGTTTGATAGAGAATTTGTTAGGCAATTTAAACATTTATGTAGAAGCATACTATGTTATGACACTTTCAAGAAAACTGGCATCATATTGTAGATGAAAGTGGGTGAATATACACTATACTGATACTCAGAAACTTCAGGAAATAACCAACCACCAGAAGAAACAAGCAGCTGAGATGATGGCGTCATTACTAAAATATATTGACTAAAAATCATTAAGTTGGGTTAAAAATGCATTATCTGATCTGGGATATAATAGCTTTAAAGTGTGCCAAAATGGGTTATAATTTTCAATATTTTTTGATTTTTTTTTTTAACCTGGTAAACTAGCTATTATTTTAAACTTATAGTCATTAAAGTCAAATAATATAATTTATTTCTTTACTAACACCTATTGAATTGCATCAGAGTATCAAAAGTAGTAATACAGAGGATAAAGATGTAGTGCAGTGGTAGAGTGCTTGCCTACCATGTACAAGACCCTGGGTTCAATATCCAGCACTGCAAAATAAAAGAGAATAATAATTATCATCAAGTGTATTCTTTGCAGTGGTAAATATATAGAGAGTGAATGAAGAAAAGCACATTAACCATATAAAAAATTGTTAGTTTGATTATAACATTAATTTGTTCACATGTTATTTCCAAAGATTTTGATGTGTCTCATTTCTAGGCAGAAAATATGATCCAATCTCAAAAATCTAGTGAGTTTAAGAGCAGTTACTTGATCTCAGTGAAATATAATACAGCTGCTTTATGACATAGATTATGGAGTCTCAAATACATATTAAGCTTGAGCTGGCCCAGAATTCAGTAGATAGTTCAAGAACACGAAAGCAGAAAATACATGGTTTAATAAGGGGTAGATGAAAAACTTGAAATACCTGTGAATATTTGAATTGAATTTTCATTTAATAGTTTAGCTATACTTTTTATTTTTGGTTCTGTTAGGCAACTTTAGCAAGTATAGATACTGAGCTTCAGAAACTTAAGGAAATGACCAACCACCAGAAGAAACGAGCAGCTGAGATGATGGCATCTTTACTGAAAGACCTTGCAGAAATAGGAATTGCCGTGGGAAATAATGACGTAAAGGTAAATATAACAGCTAAATATTAAGTATAACTCATACTTTTCTTTACTACTTAATTTTTATGTTCTTTTCATACCCACATTCATCCTCATAACAGCCATGTGTGGTAGATAGTATTAACTACCTTTTAAATAGATGAGAAAGGAAAGAGAGAATGGGGTTATTGACATTAAATCTCTAGTAAGTAGCACTTATTGAACCTCACATTTGACTTTTTCTTCAACTGCAAAAGGATTTCATACTTAGAAATCAATAAATTGCCATATGTGAAAGTATTTGGAACAACAGTAAAGATGAGCTCAGAAAAGAAATTATGGTTGCTTTAAATAAAAGTAAAAGATGAGTGTTTCAGTCTTATAAAACATTTTTAGTATGAAATATTTCAAATATAGAATAGTGCAAAGAATAATAATGAACTCTAGAGTTATCTTTTTCTTAATTTGAGTATTATAATTATGCGTAATACTTGGGTTCATTTTGACAAGATCATACATGGAGTGAATTTGATTTGAATCCCCATCCCCCCTCCTAGAGTTATCAGTTTTTAAAACTCTGCCACACTTTATATTCCTTTTGTGCGCCCCCTAAAATAATCTTTTGTTGTTTATATTGTTTTGTTTTGTTTTCAGTACTGGGGATTGAACCCAGTGATGCTCTACCACTGAGCTACACCTCCAACCCTTTTTATTTTTTATTTTGAGACAGTCTTGCTCAGGCTGGCATTGAACTTGGGATCCTCCTGCCTCAGTCTTTCAACTTACTGGGATTACCGGTGTGTGCTACTGCATCTGGCTTCTGTCTTTTTTAAGTGAAAAAATATGCACATAATATGAAAAATGTGTATGTTGTAGTAGTTATTCCTTGGACTTTACTTTTTTGATTAAACCTGATTATATGCCTGTAATCCCAGAGGCTTGGGAGGCTGAGGCAGGAAGATCATTATTTAAAAGCCAGCCTCAGAAATTTAGCGAGGCACTAAGCAACTCATTGAGACCCTGTCTCTAAATAAAATACAAAAAAGAAGCGGGGTAGCTGGGGATGTGGCTCAGTGGTTAAGTGCCCCCTGAATTCAATCCCTGTGCAGCTTTTTCACTGCTGCGACTGAAAGGCCCAAACAGAAAACTGTAGAGGAGGAAAGATTTAATTAGGGCCTCACAGTTTCAGGTGTCTCAAGTCAGGTTTCATTATTTTGCATGTGGATGTGTTGTTAGAGCACCATTTGTTAAAAAGACTATCCTTTGTCAGAGATCCTATTGACTGTATTTGTGTTCTCTGTGCTGTTCCATTGACCCAAATATCTTTCTTTTGTCCATACTATATAGTCTCCTCTCTTCTTCATGGTTTTGCTTTCCAAGGTTGCAGTTACTTTCAGTAAACTGTAGTCTGAAAATATTAAGTAAAATATTCCAGAACTAAACCATAAGTTTTCAGTAACTTTTTACAGTATATAATTATAATGGTTATTTTACTATTGTTTTCAGTCTCTTACTATGCCCACTTTATAAATTAAACTTTATCATAGGTATGTATTGATAGGAAAAAACATGACACATAGAGAGTTAAGTACTATCTGGTTTCAGGCATGTGTAGAACATCTTAAAATATATCTCCCTAGGATAAGGGAGACTACTATCTTGATTATTAGAGCTTTATAGTAAATCTTTAGTGTCAGTCTTTGTTCTTCTTCAGTATTGTGTTGACTCTTCAGGGTCTTTGACTCTACTTATAAATTGAGTTAGTTTGTCAATATCCACAAAATAACTTCCTGTGATTTTGATGGGAATTACATTCTTTCATCAGTGTTTGGGTTTTCCGTATATAGATTTTCTATGTATGATGTTAGATTTACACTTCAGTATTACCGTTTTTTCTTTTTCCTTTGGTGCTAATGAAAATGACACTGTGTTTTTTAATTTCAAGTTCCAGTTATTCATTGTTGATACATGGAAAATGATTGCTTTTTTTTTTTTTGGTACTGGGGATTGAACTCAGGGCTACTCAACCATTGAGCCACATCCCCAGCCCTATTTTGTATTTTATTTAGAGACAGGGTTTCACTGAGTTGCTTAGTGCCTCGAGGTTGCTGAAGCTGGCTTTGAACTTGCGATCCTTCTGCCTCAGCCTCCTGAGCTCCTGGGATTACAGGCATGTGCCACTGCACCCAGCAACAGTTGACTTTCATACATCAACTTTGTATCCTGCAACCTTGCTGTAATGGCTTTATTAGTTCCAGGAGATTCTCTTGCTCATATCAACAACAAAAAAACCCCCAAAATGAAAAAACAATTTTATTTCTTACTTTCCAAGTTTCACTCATAATTTTGCCACTGATTAGTTGTAATAAAACCCATAAAAATTACAGGATGTACAGTGACCACAGTTCCTCCTTGTTGAGCTTAAAAGTCTTCCTTTTGCTGTTACCTAAGAACCCTCTTATTAAGTTTTAAATTTAAGTTGTACTTTAATGATTTTACAGAAGAGGTCCTGTGAAGAGGAAACCCAGAAATTGGAAGAGGCATAATGCATCAGTATATGTTTATGTTTATATGCATTTTTTTTTATACCTTATAGGCATATATTAACATTATTTCAGGTTTCAAAGTAGGAAAGGAGAAAGTAAGGTCTTAGCCTTTATTAAAAGAGTAATTTTAAAAATTACAGACTTTAGAGTCTAAGAGGGAAAACATATGCTTGAATATTTTTGGCTTTAGCCTTTTATTTCACTTTTATTTCACAGCAACCTGAGGGAACTGGCATGATAGATGAAGAATTCACTGTTGCAAGACTGTACATTAGTAAAATGAAGTCAGAAGTAAAAACAATGGTGAAACGCTGCAAACAATTAGAAAGCACACAAACTGAGAGCAACAAAAAAATGGAAGAAAATGAAAAAGAATTGGCAGCATGCCAGCTTCGTATATCTCAGGTATGTGTTAGAGAACAAAATGTCTTTATTTTTTTTTAAACTAGATATAAATTATATTGTATTATAAAGGTCAGAAACATATGCTTCTGGAGATATTGTCAGTAACTAAATCAAAAGCTTAATTTAGTCGTCATTTACCTAGTCTCACTACAGTATAATAACTTGAATGATTTAACTGGTTTATATTTGCCAACACATATATGATAAGTATGTTTAAAGATATGACTGCTGTGACTGTTGAACACTAGAAAAATTTCAGGGCAGAATTGCAGGGGACCAGTTTTCCAGCTTGGCTACTTTGTAATAGGGTCATTCACTAAAATAGGATTATTCACAGAGGGAAGTGGATAAGATTAGGTGGAGGTAATGATAAGAATATTATATTGCAGTCTTTCATTGCTTTAGTTTACAAGTGGCATAAGCTATATAGGTAACCATTGAATTGAATACATTCTTTAATATTTTAATTCTGGCAACTGAACATTCTAGGATAAAATATCTTCAAATCTATCATGTATTTACATACATTAGTAAAACTTGTTTCCTTTAAAATATTCTTAACAACAAAATTTGTGCCTGAGATAGTTTTTCCACTCCAATATATTTTTTTCCCAAAAGCATGAAGCCAAAATTAAGTCATTGACGGAATACCTTCAAAACGTGGAGCAAAAGAAAAGACAGCTGGAAGAATCTGTTGATTGTCTCAGTGAAGAACTAGTCCAACTCCGAGCACAAGGTATTAGCTTCCAATTTTTTGAGTTATATCTACATTAATCTTTTCTTTCTTTAATGTAATTGTTGTATACTTTAGTCACACAGAAAATAGTAGGAATATGGATAACTTGGAATGATAAGCAAATCATAATACTTTAACGTGGCTTTAGGATATTGTTTTAAATTGTGTTAGAATATATAAATGGCCAATCTAGGAATTTCCCACAAAGTTATGGAGAGAGAGAGAGTATATATATGCATATGTATGTGTATAAATCTTAATATAGGAGACTGAGATGCTATCTCATTTCTCTCCCATATTAACAGCACAGTGGATATAACTAAGTGTACTAGTCAACATGTCATTGAGCTTGGAGAGGACTGCTAAGAAAAAACATAACACAACCCATTTGTTTTCTTGGCTTAATGAGGAACTAGAAGGTTTATTTCACTCTTTTCTTCCTTACCCAAACAGAGAAAGTCCATGAGATGGAAAAAGAGCACTTAAATAAGGTTCAGACTGCAAATGAAGTTAAGGCAAGTCTGATGTTACATTGGGTTCTAATAGCTTTAATCCATCATTATTAGTTTTGGTTAGCCTCATTTTAATGTCTTTTTTGTTTTTTCCCTGAAAATGTTAGCAAGCTGTTGAGCAACAAATCCAGAGTCACAGAGAAACTCATCAAAAACAAATCAGTAGTTTGAGAGATGAAGTTGAGGCAAAGGAAAAACTTATAACTGATCTTCAAGAGTAAGTATTATACCGTTCCTTTCTTAGAATAAAACTAATTTATAAATGGTGGCTGTTTAGACAGGAAGAAATAACAAATTCCACTGACCCTATATCATTTTTAGAAACCTATAGATTTTTTACTTGGAAAATAAAGAATTTTCACATTTATGAGTAAAACTTCTAAGTTCCTGGTCAAATTCTTGAAAATTTAGGTCTTTTATCTAAATATTCAGTAAAAAGGAAAAAAAAAATCTAGGTTAAACTCATTATTGCAGATAGTTAGTTTCCGAGACATTTGAGAAAAGCCTTACTGGGAATGGTGAGTTTTAAAAGTGCTATTGTTTTAGTAGAAGTTGTCATCTCGGTTTATCTAGACTACATTTTGCCTACTTCCATAACCAGATTCTTATACATAGACTTTATAGAGGTCTGCAACCATTTGAGTAGGAACCATAGGAGAGTGAGAAACTGATGACAAATTTAGGACATGTGCATCTTATATTAATGCTTAATTGAAGCTGGAATTCAAGAAGCAGACTAAAATCATTATTTCAAATCAAAATATAAAAAATATTATGGCTCTAACTAGGCAAATCCCCTTCCTTTCTGCCCTCATGAGGAATGGGATAACAGAGGAGGCCTTCGGTTTTTGAAAATTGTAATTATATAATTTTAGATTTCAAAAAATTGTGATTGTGACATCCCAGAAAACTGAAATTGAGCTTGTATTTTTTTCTTTTGTCAGCCAAAACCAGAAAATGATGTTAGAGCAGGAACGTCTAAGAGTAGAACACGAGAAGCTGAAAGCTACAGATCAGGAAAAGAGCAGAAAACTACATGAACTTACGTAAGTAATTGTTTTAATTAAAATTTTAAAATAAAACTACAGATGTTATGTAGATAGTATCAGTCTTCTGAGTTGATTTATGTCTAAAAGCTTGCAATATATAATATACACTTGTACTTAAGTGAAAGCAACATTATATTTCAGTGGTAGTCAAGATTTAGAGTCCTATTATCAATGTACATACTATTTCTTTGCGGCCATATTACTTCAGGAACCATTATTAAAATGAACCCTAAAGCATGGCAGTGATACAGAAAATTTCAGTAATTGCCACAAAAACTGACATTTTGTCGAATTTGATTTTATTAAAGGCATATTATGATTTTAACCCTACCTTTCAAACAGAGGCTGTTTACTGATGACCTTTTCTCATTTACTGAGTCAATACTCAGTTTTCCAGAATCTGAGCAGATAAAAAATTTGTGACTACAGTTTTTCACATCTTGATTTTCTAAGACAATTTACAGTGAATTACTGTTGGGATTGTTACTCCATCAACCAGTTCAGAGATTTTATAAAGGTTCTGCTGAATTACAGCCGTAATATAGCTAAGAATAGTTTCAATTTGAAGTATTAATTTTGGACTGTTTATAATCTCTATAATTACCAGTTAATCAGTATCATTTTGATGAATTATCACTGTATTATGTATGTGACATATTTCAAAGTGAAAATTTGAGCCATTCCTTTTCCTTTTAATTCTGCCACATTTTATTTTCATCCTTACTACATGAGGAGGACTTCTTCCTAATAAACTATCGATTTAAAAGAATATAAAGTTCTGGGCATGGTGACCACACACCTGTAATCCCAGCAACTCAGGTGGCTGAGACAGGAGGATTGCAAGTTCGAGGCCAGCCTCAGTAACTCAGGGAGTCCCCAAGCAACATAGGGAGACCCTATCTCAAAATGAAAAATAAGAAGGTCTATGGATGGAGCACGTTGGTAAAGCCCTTGGGTTCAATCCCCCCCAAAGGTTATAAAAGCATATAAAAATTTCTTTGGAAATACAATATGGATGAACTTTAAATATAAGCATATTTAATATATTTGGACTTAATAATCGATTTTTTCACAAAATATTTGATTCACCTGTTGAGTTAAATAAAACTAGAATTTATAGAATCAGACTTGAAAAAAATACATTCTTCCACTTGTAGTGTTATGCAAGATAGACGAGAACAAGCAAGACAAGACCTGAAGGGTTTGGAAGAGACCGTGGTAAGAAAAATGTAAAAATAAGTAGAATTGGGGAGTTGTATGTTTGTATTTCCTCTGAATTTCAAGACTGAAATCCAAAAATATTGCTGTTCTTAATTCAAGGCAAAAGAACTTCAGACTTTACATAATCTGCGCAAGCTCTTTGTTCAGGACCTGGCTACCAGAGTTAAGAAGGTAATATAATAATGCTGAGATGGGTATTTTTTTATTCATCAGTGAAATGATTTTACATTGTCATGTAAATGTTTATGTAGAGTGACTTAGATTTTTTTTGGATTTTAAACTTTTTTATAATATTCATCAAACTTCTTAGAGTGCGGAGATCGATTCTGATGACACCGGAGGCAGTGCTGCTCAAAAGCAAAAAATATCCTTTCTTGAAAATAATCTTGAACAACTCACTAAAGTACACAAACAGGTAATAGTTTATTTTATAGTAACAGATTTTAAGAATCAAATACAGAAGTATAGAATATTTTAGTCTTTCAGAGTTATAAGAAATTTTTATACCCTGAGCTATCTATTATTGTATTAAGTGATTATAAAGAAACCACTAGACACTGCTAGGGGGTTCATATTTTCAACAACCCTATTATCAGCCAAGGCCAGTGAAAACATGTATTCTTATTTCCTCTGTAGGATTTTAGGTCTGTTCATTTTCTTAATCTTGTATAGTAATTTTAAAATTACATGTATTCTTATTTCCTCTGTAGGATTTTAGGTCTGTTCATTTTCTTAATCTTGTATAGTAATTTTAAAATTTTTGGTAGGCGAGTATTTGTAGTTAAAATAGAATCATCATCCCCTTTTTTGATCTTTTTACATTTACTGTCCTGCTATCTGAAATAATGAGGCAGTTTATATATATACACATATTTATTGATTTATTTATTTTTAAGAAATCTTACTATTTTTTTCCTGGTTTTAAAAATTATGGCTTGATAAATGATTTTAAATTACTATTAAACAGTTGAATACACTCCATTCTTTTAACTTTATTGATATCTTGCACCAGAGTAAGGTTGAAAACATTTTAACTTATCTTCAATACTTAATTAAGGGGCATGCTAAGTTTATGTTTACTTACGCTTTAATATGCCTAAAAGGATAATAATTTCACTTCATGGACACTGAAGAAAGCACTGTGTACTAGCACTATGTGTACTTATTGTCTTTGCCTAGTAGGAGAAAGGAACAATCCATTATCCCCCCAAAGTAAATGAAAATATATCTTTAGGAGAAATATGTGTGTGTAGGTATGAATGTATTATAGTGTTACGTGTTGCTGCCTAACTAGCTTAATGGAAAACCTTACAGAAAATGTTTTACTTCTTTTCTAGTTTTACTTCTTTTTTTTGGTACTGGAGATTGAACTCGGGGGCACTCGACCACTGAGCCACATCCCAGCCCTATTTTGTGTTTTATGTAGAGACAGGGTCTCACTGAGTTGCTTAGCGCCTCGCCATTGCTGAGGCTGGCTTTGAACTCGCGATCCTCCTGTCTCCGCCTCCCTAAGTGCTGGGATTACAGGCTTGAGCCACTGCGCCTGGCTACTTCTTTTTTAAAAAAGTAATTTTATAAGAGTTATCTCTTATTTTCTTAAACCATATTGTTAAAGCTAGAATCTGTATTTTGTTTGTGTACCTTTAGTTGGTACGTGATAATGCAGATCTTCGCTGTGAACTTCCTAAGTTAGAGAAGCGACTTAGAGCTACAGCAGAGAGAGTGAAAGCTCTGGAGTCAGCACTGAAAGAAGCCAAAGAAAATGCATCTCGTGATCGTAAACGCTATCAGCAAGAAGTAGATCGCATAAAGGAAGCAGTCAGGTCAAAGAATATGGCCAGAAGAGGGCATTCTGCCCAGATTGGTTAGTAGAACACACTGAAAACCTTTAAGCCATGAATACTTTTTAAGTATGAATGCTTTTATGTACTTGAACATGATCTGAATTTTATGTCTTGTCTTGTTTATAACTCTCCAGGGTAACACCATTAGGAAGAAAAGAGAAATTGAGAAATAACCACATAACTTGGACAAATACATAAATAAGTAGATATGCAAGCAAGAATGGTTAGGGATACAAGAAACTATATAGATAAATATTATTACAGCAGAAAGAGTATTACAAGAAAATAAGCCATCAGCATTTATTTCATGTTTCAGAGTAATTACTGCTGCAGGAGTAGGAGTTTTAAGGGCCTAAGGATTGTATAGGTTCTGGAGAAAAGGATGTGTTCAGAAAGAGAAGAGAAATCAAGAAACAAAAAGGCAAAATATAGTGGGAATTCTTCAGAAGGAAAAAAGAGACCAAAACAGTCACTGCAATCCTGTGTTAGGCTTTTTTCTAAAAGTCAGTTTTTATGTTTCTTAATAGCTAAACCTATTCGTCCTGGGCAACATCCAGCGGCTTCTCCAACTCATCCAAGTGCAATTCGTGGAGGAGGTGCATTTGTTCAGAATAGCCAGCCAGTGGCTGTACGAGGAGGAGGAGGAGGCAAACAAGTCTAAACATTTACACATCTCCACAGGTTTGTAGTTTATATCTGACTTTTGAATCATAGCTACACATGGAAGTGTTGAGCCATTGGTTGTTAAACAGGCTTTTGGATCTTTTTTTTTCTTTTAATTTATATTAATGTCGTTTTTTCCTAACATGATTATAGTATGGTTCCTTCTAATCTTTTTTCCTTAGTTCAGATCATACTATACAAATTTGAGTTATTACTGTTTTTAAACCTAACATTGTGTCATTTGTGATAGTTCTTCGTATTCTCTCTAGTGAGCACGCCATGGTTTATAACTATTCCCTTTTCTTGGAAATTTAATGAAGTATGCTAATTTTTTCCATATTTTTTATTTTCCCAAACTGAAATTTATGTATGTGATTGAAGTATAAAGCATCCTTTTATACTCCCTCATCTTTTAGATTATTTCCAGAAGATTACCAGAAGTGGAAGTACAAGGTGTGAATATTTTTAAGGCTTAATATATATAAACACATTGCTTCCTAGAAAGATTGCATAAAATCAATGAGTCAAATAGTTTTTAAGCTTCTAATTAAAATAGCCAAAATAGCATCTCAATGATTTATCAGTCCATTTATATTTCATTTTTTATGAGTCATCTCTGTTCTTTTTCCATTTACCTGTTGTAGGTGACTTATCTAATAGATTTCCAAGTTTTATTTGCTTATTTTTAATTATATAAGTAATATCTGTTCCCTGGAGAAAGATAAAGAATATCAAAATAGAAGAAAAGTATCTAAAGAAGCTACTCAATAAATTTAGATGCATCTTTCAAGAGCTTTCTTTATACGTTATAACTTTAAAAACTTTTTTTTTTAGTTATAGATGGACACAATACCTTTATTTATTTATTTTTTTTAAGGGTTTGCTGAGAATTGAACCCAGTGCCTCATGCCTGCTAAGGCAAGCTCTCTAACACTGAGCTACAACCCCAGCCCACATTATAACTTTTGAATTTAAAATTTTAAACTGTTGAGAACTACTCTAATAGCGTGCTACACCGTTTTACTACATATGCTGCTTTGTAGACCATTTTGTTTAACTTAAAAATATATTTTGAACATTTTTTAATACCATGATTGATGAATTAATAGCTACCTAGTATTCATAATATGGCAGGAAGTCCACTTCTAATTCTTCAGAAGTCCTAGATGTGTAGATGCTAGAAATTAAAAATACTAAATAATTATATGGTTAACTGTTAATGTTCTGACAAATAATCAAGCCGATTTCTCTTAATCTAGCTTGTTTTTGGCATTTCGCATAATGCTGTCCCTAAATTTGAGTAAAGAATTAAGCAGTATACTAAAGGATTCACATTTCCAGCAGTTCAATATAAAGTTTATCCACACAGTATAAAGTTTACAAGACAATGATGTAATGAAAAGAGTATGGACTTCCGGTACCATCTAAGTTTGAATCTGACCTTTTCTTTTATAAACTTGAGCCAAATAATTTTTTAGATTACTTTTTTTCTCATTTTGACTTTTTAAAAAATTCTTCAGCATAAAAATAAATTATGGATTCATGATTTAACTATTTAATAAATCTTAAACAGTATTTTTTTCAATATAGCCACAACAATACCATATAAAATCATTTTTAATATTGTCTAATACCAGTCCATGTTAGGATTTATTTTATTCATTCATTTATTTTTTGCAGAGCTGAGAATGGAAATCAGAGCCTTTTGCATGCTAGGCAAGTGCTGTACCACTGAGCTATGCCCCTAGCCCTTCTCCATTTTTTTGTTTTAATGTCCTATAAATCAGGACATTAAATTTTAATCAGGACATTTTTTTAAATCAGTGTATGCAGTCCGAACTATACTTGGTTTTAATCCCTTAAATCTCTATTAATTTAGATAATCCCCCTTCTTAGTGACTTTGACTTACTAAAGAGACTAGGCCAATTATCCTGAGTATATACTTCTGAATATGTCTGATTGTTTTATATGAATATTTGCTTTGTTCTCTATCCCCTCTAGTTTCTGTATATTGAAATGTATATCAAAAGCATTGGTTAGATTCAGTGTAAACATTTTTGACTGGACTATGTCATAGTTAAATAAATAGCTGATCTTAACACATGCAGCAGTTTACCCCATGATGGAGATAGGTAACCCAGTTAAACCCAATTTTGAAGACTTGAAAATTATAAAACAGTATCATTGTTTGCATGTTTGTTTTATTGCTGGTCCAAAGTATAGTGGTTCTTAGTTTCTTATACCAAACAGTCTTCCATGATGATGGAAGAATGTAAGATGTATTGAAGTGATAAATTGTTGAGAAGTTAAAATATTCTGCAGAGATTTTAAATTATTTTTTAAATTTTTAAGAAAAAACATTTCAGCTGGGCACCTTGGTGCATGCCTGTAATCCCAGCAGCTGAGGAGGCGAAGATAGGAGGATCGTGAGTTCAAAGCCAGCCTTAGCAAAAGTGAGGCACTAAGCAACTCAGTGAGACCTTGTCTCTAAATAAAATACAAAATGGGGCTGGAGATGTGGCTCAGTGTTCAAGTGCCCCTGAGTTCAATCCCCAGTACCCGTCCCCCCAAAAAGAAAAACATTTCATGGCTCAAGAGGCTGAGGTGGAAGGATCACAAGTTCAAAGCCAGTCTCATCAACTTGGTGAGGCCCTAAGCAACTTAGCAGACCCTGTCTCAAAATTAAAAATTGTTTAAAAGGGCTGGGGGTGTTGGCTTAGTGATTGAGGGCCCCTGGGTTCAATTCTTGGCACCAAAAAAATTTTTTTTAAAACACTGGATTTATTTTGGGGAAAGATGACAATGTTAGTAATACTGATACCTTTAATTCTCAGTTTTATGGTAGGTCTTTTGTCTTGGACCACACTTTGGACAGTGTTTTAACTAAATGCATAAATAAATAGCAATTTAATGTGAAGATGGCTCCAGAAAAAAACTACTGTAATTGTTTATTTCACTGTCACTTTTCTTATTATTTATGTTTTTGTTTATGCCTATCCATCCACTTCTCTCTCCCCACCTTTCTTTTTAATAGCTACCATGTGTGTGATAACTAGTTGCTAGTTAGTGGTCCTTGATTTAAGAATGTCACTAACCAGGCCAGGTGTGTTGCTACATGCATGTAATCCCTGCAACTCAGGAGAATCACAAGTTTGAGGCTAGCTTCAGTAACTTATTAGCAAGAGGCTGTCTCAAAAAAAAAAAAGAAAAGGGCTGGGCATGTAGCTCTGTGACAGATTGCCCTTAGTGCTGCAAAAAACAAAACAAAACAAAACCAGAGTGGACTAATGACTATATGCTGCTTAAAAAATTAGACAACCTTCTAATTTTTAAATATAGTTCAGTTCATTCCTAGCTCTATTGAGGAGGAAAAAACATAAAGACTGAACTTTTAAACATTGTTCTGTTCATAAACAATTCCACTTAAGAAGTAAATTAAAGAAGAAATCAAATTGTTTAATATTGCCATTTTTTAAAAAGTGGTCAGACCTATTGGCTGAAATGTTCATAAACTATTGGCATATTTTATTTCCTTCATGATTATCTGAAACATGAGTTTTGTAAAACTAAAAATTTTCCCTCTTTTTTCACTGTCAGGTGTTGAAAGTAATTGAAGTATGAAGAGGACGTAGTATCAGTCATTCAGTGACTGTCACTTCTGCCCCCTTGGGATTGTAGAACTATAACTTTTGAAATGTACAAATTATACCTGGCCTGTACAGCTGTTCCTACCCACTCTTCTTGTAAACTCTGCTGCTTCCCAACACAACTAGAGTGCAATTTTGACTTCTTAGGAGGGGAAAATTACAGTTTACAACTGTGGCCCTATTTATTACACAGTTTGTCTTTCATGTCTTAAATTAGTCTTCACTGTGCCAAGCTAACTATACCTAGTAGGACTGTGCTTTTTGGATTTGCTTTTTTTTTTTTTTTAATGTATGTTTAGTTTTGAGTCTCTGTTTAGGTGACCTAGTTGCTATTGCTTTCTGTTTGTCTTTTCCTATTACAATGTCTTCCTTTTTTTTTTAGGGAAAATTGAATCTTTAGATTAAATGTCTTACATTTTACCACTTCCAACACTACATGTCCACAAAATATATCAGGTCAGTACTGTATTTTAAAATCCCTTGAAGTGAAACCAGGGTTAAAATGATTTGTATTACCTCTGGAGTTTACTTCTGAAAATTGCTATTTGAGCACTGAAACCTTACAACTGCCCTAGATAGGCATTTGAGACTGAGTGAGCATGGCTACTTGATTGTTATTTCCTGAAATGCCTGTTGCCCACTTATTGAATGGAAAAATTTTACATATCAAAAGCAAATCTCAGTTTAAGAGGGAGTTTGGAAAAGTAATTGTATCTCCCATCCTCATTTTATGTTTAACATAGCTTGATGGAATGAAAATACCCTGCTTCATTCTGATGAGCCTGCTAGCTAATATAAGAATTGGACAGGTATCAATTTGTCATCTTTAATATAGTGAAATGAATTAAGATACTATAGAATTAAACAGTTTTATAATGTTAGCTCTTGTATAGGCTGATCTAAATTTATAGCCTATGAAAATTGAGGAACAAATGTGTACAAACAGGATAGATACACAGTGAAGTTAAAGATATGTAGGTAAATTTTAGTCACAATCTCTAATGTGTTTTTAACCTGTTACACTAAGTCATACACTATAATTTGTTTCTCATTTAGTCTAGAAATAGTGAATTGTTTGAAAGTCACTAATAATCCTCAAATAAATTACATCGTTGACCATAGCCCATAATTGTGTACATATATATATATCCACATATATATGTATGTGTGTGTATGTGTATATATATATATGTATGTATTAAAAACTGTGTACCAATTTTTGCCACTTATTCCTCAGATCATTATATTGTCAACAGTTTATTTTAGGGAAGAGTTTTCAGTGTTGCTTCACCATTGGTGGGGGGTGACTACGACTACATTAGCAGAAATTTGCAGTGAATGTAGAGAAACTTGGAGAGTTCTGTTATTAGGATCTGGCTGGCAGAATTAACTTTTTGAAAAAGTTTTATACACAGATATTTGTATTATTAAATTTGGAGCCATAGTCAGAAGACTCAGATCATAATTGGCTTATTTTTCTATTTCCTTAACTATTGTAATTTCCACTTTTATAATAATTTTGATTTGAAAGATAAATTTATTTATTTATTTTTTTAACAGTCAAAAAATCCTTGCTGTTGTAGTCTGCAGCCTTTAAAATGATTGTTGCTTTTAGGATTGATTAAAAGAAACACTCCATAAATTGAGTTGAAATCTTGGGTGCAGCAAAATATAAGTACTACAGTTAGCAAAGAAAGTGCTATAAGCCTCTTTGTGGTGATAGTTTTCTAAGTGGAGAGACATTTGGCTGCTTTCACATAGACATTTATATTTTGTTTTTTAAGTGAAGACTTGCTTCTCTGGCAATATTCATAAAAAACATTTTTTTTCTCTTGTCTGAATATAGTAGTTTCATTCTTGTAAGATGTATCATGGGTATGGTGCTGTGTAACAAACAATGAATTGTAACTAGCATGTGGTTCAGAATACACAGTGTTAGGTTTTTTAAATATCTTAATGATTCTTTTCTATTTATAATTTCAAACTTTCATAAAGTATACCAAGAGTTTCATAAAAATTGTTTTCAGTGAACTGTTCTTTTTGCTATGGTAGGTCATTAAATATAGCATTTACTCTCACAAATGGAAATGTCTGAACATCTAGAATATTGACACTTATTTCATTTTGCAGTCCTCTTTTTTTTTTTGGACTGGGTATATTAATGTTACTCTGAATGGTATTGAGTAATGGTTCAGAAGATAAACTCAATGAAATAAAAGTAATATTTATTCATGGTGATTGATTAAATTATTTGCTTAACTTAAGAAAACTAACTACTGTGCATAACTCTCAATTTGTATGTGACTCTGAATTTGACATGAGGTGACAGAAGAGAGTCTGAGTCTACCTGTGGAATATATTGGTTTATTTTCAGTGCTTGAAAAACATGCAAAGATAATTGGTTTGGGAAGACATCATATAATTTTTAAGTTAACCTGCATGCTGTAAATGTGTTTTATGTTTCAATAAAGAAGAAAATGTTTTTGAAATACAATGACTTTATTGAAAATTATTTGAAGTATTAGGTTGATTTTACCTGAACAAATGGGTAGCCTTCTGACCTGACAGAAGAGTGAGTGATTCATACATATTTTGAGTCCTGATGTGTTGCAGCCTTTAAGCAGGTATTAAATATGTAGGCTGAAAAATTAAGAGCTAGAAATGAATTATCATCCTCACCTATTTTTTTTTTTTTAATTTTAGTATAGTCTACATTGTTATGTTTATCTGAGTCTGTTTTATCAACAAATATAAGAACAGTTAAAGTTTATTTTTCAAATACCACAGCCAGGTCTGGATGGAGGATAACTTTTAAAAGTCTGTTCCCAAATTCAAGTGGTAATTGGTTTGTTGAATTCTAGTATGTACCTTTTAAATTATTGTGGAAAATTGTAATCATATGTCAAAATAGAATAAATAATGAAGTCCTATGTACCCAGTCAGTTTGAACAATTATCAACTCACAGCTAATCTTATTTCATCTACAACTCTACTTGGGCCCCACCATACTATTTTTAAATTGACATTAACATGCTGCTTTCGTGAATATTTCATGAGTCCTTAAAACACACAGATACCATTATCATACCAAAAGATTAACAATAATTTTCTAATTAAATTTTTAGTTTTTGTAAACAGTTTGCATCAGGGTCCAGTTAAAGTCCATGTATTGCAGAGTTCCACTCCTTCTCTTCCATTTTTTTCTTTGGACTTAATTTATGAAGAAAACAGGGTATCTGCTGTGTAGTTTCCCAGACTTTGCTGGTTATATTCCCTTTGATATCATTCAACATATTTCTGTGTATTTTGCATTTTCTGTAAATTTGTTTTGGGTCCACAGACTTAGATTCAGATGTGTATTTCGTTGGGGGGCAATATCACCTCAAAGGTGATAGTATTCTATCAAGTGACACATAATGTCTATTTGTCTGTCTTATTGGGTTATTAGTAGTCGTAACTGATAGTCAGTGCCCACATCTGTCAGCTTAATAGGGGGTTACAGAATAGCAATATTCTACCATTCCTTTGTTAACTGCAAAAGAAACTTCCCCTCCTTCTGCTATTTGATTACCCTTTGGTATAGTTTGCGTAGGAAAGTGGGTAAATGCCTTTGTTTGCAAGTTTCAAAACAGTTGCTTCATTACATTTCTGGTGGTGGGAGGGACATTTGCCGGAGTTAAGAGCTGGCCAGTGCTTATAGGGTTGCTGGTGGAAGGGATTAGAGAAGGAGTGGGCTAGGAAAGAGGAGAATCTATGCACATGGGGGTTGGGGTTTCCATTCTGCAGAGCATAGGCTTGAGGGAGATGGGCTCTGAGATAGGAGGTGTGGGGAGATGGGAAATGGGAGGTTCAAGGGCTAATGCCAAGTGAGTAGGGTGTTGGCTGTCACTGGCCAGGACCCCCACATTGGGACTGGACCTAAAACAAGGAAGAGGGCTGGTGGAAGGAGGCAAAGATAGGCAACTAAGGCTTCCCCCTTCATATCTATTGAGTGTGGGGGCAGGCAGTGAGATAGGATCGGGGGCCCAGCCGCCTAGTCTGCCAATTAGAAGGTGGCAAGAATAGCTGGCATCTGGTGAGTGTCAGTGGGTGGGGTCAGTGGCTATGCAGTCTCTGCAGGGGCCAGCTGGGGAGAAAGATAGTAACTTCCTCAAAGCAGCTTCCCTCATCCCCCTGTCTTTCTTATGTTTTGAAGGTAAAGCTGAGTAATACTCAACTTTGTTAGCCACCTACCTATTTTTCCCTTAGACTTTATGTTCTAATAACCATATCCATAACCTTCTAGATCTGGTCCCGCTTAGGTCTCATTCCAGCCATGCTGCACTTTATGATCATTGTGTCCACCTTTGTTCTGGCACTTAGGCACCACGACCTGTCCTTGATTGTTGGGAAAGAGGGACTTAATCATACCCATTGCCATCAGTGGATCTAATTCTCAGACAGCCTCACCCACCATCAGCCCTGCCTTACAGAACAAAGCCACTACTGAGCTTTTGACTTTACCCAAGTGATGAAGGTTAACATTACCAGCAATATCCCAGCCCGACTGCCCTCAGTAGGATGTTTCCTGCTTCCCTAATGACTGCAACTGAGCAATCTAGCAATAGTTCTCTGCCATCTGGTGAGATGCAACCTCACCTGCAGCAAGATCTGAATCCCAGATTTGGGAAGGAGTAGTACCATCCAAGTTTGTTCCTTTCTTAGGCCTATTATACCCCTTTAAATCCTCTGTTTCCATTTATAGTCCGTCCTCTAAAACCTTGACGGATAAGGAGGAGGATGTGAAAGTTTATGTCAGAATATTTAAAACTGCATCCTTTTCCCCCTAAGTATTGGTAGCCAGGTTTATGATCTCCAGAAAGGAAGTGAGATTTGGCAGCTGATATTGGGGTCCCTGAGGAAGCAACAAAGTTTCAGAAATGCCACAGTAACCAAATCCTACTCTAACTACTTCCTGTCAGCTTCTTCATGTCTCCCTTTTTAGTATGTCCAGACAGCCAAGGATCACCAGGCATTTGAGGAACATCTAGGGTAAAAGGTAGAATCAAAACAAGCAAACCAAAAAAAACTACAGCCCAGTATGTTGGAAAGTGGGTTGATAAGAGGAGAACATTTTTTAAAAGAATTGCCACTAATTTCTTCAGGTAAAAAAGTAGTAAAGTAGTTTTTCTCCATTACAAAACAAGAAACAAATATCCAGAAAACTAAAAACATCTTGAAAATGAAAATATAAATTTGGAAATCAATAGAAGGATTAGAAAATGAAGTTGAGGAATTTTTTTTTTTTACAATGTACTAAAAACAAAACAGCAGTTAGAAAATAAGAAAGAAAAGACCAGAACAAAAGCCCTCAAGTATGAATAATAGGCATCCCATAAAGAGAGACCGAAGGAAGAGGGCAAAGAAATCATTAGTGAAATAATTCAAAGTAATTTAACTGAAGGCCATCAGTTTTCAAAAGCCAGCACAAGTTAAAAATAGGCCCACCCTAAGGTTCATTATTATGAATTTTAGTACAAAAACCCTTCAGTTAAAAAAAATAGATTTCATACAAAGGACTGAAAATCTTAATGTAAGAAACTGGAAGAAAATAGGTCAATACCTTCAAAATTCTCATGGAAAATTCTCTCTGACCTCAATTGGCATAAGAGTAGGTGAACTTTCTAAGATATTTGAGGTCAAGTCTTAGAAGTTTTACTTTTTATGCCCTCTATTGGGAAGCTATTGCTCAACCAAAATAAGGGATTAAACTAAGAGGAAGATGAGGATAAAAGAAAGAAGAAAATCACCAAGATGACTGTGTAGAGAACAGCCAGTCCACATGGGAGAAGGCTACCAGAGATACATTGCCCACGTAAAATTGGCAAAGTGATGTATTGAACATACTTAAAGGAGAATTATATATTTGGAGTGGAGTTTATGGTTGAATAAATAACTAGTACACAGAACCTTAAGAAAAAATAAAAACACTAAGAAAAAAAATGATAAAAAGGAAAAATCATATTACACTGCTCAGCAGCAATTTTTATTTCATTGGATTATTAAATAAATTCACAATACAGCCTAATTGGGAGAAAAGGAGTTTGTGATGTGTGGGTTTGTTGGTGGCAAAAGTTCAATTCTGGTCTATAGTAGTGACTTGAAAATCGATAATGCTTATGCATTGATAGTTAAATAGAGATTTGTAGGTGAAAAGAAATGGTTGATCTGGAAGTGGAAAAGAGGCAAAGTAGGGCAGGGGACATATATACCCATAAACTCATGTGTATGTGTGTATTTTTAAAAACTGGAATAAGATTTTCATATATATCATCATGGAAAATTGAAGTCCATTCAGGCAAAACACTCAAGAGCTATACCACTAAAGAATAGAGAGCCTGCTATTACTTGAAGTCCTGTCTGGCCGTTTGTCCAGGCTGTCATAAAGGTGGCACATTCACGTCCTTTTCCCTGGACTGAGAACATTTGTGGAAAGTCTGACTCCACACATCACCACCTGTAATGCCACTTTTTTTCTCCACTGCCTCAGATCAATGAAGACGTAGGAACTGAGAGAGATGAACTAGAATCAACAGGATTATATGTACATCATTGGAAAAGAAGGAAGGCAATGGGAGGGAGCAGGGAGAGAACTAGCAATGAACACCAGAGCCAGGTCCAGATGCAGAAAAATAGCCCAGAGCTCAGATCAGCCAAGCTAGACATCAGACCCTGTGGTTAAGCTGAGTGTCCATGAAGCTGTCCTCTACGCTCCACTGTGGGGTGCCTCAGATCCAGCAGTCTAGATTGGTCTCCAGACTTGGGTCCAGGGCTTGGGGTGGCAAGCCAAACGCAGCATTCCTTGCACTCCTGGGAGCCACAGGACCCAAGAAGGCCACAGGACTGGGGGTGATGCTGGCAAATAGTGAAGTGCTGTCTGTGCAGCCAGTTTGCCTGGTGGCAAGTCCCTAGCCAGATCATGTGACTGCACCTACACTTGGGTTTGGGGGGAAGGCTGGACAGCTGTTAAATGGTGTTCCAAATGGGGTTGGGGTTGATATCATACGCCCAGTCCTAGCTGCGTTGTGCTACCCTACTCACCAGTTGAGCTATGTCAGAGGTTAAGCCCATAACATGTTCTGGGGTTCCTGGAATGGCCAAAGAGAAAAAGTTGTGTTGTCACTGCCTATGGGGAACCCTAGCTGTAGACTAAAGGGTGCCTCCTGCACAGCTTGGATGACAAAGGTGCACTACTTTCCTGCACCCACTGTGAACGCCAACATGTGGAGACAGAGGCCATGGCAATGCTACCACTGGGTGGAAGTTTCCAGAACCAGAAAGCACCCTAGAATGTAGGCCCAAATGATGTGGGAGATAGGAGGAGAATGGAACTTTGGAAGGTGAGGTGGTCTCCATAGCATCATCGATGGCAGGGTTGGAGGATGATGGTGCAGAGGCTCTGCCTCGTAGCAAGGAGGCAAGTGCATGATCCATGACTGGGAACAGGAGAAGCAGTGGGGTATTGCAGAGACAGGGTCACCTTTGTTGCCCAAGAAAGCTCCCAGAGGTCTGCTGAGGAGTGGTTGCTGGTACAGATAAATAATGAACTGGAATGGTTGGGGAAGGAGACCCTAAGTGTAGGTGGGCCCGTGGAGAATGGACCCTTTGCCAGCTGCCTGTGCTGCCTAGGTCAATGCACCTGGGTGAATGGGAGGCAGTTCCCTGTAGAGCCAGGGACAGATCTGAAGATGACCGCCTTAGAAAGCAGAATAGTGTCCATGGCTGTGATCTCAGGCTGTACAGCTGGCTCCTGGAACTGGAGCACAGATTCATTGACTCTGGTGGTGGAAGAGACACTTGCCAGACTTAGGGACTGGCCAATGCTGATGGGGTTGCTGGTGGAAGGGACTAGAGGAGGAGCGGGAGAGGAAAGAAAAGAGGAGGAGGAGGAGGAGAATCTATGCACATGAGGATTGGGGTTTCCATTCTGCAGGGCAAAGGCTTGTGGGAGAAGGGCTCTTAGGATAGGAGATGTGCGGAGCTGGGAAATGGGAGGTGCTGCAGGTAATGCCAAGTAAGTAGGGTGTTGACTCTCACTGGCCAGGACCCCCACATTGGGAGTGGACCTAAATAGAGGAAGAGGGCTGGTGGGAAGAGGCAAAGGAAGACAACTAGGGATTCCCCCCTCATCTCTGTTGGGAGGCAGGAGGCAGGGAGACAGACTGAATCAGGGGCCCAGCAGCCTGGTATGCCAGTTGGAAGGTGGCAGGAATAGCTGGCATATGGCAAGTGTGGGTGTGGTCAGTGGGTCTGCAGTCCCTGAGGGAGCCAGGTGGGGAGAAAGAAAGGGCAGGCTGAGTAGTGGTGCAGGCTGCCACAGACTCCATTGTAACATCTGAAGCCTCCACGTTATCCTCCAAACTGCTATTCTTCAAAGGGAGAACCTACTTCTGCAGAGTACCAAAGTCTTCCTCCAGAGAAAACAAGATGAGGCTTAGAAAGTGGGAACAACTCATCTCAATTCCTCGGTATTGGCAGTTGCAGGGCTCTTGGCATGGGCTTCTTTCTTTCAAGGAGCCTCTGGCTAGCAGCTAGGGGCAGAGGACAGCTTCTGGAGGGACCGCAAGAAGGCTCTTCTTGGGCTGGGATTGTAGCTCAGCGGTAGAGCGCTTGCCTCGCATGCGTAAGGCCCTGGGTTCGATCCTCAGCACCACATACAAAGCAATAAAATAAAGACATTGTATCCATCTACAACTAAAAAAAAAAAATATTTAAAAAAAAAGAAGGCTCTTCTTTCTGCATCCCATTGCCTGATGCATGGGAACCTGGAGAGCTGGGCAGATGGTGTTCATCCAGCCACCCTTGGCCTCATTTTCTGTCAGTACAGCGCCTGGGGCTGGCTGGTAGAGTACTGCTGCCTCTGTATCAGGCTGCCCCAGATTCAGCACACCTCAGTAGGGCTGTGCCTGCTGGGGACAGCATAGCAACCAGAGAACAAGTTCCCAGGAGATGCCTGGGCCCTCTCACTCCCTCCTGAGGCTCAGGAGTAGGCTGCTCCACAGTGAGGTCTCCCTGGATCTCCAGGGGCTTGGCTGTGCTACTTTTCTGTTTTAGAAGCATCCTTTATCCCATTGTCCTCCTCTGGTCTGTCTCTTCCTGGCCTCTTCCTCCTCCTCCTCCTTCTCACAGTCATCCCTATTTCGGGTGCTCTGGGGTCCTCACCTCTTTCCTTGGGAGAAAAAGGGAGGTCCGCTGGTGTCATGGACTCCACAGCCCCATGGACCTGCTCAGGTGGTGAAGGCAGGAGAATGTGTGTGCACCAGGGAGGAGGGATCCTTAAGGTTCTGGAGGGTGGGAACATCCATGAGTTACTGGTTGATAGCACAGGCTTTTTCAGGGAGTCTCCCTAGGACACCAGCTGGACAATCCCAAGAGGTGTGTGCAGCCTGAAGGAGAGGGGCTCTGTGGCAGCCAGCAGACCGAGGCACAAGAGGACCTAGATCCTGGTTGAAGAGCCTGCAGGCAGGGCGCTTGGTAGATGATGGAGCAGCACGGTGATGCAGACCAAGAGCAGGAGCATTGCCTGCTGGCCAGGCCTAAGGTCAAGCAACACTCAGACAGGGGCAGGCAGTACAACCAGAGACCCGGCGGACTGAGCAGTTGGTCCCTTCAGAGCACGTTGTGCAGGTCCGCTCCTGAGACCAGAGAAGAGACCAAGGGAGCTTGACTAGGACTCATCATCTACGGGAGGCCAAACACGCACAACACAGCCCTTGTGACATCGGGCTGGAACATGTGAGGGAGATAAGGCAGTGCAGCCAGCTTGAGGTGGAGCCTCGGTCCTCCAAGAGAAAGGTGAGGGCTAAAGGTGAGGCCCACTATTCACTTCCGGCCTGCATATTTGAGCTCCTAGGATGGAGCCCCAACTCCTTGCATGTGCGTCGCAACATGTGGGCCACTATGTGAGGATTGTTGGGACTGCGGCTCCATCCAGTATTTCTTCAGTGTCCCAGGTGCCGGTTCTGAAGGCTCCAAGATGCCTGGCCCAACACTCTCCTCTGGAGCACGGAGGCTGGTGGAGCGGGTGGGAGGGGCCTTATGAGGAGGTTGAAGTGGGGCTTCCGGGCATGGACTTTGCACAGCTGTCTCGATGGGGCTGAAAACCCAGAGCTAGGACACTCAAGACCCTGCCAAGCCCCTCCAGCCACCTCTCCAGTACTTCAAGGACCCCAGCCAATGGCGTCCCTTTTCCAAGGCCAAGGTGGCTTGTGGCTTCCGGCTTCCCCCGCTGAGCCTGGATTTCTGAGGAGAGGGAGCACTGTCCTGATGCTGACTGGATGCTGCCACCCCCAGGATCCCTTCCCTCTCTACAGGTTCCATTCACTTGTAGGAAGGCATGTCCTAAGAACACAGTGAAGCCCAACACCCTTCCTGAGGTCAGTCACCTGGTAGTGTGGCCCAGCCAGGCCTTGTACCCAGGCTATGTGATTCCAGAGCTCATGCGCTGCCCTCTGGTGTCTTTGCCTGGTATATATGATCCTGTAATAACCTCCTTTTCATGGCCCTGAGCACCATGTTTTTTTATCAGTAAGGAGCAGATTCACCACACAGGAGCAAGTCAACTCAGGAGCAGGCCTGGGCCCATGCCGGGCTCTAGTCTTCTCAAGAAGATGTAAGCCACCAGTTGTCAGCAGAGATTCATTCATCTATCCCTCTTCTAAGTGAACTCTGATGTCCAGATTTTTTTTCCATTGCGTAAAGGTTGTACTCTGGACCCACTGGGGTTCATGCAGAATGAAATCCAGCTCTGTGTTCTTGAATAGAGATAAGCTATTTGGCGTGGCCTTCCTGGAAGACATCTGGAAAGGCAAATTATAATGGATTTTTAAGTGAATAGAAGAGCAGTTAGTTGGATTCAAGTAAGATCAACCAAAGTTAGTTATTGTGAGCATGCCACTGGGCCCACTCTTAAATGAGCATTATTGTCTCTTGGATGTCCAATGAGATAGCCAAGAGAAGGAACATGCTCTTGGAGCACAATGGAAAAGATCTGGAAAACCCTGCACGTGTCTTTATCCAGCCTGACCATTATTTCCATTGCTTTCTTTATCCCACTGTTTTTCTCTCTCCTCGGGGGACATGAATCAGACACATGGCCTGCAAGAGTTTCAGGACCAAGAATAATAGCAATCAGTAAAATTATTTCTTACATAGGTTTTAGTATTTAAAAATCATTTAAAACTGATATTGGGCATATTTCCTGGTTTTCAACATTTGCTTTGACCCTCCGCCCAAAGATCCCTCTCCTGCTATGTTACAGCAATGTTGGACTTCCTTCCCCAACAAACTTTGAGATTGGGAGAACTCAAAAGGTTTTGCTCAGACCCAAATTGGGTTTGAAAAGTGGAGACTCAGGAGCAGCCCTTCCAAACCTCTAGTGAAGCAGAAATGATCTACATTTTGGGCATTTTACACTAGCTGCTTGATATTATTCAAAGAGATTTCAATAAGGGACAATTTGAACAGAAAAGAGCTAGTAGGAAATTGAAACAAAGATTTCCTACAGGAACCCTGCAATATACAACATCATATCAGACTTGTTTGAAAACAATCACAGTGAATAATTCCCGTGCTATATTTATATATGTTATATATAACAACATATGTTTTGCATTTTGTTTCTTTTTTTGCCAAAGAATGAAGTTTATCAACTGGTGAATGTTGGGCTCCATGACAGTAAAAGGGGAATCAGGACAAGATTGTGGAGAAAACTCCAGCTGTTGAATTTTCTTGTTAAATAGGAATAGTTGGA
This sequence comes from Xerus rutilus, assembly GCA_028644305.1. Classification (NCBI taxonomy): domain Eukaryota; kingdom Metazoa; phylum Chordata; class Mammalia; order Rodentia; family Sciuridae; genus Xerus; species Xerus rutilus. The sequence goes on along the minus strand of CM053410.1, from coordinate 31,672,374 downwards.
CAGAGTATTTTTCTTTCAGTCATATGTGGTAGATTCTTATTTGCTCTTGCAAGGCAAGGACATGTAATTATTCTAAGATAACTAGCCTTTGAGAAAACAGCCATGTTAAGGTAAAATTTGCCAGGGTAAAATATTTTCCAAAAAGAACACCTAACTCACTAATTGAGAAAAGGATTTTACTAATGGAAATACATACTTGCAAGGTTAGATAGCTTTAAATTTGATGGTATTTAAAGCACCTGTCTCCTGTCATCTGAAAGGAATGTGAGAGTGGCCAGTACTGGACATAATTGCCATAATCGTGACAGTCAAACCATACTGGACAACCCATGACTTCTCACTCCCTGTTTTCTTGTCTCAATTGCCAGCCACCCATCATACGTCCTAAGCAAAATATGGTGACATATTGAGGGTCCCATCAGCCATTTCCTTGAAAGAACCTTTGTCTCCTTGTTTTATGTCCCTCTTATCTCCAATGTCCCCTTCATTGGAAGCAGGGCTCAGCCAAAGCAGACTGGCTCTGTGCTGCTTCTTCTTAGACAAGTCTTTTCTTGAGGATTTTGGCCATCAGCTGTCTTTTTACCTTACTGTTTTCCAAGAATGGATGAATACCTGCCTGTGGTGGAGGACTTCCACAATCTCTTGCTTTCACTGGTCTACTCATTTTGGTAGGAGTATATTTATCAAAATATGGTTTCAGGAGGAACACAAAGTCAATCTGTGTCCCTGGTCTGTCATCTTGAAATGAAAAAGTTCCTATGGATTCAAAAAGCAGGTGTTTCCATAGGAGAAAACCAACCTCAGGATTCACAGATGTTAACATTTAGCTTTCCTTGAGCAACTGCTCAGGATTTAGGATGGGTAATATGCAACGGGGAAATCATCCCTACCTGTGGAGTGGATTTGAAGATGAAAGAAGACATCATCCACAACAGGTTTTTAAGGTATGAAGTTTTACCAAAAGAAAAAAAAAAGAAAGGGATATGCTTTGCATTCGTCCTTTATTCTTGCCACTCAGAGTTCACTGAGTTATTTTGGGGATTGTTTTTATGAGAAAGTACATCTCAGTGTCCCATTGGAAGACGAGACTATTTTTCAGTAGCTCAATGGAAATGGCATTGCTTGGGAAGGTCTGGATGAAACCATCCCTGCATGTTTCCTGACACCTGTCATTTCACAACATTATCATCAGGCTGGTTGACTCATGGTTTCCTCCTTCCAGTGTTGTTGAGGGCCTACTACCACCACCCAAATGTTTTAATCTAGGTACTAGAAAGAAATTTGCTATGTTTTCACTTCATTAGTCTTCTCTATTCCTTTGCAAATTTTGATTGTGTTTCTTCAGGCAGCAGAAGTCACATATTGAAGCCGGCCACCATGGCGCATGCTTGGGAGGCTGAGGCAGGAGGATCACGAGTTCACAGCCAGCCTAAGCAAAAGCAAGGCACTAACCAACTTGGTGAGACCCTGTCTCTAAAATAAAATACAAAATAGGGCTGGGAATGTGGCTCAGTGGTCGAGTGCCCCTGAGTTCAATCCCTGGTATCCAAAAAAAAGAAGTCACATATTTAAGTAAACCAAGACTTTGAACCATATATTGGACTTGACAATCATGTCCTTTTTCTCCCATAGTCCTTCCTCATCACCAAGAGAGATCCTGTTCAAACGTCAGTCAGAGCCTGTCTTTCAGCTCTCTTTGGTTAGGAAGTGTAGGGACTAGAACTCCTCTGCTACTATCCCTCCAGCAGGCAGGAAATGTGCCCATTGAAAAGTGACACCTCTGCTGAGCCTAGGACACAGTCCTTCTCTTCGTGTGTTCATAGTTTTTTTTTCTTTTACGAGAATATTCACATCAGCTTTATCTTTAAGAACTGAGTACTTTAGCATAGACATCCACCAAGAGCTGGTGAACAAACTTACCATGATATGCCTGAATCACGGAACCCTACTCAGCCAAAGAAGGAGCTAGGATTTTGACACACATGGAATTGTACCTTCCTCTCCAAATCATTTTGTTTGGTGAAAGGAGTCAAAGAAGCCACATTGACATACGTTTCTAAAGAATAGGGACACACCTCTAGTGATGGACAGCAGATCAGCACCTGCCTGGGGCCGAGGAAAGGAAGCATGGAGAAAGGTGGAAGGTAGGACTCAGGGAGGAGCACAAGGCACCTTTTGCGAGTAAAATATGGGTCCATTTACTTAACTGAGTAAAGGTTTTAATGGGAATCCACACATGTAAACATATGAAATCAAATTCTTGAAGTTTGTGAAGCTCTTGGTTTATTCCTTCTATTTTGATACATTTTCAAAAGTCAGGCACAGTAGTGTGTTCTGACAAGTGTCTAGAGATTTTACTGTGTTAGTTGACACCCACCCAGCCTATTTTCATAGGCTGTCCTAAAGGTGGGCCACTTCATATCCTTGTCCCTGGGACACAGAATATTTGTGGAAGGTCTGGCTCCACAGATCACCTTGCATACATGCCTCTTCTTTCTCCACTGTCTCATCAAAGAGCGAGGAAAAGGCATGATCCAAGACAGATGAACTAGAAACAACAGGATTTTATGTTCATCATCCAGTAAAGAGGAAGTCCATTGAGTCTATCAGTGGGGGAAGGGAATTAGCAGTGGACATCCAAGCCAGGTCCAAGGCCAGAAAAAAATGTCCCAGAGCTCGGATCAGCCAGACTAGCGGTCAAGCCAGGGGATTCAAGCTGAGTGTCTGCTAAGCTCTCTTGTGTGTTCCATTGGGGGGTGAATAAGATACAGCATAGTCAAGTCTGAGCTCCTGACCTGAAAGTTCCCTCCACTCCTGGGTGCCACAGGACACGAGAAAGCCATAGGACCAGGAGCGAAGCTGGCAGACAGTGAGGTGCCATCTAAGCAGCAGGTCCACCTGGTGGAAAGTCCTGCACCAGAGCACATGACTGTGGTTCTGGGGAAAGCTTGGCTGGCTGTTAGTGCATGCCAAATGGAGTCCCAGGTGATTTAATGCCTCCATGTCTTGGCTGCCTTGTGCTGCTCAACTCACCAGTTGGCAGAGGTTAAGCCCATAGCCTGTGCTGGGGTTCCTGGACTGCCCAAAGAGAAAAGGTTGTGCTGTCTCTGGTCATTAGGAGCACTAGCTGTGGACTGAAGATTGAATCCTTCAGTGCTTGGATGGTGGAGAGCTGTGCTCAGTCCCTGCACCCAGTGGGCATACCAACTTGTGGAGATGGGGCTGAAACCACAACTGCCATTTAGTGGGAACTTTCCAGAATGCTCCACAGTCCCTCGGACCTGCTCAGGTGGTGAAGGCAGAAGAATGGGTGTGCACTGGGGAGGTAGGGATCCTTAAGATTCGGAAGTTTGGAACATTCACGGGTTGCTAGTTGATAGCATGGGCTTTTTCGAGGAATCACCCCAGGACACCGACTGGAGGATCCCCAGAGAGGTAAGCACAGCTGCAGGAAAGATCTCTGTAGCAGTTAACTGAATAAAGCACACGAGGACAGAGATCTTGGTTGAAAAGGCTGCAGGCAGGGGGTCTTGGTAGATGAAGGAGCAGCAGGGTGATGGCAGCCAGAGAGGAAGCATGGCGGGCCAGGCCAAAGGGCGGGTGAGTGTCGGACAGGGGCAGGCAGCGCAGAGGCATCTGGGACCACGCTGATTGAGCAGAGTGCCCATTCAGAGCACTTAATGCGGGTCCGGTCCCCATATCAGTGACGATACCAAGGGCTTGACCTGGACACAACGTCCTGTGGGAGCCAAAGGCTCACTGTCTGCTCATTGTTCGGCCCAGCCCTTGTGACGTTTGGCTGGAGTATGTGACCGAGGGAGGACGCGCCTGGTTCTGTAAAGAGAAGGTAACCCAGAATGCATTTTGATTCACTGTACACAGATGGAGCACAACTTTTCATTTCTCTTGGTTGTACGTGATGTAGAATCACATCATATATGCAGTCATATATGAAGCTAGGGCTATGAGGTTCATCTTATTCCACCATCTTTACTGTCCCCATGCCCCCTTCCCCTTCCCTTCCCTTTGACTAAAGTTCCTCCATTCTTCCTGTGTCACCTCCCCAATTATGGATCAGCATCCACTTATCAGAGAGAACATTCAGCATTTGGTTTTTGGGGATTGGCTTACTTCACTTAGCATGGTGTTCTCCAACTCCATCCATTTACCTGCAAATGCCATAATTTTATTCTCTTTTATTGTTGAGTAATCATGTATACCTAAGTAAAATAAATAAATAAATAAATAAGCAATTAGGTAAAATAATTAAAAACAATGAATGAAAAACAACAGAACATAGTGAAATGGTGGTCTTAAAATCCAAGTTATAGGCAATTATATAGAAAGCTAGTGAACTCAGTGGAAATTTCAACAGTATACCCCATCAATATGTGCAGTTATCTCAGGTTAATAAAACATCTGAAAGAAGGTTCTCAAAAGACAAACAAATTCAATAGTGTCATAAACACAGATATACAGAGTGGTTAAAAGTAAAATGGAAAATGGTATGACACTAATTATAAGAAAATTGAATTCACTTTGTTTATAATTAGCCAAGAAATATTCTAGGAGGATTAATAATATCAAGTCATCCCTCTAATATTTAAATATATGAATATTCAAAAATATATGATATGGGAAATGAGAAGTTGAATGGAGCCAGGGAGGGCAGAGTTCCATTCCTTTCTCATGAGACTTTAATATTATGAGAAGTTAACCACGAATAAAAGTCGAGGCCCACTCTTCACATTTCTAAACTACATTTTCTAGCTTCTGGGGATGTGTCCCTGTGCCTTGCACGTGTGTGGCAGCCCATGGACCACTACCTGGGGTCTATTGGTACTGCTGCCCCATCCGGCATTGCTCCTGAATCCTGGGTGCAGAGTGTGAAGGCCTCCTTGGGCTCAGCCTGTGCCTGTGAGTAGCAACACTCCGGTGCATGGAAGCTGATGGAGTGCATGGGAGGAGGCCCTATGGGGAGTTTGGGGGAGTTAGGGATGGCAGGGACTTGGAGCAGCAATGCAGGTCCTGTTCAAAGAACAGGACTGGGGAAAACTGGATGTGAGGCCCCTCCAGTGACCTCTCTAGTATCTCAGTGACACTTTGCAACCTGGTGCCCCTTCTCCAAGGCCAGCGCAGCCTCAACCAGAGCCTTGGCTTTGGAAGAGAAGGATCAGTGCCCTGAGATGACTAGATGCTGCCATCAGCTCCTCCCATCATCCCAGTCTTCAAGTTCCATTCACTTGTTGAAAGGCATGTCCCAAAATCATAGTAAAGCCTAACACCCTTCCTGAGGTCAGTCACATGGTAGTGGCTCAGGCAGGCCTTGCACCCAGGCTGTATGACTCCAGAGGTCATATTCTGTCTTGTGGTGCCTCCATGTAGAATAGATGCATCCTGCATTAACAGCCTTATTTCCAGTAGTTCTTCTGCCCTGAGCAAAATGTCCTCTAAGGACCACAATCACTGCCCAGGAGGAGTTCCACTCAGGAGCAGACCAAGGTTGACACTAAGCTCTTGTCTCCTCAGGAAGATGCAGGCCAACAGCTGTCTGCAGAGCTTCAGCCATCCATCCCTCTGCCAACTGAACTCTGCAGTCCAGGTTGTTTTCTGTTGAGTTCCAGGGATCCAAATGTGTAAATATTGTATTCTAGACTCATTGGCGTTCATGAAGAATGAAATCTAGCAGAGCCTTCCTTATTCAACAGAGTGATAAAAAGCCAGGTGGTGTGACCTTCCTTGAAAAGGTTGTGAAAGCCAAAAAATCATGGATTTTCAAGGGAATAGAGAAGCAGTGTGTTGAATTCAAGTCAAGTCAAGGTGGTCATTGTGAGCATGCCACTGGACCCACTCTTCACGGTGCATTATTGTCTCCTACACATCAAAGGAGATATCTAAAAGCAGGGACATGCTCTTGGGTGTCAAGGGAAAGACACACCATTTTTCTAGGATCTGGGGGCACTGGCATGATGAAAAAGATTTGGTGATGAGGAGGGACTATGGGAGAAAAAGGACATGATTAGCAAGTCCAATATATGGTTCAAAGTCTTGGTTTACTTAAATATGTGACTTCTTTTTTTTTGGATACCAGGGATTGAACTCAGGGTCACTCGACCACTGAGCCACATTCCCAGTCCTATTTTGTATTTTATTTTATAGACAGGGTCTCACCAAGTTGGTTAGCGCCTTGCTTTTGCTTAGGCTGGCTGTGAACTCGTGATCCTCCTGCCTCAGCCTCCCAAGCATGCACCATGGTGGCCAGCTTCAATATGTGACTTCTGCATTTATGGCATTTAACCCTGGCTGCTTAATATCATTTGAAGAGATTTCAATAAGGGTCAAAGTTTGGCTTCTTTGAACAGAAATGAACTAGTAGGAATTTGAGGTAAAGATTTCCTACAGGAACCCTGCAAAATGTGACCCCGTATCAGATTTCTTTGAAACAATCAATTACACTCTTGTTATTCCCATGGTTTTTTGTTTTGTTTTGTGATTTTTTTTCCTATTTAAATCAAATAATGAAATTCAGTAATTGGTGAACATTGGGCTTCACAACAGTAAAGGGGAATCAGGACAAGAATGTCCCAGAAAAATCCAAAAGCTGAATTTTCTTGTCAAATAGGAAGATATGGACAGAGTGCTTTTCTTTCAGTCATGTGTGGCAGATTCTTATTAGTCCTGGCAAGGCTAAATAATGTTTGCTGGCATGTGATTATTCTGTGATCATTTGTCTTTGAGGAAGCACCCATGTTGAGGTAAAATTTATCAGGGAAAAATATTTTCCAAAAAAGAACACTTAACTCACTAAGAAAAAGATTTAATAAATGGAAATTATACTTGCCAGGTTGGATAAATTTGATGGTATTTAAAGCACCAGTCTCCCATCATATCAAAGGAACATGAGATTGGCCAGCACTGGATATAATTGCCATAGTGACAATCAAACCATATTAGACAACCTACGATTAGACCTTTTGCTCCTGGTTTTCTTGTCTCCATTGCCAGCCACCCATCATACATCCTATGCAAAATGTAGGGCCCATCAGCCATTTCCTTGAAAGAACCTTTGTCTCCTTGTTTTATGTTCCTCTTATTTCTAATGTCTCCTTCATTGGAAGCAGGGCTCAGCTAAGGCAGACTGGCTCTGTGCTGCATCTTCTTAGAGAAGTCTTGTCTTGAGGATTTTGGCCATCAGCTGTCTTTTTCCCTTACTGTTTTCCAAGAATGGATGAAAACCTGTCTGTGGCTGAGGACTTCCACAATTAAGAGATTAATTCACTGGTCTACTCATTTTGGCAGGAGTATATTTATCAAAGTATGGTTTTAGGAGGAACACAAAGTCCATCTGTGTCCCTGATCTGTCATCTTGAAATGAAAAAGTTCCTGTGGATTCAAAAAGCAGGTGTTAAAACCAACCTCAGGATTCACAGATGTTAACATTTAGCAATGCCTCTGAACCCTGAATGTTCTCCTGCAAGGTGTCAAAGTCTTTCCCCAGAGAAACAAGAGGATGCTTAAGAGGTGAGCTTGCCTTTATTCCTCAGTTTTGGCAGTGGTGGGGCTATGGGCCTCTGGCTAACAGCTGTGTGTGGAGGACAGCTTCCAGATGAACTCAAGAAAGCTGTTCTCCCTGCACCTTGTTATCTGACTCTTGGGAACCTAGAGATATCCATAATCTCTTGCTTTCACTGGTCTACTCATTTTGGTAGGCCTGTACATTTATCAAAATATGGTTTCAAGAGGAACACACAGTCAATCTCTGTCCCTGGTCTGACATCTTGAAATGAAGTCTCTGTGGATTCAAGAATCGAGTGTTTCTGTAACAGGGTACACTTTGCCTTTGCTGCTTATTTTAAAAGGAACATGTTTTTCTTTTCCTTTTTTCCCTCTCCCCCTCCCTAACCTGAGGGAAGGGAACAAGATTACCTTGAGTTATCTGGGCTCCACTGAAATGAGACATTTGCCAGAGGATCTAGGAAGTGAACATCTCCCAAATTAACAAGAGAATCCTAACACACCATCAGGGCACCCTGGGACCCTATGAGAGCACACCTGGAATGCAACCCTTGAAGAGCTTCTTTAAAAGCCCTCTGTTTTCCTGATGGGCAAAATCACAGCCTCAGGGACAGGAGTCCTTGTGTTTCTCCTTTGCTAGCAAAGCAATAAAATTCCCCCCCCCCCTTTCTCAAAACCATGTCCTCATTATTAAATTGGCAAGAATTGGCATTGGGGACATAGACTGAGCTTTTGGTAACATTTCCATAGGATAAACCAACGTCAGGATTCATAAATGTTAACATTTAGCTTTTCTTAAGCAACTGCTTGGGATTTATAATGGTTAATATGCAATGGAGAAATTATCTCTACCCATGGAGTACAAAGAAATGGTCCCACAACAAATTTTTTAAGTATGAAGCACTATAAAAATCAATCAATCAATCAATCAATCAACCAAGCTCTGCATTGTTCATTTATTTCTTGCCACATCAGAGTTCACTGAGAGTTGTTTTTATGAGAAAGTGCCTTTTGGCAGACTATTTGAAAAACAATGCTCTATTTTTCAGTTGTTCAATGGAAATTGCATTGCTTGGGAAGGTCTGGATGAAGCCACCAAAACATACTTCCTGTTACTTGTCACTTCAAAACATTCCCATCAGGCAAACTATCTCATGGATTCCTCCTTCCAGTGTCACTGAGAGCTTATTACCACCACCCAGATATTTTACTGTATGTACTGGGAAGACATTGCAATGTGTCCAGTTCTTTAGGCATCTCCATTCTTCTGTCAGTTTTGGCTGTGTATCCGCAGGCAGTAGAAGCCACATATTTAAGTAAACCATTTCTTTGAACCAGGTATTAGTCTTGTCAGTCATGTCCTTGTTCTCCCACAGTCCCTCCTCAACACTGAGAGAGATCCTGTTGGAGTATCAGTCAGAACTTATCTTTCAACTCTCTCCTTGGTGAGGAAACAGTAGGGACTAGAACTGCTATGACTGGTTAGGGTCTTCCTGCAGAAAGCAGGAAGAACACCGATTAAAAAGTGACACCTCTCTTGAGGACATGATTCAGTTCTTCTCTTCCTTTGTGCATTCATCCAGTTTTTCATGAAAACATTTACATCGACTTTATTCTTAAGAACTGAAGACTATAATGTAGACAGCCATCAAAAACTGGATCAACAAACTCATCATGGTGTGAGTAATAGGAAGTCTGGTGATCCATTTTCAGAATATATTCAGCCTTAATTAGGTCCAATTGTAGCCATTTTATTTATAGTCCTTTCCTTTCCCTTTATATCCCCTGAGTCCTCCAATCAGGGTGAAGGGCAGTGCTGCATTAGGGATATAAACCAGCAAACTGCCCACCCAAGTGTACTTGCTAACCAGGTTTTATAGCACACCCTTCTGTCAAAAGTTTATGCCTTGTCTGCCCACTTTTTGAAAAAAAAAATTTTCAGTTTTAGATAAACACAATACCTTTCTTTAAATTTATTTATTTTTATATGTGCAAAAGTTCAAACCCAGTGCCTCACACATGCTAGGCAAGTGCTCTACCACTGAGCCACAACCCCAGCCCCATTGTCCACCCACTTTTGAATATGTGTTTAATTTCTTGCCTCACCTCAGGATTTCTAACAATTTGGGTGCCCAAGTTGGGGTTCTATGTATCCTAGGGAATGTCACAGGGTTCTATGTATCCTAGGGAATGCATGTCCTCCTCAGAGGAGATGCATTCTACTGCCTTGTATTGGTGGCCTCAGAATGGGAGAGGAAACATGAGTCTGACAAAGGACCCAAAATCCAAATTTGATCAAAAGTGGATGTGCAATGCAGGGAAAGGGCCCAAGCAACTGAAGCAAGAATTAAAGACAGGCAGTCAGTGTAGATAGGTAATTGGGTCTGATTGCAAAAATGGAGGCTAGTTGGAGTCAAAGAAATTGGAGACTACCCCTGGGAGATTGGAATGTTCATGCCTCCAGAGACCTTTGATTACCAAGATTACCTGCATATACTGCCCCTCCCAGAATATTGTTAATGAAGCACCCCTGAACAGATAGGGAGCTGCTAACTAATGCCCCCTAGGCTGTCACTCCCTTCCTGCCCCAATCACTCCACTTTGGCCCTTCAAGCCCACCTGCTTTTCACCTTTGGGCCATCCCACTGACATCTCTTGGGCCTCATCATGCATGCAGGAAGCAGAGAGATAAGGGGGAAGAGGGCAGGAGAACAAAGAGAACCTAAAATGTATAAAAGGGCAAGATGTTCTCACTTCTTGGGATACCAGGATACTAGCCATGGCCCCCTTCTCCCTCCTGGGAGAAGTCTGTTTCTATTTTTTAGACAAAACTTGCTTTCTGTGCTTGCCTCGGCCATTTCTCTAATGTTGAAACTTCAACATTTGAGGAATCAGAACTCATCACTGATAACCGACAGTATCACAAGTACCACAGTGACCAAGTAATTCTGTGCACAGACCAAGATGGGAAAACCTATTCTTAAGTTTGATAGAGAAGTATCCTTCGGTGGTCGAGCCATCCCAGAAGTTTACATGAGTGTGGATATTCAGAAACAGATCACATCCAGGAAAATGGGATTGGAGGTACGCAAGAAATTCCTAGTAAATGAGATTGAACATATAGGTCTTGAAAATCAGGATTGAGTCTCCATTCCCCTGGTATTGAAGATGGAACACCTGAGAAATGCTGAGGCAAGAGCAGAAAAGAAGTTTTATTTAAAGGATAGAACAGAAACAGGCTTTTGGGGGTTGGAGGTGGATCCAAAGCTGGTAACTTAGGGAGTGGAGGTGTGTTGCTCCTTTTATAGATTTCACATTTCCTTTCTTCTCCTGTTCCCTCCTCCCATCCTGCCTATGAGGTGACCAAAAACTGGGAAAGAAGCCTCCCAGGAGCTACCTTTCCCTATTTTTCATATCTGCCCAGAAAGGCAGGAAAGAAATCACCCAGGGGGTACCTATCAAAACTTCTTGCTGGGAGAAACAATTCTCTAAAGGTAGGTGACCTTGTCAATAGGTTTTGGGGAGGGGGAAGTGTTCTGGAGGTATTAGCATTTTATTTCCTTTTGAATTAGCCTCCATCTTCTTGACCCAATCATTCATTATCTACACTATCTGTCCTTTGGCCTGGTCTTGTAAGGACCCAAGGTATTCTTGAAATCCCCAATAAGGAGGATTGAACACCCAAGGTTGGGGGCAGGAAGTTCAATACATAAGGGGAAACTCAATAACTGGAATCTTCCAAAAAATGGGGAATAAAAATTCTAGGGCTCGGGTCAGGAAAGAACAATATGAAGAATCATTTGCACACATCTTTGCCTTTAAAGAGTCCTGAGCAAGGAAATGAACAATGGTGATCATAGTGTTAGGTGGTAGTTAGAAATGAGCAGTGAAATGCATGGCAAGGTCACAAGTGTTTTTTAAATTACTGTGAGTCTTTGTTAAATTACTTTCAAAGTAAATGAGAAAGCAAAGGTTGAAAGATATGGAAAATAATAATCCCAAGGAAAGTTCCTTTATCTATAACTGTTCGCCTATCTGCCCTCCTGCCATGTGTGTGGGAAGATGTCTGTGGTAAATCGGAGCTTTTCTCATTGTAGTGGGATAAAATAGAAGCCCAGGCCTCTAAGGTAACTTCTGACCAGCTACTGACCCCAGTGCCCCCATTAACATGGGATTGACTTGTAGATGAAGTCCCCCTAAATATGATGGCCACCATGACAGTTCCAGAGAGAACTAATTAAAGTTAACTCCACTTTCTGATGTGAAGGAGGTGTTGGACACCTGATTGGCAAAAAGTACAGAAGGTGGTCCTCAGTTCTACTGGTAAACATCAAACAGTAATAAATTTGGAGATAGCATTGTCTCCTTTGTCATTCTCTGCTCAGAAATGGTCCTGCCTCCTCTCTTTCCTGAGTGTAATCTCTGCTTAAGACTCACTTTGCTTTTATTTTACTTTCACATTAATTTCACTTAAAATAGTGTTATCTTACATGGCTTTTTTTTTTTTTTTGTACCGGGTATTGAACTCAGGGGTACTTGACCACTGAGCCTCATCTCCAGCCCTATTTTTGTGTTTTTATTTAGAGACAGGGTCTCACTGAGTTGCTTAGTGCCTCACTGTTCCTGAGGCTGGCTTTGAACTCACAATTCTCCTGTTCCAGCCTCCCAAAGTGCTGAAATCACAGGTGTGTGTCACCGCACCCAGCTTCTCTTACATGGCTTTTTGTGTCTGACTTTAAATCTTATTTCATCTGAACACAAAGAACCAAGGTTTAGAGTTTCAGCTCCCTGCTTTCATGTGACAGTGGGAGTAGCCACCTGATATTTTGATTTTAGTACCTGCTATGGCTGGCAGACTCTATTCCTAGTGTTCCCAATTTTACAGGTCCTTTTCATGCCAGGATCATACTATAAAAATCTGTGACAGTCTTTGTGTATTGTATGACATATGTCTATATATGTGCTTGTTGTCACAGGACAACAAGGAGATGAAACTCCAAATATCCATTCTTGTTCTCTGATCAAAGAAAACTTAGAGTCAGACACCAAAAGTCATGTAAGAGAATTTTACTAGAAGTAAAAGTTGAGGTGAAAATAAAGTTTAAAAAAAGTGAAGCTTAAGCAAAAAGCCTCTCAAGGGAGACTGAGCCATCTCCAAGAAGAGAATCACAAAGAAGACAATGCTGTCCTCAATTTTATTACTGTTAATGTTTACCAGTAGAACTGGGGCCCACCTTCTGTACTTTTTGCCAATCAGGTGTTCAACTCCTCCTTCACATTAGGATGTGGAGTTTTTAACTTCAGTTGATTCTCTCTGGAACTGTCATGGTGGCCATCATATTTAGGGGCGTTTCATCTACAAGTCAATCCCATGTTAATGTGGGCACTGGGATCAGTAGCTGGTCAGAAGTTCCCTTAGTGTGCCTACACTACTAAAGAAATCTTCCTTCCCAGAAAATTGGAGACAACTATAGCCATAATCCCTAATTTTAGTTAGTGCCAGGGGCTGGAGTTGTGGCTTAGTGGTAGAGAACTTGCCTAGCATGTGTGAGGCACTGGGTTCAATTATCACCACCACATATAAATACATAAAATGAAGGTCCACCTACAACTAGTAAAACATTTTAAAAAAATAAGAAGCTTAAAAAAAAGTTGGTGCCATTGATCCTTTTCTATTCACATATTTTCCAATTATTTCCTTTTGCTTCTGTTTATTTTCTACAAATTAACTACCATCCTTTGTTTCTCATTTACTTTGGAAGTAGTTTAAAGAAGAATGCCAAAGTAATTAAAGAACACTTGTGACTTTGCCTGCATTTTACTGCTCATTGCTAGCTACTACCTAACATTCCCTCCTCAAGGACTGGAGACCCTGAATCATCCAGGGAATAAAGGATGGTAAAGTCAAATCAATAACTACTTACTGCTGATTAGGAGCATGGCTTATAGGGTTGATATCTCTAATCCTTGCTCTCTGTGAAATGCTTCAAATTATAAATAAGGTCTATCCAGGGAACCATACTAAATCTTTGGTAGTAAAAACAAGTTGTAAAGCCATGTTGGAGGTGGATGCCCTGTGAACAAAATAAGAAGGCATAAGTATTGGAAAAAGACAACAACACACATAGCAATATTTAAATACACTAATGATATGATAATGACGATAGATATCAGCAGTTTCTTCCACTGGAAAGTGTCAGAAAACCACGAGTTAAAAAGTTGATCACACTATGAAATAGGCAAGGACATAGCATCTATTTGAAAATTAAATCTTTAAGGATTTTAGTTACATTGTCAGAGCAATCAGGAATGTAAGCATAACATTCACTCTGGATAATAGCACAAGTGCCACCTTGTGCTGTAGTGAAAACATCCAAAGCCCTCTGGTTTTGTAACAGCTTTTCTCATGAGAGTAACCTGTGTATTAAGAAGAGAAAATACCTCTTTCAGTGTCATAGAGAGCTTTTGGGTATAATTTTGGATTAATGTGAGGAACAAATATCAACGTGAGATAATCAAACCAATGAAAACCAAATGAAGTTTCCTATGTAGGGGGTTAGGAAGATTTGTAGGCCTTAAATTTACAATTGATTAAAAAAAAACTTCTGACTGATAGTTTCTTTTAGATATTTCTGTATAAAAACATTTTTAAATGTTTTGGAAGGGCACAGTTTACATCTTAAGTTACACTAAAAAATAAAAACTTGTCTTTTCTTTTATATGTCCATGTGACACTGTGTTTTGGTTATACTTTCCTGCCAGATGTTTAAGATCAAGTGTGTCAGGAGCCATCCATGGAATATGTGTGAACCAAACCAGCATTGTAGCCAGTGAATAGAAAAATTTGTTATCTGGAAACTTCCAGTGGCAATCCTGATGGTTAAGACCACTCAGATATGTGTGAATTTCTATTCAGCTCTGTCAAAAAGATTCCACACAGCACTGGAGATGGGGTGACCTGCTGTTGCCACACAGCCTCTCAGAGATGGGTGTGGCTTTCCAAGATTCCAATCAATCTATTGACTGCAAGACATCATAAAGAAAAACTCCACCCCTGAAACCTTATTCCTGCTTTTGATATACTCCCACAGGAGTATATAAATAAACCACAGGAGCCATTTTCTAGTTATTCTGTTCCAGCTCCTACCAGGACTGGAAGAATCTAACAGGTACTCCGTTAAAACTATAATTCTGACTCTGTCTTTTATTTTTTCACTAATTACTTCAGACTTTATTTGTTCAGGAAAAATTACCCTGGTGATATGCAGACCACCTCATGATACAAGTTGGTCAAAAATTGATTTTTTTTCTATCTGCTATTAAAAGTCAGCTGAGATTTGCCAGGAATTGTTCTTGGGAACTTGTAAGAAACCTCCTGACTCCTTATGCTTTCTTCTACCAGTCATGTCATCTGCCAGGATGGTCAAGGCCTGGCTGACCACATGTGGCTTCTTTTGGAAGCATTAGGGACATATCTCTTCCCAGTGACCTTCCTTTTTGCAAAATGTGCACTGGTTGGCTTGCTGATTTCCAAGGACTTCATGATCTCCCTGATCAGGAGTCAGGTAACTCACCAGAGTTGAAGGACATTTCTTCCTGGTGGATTATCCGCTCTTACTGGTGTGTCTTAAAACCTTGTGAGGGAGTATTTCCCCTCTGTAAGATAAAGCTAGAATTTGTCAGTACCCCATGCATCCCTCAGCAGTACTAATGTACAAAATACATGGATGTATAAAGATGTCTCTCTCATATACTCCATTCTAAACTCAGAACCAGGAAGCATCCCTGCCTTAGTTTCCCAGAACTTGGTGTAGCATGCCTGTCCAAGTTCCACAATTCATGCCTTATCTCCTGAAACCACTGTCACACAATCTTGTAATCTAATTTAAGAAACATCTTTAATAACTCAGGGAAGTGACCCTTAATCCTTCTGCTTAGCAGTTTAAGAGTAGCTTAGGCTGGATGTTAAAAATTGAAGTGAGGGAGTAAATTTTGGGTCACTATGTTGGAAACATAGCAGATAACCATGGGATAAATGTCATAAAAAAGAACAATGATCATAGTAAACAAAGATGGTGACTTAAGTACCTTCTAGATTCTGGTTAGAGCCTCTAACAGGGAGATTGTATAATGCCCAGTCCTAAAGTGAGTCAAAATCAAAAATATACTTCAAAAAGCAAGGGAAAGTATAAGACTGCATGCCACCCAGAACAAAGTGTCACTGCACTTGTTGGCTGCATAAAAAGCCGAGCAAATGCAACAAGATGACATATGACAAAGAGCACAGGGGCATGACACATGGAGGAAATTTTAGCAGGGAAAAATATACACAGAGAAGTCCAAGGCAAAATGCAAGATATCAGAAGCTAAGTTAGATATCATCTCAACCAAAGCTGGGAGATAATCAAGCTAAATACCTATCTTATAATTGACTCTTTATCTGAGTCATGGCACAAGTATTATGTCACAGGAAAGCAGGGATCTGAAATTTCAAACCTCAGTTCTTGTGTTCTGACAAAAGAAAATTTAAAGTCAGACACCAAAAGTCATGCAAGAGAACTTTATTGGAAGTGATAGTGAGGTGAAAATAAAGTGAAAGTGAGGCTTAAGCAAAAAGTGCTCTCGGGGAGAAAGTGGGCCATCTCCAAGCAGACAATGACAAAGCAGACAATGCTGTGTCCAATTTTATTACTGATAGCACAAAGAGACCAGACGTGATGCAAAATTCATAAATAAACCAAAAGCCTTTATTTAGGAATGGAATCATGGTTGTGATGGACCCACTTACCTGGTAGAAAATGAGCCACTGAACAAAGGAGGAAACTGGGCTTAGGTAGATTTTACTGAGAGGTGACTTAATTATTGCCAGAGCATGTCTAATGGAGTGTCTGGGGTCAGTAGTCAGTGGACCAGATGGAGGGTCTAGGATCAGTGGTCAGTATTTATCTCTTTCCCTCCAGGGTCTCATTGCATTGTCACTGAGAAAGGACTTACTTTAGGAAGGGTCAACACTTTGGCTTCTTCCTAGGGACTGCCAGTCTAGGCTTAGATGGATATTTTCTCCCCAGGGCTTGTCTTGTCACTGGGAAAAAAATGTACTGGGAAAGGATCACTGCTATCAATGTATGGCTTTCTTTTTCACTCCCTTTTCCTCAGGCCGCACTATTTTGGGGTTTGTCATTTTCCACATCTAATAATTACTGTTTGATGTTTACCAGTAGAACTGAGGTCCAGCTTCTGTACTCTTTGCCAATCAGGTGTTCAACTCCTCCTTCACATTAGGACGTGGAGTTTTTAACTTTAGTTGGTTCTCTCTGGAACTGTCGTGGTGGCCATCATATTTAGGGGGGCTTCATCTACAAGTCAATCCCATGTTAATGTGGGAACTGGGGTCAATAGTGGTCAGAAGTTCCCTTAGTGTGCCTACATTACTAAATCAATCTTCCTTTCCAGAAAATTGGAGACTATAGCCATAATTCCTAATTTTAGGTCAACATCAATGGACTCTGTCAAGAGTTAGTGCCATTGATCCTTTTCTATTCACATATTTCCCAATTATCTCCCTTTCCTTCTGTTTATTTTCTACGAATGTTTCTCATTTATATGGAAGTAGTTTAAAGAACTCCAAAGTAATTTAAAGAACACTTCTGACCTTGCCTGCACTTTACTGCTCATTGCTAGCTACTACCTAACACTTGTGACTAAATCATGTACATATCAAAACTGGCTTATAAATAAATAAGTACTCATAAGTTTAATGGATGGACCCAAATGTCTCTCAGTTCACATGATTTTAATAAAACTCAAACAAAATGGGTTGATCTAAATTGGTAAGAATAACAATGCCTTTAAATTACCAGCCCACATGTTTTTCTAGGTGGTCATGTTACTGAAAACTCAATCCTTGGCCTGATTCTAATAAACAAATCACAGGGACATTGTTTTGCTGGCAGGAGAAAACCTGTAGGGAATTCCAGTCCCAGAAGCTGTGATTCTGTGTTCAGAGAGAACAAAGGGGTTTTAAAGAAGCTATTCAAAAGCTCTCTTCCAGGTGTTCCCTTGGTGGAATTGTGATTCACTTGTTAATTTGGGAGATAGCCATTTATTTAGGTATTTACTCAGAGAGGAATGGCTCAGCCTGGGCTGGGGAAGAGATGGTCCTCTTCCATGCCTCCAAGTTGGGGGAAAGAAAAGGAGGGGGGAACACCATGTGTTTATATTAAAATAAGCCTCAGTGGTAGAGCTACAATGGCTGTATTCA
Source organism: Xerus rutilus (assembly GCA_028644305.1). Taxonomy (NCBI): domain Eukaryota; kingdom Metazoa; phylum Chordata; class Mammalia; order Rodentia; family Sciuridae; genus Xerus; species Xerus rutilus. The sequence continues at coordinate 31,654,598 of CM053410.1, read as the reverse complement.
GAGCATAAGATGGACTGCTGTTACAGCCAGCCAATAGAATGTTGATTTCTATAGAATGTTTAAAGTGCAATGTCCATTGCTTCTAAGGATTTTCTTTGTCAAGAATAACTGACTTAAAGTGTTAACTAGATGGGTGAGCTATGTCAGAAATGGGTAAACTAGTTTTAACATAAATGGGATTAATCTCCATAAATGTGTTTGTATGAGGCGGTATCTGATTATTTTGCAAAGTTAAAACACTAAAATATCAACTAAATTTAAGTAATCTTGGCTCCTTGAATTCTATAAGGTAACATATATTTGGGACTATTAAATGTGTTTTTATAAATTGGTAAATTTTTGAAAAAGAGTTTAAGATTGCTCATTTCTGGGTCTTAACATAAGCAAGGTTACTAAGAGTTAAAATTCTAACAGGTATAATTATGTATGTATACCAAAAGGTTCAGCTGTGTTTTAATTAAAGTACTATAAATGATATCACCATTTACTCGTGATGAGTTCTGCTTTCTCACATGTTGAAGAAAAACATTAGAGAAGCATGCCAAGGCAAGCATATAAAGCAGGGTTTATTTAAAAAGCAGTAACATAGACTTCTCTTGAAAGGAAGAAGGGAGCCATCACTGGTATCCTGGTATCCAAAGTAAAAGGTTTGCTCTGAACTGGACACAACACACTCCATGTAACCAAGAGGTTTTTATTCATGGGGGTCAGTGTAAGTGGACACTCAGAGAGAGGGAGGTGCAGAGCATGGGATTTTATAGGGTCTGAGTTAAATGTTTTGTGGTTTGGTTATTTCAGGCTGGTGTGTCATGTAAGGATTGGTGGTCTGGCTGTGGCACCCCTGAGGTCACTTGTAGGAGTTGAAAGTTAACTCAGGCAATTAGGATTTGTTAATTTGGGCAGGAAGCTCAGGTGGGAAACTGCCTGGGTAGGACTGATGTAGGCTTTTGAGAAAAGAGGGCCAAAATTGGGTATGGGGTTGGCTGTTTCTACCTTACATTCCCCCTTTGTGGTTTTATAGGGATGGGAAGGGGGACAATGATGGCTCTTCTGACTACTTCCTGCAGATTTGGGGCAATATACACGGAGTGAGTGGGGAGAGAGGAAGAAGTTAGGGAACCCAGGCCCTGAAGTTTAGGATCTCCCAAGGGGAGAAGTCTTGGAAGGTGCCTTGTTCAAATGTAGATGTGGAGGCAGGAGCCAAGAATCCTTGAGTAGAGCTTTAAGAAACAGTTGTAGGAGAGTCATTGTCCTCCTTGAGGATCTGGAAGTCTCCGAGGAGAAGCTGATTAAATGTCTGATTAGAAACTTGCTGGATTTGAGATTGGATAAATTTGAACAGACATGGCAGGAGGAGGAAGATCAAGAGCAGTACACTTATAGGCCCCACTATAGGAAGAAGCATCTGTACAAGGGAATTTTGGAAAAAATCCATGAACCTATCTCTCTTTAGGGTTATTAACATCTGATCAGTCAGATCCTGAAGGCATTTGATGTTCTTCTCTACCAAACCTGACTCATTTTCACTTGAATGATGAAGGGTGTTGATATTCTTCTTGACCACTCCAGTTTCATTGATATAGTAGCAGCATTCTTCTTTCAGGAATAGGCATGTTCCTCCTTTGTCTGCTGTTAGATCTAGGGCTCGATGGTTCTGTAATGAAACTTGGGCAATAGATGTTATTTGCCATTGTAGGTAGGTGAGAGAGGTACCCAATGCCTCTACCGGTTTTGAAAGTTGTTGTTTAAGCTTCAGAGTAGCGGTTACCACATAACCAAGTCCTCCTGCCCCCAGCCTAGAGGCAGTGAGTGAGGAGGCCAGGATAAGCCCAACTACTACTGGTAGGAAGATGGCCCATCTTTCCCTGAAAGGGAGGTGGTAACAAGCCATGTTAATTCAGCCTCACTATACAGAGTTAATTGAGGAACCAAGGTGGAGGGAACACAAAAGGTGAAGGGCATGCTGAAGCTTAGATTTTTTGTTAGGACACCATTTTGCCAGAAAAAGAACCCCGGTGGAGCAAAGGTTGGGGGAAGGGATTTGAATGATCTGGTCACAAACAGCTAAACCAGAGGAAGTGTAGCAGCAGGATAAATTCCCTGATGAGTTACAAAAAAGAGGTACTTCCTCAAAGGCCAGAGAGAGGGGCCCTTGGGGTCGGTTTGAGGTATTGAGAGGAACATCAATAGGAATCGCAGTTATAATCAAAACCTGCACAGAAGAAACAGTCTGAAATGTTATTAATTTTGGATAAATTGAGAAGCTGAAGGCTCTGACATATTAAGGCCATTCATGAAAAGGGTCAGCTTTAGGATGTGCAATTGCATCTAGCTGGTGTTGGAGTTCCTTCTCTTGCTCCTGGATGGTTATGCGAATTTGAGGGAGCACTTGTCTACAAGTTTTCCAGATTCTGATCAATGCATAATCTTTCATTAGGAAGTATAAGGGCTGAGAATTTGTCCCCATAACAAGGCTGGAGAAGACAAGGCATGTAAACATAGTATTTAATTTTTAATGTCACAGATGTCTATCTTTTTAATATGTAGTTAAACTAGTTAATATCATCTGATTTTGTAAAATATCTTTTTATTGTCATGACTTTTGTTTAGTAGAGATCCCTTTATTTTTGTTACTTAGGGCTAGATAATTACACTAGTAAACATTAAGCCTACCTGTAGGCCATAAACTGACTAAAAACTTTGGACTCTGGCAGTTTTTCTTGATAGTTATCACACATTACTGCCTAAGAATCTTTCCTTCATAGCCTCAAGTCTTATTTATTAACACACTAATGCAAGTGTGTTACATTAAGCTATTTTTTAAATGCCCAGGAATGGCTATGTTTTGGTTTAACTGTTTTGCTAAGTGTTAAAGATAAAGCAGGTCAAACAGACTTTTGTTCTATCTATTGTTAAGAGTCACCTGAGTTCTCCTGGGAGTCACTCTTGAGGAACTTGAGAGCAGCTTCTTAGCTCTGCTAATGACATTTGAGCTAGGATGGGTTGAGGTCTTGCTGACCATGTGGCTTCCCTTAGAAGCATGAAGGAAGTCTCCCTTTTCTAATGACTCTCCTCTTTATAGTATGGCACTGATTGTCTTTCAGTTCTCCAGTGGTCTCATTAATCTCCCTGATCAGGATGTTATGTGACCCAGTGTTGTAAAGCTGTTTAGAGAAGTTCCTTTGTTTCTTGGATTCAGACTGACTTGGAGGGCAAGAGCCAAATTCTGGCTTTCTTGGCCCTTTTAATTTAACTTTCATTTTTAAGCCTTGATCTTAAACACCCAGCAAGCCAATTTCACCAGTCTTAAAGTAAGGGTACTTGGCTTTAACTTCAATGTCTATCTGTCCTGTAGGTGATGGCTTATTTATCTTAAATTAACCTGGGTTGTTTTTTTCTTGAAGCAGTACCTCTATAAAACATTAACATGCAATAGTCATAGAGTTTAAGGAAAATACAAAATAAAATAAAATTAACAAATTTAGTTTGTCTAATAGCTATCTTGAATTTTGGCTGAGTTATACATTATATTCCTGTTTGAGATCCTAGTAATCTTTACAACAAATTCAATCCTTTGAATATAACTTTAAATGAACTGGAGTCTGGCCTACTTTGAAGTCATTGTAACATGTAATAAGCTTGGAGACAGAACCTTATCTCAGGTAAGGCAGGCTCCTCACAAATCTTAAAGTGTTTTAGTTCTGAAGTTGATCTTTGCTTCTTAAATATCATTTTACAAACTTTACATATAGTGTTTCCTGAGTCCACATGAATTTAGTTAATATGATATTACATTTAAAACATGAATTAAAGAAAAGCTGAGAGGGCTTTTAACTTTACTTTTGGGTGGAAAAGTAGCAAAATGTTTTCATGTCTCACAATATTAAACTTTAAATAGATTAGGCCTTCATTTACTTAAAAGATACATTTAAATTTTACTCCAATGTACAAAATAACATTATCTTATTGATAACAGGTTTGGTTATAGAACACTAAATGATATAAATAAGTCCTCAATAAAATTTGTTATCCTTGTAATGAAATCTAAAATCATCACACAACTTTAGTTTGGAGAATACCAGCTTGATATAATGCTCTTTTAAATCTTCTATTTTAAAGAGTTGTATACCAGAAAGGTATGAACATATTTAATATGAAAATAGGACTAATAGCGCCATAATTACATTGATGTTATTATATTAACCATGTTTAGCTCTCAAATAAAAATATAGACTATGTAACATAGTAAAGTACTCTAAAATGACAGTTGTTGTTTAATCACAGTTGTATAAACCTTAATTTCTTTGAGACTTAGTTTCCCCAAGTGATAAAACCTGACAAATGCAAGAAAACTATCTTGATAAGAGCAGAACAATGTTTTATACTTTGTTTTATACCAGTCCATTAAATTTTAAATAAATTTGTACTAATTATAGTCAATTTAATCACAAACATAAACTTTTTGAAATTTACCCTTTATTTAGACTCTCTTGTCACTCTGATCTTTTTTTACTTATCACTTACTTTAAATTCTCTTGTTTCTTTTATCATATAAAGACTTTTTTACCCAGAAACTTGTTCTTTTTCCTTTCACTAAATACCATACCTAGAATCTTTAATTTCTATTTTTCCATCTATTAATTCCTTCTGTTCACATCCCAAAACAATCATTGTAAATTTCTGAATTTAGATAAATTACTCAATTTTAATGATAAGAAATACTTTATGTTACTTACAGTACTCTAGTTGAAACAGTAGAAACTTTTAGGCCTTCATATATAGAAATCTATAAACCTTTGTATATAGAATCACATTTGTTTACCTTTTCATGAAAACACAATGTTCAAGTATACAGAATTATACCTGTTGGGCTTTAAACCTAGTAATTTTGTTTTCAGGGATGACAAAGCAATTTTAAACCTTTTAAAAAACTTACCATTTATGAAAATACCAAAAATATTACCCTATGGAATTCAAAGAAGTTAAATGTACTTGATGTTAGATTTAACAGCTAGCATTTTAACTGTGAATTAATTATATGTCTAACAAACACATTTGAGTAATCCAATGTCAAATCTAATTTACTTATTTTTTATTATAAAAACCAAGATATTAGACAAGTGCATTCAACAGTATTAGCCATTTCTCCCTTGTTGAAGAAAAGTCTTAGAAACAATGGATATTAGACATTTATAGACATTAACATTTTATTAGTTCTTTGACCACCTAGAAAGGCTCATGTGTTAAGTTTAAAGACATCTTTACTTTCATCTGTTTACACAATTTAAATTGAACCTTCTTAAATCATGAATTAAAGGTACTTGGATCCATATTTCTTTAGATTTTAATTCATGAGCACTCACTACCTGTGCCAATTTTGATATTGTGTACATAATATATAGACACACACACATATAGACATACAACAGATAGCACATGTGTGCACACATAACACAATAGCAAAGGTCTTGTAGCTTCTTGCAGGTGAATTTCCATTGCAATGTTAGATGTTTAAAAACTCCATTGAATAAAAATAAGACTGATCAGAAAAACATTAACCTAGATGTGTAGGATTAAAATCATGAGCAAAAAATATAGAGAACTTAAGAAAAGCAATAGTCTTAGAAAAAATGATGCAGCCAGTAACTGTTTATATTTTAGTTAAGGCTAGCCAAATAAAAGATGCTTTTTTCTTTTTTAGATGCATCGAGTATATCTGAGCACAGGGACAAGTAACAGGAAGATTTTAAACTGGCTTGTGAAGGCTTACTATGCAAATAAAGGAAACTTGGATGCTTTCTTACTAATCATTTCCATTCTTTCAGCCTTACAGTCTGTATGGCTAATATCTGGTTGGTGGGGGAAGGGAAAGGATTGTATCAGTGAAAGTGGGTGGAGGATTTGTGATTGCAGGAGGTAAGGGGGAGCTGGAGGTACAGAAAGGTGTAGACAAGGTAGGAGGGGCAGATGACTGAGGAACCTACAGTTAGATTGTTGCACCTGGGGAGGAGAGTAATATGGGGGAGGCTTGTCCCCTAGGTTGAAGTCTGTGGAGAAAGGGGTCTGGGGAGAGAGATCAGGTTTGTTTTTTCTTTTCCTAAGATGACATGTTATGGTTTACAGGCAGTGTGGAGAGAGGGATTGGAGCTTAAAAGGGAAAAGGCCTGAATATGAGAGGTCCCTGCCCATTTTTTTTGATTGCTCACAGTAGTTATATAAATCTCTGAGGAAGGTGGGATCAAGAGACTCCATAGGGGGCCAGGTGTGACCATTGTCTAACTTATAGGCAGAACAACCTTGGGTACAGAGTTTAATGAGTTTTTTCCATTTTATGTTGGGAAAAAGGCTCAAGGTAGAGAGATTGTCAAGGAGACACTGAAGGGGTGAGTCTGCTGGGAGGGAGGAGTCCATTTCCAGAGTCTGAGATGTGTCCTAAAGGGCATCCCGAGCAGGACAGGAACCAACAACAAAGAGACTGGCCAGATGAATTGGATTGTCATCCAAATCACTGGAGTCATAACTCTCCCAGAGAGGTCGGAGTTATAAATGGCCTGGCGCCAGGATTTTTAGAGACCCCTTCTGGAGGGGCTGGAGAATTCAATCCAGATGGTGGAGGGTAGACAAGAAGGGGCTGGGACACTCCCGTTGGCAAAAGCAGAGGAAAAAGGAAAGAAGGAAGGAGGGAGAAGGTAAAGGGTCTAAGACAGTGGGATGGAGATTGGGGGTCCACTGTAATATGAAGGTAGTGGTGGGGTACAGTTCTCCCTTTGGAGCAGTCAGGGGCCACTGGACACTCAATGGCTGATCACCCCTGGGAGTCTGCCTGCAAAGTTGTAATCTCTTTGATAAGGGAACTCACCAAATGAAGGTCATGTTGGGCAAAGAAAGATGGTGATCAAAAGAATGGGTGAAGGCTACTAAAGGTGCAGTCTCAATTTCAGGATGAGGGGTCTTGATAGGGAGGCTCACCCTCATCCTGAGTTTCAGCACCAATGAAAGGTTTGCTCTGAACTGGGCACAACACACTCCATGTAACCAAGAGATCTTTATTCATGGTGGTCAGTGCAAGTGGATGCTTGGAGGGGGAAGGTGGAGCATGGGAGTTTAGAGTCTGAGGTAAATGAATTGTGGATTGGATATTTCAGGCTGGTGTGTCAGGTAAGGATTGGTGGTCTGGTTGTGAAGCCCCTGAGATCACTTGTAGGAGCTGAAAGTTAATTCGGTTGGTTAAGGTTTGTTAATTTGGGTGGGAAGCTTGGGCAGCAAACTGTCTGGGCAGGGACTGAGGTAGGCTTTTGAGAAAGGAGGTCTGAAATTGGGCATGGGGAGGGCTGTTTCTACCTTACACAAGGAAGTGAGTGTGTTCTGCCTTTTTTATATGCCATACTTCTGTTGCTTTCCTGTTCTTTTTCCATTGCTACATAAAAGATCTCTCTTTCCTGCATGCATAATTAGGCCCAGGGAATGCCCTGGTAGGATGGCTAAAAGGTGAGAGCAGATGGACAGGAGTGGTCAAGGTGGGGTAATCTGGGCATAAAAGGGGCATAATTAACAATTCCCTGTAGGAAAGGAAAATCCCTAGGACATGTTAAGTTAGCAGCAGGTTGGAGCAGAGACATGTTTTCTTGATAAGGGTGGAGGAAGGTCTCTGAGGGCATTAGCATTTCAATCCCTCCATTCTCTGGATCTGACTCTTGCCTATCTGTTTCTCTAATTCTGGCTTCATAAAGAGTAAAGCATTTAATTTTGTTAAAAAAAAAAAAGCATGCTGGGGTTAATGGTTTGTGAAGGATTTGGAATTAATAAGCCCCAAGACAGTGTGTTATCTGGAAGAAGGAAGAGAGAAACCAAAGTTTTGATTCTTCCAAAAAATTATTTCTCAGTGACATGAAAATGAAATTACACATTGATCTTGTCCCCATGGCAATACAATAACCCCTGGAAGTCAGATGAGCACTGGACTCTAAACCCTGAAACCTCCATCTCTTCCCTGTGAAAACATTGCTTAATTAAAACCCATTCCCAGTAGAAAACAAGTTCCAGATGTTTGCAACATTTTTCCCATGTCTTGTTAAAGTCTTCAAGAACTAAGATAACCCATATTTCTCCTGTAACCAGTGCCAGTTTCTACCCAGAAAGTGAGCCATCCAATGCCTGATCCAACTGCAGAATAAAAGCATGGCTGAATTCATGAGATCGGCTCCCATCCTAGTTATTTATACTTTCACTATGGTGCTGAAACTGTTTCAGTTATTTTTGCTTACATAATGTTGCTGAAACCCCAGGAAAGGTAGTAAGGGAGTATTGAAGCCAGAATTAGACAAGCAGTCATTATAGATAGGTAAATCAAATCAGGTCAGATCAAGGAGGCTAATTTGAATGAGTCCAGGAAATTGGAGGGGGATTGAAATGCTAATGTCTTCAGAGCCCATTCTCCACCCTTATCAAGACAACCTGCCCCTGCTCCAACCTGTTGCTAACTTAACCTGTCCCAGGGATTTTCCCTCCCTACAGGGAGTTGTTAATTATGCCCCCTTCCTGCCCAGATCACTCCACCATGCCCCTTCCTCCTATCCATCTGTTCTTCACCTTTTGGCCAGCCCACTGAGCATCTCCTGGGCCTAGTTATGTAGGCAGGAAGGAGAGAGATAAGGGGAAGAGAAGAACAATGGAGGGCTAGGACATAAAAAAGCAAAACACCCTCAAATCTTGGGATACCAGGACACCAACTATGGCCCCCTTCTTCCTCCTGGGAGAAGTCTATATTACCCCTTTTTAAGTAAACCCTGCTTAAATGCTTGCCTCGGTGTGCTTCTCTAATGTTCAGACTTCAACATGTAAAGAAGCAGAACTCAACACCAGTAACTGGAGGTATCAGTATTCTCCTCTTGCTCCCCACAACCCCATCCTAACAAATCTCTTCTCTAACAGTTATGTTAAAGGGCCATTGAGACCTGGAAATGACCATTGAGCATCCAGCACTCCTGAGGTTGGGAAAACTACCAGCCATGGCTTATGCAGCTACAGCTGAATCCTCAATCTGACTGTTTCCCTCATCTCCCTCTCATCCTAGAGAAAGAGACCCTCCACATCCTCTGAATCCACTTTGGCTACTGGCTGCTAGTAGGCGACCTGTAACTGACCCCAACTCTGGGCTATATTTTCTTGGCCTTATGCTATATGGGCAGAAAAATGTGTAAAGCAAAATGACCAGATGGAAGTAAAACAGGACCAGAGCAGGCTTTATTCTGGGAGGAATGCTCCTGGGCCACCCCATCCCGGTCACCAGGCTTGAGTGGGCTGAAATGGCGCTGGAGAGTCATGGTGGCTTTCATGCCAGAAGTTTGCTGTTTTTTTCCGTATTGGCTACTGAGGGATGCCATGTTGGTGTGTTTGGTGCATGCATACCGCATTTGGCATGCACTACGGATGGTGGCCGTGCTGCTCCTGGCTCTGGTGTGGCTCAAGCAGCCGTTTTCCACATCTGCCTCTGACCTAACATCCCGGTCTTTTTGATGATATAGGACAGTAGATTCGATCTGACTGCTTCATGCGGGATTGGGGGCGTTGAGAGTGGGGAGGTGGCTCAGGTGTTGGTCAGGCAGGGAGGTAGACACAGGGGTGGAAGCATGTGGTTGTCAGTCATGCTGCTTGAATGCAGAGGTGCTACCTGGGGGTAGGAACAGAGGCTTGGGAGAGATTACTGATTAGCAGAGGAGGGTTGTCAAGAAACTTTGAGTTTGGCGGGCCCCAGCATGGTGGAAGTTCAAGGCTGGACATTGGGGGTAGGTGCCTTTTTGAGGCGGGAGACATGGTACCATGGGGTATGGCCTAGAAGCTTGGCTGCTGTTGGCATGGTAAGTATGACTGTATGGGGTCCCGCCCAGTGGGGCTCCAACGATTGAGGATGCAGCTCTCGAAGTAAGACTGTGTCACCTGGTTGAAGAGGATCTGAGTCGGTCTGCAGATGTGCTGGGTTTGAGGCTGTAGATGGCACAGGAAGGCAGCAGTCTGCATGTTCCCTTAAAAGCTTGTGTAATAGGGTGAGATGGCAGGTAGGACACAAGGGGAGGGGGTTGGTTGGGAAACTTTGGTTGATTAGGAAAGGGCGTCCATAAAGCAACTCAAAAGGGCTAAGGCCAGAGGGGGCTCTAGGGGCTGCCCTAATTCGAGTGAGGGCCAATGGCAGGATATTGGGCCAGGAGAGCCTGAGTTCAATAGCAAGTTTAGTGAGGTGATCCTTGAGGATGCCATGGGCTGTTTCAATCTTACCCAAGGATTGGGGTCAGTAGGGGATGTGGAGTTTCCAAGTGATGTGGAGGTCTCTGGAGACTAGTTGAACAACCTGAGAAGTGAAGACCGGACCATTGTCTGACTAGATGGAGACAGGAAGTCCGAATCTGGGAATAATCTGCTCAACAAAGATGGAGGCGACAGTGTCAGCAGTTTCCCTGGAAGTAGGGAAGGCTTCTATCCAACCTGAAAAAGTATCAACCATAGTGAGTAGGTAGCAAAGCTTTTTATGCCTAGGCATATGAGTGAAGTCAATCTGCCAGTCTTCACCTGGTTGCATCTGGTGCATGGGAAGTTTGGGTTTGATGCCTCCTTATGGGGACACAGTAGAGCAGATGGAACAAGCAGAGTGGACCTGCTGGAGGGTAGTTCTCATTCCTGGGAAGTAGAAGAGAGGTTGTAAAAACTGAAAAAGGGGTTTGGGGTCAATATGAAGAGTTATGAATGTCCGTCAATAAACCATAAGCTTGCTGTTTGGGGAGGGCAAACCAATCCCCCAGGAAGATTCAGCCATCCTCTCTGAGCTGACCACCTTGGGTTATCAGGTCCTGTTGTTCCTGTGGGGTATAATTGGGTTTAGTAGCAGTGGACAGAAATAGGATAGGTGCTGTTGAGGATTTGGCTGTTAATCCTCGTGCTAGAGTCTGCCTTGTTGTTGCCCATAGCTATGGGGTCAGAGGAATTCTGATGTCTTCTGCGGTGTATGATAGCCACTCATCAGGGCAATTGTAGTGCCTCCAAGAGTTTGAAAATTAGAGAGGCATTGACCACTGGTGACCCTTTTGTGGTCAAGAATCCACGCTCCTTCCAAATACCTGCATGAGAATGAGCAATTAGGAAAGCATATTTGGAGTCTGTGTAGATGTTAACTTGCTTATCTTTGGATAGGGTGAGGGCTCTGATGAGTGCAAAAAGTTCAGCCTTTAGCGAGGTGGTTCCTTCAGGAGGGCAGCTGGCTTCTAAGACTGAGGCAGCGGTGACTACTGCATATGCGGCTGTGCGGCGTCCATCACGACCCATCGTGGAACTGCCATCCACAAAAAGAGTTAAGTCAGGTGTGGAGAGTGGATAGTCAAGGAGGTCCTCGCGAGGCAATCGCAGGGCCTCCAACATCTGCGGACAGGAATGATCAGCATCCGACGGGGGAGAGGATAGTGGGAGGAGTGTGACAGGATTGAGGGAGGAAGAATAACAGAGGGTAATGTTGGGGTTCTCTATAAAGAGAAGGTAAAATTCTTGAATTCTTGAAGGGCTTAGAAGTGGGAGAGCTTTATGACTTAAGAGGTCCTGTAACCTATGGGTAGAAAATACAGTTACTGGTTGGAGCAAGGTAAGCTTGAGGGCTTCTTTAGTAAGCTCTGCTGCTGCCGCCAGTGCCCGGAGGCATGGCATCCATCCACGGGCTGTAGCATCCAGCTGCTTAGAGAGGTATGCCACTGGCTTGTAGGAAGGTCCAATTGGCTGGGTGGAGGCGGCCAGTGGCAATACCCTGCCTTTCATCCATAAAAAGGTGGAAAGGATGATTAGGGTTAGGGGGAGAGAGAGTGGGAGAGGATATGAGGGCATCCCTGAGCTTATAAAAGGCATTGGCTACTGAGGTAGGAGAAGTGAGAGGCCCATGAGGGGTCTCCTTAGCTGCCTGGTATAAGGGCTTAGCCAAAAGTGCAAAGTTGGGGACCCAATGCCTGAAAAAGCCGGCCAGACCCAGGAAGGAATGGATGTAATCCGCTGTTTCAGGTGGCTGTAGGTCCCGGAGAGCTTGAATTCTGTCAGTCATCAGACCTTTAGAGGTTGGAGTGAGGAGTATAGCTAAGTAGGTGACTGAGGTAGCAGTGAGTTGGGCTTTAGTTGGAGAGACTCGATAGCCCCATGACCCCAGGAAATTGAGAAGCTGGGCAGTGTGTGCCTGGGAAGTCTCTGGGGATGGGCTGCATAGGAGAAGGTCATCCACATACTGAAGGAGGGTGCTATCCCCCAAGTCACAAGCAGTTAAATCTTGTGCCAAGGCTTGCTCAAAGAGGTGAGGACTGTCTCTGAAGCCTTGGGGTAAAACTGTCCAGGTCAGCTGTTGGGACTTTGAAGAGGTAGGGTCCTCCCATGTGAAGGCAAAGAAGTAATAAGAGTCAGGGTGCAGGGGCACAGTAAAGAAGGCATCTTTAAGATCTAGGACAGTAAAGTGGGTGGTTGAAGGGGGGATATGAGAGAGAAGAGTGTAAGGGTTGGGAACCACTAGGTGGATGGGAATAACTGCGTCATTAATTAGGCGGAGGTCCTGAACCAAATGATAGGCTCCTGAGGACTTATGTACTGGCAATATGGGGGTGTTGCATGGAGAGTCAGTAGGGATGAGGAGTCCCTGAGCAAGTAGTCTGTCTATGATGGGTTTAAGTCCCTCCCTGTGGGTTTTGGAGATGGGAAATTGGGGACACGAAGGATATTTAGTGTGCAGCTTTAACTGAATACGGGCTGGCTTGTGGTGAGAGGCTATGACTGGCTTGGAGGTGTCCCAGACTTGGGGATCAACTAGGTCTGGGGGTAATGGTGTAGTGGGTGCTGTCAGGTCATGAGAAAGAGTACAGATTAGAGGTAAGAGAAACTGGGTGGTGGCATTTTGGGGATGCAATTGGAGAGTGGTCCCTAATAATTGGAGAATGTCTCTGCCTAGGAGAAGAATTGGACAGGATGGAATAACCAGAAAGGAGTGTGTAAAAGGGTGTCCCTCCAGGGCACAGGCCAGCCTAGCAGTTTGATTTGGGGAGGAGGATCAATCCCCATAACCGAGACCTAGGAAGGAAACAAAGGCCCAGAGTGGGCAGGCAAAACAGAATAGGTAGCCCCCGTGTCCACAAGAAAAGTTATGGACTTACCCACTACCTGGAGCATTACCCTGGGCTCGGCAAGGGTGATGGGGGACCCCGAGTCTAGGCTGCTTTAGTCTTCTGCGAACTCCAAGAGTTCAGGAGAGAGTGCTGCCTGGTTGGTCATACCCCCACGTAGAGGTGCCGAGGAAGGGCCAGCCATGGGGCAGTCACTTTTCCAATGTCCTGTCTGCTCACAGGTGGGGCATGGCCCAGGAGGAGGCCATGGGTTTGGGCACTGGCAGGCCCAGTGACCCTTGCATCTGCATTTGAAGCAAGCCCCTGGCAGAGGGGATCATGGGTTCCCCCTTAAAGCTCTTGTTGGAGCTGTAGGCCTCAGGGCTGCTGCCAAGGTTTGGGTTTGGAGTGTTACCTTTTTCTGTAATTGGGCCTGCCTGGCTAATTCAGCTGACTCCTCTCGGGCATTATAGACTTTAAAGACCATTTTTACCAGGTCCTGGAAAGGGGTTTGTGGGCCCTCCTCAGCTCATTTGAGCTTTTTTCTAATGTCGTGGGCCAATTGGGTGATGAAATGGGTCACTAGCACTGTAGCCCCAGAGGGAGACTCAGGATCCAGCTTAGTATATTTGGTAAGAGCCTCTGTAAGGCGGTTGAGAAATAGAACTGGATTTTCATTGGGATTCTGGGTGATTTCTCTTAGCTTATCAAAATTAACTACTTTATTAGACACTGCCTACATGCCTGCTATTAGATATTGAATCATGCGGGTGCAGTGATGGTGCCCCTGCTGGCCATTCTGATAGTTCCAGTTGGGTTCAGTTAGGGGAATAGCAGCTTCACCTGTAGGAAGAGTTATGTCTGTTAAACAAACTTGATCAGCATAGTCCAGAGCAGCCTGCTGGATGCGAGAGCATTCATCAGGGGTAAGAGTGGCAGAGAGAATAACGTAGACATCATGCCAGGTAAGATTGTAAGTCTGAGAGAGAGAGTGGAATCCCTTAATGTAAGTAGAACAGTCAGCAGAGAAGGCACTCTTGAATCTGGGAGAGGTCCTGAAGTGAAAATGGAGCATGAACTTGCATAATTCCCTGAGAGTCTGCCACTTCCCTGAGGGGACAGAGGAGCTTAGGGTCAGTTGACAAGGGAGCCTGGTGGGAACGGGTGTGAGCACTAACAGGGGAAGAGGGGAGTGGGTGAGTGAAGGGATCCATTGGAGGGGGTGGGTTCCCAGGAGGAGGGGCAAGAGCTGTGGCTACAGGAGGAGGGGGATGGTGGACAGGTGGGGCTGAGAGCAGCTCACGTGGATCAATGAAAGAGGAAGATGATAGGTAAAAACATTGGGAAGGGGGCATGAGATTTTCTCTAGCAAGGATAACTTGAAGGACAGAACAGGTGGAATAAATGTTGGGGCGAGAGCATACCTCCCAGAAAGCCTGAACATAAGGAGCCTCTGTCCATCTCCTTGTCCGGTGACAAAAATTAGCCAAATCAGTGAGGATTTGAAAATCAAAACTTCCCTCTGGAGGCCATTTTGATCTGTTGTCTAAGCCATACTGAGGCCGGACTTCAGTGGAAAGGAGGACCAGACGCTCACAGTGTAGGTCCTCAGCAAATCCTAGCTCCTCAAAATTGCAATACAGACAGCCCAAAGGAATTGTGGTGTCTGGAGAAGAGCTGGTGTTTCCCATGGCTCCTCAGCATTCATGGAAGTGGGCTAGAACAGAAAAAGGCATCCCCAAATCCGTTCAAGTCCACCAGAAAATGGGGGGCCAAGCAAAGGGCTCAAGTGGCCTTGTAAACTCCTTGGGGCCCAAACGGAATTGGATGGCTCACAAGGACTGGAGACGTCTTTCCAATTCCCGTGGCCTTGAGCAGGGGTCTATGCACATGTGTGACTTACAGGTAGACCCCTAGTGAGAACAGGAATGAAGCTGAAGAGTCAGGGGAAAAGGGTTGAGGGAAGTGTACTTCACTCTTGTCCATCCGGAGGGCAGAGAGCAGCTCCCGGTCTGGTTCAGAGAGTCTGCCTCTACCCCAGTGCAGGGGGAGGTTCAAAAACTCTCCTGGGTTTTGTGCACCAATTTGTAAAGCCAAATGACCAGATGGAAGTAAAACAGAACTGGAACAGGCTTTATTCTGGGAGGAACACTCCCAAGCCACCCCCTCCCGGTCACCAGGCTTGAGCAGGCTGAAATGGTGCTGGAGCCTCATGGCATACAGAATTTAAAGGGTCCCCCCACCCGGAAAAGGAAGGCTGAAGGCAGGAAGGGAAGGGCCTAGGGTAGGAAGAGGTGTTGGTCTAGAGTCCAGTGTCCTCTGAGATTGGTTAGGTGAGACTGGTGAGGTCAGAGTCCTTCCGGGATGAGCCGGGAGTCATGGCGGCTTTCGTGTCGAAGGTTCGCTGCTTTTTTCCGTATCGACTACTGGGGGCTGCCACGTTGGCGTGTTGGCGCATGCTTACTGCGCCTGGTGCGCACCACAGATGGTGACCGTGCTGCTCGTGGTGGTGGCAGCAGACAAGGGGGGAGGGTCGGTGGCTGGGTGGAGCGGGAGAGAGAGCGAGGAGCTTTCAGAAAGTGCCCCCAGGGCCGGGCGCCCTGGCAGGGCTGCCCATGGCCAGATTGAGCAGGGCGTGGTGCGGCTGCAGGCGGCCAGGAATTCCCCAGGCTCCGGCTCCGGCATGGCTCCAGCGGCCGTTTTCCGCATCTGCCTCTGACCTAACACAAGGATTTGTATCAAACCCTTTATTGGTACTGAAGGCATCCTCTTTCTGATCCCCTCTAATACGTATGGGGGCCAAAAATAATGTAGTCTGGGAAAAGGAAAGTTTTCCCCCCACCTCCCCAACAGATGCCTTCCTGACACTAATCACAGAAAGGAAGGAGCAGAAAAGAAGGAGTGTATCACCACACTGAGATGATAATCTTCAGCCAGAACACAAGACCTTTGACTCAAGGGCTCAACTCACTATCTCATTGATTGATTAAAATGAGCCTCAAATTCCTAAGGGTCCAGGAGAACCGAGAGAACTGGCAGGTTTTTTTGCTAGACCACATCCCTAAAAATAACCTATAAAGACCCAGTCTCTTTCTTTTTTCGGTGGCTCATTTTCCATTGGGAAAGTGGGGCCACCACCTCCGCAAATGTAATTCTGCTCCTGAATAAAGCCTAAAATGACTTGCATGGTTTGCTGCCACCGTGATCTTTCTGTGCTTACACCCTCTCCTCATGCTTACCACCCTCTCCTAATCCCTCCCCTCCTATACACTTCTGGTTCAGAGACTTCTTTGCCATTTGTTCCTGCTTCCAACACCAACCTTCCCATTCTCCAGAGAAGTAAGACCTCCTTTTAGTCTCCATCAGAGGTACCCTGCTCCAAAGCCTCACCTTTGGGCACACTGGGACCTTGGGGGTGCACCTAGAGATTGAGATGAGGACATTCTCCCATTCTCCCATGGAACCATTTAGTCCAGTGTCAGGAAGATTTTGGAGGATGCCCTAGTGTCCAAATGACACTCCAGTCAGGCCTCTCCAATGTGGGAATTTCTCAGTCCATCCCACAGGACTCCCCTTTGGGTTGTCTCTTTAGTAATTTTAAGGCCCTTTACTCCCAAAGTGACCTCAAAATCAAATGCTTCATTGTGTTCAGCACTCAAATTTGACAACACAAACTAGGTAATCTGTACCCATGGCCCATGTACAGAACCTTGGATAATGAGATTCTTCAGGACTTAGAAAATAAATTCTGCTCTAACCCAAGGCCCTCTACTAAGCCCTGTCCCAACTGTGGGCAACAAGGACACTGGAAGGTAGAAAGTTCCCGGGGGGAAAAAAACCCCCTAGCAGTTTCCACCAGTGGGATGTAGCACATGTCCTTATGGGGGGCACTGAGTTTGGGGGAGTTGAGGTCTAGCCAGGCCCTTTCCCCACTCCCTACAGTCCCACCAATTCAATGGTAAATGTCCACCCTAAAATTAAATTATTATCAAAAGATTACTTAGTATCCTTCATTCTGAGTGAGGTCCTAGCCTAAGGCCATAGAAAAAGCAGCCTTACTTCAAGACCCTACTTTCCTTACCTATGGAGTAAAAATTTAACCTGTTTGTCATCAAGAAAGAAAAATAACCCTGAAAATAGCCATGCAAAAGAATAGATCAGCTCAACAGCTAGTGGCAAAACTCAGTAAGGAGCTTGACATAACAGCCTCATCCTCAAAAATAATGGGAGATAATGCCTTATAATTTTCTGCATTACCAACTGGGGGGAAAAATGGTCAAATATCCCTAGGCATAAGGCTTTTGTTGGAAACAGCAAATTCCCTTAGTTCTAGCCAGACCTGGCTGAGGCTTGCATTGGAATGTAAATGGCAGGAGCTTGTAGGCTCAGCCAGGGACTGATTTGAGACTGAAGGATAAAAGGGGGGGAAAGTGTCAGTTTAAATTCAAGCAGAAAATGGCTGGCTGCAACACAGGGAGAAAAGTGATTTCAGTGCTCTAGCTCTCCCTCACTCTCTTTCTCTCACTCTTTCTTTTTTTTCCTCTCTCCCTCTTTTATTTCAACATCTGAACTAACTGCAACTTGAGACTGTATGATGATTTACTAAAATATTTAATGGCCATATCATTTTACTTTTTTCTAGGACTCTTATTTTTATTTTTAAATTATATGTTTTTAGCTCATGGCTTTTATGGTGAATTCACATTTTTGATCTTGTGTGCCTAGATTAATATGTTTTCCTGATAGGATCTATTTTATTTAACTATAGAGATTGTTTACACTCTGCTTTGTACAGAGGCCAATTTTCAAGCATTATCTCTCAATCTAATAGGTTTAAAAAAGCTACAAGTCTTTTATTTCTTTGTTCTTTGTACATGTGTACATCAGTGTATTGTCCTGTCCATGTGTGTGTGTATCAAAATTGGGATGTAGATAAATGAGCACTTATAATTAAAATAAAAAAATATGGATCCAAATATCTTTAATTTATGTGATTTAAAAAGTTCACTTTACATTAGGTAAACAAATGACAATAAAATATGTCTTTAAAATTACTAACTCAAGTTTTTCTAGGTGGTCAAATAATAATAAAATTTTGATGTATAAGTTTGTTGTTTCTAGGATTCTTTCTTCAACAAGGAAGAGGTAACTAATGCCATTCAGTATACTTTTCTGGTATCTTGGGGTTTTTTTTTTTTTGGTACCAGGGATTGAACCCATGGGTATTTAACCACTAGGCCATATCCCTAGATCCCCTGCTTTCTTATTTTATTATCATCTTTTGATACCAGGGATTGACCTCAGGGGTACTCAAACACTGAGCCACATCTCCAGCCCTATTTTGTGTTTTATTTACAGACAGGGTCTCACTGAGTTGCTTAGTGCCTCATCATTGCCAAGGGTGGCTTTGAACTCATGATTCTCCTGTCTCAGCCCCCCAAAGAGCTGGGATTACAAGCATGCACCATCATGCCAGGTTGATACCTTGGCTCTTATAGTTAAAAATAAGTAAATTAAATTTGACATATATGGAATTAGTCATAAATGTGTTTGTTAGAGATATCTGCTTAATTTACAAATTTACTCAACTTCTTAAATTCCATAGGGTGATATACTTCAGCATTGTTTGAGTTTTCACAAATTGGTAAATAATCAGGTGTGGTTCTATGTGCAAGGGGTCCAAAAGTTTCAATAGCATTTCAATTAGAACATTGTAAAAGAAATATTTCTGTGTAAGAAAGTCTTTGTGTGGTAAAGTAAGCAACAAAAGGGTCTGAGTAAGTGATAAAAAGGTCTATGTAAGTAAAGAAAAAATTTTAACATATTTGTGTGTAACTAAGTTTGTTTTATATATATATGTGTGTGTGTGTGTGTGTGTATATATATATATACCTTTATATATATACACCTTTCCCCTTCCCCCAAGGTCAAATACTAATGTATTGATATAAAACCAAGGTTTAATCTATGTGTTAAAGTAAAAAGTATTTTTTAAAACTTTAATTTACTTTTAACATTGTATCTGTTAAGTTTTATTATTTAGAGCAACTAGCCTTAAAGGAATTAGCATCTGTACACCTCCAATTAAACAGCTGTTATTTTAAATTACAGAGCCTAGATATTATTTTAAAAGCTGTACTTAATATAAAAGCATCAGTGTGATTAGGGTGTTAGTATTGACTTCTTGACATACTGTGTTCATATCTTCCAGGTATACAAGTTTTTAAAGTAGAAGATGTAAAAGAACATTTTTTAATCAAGCTGGTATTCTCCAAACTAAAGTTGTCTGTACTGGTAATTTTAGATGTATAAAAAAATAGCAAATTTAATGGGGGATTTATTTATGTCATTTAATTTTCTATAACTGAACCTAAACCTTATGTTACCTTTTACATGGGATAAAATTTTAAATGTATTTCTAAAATATAAAAAAAACTTGATATATCTAAAAGTTAATATTGTGAAACATGAAATCACTTTGCCACTTTTCCACAAAAAGAAAGTTAAAAGTCTCTTAGCCTTTCTTTGATTCATGTTTCAGATGCAATGTTATATTGTGTCACTTGTAAATGGCCCCTCTTACCTTGGATAAGGCTCTGCCTCTCACCTTACTAAATGTTAGAATGGCTCCAAAATATACCAGACTTCAGCTCATTTAAAGTTGTATTCAAAATATTGATTTTTGTTGTAAAGGTTACTGTGACCCCAAACAAGGGGTATAACTTATAACTCAGCCAAGATTCAAGATTATATACAAACTAAATATATTTTTGTTCTTGTTAATTTCATTTTGTATTTTCCTTGTAAACTTTAAAACTGCTGTCTATGAATGTTTTGCACAGGTACTCCTTCTAAAAAAAAAACCTGGGTTAATATGAGATAATAAGCCATGACCTACAGCACAATAGGGCAGACTCCAATTAAATAAAAGTGGTAAAAGACTTAAAGTTATAGACATTAAATTAAAACCCATTGTTCTTACTTTAAGACTTATAAAACTGGCTTGCTGGATGATTAAGATCAAGGCTTAAAGATTAAGGTTAAGAATAAAATAACCAAGAAAACCAATATTTGGCTCTTGCCCTCTGAGTCAGCTTGAACTCAGGGAACAAGGGGACTTCTCTAAGGGCTTTTCAAGTCTGGACCACATGATCTCCCAATCAGGGAGACTAATGAGACCATTGGAGAGTGGAAAGCCAATTAGTGCACACATGCTGCAAAAAGGAGGGTCACTGTAGAGGAGTAATATTCATGACACTTCCTAGGGAAGCCACATGGTAAGCAAGACCTTGACCTGGCAAATGGCACTAACAGAACCAAGAGGCTGCTCACAAGTTTCCCCAAAATTGACCCTTGAGGAAACTCAGCTATCTCTTAACAAGTTAAGAACAAGGTCAATTTGACCAGCTTTATCTTGACTATCTAGCAAAACAGTTATAACCAAAGCACAGCCATACCTGGGTATTTAAAAGAAAAAAATGTGCTCTTTAAATATAACTTAAAATGTACACTTGTGTCAGTCCCACAGCTCTGATACCCCACACCCCAAATTCTGAGGCATTTTTCCTTTGCAAGGTTCATATTTACTTCTGCCTACAGAAAATTGGACTGGTCTCTGTATCTTGGTCATCCTTACTCCTCAAAATGACATTTTACTTAACTACCCAAAGTTTGCCTATCCCAATAATGGCACACACCAGACATAGGAGAATTCTTCAGTTTATTCTCTCCTTCATAGGGCAAGAAACATCCACTGGGATTGGCGCAAGAGCAGCAGGAATTGGAACCTCAATTCATTACTATAAAATGTTATCAGAACATGTTATTAAAATATCCAAAAAGTTGGTGACTGTTTTAGTCAGCTTTTTCACTGCTGTGACTAAAAGACCCAATCAGCACAACTACAGAGGAGGAAAGGTTTATTTGAGAGCTTATGGTTTCAGAGGTCTTAGTTCATAGAAGGTGGGCTCCATTCCTTGGGGCTTGAGGTGAAGCATAACATCATGGCAAAAGAGTGTGGCAGAGGAAATTAGGTCACATGATGATCAGGAAGGAGAGAGAGAGAGAAAGAAAGAGATATCAAGAGATCTCTTTTAACATTTCCTTTCATGTCTTCTACCTCACAGCATGTGTATTAGATCCTTATGTTTTATTGTCTGGACCCATTCAAATACAATATAATGCCTCAAAAAGATATATTATGTATGCTACAACATTGTGACAATTGAACTTATGGAAAAGTCAAGGACACACTGTTATGATTCTCAAAAGGTCAATAGCCATCTGGCTCCCTGTAAAATTAAAAGAATCATGGTAGGAGACCCTTTCAGTAGAATTTATGCCTGAATTACTATGCCATCTGAAACACTATGATAAATACTTTGTCTGATGGCTGAGAGCCTGTATTGTTGTTTTGGCTGGCATCGCCTCTGCCTCCACTGCAGCAAGAGCATTGCATCAGCAGATCCAAACTACTCAGTATCCTCAACAGGTCCATAAAAATTATACTGAGACCTGGAAAACTCAAGTACATATTGATCAGGAAATTTTGAGTGAAGTTCAACAACTAAATGATCATATTATTTGACTAGGAGTACAAGTATTACGGTGGGCTCAGAGACTTCAATACCATTACCCAATTTTGTGTTACTGGAGTTTCATATAATGATACTGAGATTTAATGGCATAATGTATGTAATCACCTAATAGGACTTGATCCTTTCCATAATGTTTCTTTGGATGTGTTAAAATTCCAATCTCAGGTTCTGGCCATGGTTAATGCAAGAACATCTACTTTTGATAATGAAGAGATATAGGGCAGTTTAGCTTAACCCTTTTAAATACTTTTCTACACATACAGCTTGTTTACTAGCTATAACTTATACAGTAAATCTCATCTCTGTTCTTGTTTTGCATAGTCTGTCAAGCAAGGTGGAGATGATTAAACCATCAGGAATGTACAGTTTCAAAGTTAATCATGCTTACTATGCTCCAAAGGATTCAAACTCATGAAATCATGGAAAGTGCACCCTGAGTTTGATTGGGTCACAATGGCCTTGATTAAGAAAAATAAGGTCCCCAGCTATATTACCTGCTAAAATTGTTTTCTTAGCATTAGAACATTAGTTAATCTTCACTTTTTGTATGCTAACATTGTTTTCCTAGCACTAGTAAATCAGTTAATCTTCACCTTTTCTTATAATAATCTGTCTTCCCCTATAACTTATTTTGTGCAGGAATAGTTTTCTTAGTGAGATGATCTGTGCAATTTGAACTGCCTCTCAAAACACCTCAAGTCATGCTCCTCTCACACTCTCAGCCTGACTGAGACCACAAAAGAGGACTTTGCTTGAACCACAAGATTCTTCCCACATATACATCTCTTAAGCCCCAACTCCAAGGTCCCCTTGTTTCTCTTTCAGAACTCTAAAAGGAGGGGTCCTCATACATTGCCCCTTCTCAGAAGGAAGTAGCTATATCTGATACCATCTACTCCCATTCATTTTCTTTTCACAGTCTAGAATAAATGATATGGAATTAATAAATCCCCAAAACAATGTGTGACATGGGAGAAAGGAGGGAGAGAGAAACCAATGCTTTGATTATTCCAAGAAATCATTTCTCAGTGACATAACAATGAAACTACACATTGATATTGTCCCCATGGCAAGACAATGACCCTAGGAAGTCAGATGAGCACTAGACTCTGAACCCTGAACCTTTCTTCTTTGCCCTGTAAAAAAACTGCTTAATTAAAACCTGTTCCCAGAAAAAATAAGTTACAGATGTTTGCAACCTTTTTCCCATATCTTGTTAAAGTTTTCAAGGACTAAGACTAATATGGGCAATGAAAAGTCCCCAAAATAATATTACCTGAGAAAAATGAAGTAAAAAAGAAAAGCCACGCACTGACAGCTTTCATCTCCCAAGACAAATGTTTTCCTGGTGCTAATTGAAGGCAGGAAGGTGTCCTATCACACTAAGGTGATAGCCTCTGAGAGGCATTGACCTTCTGTGGAGCCCATACTTCTGACCCAAAAGCTAAAATTCCTAAGCACTCAAACTGATCACTTCACTGATTGGATAGAACAAACCCAAATTCCTGAGTGCCCAATAAAAATTTTATGCTCACTATACCACCTCTCAGGATAACCTATATAAGCCCAGGCCTTTCCTTTGTTCAGTGGCTCATTTTTCACCAAGAAAGTGGGTCCATTCCTGTAGGTGTAGTCCCATTCCTGAATAAAGGCTAAAATGATCTGTGCAGTTTGCATCCAGCCTGATCTCTTTGTTCTTACAAAGACACCCCTGATGTAAGCTATATAACCCATATTTTCCCTGTAGTCAGGGCCATTTTCTACCCAGAAAGTGAGTCATCTGATGCCTGACCCAGCTGCTGAATAAAAGCTTCCCTGAATTCATGAGATATGCTCTCATCCTGGTTATTTATACTTTCATTATGGTGCTAAAACTGTTTTGGTTATTTTTTTGCTTACAGTTAGAATCTATGTTGTATGGGAATTGGGAAGATACCAAAGCTATAAGATTGGCCCATGATTTTCTAATTGATTATTCCCTGTTAGTCCTTGAATATAAAGTTTTCTGTGACTTCCACTTGGGTTCACCCCAACTCCATTTTCCTGCTGTCACATTTGAATGGAACCTTGTTTGGGGCCCATTAACCTGAGTGCTGACAATTCTTTAGCCTTTCTTTTGGGGGGAGGTGGGATGGAAGTTGCTGGCTGCAAATGACTTAAAAATAAAATTCAGCACTAAAATAAAGTTATAGATCTGAAAATATATTTCAATATCAAAAATTAGAAAGTAAAAGAAATGTCTCTGGATGAGAAAGTGTTTTGTATGGTAAAGTAATATTCTTGAGCTAAAGTCCAAGATGAAAGAGAGAACAAAACTGATGATGTAAACAAGTTGCGCAATGTCTAAGCTGCAGAAGGTTTAGGGAAAGCAAATCTCAAAAAGTTTGTGTGCATAACTAAATTATCTATAATTTTAGCACCATAATTTAAAGTTATTTGGATTTTAATGTACTAATAGGAAGCAAAGTCTGGGCACTGATCTGCTCTTACCTTATCTTAGCTGGGCACAGTGGTGTATGACTGTGATCCCAGCACTTTGGAAGGCTAAGACAAGAGAATTGCGAGTTCAAAGCCAGCTTTAACAACAGTGAGGCACTAAGCAACTCAGTGAGACTTTGTCTCTACATAAAACACAAAGTAGGGCTGAGGATGTGGCTCAGTGGTCAAGTACCCCTGAGTTCAATCCCTGGCAGCAAAAAAAAAAAAAGACAATGTTCTTGTATCTCTTAGGTCTTATAACTAAGGGAAGCTAAGCCTTAAAGGAATTAGGGTTTGTACAACTCTGGTTAAACAAACTACTGTTGTTTTATGTTATTCCCCCACAGTATGGATTCTAAAGATTTTTTAAATGTTAAACTTGGTTAATATAAGGACATCAGTGTAATTGTGAAACTGTTACTGTGTCTTTGTATATTAGATGTTTTCATGTCCTCCAAGTAAAATGTAAAGCTTAGAAAATCACCTTATCAAGCTAGTGTTCTTCAAACTAAAATTGTCTATAGCAATAGTCTCTTTCAGACTTATATAGAAATAACAAATTTAGTTGGGGATTTACTGGGCATGATGCTGGTAGAGACTGAAGCACCATCCACACAGAAGGTTCAGCTGGTTGCAAGTGGCAGGCCAAATGGGATCCAGGTGATATCATACCCAAAATTCCTGCCTGCTTTGTACTGTATAACTCACTAGTTGAGCTGTGGCAGGTGTTAAGTCTGTGCTGGAGTTTCTGGAATGCCCAAAGAAAAAAAATTTTGCTGTTACTGCTTCTGAGGAGCTGTAGCTGTGGACTAAAGGTTGTATCCTGCAGTGTTCAGATGGTAAAAAGCTGTATTCAGGCCCTAAACCAACTGTGCACACCAAATGGTGGAGACTGAGGCAGAGGCAATGATGTCACAGGGTTGAAGCTTCCCAGAATCAGGAAGCACCCTGGAGTATGAGGCTAGAGTTTGTTGGAGTCAGGAAGAGACTGGAAGATGACAGCCTTGGAAGGAGTGGTAGTGTCCATAGCATAGTTGGTAGCAGGTTTGAAGGATGGCAGTATAGAGGCTCTGCCTGCTAGCAAGTAGGCCAGCATGTGATTCAGGACCAGGAACATGAGAAGCAGCCAGGCATTTCCTGGTTCTCTAAGAGGCTTCTGCTTTTTTCTCTATAGGGCTCCCAGAGTCAAGCTGAAGGGTGGTTGCTAGGACAGTGGGATGTGAAAATTGGGATGGTTGGAGTAGCAGACCCTAGATATAGGTGGGTCCATGGAGATTGGTTCCTTTGCCAGTTGCATAGGCTACATATGAGTGAATAGTTCTCTTTGGAGCCAGAGGCAGTTCTGAGTGAATGGTTTTCTGTGGAGCCAGAGGCAGTTCTGAAGATCACCACCTTAGAAGGTGAAATAGTGCCCATAGCAGTGACCTTGGGCTCTCTAGCTGGCTCCTGGATCTGGAGCACAGATTCATTGGCTCTGGTGCTGGGAGAGACACTAACTGGGGTTAGAGACTGGCCAATGATCATGGGGTTGATGGTGGAAGAGACTAGAAGAGAAAAGAGAAGGAGGAGGAAAAGGAGAATGTATGCACATGCGGGTTGGGATTTCCATCCTTCTGGGGGTAAGAATGAGGGATAAGGGCTATGAGATAGGAGGTGTGGGAGCTGGGAAATGGGAGGTGCTGCAGCTTGTGCCAAATAAGTAGCATGTTGATGCTTACTGGCCTGGACCTCTACTTTGTTGCAGAACCTAAAAGGAGCAAGAGAGCTAGTGGGAGGAGGCAAAGGAAGACAACTAGGGATTTCCTTAGTTGGATGTGGGACAGGATCAAGGGCCCAGCAGCCTGATCTGCCAACTGGGAGGTGTCAGGAATAGCTGGTATCTGGCAAGTGTCTGAAGACAGATTCAGTATGTCTGCTATCTCAGTAGGGGTTTCAGGTATGGAGAAAGAAGGAACAGGCTGAGTAGAAGTTCAGGCTGCCACAGCCTCCACTGTAACCTCTGAGGTCTAGCTGTCATCTTCCAAGCTTATTATCTTCTTCAAACCCAGTACCTTCTTCTTCACGGTGTCAAAGTCTTCCTCCAGAGAAACAAGATGATGCTTAGGAGGTAAGAGCAGCTTGATTCCTCAGTATTAGTAGTGGCAGAGATTGGTCCATGTGCATGGGCCTCTTTCTCATGAGGGGCCTCTGGCTAACAGTTATAGATGGACAGCTCCCAGATAAACTTCAAGAGGGCTGTCCATACTGAAATTTTTTGACTGACCTGGAAAACCTGGAGAGCTTTGCAGATGATGTTCATCCAGCCCTTCCTTGTCCCCTTCTCTGGCAGGGGGCAGCTGGGAAAGGCTGGCTCAGAAGGAGTACTGCTCCCACTGCTTCAGGCTGCCTCATTTTCAACACAACTTCAGCAGGGCTGTGACACTTGAGGACCACATTGTGGCTGAGCACAAGCTCAGGGAACACATTTGGGCCCTGTTACATGTTTCCCTCAAGAAACTCACAACTGGGCTGCACAGCAGTGAGGTCTCCCTGGATCTCCAGGGGCTTGGCTGGTGCTGTTTTATTCTTGCTAGGGGCATCCCCTTCCCCATGGTTCTACCAGGCCTCTGTCTTTTTCTGGCCCTGCTCCTTCTCCTCCTCCTCTTCCTCCTCCTTCTCCTCCTTCTTCTTTTGGGCCTCCTAATCAGCCATCCTTGCTTTGGATTGTCTGGGGTCCTCACTCCTGTTTGCCTGAGAGGAAGAAAGAGAGGTGAGTGAGTGTCATGGGCTCCACAACCTGGTGGACCTGCTCAGGTATTGAAGCAGAAAAATAGGTGTGTGCCAGGGAGGAGCAATACTTAAGGTTCTGAGAATCAGAACATCCACAAGTTGCTAGTTGAGAGCATGGTCGTTTTTTCAGGAGTCCCCTCAGGACACTGACTGGAGCATACCCAGGGAGATGTGCACAGCCTGTAGGAGATGGGTTCTATAGCAGCCAGCTGACCAAGATACAAAAGGACTGGGATTATGGTTGAAGAGCCTGTAGGCAGGCAGCACTTGGCAGATGCTAGAGCAGTAAGGGGTAGACAGGAGCAGGAGCATCACTGGCCACACCAAACGTTGAAAGACTGTAGGGTAGAGACAGGCAGCAGGACTGGTGACTGAGTGAACTGAGATTTCCCATTCAGAGCACATTGTCACTGGACATCTAGAGACCAGAACAGAGATCAGGGGAGCTAGATTTGGACGCAGTGTCCAGTGGAAACTAAAGGTACACTATCTATGCACTGTTCAGCCCAGCCCTTGTGATAGCTGTCTGGAACCTGTGACAGAGAAAGGGTGCCCAGTTACATCAAGAGAAGGTAACCTAGGATAAAGGGCCAGGCCAATTGTCCACTACTGGGCTGCATTTTTCAAGCCCCTGAGGATAAGCCTTACTCCTTGCCCATGTGTATCAATGTGTAGGCTATTATGTGGGGGCTCTTGGGACTGCAGCACCTTCCAGCATTGCTCCTATTTCCTAGTACCAGCTATGAGGTCTTGGCAGTGCAGGACTCAGGGTGATAACTTGAGCATCTAGCACCTGTGTGTGGTCAACACTGTCCTCTGGAGCAAAGAGGCTTGAAGAGATGGTGAGAGAGGAGTCTACTGGGAGGTTGTTGGGGGGACCCTTAGGAGTAGGAGCTTGGGGCAATGGTGCAGGTGGTGCTGAAAACCCAGGACCAAGATGAATCAAGATCCTGCCAGGCACCTCCAGTGGCCTCTCCAGTTCCTCAATGCCATCCAGCTCAGGTGATCCTCTAGAATGCCAGTGCCGACTCAGGGCTGAGCCTGGGATTCTGAGCAGTGTCCTGAGATGACTGGATGCTGCAACTGAGATTCTTCTGGGTTTGCAGGTTTTATTCATTTGTTGGAAGATGTGTCCTAACAGCATAGTGAAGCCTGACACCTTTCCTTAGGTAAGTTACCTGGTAGTGGCCCAGCCAGGCCTTGCACCCAGGCCATGTGACTACAGAGCTTATGCTCTGCTCCCTGGTGCCTCTAACTGGTATAGATGCATCCTGTATTAATCTTCTCCACTTTATGATCCTGATCCCCATGTGCTGTCAGTAAGGAGCGCATTCACTAATCAAGAGGAACTCTGCTCAAGTGCAAACACAGGCTTACACTGGCCTCCAATCTCCTCAAAAAGATTCAGGCCACTAGCTGTCAGCAGAACTTCATATATCCACCCCTCTGTTGTGGAGAACAGTGACTTGGATCATGGCCTCTGAAAACTGTCTTTTGGTTGTGTTCACACCGGGAATTTCCTGTGCAAAGTACAGGTCAAATCACGCAGTTGCTATGGTGACACCCATCCTGAGCAAAGGCACAGAGTTATATCAGTCTGGAAATTGAGCTCAGGCACCCACTCCTGGGGAGAGAATTCTGAGCATAACAAGATAATCCTAATGTATCACCAATGTTGCATCCTTCTATTTGCCTGCTTTGGAGAAGCTTTCCCACAAATAACTTTTTATGTTAAAAATTTATATAATAAATGCACTGAGCTAGCTCTGGCTCACTGTTCTTCCACTAGAGGATGGTGTCCCACCTGGTTCCTGTTTCTCTCTCTATGTATTTACTTATCTTTTTCTCAATCCCCATTGCTCCTCACTAATTTTCTGAATTAACAGCCACAGCAGAGCAGCTCGTGGCACTCTGTCAACTGGGCCCTGCAGTCCAGATTGCTTTTCCATTGAGTTCCAAGGAACCAAATTTGTAAAGATCATGTTGAAGACTCATTGGGGTTTATACAGAATAAAATTCAGCAGTGTCTGGTTCCACAGAGTGATAAAAACCAGGTGGTGTGACCTTCCTTGAAGAGGTCTAGAAAGCCAATGCACCATGGATTTCCATGTGAATAGGGGAGCAGTACGTTAGGTTCAAGTCAGATGAACAAAAATTGGTCATTGTGAGCATGCCACTGGGCCTACTCTTCACCAAGCATTGTCACATTAATGTTAATTGAGATGTCTAAGAGAGGGGATATGCTCTTGGGTGTCATAACAAGGAAAGGATATACTATTACCCTAGGATCTGGGGGCTTGAATATGATGAGAAAGATTTGGAAAACTCTATACATGACTTTATCCAGCCTGACCCTGGTTTCCATTGCTTCCTTTATCATAGTGTTTTTCTCTCTCCTGGGGGGGACATGTGGCCTACAGGAGTTTCAGGAACAGGAATCATGGTGTTTTAGTCAGCTTTTTCACTGCTCTGACTAAAGTAACCTGACAAGAACAACTGTAGAGGAGAAAAAGTTTGAGGGTGCTTGGTCTCAGAGGTCTTAGTCCATAGAAGGTGGGCTCCATTCTTTGGGGCTCAAGGTGAGGCAGAACATCATGGCAGAAGAGTGTGGTAGAGAGAAGAAGCTCACATGGTGATCAGAGAACAGAGATAAATTGCCAGATATAAACATATACCTACCTTAAAGCCATGCTGCAATTCCCACTTCCAGTCACATTCTACCACTTCAGTTATCACTCAGTTAATCCCTATCAGGGTATTAATTCACTGATTGGGTAAAGACTCTCACAACCCAATCATTTCACCTCTGAACCCTCTTACATTGTCTCACACACGAGCTTTTGGGGAACACCTCACATGCAAACCATAACACATGGCTGTTAATAAAAATATTTGTTAAATAGGCTTTAATATTTTAAATCTTTTTAAAATGATATTGGGCATATTCCATATGCTTCAACATTTGCTTTGGCTGTATAGCTTAAAGATCCCTTTTCTGCTACATCTGAGCCTGTTTAGACTTCTGTCCCCAACAAACTTTGATATTGGGAGGACACAAAAAGTTTAGCTCAGACCCAAATCTGATTTGAAAGAAGACTCATTAGCTGCCCTTTGGAACCTCTAAAGGAGCAGAAAGGATCTACATTTATGGCATTTTACACTACTACTTGATATTATTCAGAGGGATTTTAATAAGGCACAAAGTTTGGTTGAACAAAAATGAGCTAGTAGGAATTTGAGACAAAGATTTCCACAGGAACACTGAAAAAGGTGACCCCCATATGAGACTGGTGTAAAAAAATCAATGACAGTAGTTATTCCTTTATTCCTTTATTTATTTATTTATTTAGGTTTGTTTTCACTTTTTTTTTTATCATTGAATCAAAGAATAAAATTTATTAACTTTTGGTGAATGTTTGGCTTAAAGAAGGTAAAAGGAAATTATGATAAAAATGTCCCAGAAATATACCATTACTGATTTTTCTTGTCAAAAGTGTATAGAGTTGGGGCTGGGGTTATGGCGCAGTGGTAGCGCGCTGGCCTAGCATGTGTGAGGCACTGGGTTTGATCCTCAGCACCACATAAAAATAAAATAAAGATATTCTGTCCACCTACAACTAAAAAAAAATAAATATTTTTTTTAAAAAGTGTATAGATTTCTTTTCTTTCAGTCATGTATGATAAATTCTTATTACACCTTGAAAGACAAAAGAATGTTTAGTGGCATGTGATTATTCTGTAATCATTTGCCTTTGAGGAAAAAGCCATGTTGAAGTAAACATTTTATTTATTTATTTTTATTCTTTTTAGATATACATGACAGTAGAGTGTATTATAATATCTTGTACATACAGGGAGTATAACTTAAAATCCCATTCTTATGGTTGTACATGATGTGGAGTTTCACTGGTCATGTATTCATATATGAACATAGGAAAGTTATGTCCAATTCATTCTGCTGTCTTTCCTATTCCCATCTCCCCTCCCTTTTCTTTATTCCCCTTTGTCTAATTCAATGAACTTCTATCCCCCTCTCCCATTGTGTGTTAGCATCCACATATCAGAGAGAACATTGGGACTTTGGTTTTTTCAAATTGGCTTATTTCATTTAGCATGATTGTCTCCAGTTCCATCCATTTACCAGCAAATGCCATAATTTTATTATTCTTTGTGGCTGAGTAATATTTCATTGTGTATATATACCATTTAATCTTTATTCATTCATCTGCTGAAGGGCACCCAGGTTGATTCCATAACTTAGCTGCTATAAACATTGATGTGGCCACATCACTACAGTATGCTGATTTTAAGTTCTTTGGGTATATGCTGAGGAGTGAGATAGCTGGGTCAAATGGTGGTTCCATTCCAAGTTTTCTGAGGAATCAACATAATGCTTTCCAGAGTGGTTGCACAAATTTGCAGTCCCACCAGCAATGTATACATGTACTTTTTCCCCCACATCCTCACCAATACTTACTGTTATTTGTATTCTTGATAATTGCCATTCTGACTGGAGGTTAGATGAAATATCAGTGTAGTTTTGATTGGCATTTATAGGAGCTCTCTCCATGCCTTCAATGCCTCCCCTCTCCTTTCCTTTGCCCAATGCTGATTGGTTACTTTGAATGTTTCCCCTCCTCTTTACCCCATGCTGATTGGCTGCCTTCAGTGGCTCTCCTTTTCTCATCCCATGCTGATTCGTTGCACGCCTGACATGGATCAATACCCTATTGGCTGTAACCTAACCTCAGGGCCATGATTGGTCCGAGGACCCTATATAAACTGTTGCACTAACTGAAATAAACGGGTCTGCTTCTCGCTCCGGCAGAGCAGTTTTACCTACCCCCGGGGTCTGGGTGAGTGACTCCGTGACTGTCCACCCCATAAACCCTCGTCCCATGGGACCCCATTGTCCTTCGTCCTCTGGGACCCCAGAGCTCGTCCCGTGGGACCCCATTCCTCCGTCCCCTCGTCCTACGGGACCGCAACTCGTCGAGCGAACCCACGCGAGGCACGAAATAAACGACAGGCATTTCTCTAATTAGTAGAGATATTGAACATTTTTTAATATATTTGTTGACCATTTGTATTTATTTTTCTATGAAGTGCCTATCCAGTTCCTTTGTCCATTTATTGATTGGGTTATTTGTGTTTTTTTGGTGTTAAGTTTTTTTGTATATCTTGGAGGTTAATGCTCTACCTGAGGTGCAGGTGGCAAAGATTTTCTCCCATTCTGTAGGCTATTTCTCTTTTATTTATTTATTTATTTATTTATTTAAATCAATTAATTTATTCTAATTAGGTATGTATGACTTCATAATGCATTTTGATTCATTGTACACAAATGCAGCACAAATTTTCATTTCTCTGTACATGATGTAGAGTTGCACCATATGTACAGTCATACATGTACCTAGGGACATGAAGTCCATCTCATTCCACCATCTTTTCTACCTCCATGCCTTCTCCATACCTCTCTCTCTCCCATTATGGATCAGCATCCACTTATAAGAGAGAACATTCTGCCTTTGGCTTTTTGTGACTGGCTTAATTCGCTTAGCATGATATTCTCCAACTTCAACCATTTACCTGCAAATGCCATAATTTTATTCTCTTTTAATGCTGAGTGATATTCCATTGTGTATATATACCACAGTTTTTTTTTTAATCCATTCATCTATTGAGGGGCATGTAGGTTGGTTCCACAGTTGAGCAATTGTGAATTGAGCTGCTATGAACATTGAAGTGGCTGCGTTTCTGTACTATGCTGTTTTTAAGTCTTTAGGGCATATGAGTAGTGGGATGATAGCTGGGTCAAATGGTGGTTCCATTTCAAGTTTTCTGAGAAATCTCCATACTGCTTTTCATAGTGGTTGCACTAATTTACAGTCCTGCCAGCAATTTATGAGTGTGTTTTCCCCCAAATCCTCATCAATACTTATTGTTGCTCATATTCTTGATAGCTGCCTTCCTGACTGGAGTGAGATGCAATCTTAGAGTAATTTTGATTTGCATTTCTCTAATTACTAGAGATGTTAAACATTTTTCATATATTTGTTGATCAATTGTATTTCTTCTTCTGAGAAAGGTCTGTTCAGGTCCTTAGCTCATTTATTGATTGAGTTTGATTTTTCTGGTGTTTTTTGAGTTCTTTATATATCCTGGAGACCAGTGCTCTATCTGACATGCATGTGGCAAAAATTTACTCCCAAAATGCAAGCTCTTTATTGTTTCTTTTGCTGAGAAGAGGCTTTTTAGTTTGGATCCATCCCATTTATTGATTCTTGATTTTATTTCTTGCACTTTAGGGTTAAAGTCCTATCTGGCCCATTTCCATGGGCTGTCATGAAAATGACCACTTTGAGTCCTCTTCCCTGGGACGAAGAATATTTGTAGAAGGTCTGGCTCCACACATCACCTCATATATATGCCACTTGTTTCTCCACTGTCTAGTAAAAGAGTAAGGAGGACTTAGGAACTGAGACAGATGACTTAGAAACAATAGGAGTTTATGTCCATCATCAGGGAAAGAGGAAGGCCATTGAGGTCATCAGGTGGTGGGAAGGGAACTAGCGATGACATCCAAGCCAGGTTCAAAAACTGAGAAAATGACTTAAAGCTCAGATCAGTCAAGCATTTAGGGGTGGTTAAACTGAGTGTCCATTAGGCTTTCTTCTGCCCTCTGCTGTGGGGTGACTCAGACCCATTGTGGTTTAGACTTTGCTCTGGTGTTGCCACAGCATACACTGTACCTTCCAAGGTCCCTGTGTCATCCCCTATGCTTCTTCTCTTCTTTAGATCCAGACTTTTCATCTGCAGGGTGCCAAAATCTTCCTCCAGAGAAACAAGAGGAGGCTTAGGAGGTGAGGGCAGCTCACCTTGATTCCTCAGTATTGGCAGCAGCAGGGCTATGGCATGGGGCTCATTTTCTTGAAGGGCCTCTGGCTATCAGTTGTGTGTTGAGGACAGCTCCTGAATGGATTGCAAGAAGGCTTTTCCTCCTCTACCCTGTGCCTGACCTCTTGGAACCCAGAGAGCTGGGCAGATGTTGTTCATCCAGCCCTTCCATGACCCCATTTTGTAGCAATGGGTTGTCACTGGGGCTGGCTCTTCAAGTATTGCTGCCTCTGCCTCAGACTGCCCTAAAGTCAGCATACCTGTTGTTTTGCTGGTTGAGTATCTCATGGCAATAAGAGCAGAAGTTCCCAAGAGACATCTGGGCCCCCTCACTCAAGTCATTTTCCTCCTGAGAATCAGGACTGTGCTGCACCACTGTGAGTTCTCTTTGGATCTCCAGGGACTTGGCTGTAGCCACTTGGCTGGTGCTACTTTCCCCTTGCTAGGGGCAGCCCTTTCCCCATAGTCTCACTGTCTTCCCTCTCTCCCTGGCCTTGATCTACCTCCACCTCTCCTCCACTCCTAATCCTCCTCCATGGTCATAACTTCTAGCTATTCTGGGGTTCTCACCTCTATTTCCTTGGGAGGAGGAAAGTGGAGGTGAGCTGGTGTCATGGGCTCCACAGCCCTGTGGACCTGCTCAGGTGGTGTAGACAGAAAAATTTGTGCATGTAGGAGAGGAGAGATCCTTAACATCTTGAGGGTATTAACAACCTCGAGTGGTGAGTTGATGAATGGGACTTTTTCTGGAAGTCCATCCAGGACAACAGTTGAGGGATCCCCAGAGAGGTGTGTGTGACCTGTAGGAGAGGAGTTTTTTAGCTGCCAATTGACGGCAGTACAAGGACAGAGATCTTGATGAAAAGCCTGTAGCCAAGGCATATTGCAGATGTTGGGAAAGCAGGGGCCAGGAACTGGAATATCCTTGACCAGGCCAAAAGGAGGGCCACTTCTCAGCTTGGGCAGGCAACATGGAGGCACCTGTGACCATGCTCATTGAGCAGATTGCTTATTCGGGGCACTTAGTGCAGGTCCCATCCCCACACCAGACACCAAGGGAGCTCCATGGAGATGCAATGTCCAGTAGAGGGCAAACGCGTGGTGTTTGCATACTGTTCAGCCTAGCCCTTGTGACATATGGCTAGAACAAGTGACACAGAGAGGGTGTGCAGCCAGCTCCCGGAGAAATATGGTTCTGTTAAGAAATGGTGACCCGGGATAAAGAGCAAGGCCCATTGGTCCACTACCAGGATGCATTTTCAAGCTCCTGGGTATGCACCCCTGGTCCTTTCTTGTGTGTGTCACCATGTGGGCCACTATGTGGGATCCCATCCAGCATTGATCCTGTGTCCTTGATTCCAGTTCTGAAGACTCCTCAGTGTCTGGTCCAGGATGCCTGTTTGGGCACCCAGTGACTGTGTGTGGCCAACACACTCTTCTGGGGCATGGAGGCCTATGGAGCCGGGAGGGGGCTTTAATTAGGAGGGAGGGAGGGTGAATCTGTGAGGCTGGGACTTAGGGGATGGGTAGGGACTTGGAGCAGTTATGCAGGTCCTGTTGAAAGCACAGGGCCAAGGTGAATCAGATACTGCCAGGCCTATGTAGAGACATCTCTAGTGCCTCAATGTCACCTTGGAACCGGTGCCTTTACTCCAAGGCCAGTGCAGTCTGACTTCATTGAGCTTGAGCCTCCAAGGAGAGAAAGCAGTGCACTGAGCAGATTGGATGCTGCCACTCATGCCACCCCTTCCTGGCTGGAGGTTGCATTCACTTGTCAAAGCCATGTTCTAAGAGTACAGGAAAGCATGCCTGTTATCCCAGTGGCTTGGGAGGCTGAGGCAGGAGGATCATAAGTTCCCAAAACCAGCCTCAGCAATGTAGTAAGGCCCTAAGCAACGTGGCAAGACCCTGTATCACAGTGAAAAATAAAAAGGGCTGGAATGTGACTCAGTGGTGAAGCACCCCTGAGTTCACTCCCTGGTACCCATTCCAAAAACGAAAACAAAAAAAAACCCACAAAGGCTTCATTCCAGGTGTCCCCTGTGGGAAGATTGCAATTCATTTGTTAATTTGGGAGATAGCCATTTCTTGGATCTTCTTGTGCTATCCCTGCAGTTTAAGTTGCTTCAATCCTGTGCTGGGTTTGTGCTCAGAGACAGATAACTCTGCCCTGGATGAGGAAAGGGTGATCCTTTTCCCTCTCCCCAGGTTAGAGAAGACAAAGGGAGGAGAGGAAAAGAAAAACATGTTTATTTTAAAGTAAGCCTCAGTGGCAGACCAATAAGGGCTGTATTCAGAGCATGAAATGAACCACTGTTACAGCCAGCCAATGTTGGTTTCTATAAAATATCTAAAGTGCAATGTCCATTGCTTCTAAGAATTTTTCTTTGGCAGGGATAACTGATTTAAAGTGTTAACTAGATGAGTAAGTTAGAAATGGATAAGTTAATTTTAACATAAATGAGATTAATCTTCATAAATGTGTTTTTTATAGTCAACATCTGATTATTTTGCAAAGTTAAAATATTAAAACTATTGGCATCAGATCTGCCATTTTAAGTTGAGAGCCATTTTATTGAGGAACCTCTAAGTTTTGGTCCTGAGGCTAGGCTGTTCAGCTTCCTGTAAGACATGTAATTGCTAAAAGGCCAAACCCATCACAGCCCATGTTGCAACCCTCAGGCATGCAGGTGGCATTCTTCCTGTGGGCTATAAAGCTGTTCTGTAACTACCAACAGGCTGTCACCCTCCTTGGAGGGACAGCCTTGTCAGTTTGCTCCTTGCTACTGATAATAAATCTCTTGAGTGAGATTCTGGCGTGTGGTGTGATCTTTGGACTCTGTGTGGACTTTGTGAGTATCCTTTCATTGGTGCTGTGACCCAGATGGGCTCTCCCATTGACTGTTGCTCTCCTTTTGGGGATCTGAGCTGTGCTGGGATCCCATACCTGGTCCTAAGCCCACCTTCACCATGAACTCACCTTCCATTTCAATAAGTGCTCAAATTCTCATCCACCACTGGCTGATTCCAGTAAGTTCCCCTGCCTTCGGTCAACTCAAATGACTTGCAGGTACTGGGAAGTGACCATTGAGCATCCAGCACTCCCAGGGTTCCTGTTTGGTTGGGGGTACCCTCAACTATGGCTTTCAGAGAGCTACAGTTGATCCCCACCATCGACTGAGTCTATAGGCTCAGAAGATCTCACCCATGGCAAGAGATCTCTCTCCAGGTCTCAGTCACTCTTCCACCTTGAAGCCCTAGTGCCAGGCACCAAAAACTCCTACAGGCCCTAGCCCCAGCTACTGTCCTGAGGCAGTGACAACTCTCACAGTGGTTAGCTCTTTCTCATTTGGTATAAGAAGGACAGAGGGACACCTCTGCCTCTTCCTACCAATTCTCTCTCTCTTGCCATTGGTGTGACCACCTCCGCCATCCTCTTGGATATGACCTTGGATTTCCTTTTTAGCAAATTTACACTCATTTTGCCTTACTCCTGACTTGAAGGTGCTGAAACTAATTCATCTCTGCAGCCAAATTTGATTCCAAATGGCCACTTAATGGCACTCTAGATCCCAATATTTTGAGGGACTTTTTTACTTCTGTAAGCACTTGGAGAAATAGAAAGAGATCCCCCTTCTCCTTCTCCTTCCTTCATTTCAAACTTTCCTTCTGCTCTTCCTGTTCTCCAGCCCAGGTTCTGCTGGCTCTTAAAACCCTTTCTTCTCAACCTCAGGACCTTCCCCAAACCCCAGACTTCAAATGCACTGACAAACCTCCTCCCTATCATTCTCCACCTCTGCTCTGACTCTTCTGAGATCTCCCTCACCTCCTTTCAGTCTACCCAATACTCGCTCTCACATGGACCCCTCCACCCAGCCTGCACCTCTGCTTCTCTTTTGCAAAGTACCTGGGTAGGAGGGAGCTCTCTGGGTACACGTCTCTTTCTCCCTTAGTGATATGTATGGGAAACAATTTGGGGTGAACTACATCTTGCCCTTGCCCTAGCAACACAAACTAGAAGCAAACTCAATTATCCATCTGGAGTACAAGTGATTCCCAAAAATGATCCTAACTGGGATCCAAATGATGAGTAGGATGCCTGGAAAATTATAGAAGGCCTTCAGGAAAGTCTTGCTATTTTTATGGAAGACAATAAAACACACCATCCTAGATCCTGAGTCCACAGAGGGCCATCCACTTTTAAAGTATAAATTATCATTCAGTTGGCTGCAGACATTCAGAGGAAATTACAAAAATTAGCATATGTCCCTGATCAATCCTTTGGTGACATCCTGCAGCTTACAACTTACATTTTTTTCATAATAGAAATCAGGAAAAAAGGAAAGAAAGACTGTAAAGACAGGAAAATACTGAAGTGCTAGTCTTGGCCCCAGGAGACATAAGCTTCCTGGGTGGAAAAAGAAGGCCAAATTCCTCCACATGGGCCCAACAGAGCACTAAGTCAACTCTAAAGGCTTCTGTAACTCCAATCACCACATGAGCCCCAGGTGTGCTTCTCCTGCTTCTCTGTAGGGAGCCAAGAGGTCCATTTCCCCTTGGATACTAAGGCCAGCTTTTCTGTTCTTACCTCTTACACTAGACCTCTTAAGGATATCTGAAAAGCTTATTACCAAAAAGTTGATTCCCCTCTGAGTTATGAGCAGGCTTTGGAAGCCTTTAAGACATTAAAATGGTACCTCATTTTGAGCCCCTTTTCTCAGCTTACCAATGGAGCAAAATTTAGCCTGTTTGTCACTGAGAGAAGAGGAATAGCCCTAAGAATCATCACACAAAAGAATGAACCTGTTTAACAGCCAATAGCTGATCTCAGTAAGGAGCTTAATATAATAGCTTTGTTCTCAACAGTAATAAAAACTAAGGTATCATAATTTTTGACATCCAAACCTGTCTGATTACCAACTGGAAAGAAAAAAATAACTAAAATGCCTTAGGCATGAGGTTTCTGCTCAGAACAGCAGTTTCACCCAGCTTCTCCCAGATCTCAGCCAGAATTTACATTGAAATGTAAACAGAAAAAGCCTGTAGGCTCAATAGGAGACCAGTCTGAGACTCAAGAAAAAAAGGGGAAGAGTATCTTTTATTTGGCTAGCCTTAACCAAAATTGTATGATACTTTACTAAAATAATTACTGGCCACATCATTTTTTCTAGGACTCTTGCTTTTTCTTAAGTTCTCTATATTTTTTGAGCTCATGATTTTAATCCTACACATCTAGGTTAATGTTTTTCTTATTGGTCCTATTTTTATTCAATCATGGAGTTTTTTTTTAATATCTGTAACATTGCAATGGAAATTCATCTGCAAAAAGCTACAAGGCCTTTGCTATTGTGTTATGTGTGCACACTTGTGTTATGTGTTGTATGTCTATGTGCATATGTCCATATATTATGTACATGCTATCAAAATTGGCATAGATAGTAATGCTCATAAATTAAAATCTAAAAATGGATCCAAGTACCTGTAATTCACATGATTTAAGAAGGTTCAATTTAAATTGGGTAAACAAATAAAAGTAAAGATACATTTAAAATTAACTCACAAGTCTCTAGGTGGTCACAGGATTAAAATGTTGATGTCTATAAAATGTCTAATCCATTGTTTCTAGGACTTTTCTTCAACAAGGGAGAGATGACTAGTATGGTTCAATACACCTGTCTGATATCTTGATTTTTACAATAAAAATAAGTAAATTAGATTTGACATATATGGGATTAATCATAAATGTGTTCACTTGATTAATTTGCAAAGTTAAAGTACTAATTGTTAAATATAACAAATTCTATGAGGTAATATACTTAAACATTATTGGTGTTTTCATAGATTGGTAAATGAAAAAAAAAAGGATTTAAAATGGCTTTGAAACCACTAAAAACGGTTAAGTTTAAAGTCCAAACAGAAATAATTCTATATACTTGAGCATTGTGTTTTTGTGAAATGGTGAACAGATGTGGTTCTATATACAGAGGTTTATAGAAGAATTCTATATATTAAGGCCCAAAAGTTTCTACTGTTTCAATTAGAGTACTGTAAATAACATAGTATTTTTTCTCATTAAAATGGAGCAATTTGTCTAAATTCAGAAATTTACAAAGATTTTTTCAGAATGTGAACAGAAGGAGTTAACAGATGGGAAAGAGAAATTTGAAGGTTCTAGGTATAGAAGGAAAAGAAAGTATTTCTGGGTAAGACAGTCTTTGTGTGATGAAATAAACAAGAAAGTTTAAGTCAGTGATAAAGAATGTGTAAATAAAGAACAAATTTCAAGTTTGTATGTAATACGTTGGTTGTACATGTATACACACACACACACATACACACAAAAACATATATATTTTTGAAACAATCAGTCAAAGCTATTTAAGGTTTTTCCCTAAGGTCAAATATTAATGATATAAGCCAAAGTTTAATCTATATGTTAAAATGACAAAGATTTCTTAACATTAATTTACTAACAGTATCTGTTAAGTTTTACACTTTAGAGCAACTAATCTCAAAGAAATTAAGGTTTATACAACTGTGTTTAAACAACAACTGTTATTTTGAAGTATTGTACCATGTTAGAGTCCAGATTTTTCTTTAAGAGCTAAACTTGGTTAATATAACATCAATGTTATTACGGTGCTATTACTCCTATTTGTATATTAAATGTGTTCGTATCTTCCAGGTATACAAGTCTTTAAAATAGAAGGTTTAAAAGAGCATTATATCAAGCTAGTATTCTTCAAACTAAAGTTGTATGGTAATGTTATACTTATAAGGATAAACAATTTTATTGAGGATTTATTTATATTAAATAATGTTTTATAGGTAAACCTGTTATCAATAAGATATATAAAGTTTTATGTTACTTTTTACACTGGAGTAAAATTTAAATGTATTTTTGAGTATATGCAGGTCTAATCTATTTAAAGTTTAATATTATGAGACATGAAAACATTTTTCTACTTTTCCACACAAAAGGAAAGTTAAAAGCATTCTCAGCCTTCCTTTAATTAGATGTAATATTGTATTGTGTTAGCTAACATTCATGTGGACTCAAGAAACAATACATGTAAGCCTTATAAAATGATATTTAAGAAACAAAAATCAACTTCAAAATTAAAACACTTCTCCTAAGATTTGTGAAGAGCCCTTCCTTACCTGAGATAAGGCTCTGTCTCCCATCTTACTACATGTTAAAATGGCTTCAAAGTAGTCCAGACTTCAGTTCATTTAAAGTTGTGCTCAAAAGACTGATTTTTATTGTAAGGATTATTATCATCTCAAATGGGATATAATGTGTAACTCAGCCAAAATTTAAGATAGCTATTACACAAACTAAATACATTTTTATTCTTATTAATTTCATTTTGTATTCTCCTTATAAACTCAATGACTTTTGCCTGTTAATGTTTTGCAGAAATACTGCTTCAAAAACACACAACTCAGGTTGATTTAAGCTAATAAGCCATCACATACAGGACAGACATTAAAGTTAAAGCCTAGTACCCTTACTTAAAGACTGGTGAGACTGGCTTGCTGGATGTTTAAGACCAAGACTCAAAAATTAAATTAAAAAGGCCAAGAAAATCAGTATTTGGCTGTTGCCCTCTGAGTGAGCCTGAATCCAGAGAGCCAGCGAACTTCTCTAAAGAGCTTTACGACTCTGGGTCACATAACCTTCCAATCAGGGAGATTAATGAGACCACTGGAGAATGAAAAGCCAATTAGTGCACATGCCATAAAGAGGAGGATCATTGGAGGAGGGAGCCATTCCTGATACTTCCAAGGGAAGCCACATGGTCAGTGAGACCTTGACCCATCCTAGTGCAAATGGCACTAGCAGAGCTAAGAAGCTGCTCTCAAGTTCCCCAACAAAGACTTCCATGGGGACTTAGCTGACTCCTAACAATAGAATGGGAACAAAAGTCAGTTTTACCTGCTTCATCTTAAACACCTAGCAAAAACAGTTAAACCAAAACACGACCATTCCTGGGCATTTAAAAAATAGTTAAATGTGACAAGATATACACTTGTATTAGCCTCCAAGAGTAAATAAGACTGGAGGCTGCAAAGGAGAGATTCAGAGGCAGAAATGTCTGGTAACTATCAAGAGAAACTGCCAGTCAGAAGCTTTTTATGGGCTACAGATCTTCCTAACCTACACAGGTAGACTTAATGTTTGTTAGTATAATTACCTAGACCTAAGTACCAGAATAAAGAGATATCTACTAAACACAGAGATTATACCAATAAAAAGATATTTATTTATACATTAAATGGCTTAACTACATCCTATGAGGATGGACATCTGCGACATCAAAAATTAAATATTGTGGTTTACATGCCTTCCCTTCTTCAGACTTGTTATGGGGACAAATCCTCAGCACTTACACCTCCTGGTGAGAGATTATTTATTGACTTCTACCATCTTCATAATATTCATGGACATGTTCCAGATGCTGCAACATTTATTTTGTGTTACACATGTCATTTTGTTTCTCTCTCACAGAAGCACTTACCATAAGATTATTTTACGACCTGTTCTTCCCCAACCAGACTTGATCTGACCCAACTTCTAAATGGAAACTCCAAGCTGCTTGCTCAATGCCACATCACCCCCTCTCAGCTTGAAGAAGCCAGATCATTTGTTGACCCATTTCCTTACATCAGTAAGGAGTTCCCAAAACCAGAAGGGGGAAAATGAAGTCAGAATTAGATAGGCAGTCAGTGTAGATAGGTAAATTGACTCAAGGAGGCCAAATTGGGTCTGTGAAGTTGGAGAGGAAGTAAATGCCTTCAGAATGCTTCCTTCACCCTTATCAAGATAACCTGCCCCTGCTCCAACCTGTTGCTAGGGTAACCTCCCCCAGGGATTTTTCCATACCTACATGGAGTTGTTAATTATCCCCCCTTCCTGCCCAAATTACTGCACCTGGGCATTTCCCCCTATTATCTGATTTTCATCTGTTTGGCCATCCCAATGAACATCTCCCAGTCCTAGTCACATAAGCAGGAAAGATAGATAAGGGGAAGAGAGCAGGAGAAAAAAGAAGCCTAGGACATAGTGTCTCAAGATTCACACTGCTCACTGGCCTCTGAGGCCTCCTTTCTGTGCGGGACAACTATATATTGTTGCCTAACCCCAGATGGAAGGGTATATGTGCTTTAGTTCTCTTATTTCCATCTATACTCATATAAGCTCTCAACACAAATGGCCTATTCAATTTTTCCCCTACTAGCCACCTTGGGAGTTATAGTAGGCCTAGCCACAAGAACAGCAGGAATAACTACATCCATTATTATCAGCTCTCCAATCAACTGATAGGGAATATCCAACATGTAGCTAAAGAAGCTACAGAAGAAAGACAATTTCCCCCACTCTCACTATATATAAAAACAAAAAGGGAGAAATATTGGTATCAGATCTGCCATTTTGGGTTGGGAGCCATTTTATCCATGAACCCCTAAGTTTTGATCCTGAGGCTAGGCTGCTCAGCTTCCCATAAGACATGTAATTGCTAAAAGGCCAACCCCATTGCAGCCTATGTCACAACCCTCAGGCAGGTGGAATTCTTCCTGTGGGCTATAAAGCTGTTCTGTGAGTGCTGACATGCTGCTGTTCTCCTCAGAGGGACAGCCTTGTCGGTTTGCTCCTTACTACTTTCAATAAATCTCTTGAGTGAGATTCTAGCATGTGGTGTGGTGTTGTCTTTGGACTCTGTGTGGACTTAGAGAGTGTCCTTTCAAAAACAGCAACTAAGTATAAATTTAAGTACTCTTGGCTTTTGAATTCCATAAAGTAACATATATTTGGGCCTATTGAATACATTTTTACAAATTGGTAAATTTTTTATAAAGAGTTTAAGATTGCTCATCTCTGGGTCTTAACCTAAAAGCAAGGTTACTAAGAGTTAACATACTAGCAAGTGAATTCTAGGTGTGTACAAAAGTTTTTAGCTGTGTCTTGATTAAAGTACTGTAAAGAGTAAAGTATTTCATTTTATTTAAAGGAAGTAAAGTTTATTTAAATGAAAAAAGATGGAACTCCTATAATGCAAGGGGGGAATCTAACAGTTTTTATGGTTTCTGGATAAAGGCATTAATTAGAGTTCATGCTGAAGTGATATTTTAAAACGTTTTGGGGCTGTTAGGTTAGCGAGGCAAATGCAGAATGTAGACATGGCTGCC
The DNA here is from genome assembly GCA_028644305.1 of Xerus rutilus. Taxonomy (NCBI): domain Eukaryota; kingdom Metazoa; phylum Chordata; class Mammalia; order Rodentia; family Sciuridae; genus Xerus; species Xerus rutilus. The sequence continues at coordinate 31,610,557 of CM053410.1, read as the reverse complement.
TCTGCTGAGGCAGGCTGAAGCAGCAAACAGCACGCATGTGCCAAACGCACTAACATGGCTGCCACGAGCTGCATGCACAGAGGGACATGGAACACTGCATGAGTGCCGCCATACTTCCCATCTCCTCCAGGAAGAACTCTGACCTTCTCTTCCTGCCCTAAGCCCTCCCCTTCCTGACCGGGCCTTTTAAATTTTTGTACCCTGGAACAATGTGTGCCACTCTCCCAGACACTCTGATGGACAGGAGAGTTCAGCCCAAGAGTGTGTATTTCAAATAAAGCCTTGCCCAGCAGTTTTAATTTGCCTCCTTTTGGTCATCTGGCTTTACAGGGGCTAATAATTGAAATCTATTTTTACAGGCATTGGGCAGGTACCAAGGCTATGGGCTTGGCCCATGTTTTTTAATTGTGCCCTGTTAGTCCTTGAATCTAAATATTTTTGTAACTTCCATTTGGGTCCAGCCTCACTTCTGTTTTCCCACTACTCAGGGGCAAAGAGTTGACTGAAATGTTTAACGTGTCTTACCTGAGATAATTCTGTCTCAGCCTACACATCTTTAGGATCACTCCAAGTTAGGCTAGATGTAAGTTTATTTAAAGTTGTGTTCAAAAGATAGATTTTTGTTGGAAAGATTAACATGATCTCAAAAGATGCAAGAGATATAATGCAAAACTAAGTAAAAGTTTGGGTTAATTGTAAAAGATACGTAAAATTGTAAGAGAATTTTAAAATAATGTAAAATTTGTAAAGGGCCACATATGTGATTGATTTGATGAATTTATGTGTCTTTGTGGAGGCAAAAATATATTAGTGTTATTATTTAAATTATTATTCTTGATTCAAAACTATTATACAAACTGAATATGTTTTTGGTATTGTTAATTTCATTTAGTATTTTCCTTACAGAACTTTATAACTTTTGCCTGTCAGTGTTTTAAAAAAGTATTCCTTCTAACATTGAACAATTGTAGTTAATTTGAGACAATAAGCCATCATCTATAGACAGAATAAGATATAAAGCTGCCTTCCAGTACTAATACTAACTTCAGTTAAATAGAAGGAATTATATTCAGTTAAATAGAAGGAATTATATTCACCAGTAATTTTATGCACATTAAAATTACTAGTGAAACTGACCTGCTGGATGTTTAAAACTCAAACTTGAAAATCAAAGTCAAGAAAGCAAGAGACCAAAAATTAAAAAACAGTAGACAGTATTTTGGCCCTTGCTCCCTAATGTCAGCTAGAACCCAGGGAAAAAGGGAACTAATCTAAGGATCCAACGCTGGTGAGTCAACTGGATCTCCTGATCAGGGGTATTGAGAGGACCCTAGAGAACGAGAAGACAACCAGTGCACATTCTTTAGAGGAGGGTCATTGGAAGGGGAATTGTACCTGATGCCTGCAAGGGAAACGACATGTAGTCAGCCAGACTCTGACTCATCCTGGAAGATGGCACTACTGATAAAGGAGTCAAAATGTTTCTCACATATTCCCAAGAATGATGTCTGAGGAATCTCAGCTGACCTTATAAGGAGCAAGTTGATTTTAACTAACTGGGTGTTACATACCTGGGAGAAGAGTATAATCAAAGCACAGCCACTTATGGGCATTTAAAAGAAAAGATGATGGTTCTATTACTTGAAATGTTCATTTGTGTTAGTCCCCCTGAAATTAAGTAAAACTGAGAAGTTATAAAGATTTTTTTATATAGGAGTGCCTGATATACAACTTCATTCTGAGTCAATATGAGACCTATCTGTGCATTTTTTTCTGATCTGATTATTATGAACTGCTACTCTCATTCTAGAATTGCAATTTATCACTTCCAGCCTAGTGACTTGGTTTTCATTAAGACTTGGAGAGAAGACAAGCTTTAGCTGATCTGGAAAGGACATTACCAAGTGTTCCTGATCACTTCAATGGACATATGAACTGCAAAAATGGGGAGAACTCATTGCCATGGACAATTTCCACCTCAAAAAGTTAATATATCTAGGGTGAATGGCCATACCAAAGGGTGCAATGAAAATAAAACCAAATGGTATAAAAAGAAAAAAGGGGGAAACTTGTGAGAAAAGTTCTAGTTGTCCATTTTCAGAATATAATATTCAGCCTTAATTTAATTAAATATAGCCATTTTAATTATAGACCTTCTATTTGCCCCAATTTTAAAATTAAGCAATTGCATATATTGCACCCAGGAGCTCTTCTAATCAGAGTTGAGAGCTGCACTCCATTAGGGTTATATAACAGTGGATTCCCTGCCCTGGCACACTGGCATGACAGATTTCATTAGCTAGCCTTTTGACAGAAGTAAATTTGCCTTGCCACCCATTTTGGGGCACATGTTTAATTTCTTGTGGAACCTCAGTATTTCTAACACAACCACCTCATCAAAGAGCAAGGAAGACACAGGATTCAAAACAGATGAAGTAATAACAACAGAATTTTATGTCTGTCATTGGTAAAAGAGGAAAGTCACTGAGGCATTTGGGTGGAGGAGGAAGGGAACTAACAGGAGACAACTGAACCAGGTCCAAGCCCATGGAAAATGGCCCAGAGCTCAAAAACACCCTGGCTAGCCATCAATCTGGAGTCAAGCTGAGTGTCCACGAAGCTCTCCTCTGTGTTCCACTATGTGGTGCCTGAGATCTAGTGTGGTCTAGACTGGGCTCTGGTGTTGGGTACAGGGCCTGGTTTGGGCAGGCCAAACCCAATGTTCTGTCCACTTTGGGAGCTGCAGGACACAAGAAGTCCACAGGACTATTTGTGATGCTGGCAGAGAGGAAGCACCCTCCATGCAGCAGGTCCATTTTGTGGCAAGTCCTACACCAGAGCATGTGGCTGCTCCAAGGTGCAAAACACTTGCATTCTGAGGAAAGCCTTACTGGCTGGTAATTTACATGCCAAATGGGGTCCAGTGATGTCATATTCACAAGTCCTGGCTGCTTTGTGCTGTCCAGCTCATCAGTTGAGCTGTGGCAGAGGTTAAGCTCCTAGTCTGTGCTTTGTAACCCACAGTGCCCACAGAGAAAAAGTTGTGCTGTCACTGCCCCTGAGGATGGAAGATGAGGATTGAGAGGTGCCCCCTGCACTGCTCAAATGGTGGAGAGTTGCACTCAGTCCCTGAACACACTGTGCACACCAACTAGGGGAGATGGGGGGTAAGGCAATGATGCCATTTGTAGGGAGCATCCCTAAACCAGGAAGCCGTCTGGAATATGGGCCCAAGTGGTTGTGGGAGACAGGAGGGGACTAGAAGGTGACAGTTTTGGAAGGAGGGGTGGTATCCATAGTACTGTTTGCGGCAGCCTTGGAGGATGATGATGCAGAGGCTCTGCCTGCTAGTAAGGAAGCCAGCATGTGCTTCAGGACCAGAAACATGCAAAGCAGCAAAGCATTGCATAGAAAGTCTTCTACTTGTTGCAAAATAGGGCTCCCACACTCAGGCAAAATGGTGGTTGCTGAGAGAGTGAAATGTGAAAATTGGGGTGGTTGTGGCAAGAGACCCTAAATAGGTGGGCCTATGAAAACTGATCCCTTTGTGCTGCCTAGGCAGTGCACCTGGGGGAATTGGCAGCAGCTCAATCTGGTTCTGGGGACATATCTAAAGATCTTTGCATTAGAAGGCAAATTAGTGCCCATGGCAGTGACTTTGGGCTCTACAGATGGCTATCAAATTCAGAGCACAGATGTATTGACTGGTGTCGGAAGACCTCTTGACAGAGTTAGGGACTGTCCAATGCTTATAGGGTTGGTGGTGGAAGTGACTAGAGGAGGAGTGGGAAAGGAAAGAGGGACAGAAGAAAGAGGAGCAGTGGAATCTATTCACATGGGGGTTGGGGATTCCATTCTGCAAGGCATAAGCTTGAGGGAGAAGGGTTATGGCATAGGAGGTGTGGGGATATGGAAAAGGAGGTGCTGTAGCTCTTTACCAGTGAGTAAAGTGTAATGTATCTAGGAGCTCCACATTAGAAGTGGATCTGAAAAGAGGAAGAGGGATAGTGTGAGGAAGTAAATGAAGACAACTAGGGATCCCTCCTTTCATTACAACATGGCACAGGGGAAGGGAGAAAGACATACAGGATCAGGGTCCAGTAACCTGTTTTTATAATAGGAGGGTGGAAGGAATATCTGGCCTACAGAAATTGTCATTGACTAATGTGATAAGTCTGCAGTCCCTGTGAGGACTGCATAAGTGGGGAGAGAGAAAGGGCAGCCTATGTGGCAGTGCAGGCTGCCATAACTTCTACTGTATCCTCAAAGACCTCCATGTCATCCTCCAAATGCCTCCTTTTCTTTGAACCCAGAACCTTATTCTGCAGGGTGCCAAAATATTTCTCTAGAGAAACAAGAGGATGCTTAGGAGGTGAGGGCAGCTAACCTTGATTCCTTGGTACTGGCAGTGAAGGCCACATTGCTATTGGCATGGGCCTCTTCTCCTGTGGGGCCTCCAGCTAGTGGCTATGGTAAAAAGATGAAAAGAAACTTGTTCACACTGTATGCTCTTTCTTGACCCCTGTAAACCTGGAGATCTGTGCAGATAGGGTTCATCCAGCCTTACTATGATCTCCTTCTCTGTCACCACGGAGCTACCTTAATATAGCTACAGTGTTTGGAATTGTGACTGAATTAGTGTCCTTGAGCTGTCCTGTGACATACTTGACTCCTCTCCTTGGAACTTTGAGTGTTAAAGTGCTAATTAAAGATTTCCCTGTTGCTATGGTGATGCCCTGTTCAATAGGAGCTTATGAGCCAGCCACATAGCTATCAGTTCTTGACCTTAAGGTTCAGACATCTGCTGCCCAGGGTAGAAAGTTATGGGCACAAATGATAATCATTATTGGTCTGCTCATACCTATGACCTTGGTTGTGATATTCTGCAACTCCATCCATTTACCTGCAAATGCCATAATTTTATTCTCTTTTATTGATGAGTAATATTCCATTGTGTATATATACCATATTTTCTTTATCCATTCATTTATTGAAGGGCATCTAGGTTGATCCCACAGTTTAGCTATTGTGAATTGAGCTGCTATAAACATTGAAGTGGCTGCGTCACTGTAGTATGCTGTTTTTAAGTCCTTTGGGTATAGACCGAGGAGTAGGATAGCTGGGTCAAATGCTGGTTCCATTCCAAGTTTTTAAAGGAATCTCCATCCTGCTTTCCAGATTGGATGTACCTATTTTCAGTCTTACTAGCAATGTATGACTATGCCTTTTCCCCCACATCCTCACCAACACTTATTGTTCTTTGTATTCTTGATAACTGCCATTCTGACTGGAGTGACGTGAAATCTTAGAGTAGTTTTGATTTGCATTTCTCTAATGGCTAGAGATGTTGAACGCTTTTTTTCATATATTTTTTGATCGATTGTATATCTTCTTCTGAGAAGTGTCTGTTCAGCTCCTGAGCCCATTTATTGATTGAGTTGTTTGGTTTTTTTGGTGTTAAGTTATTTGAGTTCTTTATATATCCTAGAGATTAGTGCTCTATCAGATGTGCATGTGGAAAAAAATTTGTTCCCAGAATGTAGGCTCTCTGTTCACCTTGTTGATTGTTTCTTTTGCTGAGAAGAAGCTTTTTAGTTTTGATCCACCTCATTTATCTATTCTTGATTTTACTTCTTGTGCAATATGAGCCTTGTTAGGGAAGTTAGTTCCTAAGCCAACATGATGAAAATTTGGGGCTAGGTTTTCTTCTATTAGACACAGTGTCTCTGGTAATTCCTAGGTTCTTGATCCACTTTGAGTTGAGTTTTATGCATGGTGAGAGATAGGGGTTTATTTTCATTTTGCTGCATATGAATTTCCAGTTTTCCAGCACCATTGGTTAAAGAGGCGATCTTTTCTCCAATGTACATGTTTGAAACCTTTGTCAAGTATAAGATAACTGTATTTATGTGAGTTTGTCTCTGTGTCTTCTATTCTGTACCATTGGTCTACATGTCTATTTTGGTGCCAATACCATGTCGGTTTTTGTTACTATAGTTTTGTAGTATATTTTAAGGTCTGGTCTTGTGATGCCTCCTGCTTCACTCTTCTTTCTTAGGATTGCTGTGGCTATTCTGGTTCTCTTATTCTTTCAAATACATTTTATAATTGCCTTTTCTCTTTCTATAAGAATGACATTGAGATTTTAATTGTAATTGCATTGAATCTCTAGAGTGCTTTGGGTAGTATGACCATTTTGACAATATTGATTCTGCCTATCCAAGAGCATGGGAGATTTTTCCATCTTCTAAGGTCTTCTTTCAATTTCTTTCTTTAGTGTCCTGTAGTTTTCATTGTAGAGGTCTTTCACTTCTTTTGTTAAATTGATTCTCGAGTATTTTATATTTCTTGAGGCTATTGTGAATAGTATAGTTTTCCTAATTTTTCTTTCAGAGAATTCATCACTGATGTATAGAAATGCAATTGATTTATGGGCATTTATTTTATATCCTGCTACTTTGCTGGATTCATTTATTAATTCTAGATGTTTTCTGGTGGAATTTTTGGACCCTCTAAATATAGAATCATGTTGTTGGCAATAATGATAGTTTGAGTTTTTCTTTTCCTATTCATATCCCTTTAATTTCTTTTGTCCCTCTAATTGCTCTGGCTAGTGTTTCAAGGACTATATTAAATAGCAGAAGTGAGAGAGGGCATCCCTGTCTTGTTCTCATTTTTAGAGAGAATGCTTCCAATTTTTCTCCATTTAGGATGATGTTGGCCTTGGGTTTAGCATAGATATCTTTTACAAAGTTTAGATATGTTTCTACCATCCCTGCTTTTTCTAGTGTTTTGAACATTGGATTCCGTATGTTGAACCAAACTTGTATCCCTGGAATGAACCCCACTTGATCATAGTGCACTATATTTTAAATGCTTTTGTATGCAATTAGCCAAAATTTTATTGAGAATTTTTGCATCTATGTTCATCAGGGATATTGGTCTGAAATTTTCTCTCTTTGATGTGTCTCTGTCTGGTTTTGGTATGAGGGTGATATTCATCTCATAGAATGAGTTTTTAAGGGTTCCCTCATATTCTATTTCATGAAATAGTTTGAGGAGTATTGGTATTAATTCTTCTTTGTAGGTCTTGTAGAAATCGGCCGAGAATCCATCTGGTTCCAGGCTTTTCTTGGTTGGTAGGCATTTGATGGCATCCTCTATTTGCTTGCTTGAAATTGGTCTGTTGAGTTGGAGTTGTGGCTCAGTGGTAGAGTGTTTGCCTACCATATGTGAGGCAGTGGGTTCAATTCTCAGCACCACAGAAAAATAAGTAAATAAAATAAAGGTCTATTGAAAGCTATGAAAATATTTTTTTAAAAAAGAAATTGGTCTGTTTAAGGTGTGTATATCTTCTTGGTTCAGTTTGGGTAGGTCATATGCTTCTAGAAATTTGTTGGTATCTTTAGGGTTTTCTATTTTCCTGGAGTATAAATTTTCAAAGTGGTTTCTAATTATGCTCTCTATTTCAGTAGTGTCTGTTGTGATAATTCCTTTTTCATTATAAATATTGGTAATTTGAGTTTTCTCTTTTCTTCTTTTCATTAGAGTGGCTAAGAGTTTGCCCATTTATTTATTTTTTCAAAGAACCAGCTTTTTGTTTAGTCAATTTTTTAAATTGTTTCCTTTGTTTCAATTTGATTGATTTCAGCCCTGATTTTAATTATTTCCTGTCTTCTACCTCTTTTAGTGTTGGTTTGTTCCTCTTTTTCTAGGGCTTTGAGATGCAGTGTCAAGTCATTTATTTGTTGACTTTTTCTTCTTTTAATAAATGAGCTTAATGCAATGAACTTTCCTCTTAGCACTGCCTTCATGGTGTCCCAGAGATTTTGATATGTTGTATTGGAGTTTTCATTTAACTCTAAGAATTTTTTTATCTCTTCTCTGATGTCTTCTGTTATTCATGTGTCATTCAATAGCATATTATTTAGTCTCCAAGTGTTGGAGTAGTTTCTATTTTTTAATCTGTCATTTATTTCTAATTTTATTTCATTAAGGTCAGATAGAATGCATGGTAGTATCTCTATTTTTTGTATTTGCCAAGATTTGCTTCATGGCATAACATATGATCTATTTTGGAGAAGGATCCATGTGCTGCTAAGAAAAAAGTATATCCATGTATTAATGGATGGAATACTCTTTATATGTCTTTTAAGTCTAAATTATTGATTGCTTTATTAAGTTCTATGATTTCTTTGCTTAGTTTTTGTTTGGAAGATCTGTCCAGTGGTTAGAGAGCTGTGTTAAAGTTATCCAGTAGTATTGTGTTATGGTCTATTTGATTCTTGTAGTTGAGAAGGGTTTGTTTGATATACATAGATGCCCAATTGTTTGGGGCATAGATATTTGTGATAGTTATGTCTTGTTGATGTATGATTCCCTTAAGAAGTATGAAATGACCTTCTTTATCCCTTTTCACTAACATTGGTTTGAAGTCCACTTTATTTAATATGGGGATGGAAACTCCTGTTTATTTATGCAGTCCATATGCGTGATACATTTTTTCCCATCCTTTCACTTTCAGTCTGTGGATGTCTTTTCCTGTGAGATGAGTCTCTTTAAGGCAGCATATTGTTGGGTCTTTTTAAAAAATTCAGTGTGTCAGTCTATGTCTCTTAATTAATGCATTTAGGCCATTCACATCAGGGGTTTTTTAAAAAATATTTTTATTAGTTGTTGATGGATCTTTGTTTTATTCAATTATTTATATGTGGTGCTGAGAATCGAACCCAGGGCCTCACACATGCAAGGCAAGCATTCTACCACTGAGCCACAACCTCAGCCCCTCAGGATTATTATTGAAATATGATTTGTAGTCCTGGTCATTTTGGTTTATTTTTGGTTTTTACCTTGACTTGGTTTCTCCTTTGACTGGCCTTTTTTTATATTAGTGTATTTCCTTTCTTTGTATATTTTCATTGTTGGTTATCATTTCATCCTCATGGCATATTTTGCTGAGAATGTTGTGTAGTGCAGGCTTTCTTGCTGTAAATTCTTTTAACTTTTGTTTATCATGGAAGGTTTTTATTTCATCATCAAGCGTGAAGCTTAATTTTACTGGATATAAGATTCTTGGTTGGCATCCATTTTCTTTCATAGGTTGGTATATGTTGTTCCATGATCTCCTGGCTTTTAGGATCTGGGTTGAAAAATCTGCTGACATCCAAATTGGTCTCCCCCTATATATAATTTGATTCATCTGTCTTGTGGCCTTCAAAATTCTATCCTTATTCTGTATGCTGGGCATTTTCATTATAATGTGTCTTGGTGTAGATCTGTTGTAATTTTGTACATTTTGTGTCCTGTAAGCCTCTTGTATTTGATTTTCCAATTCATTTTTTTTTTGTTTGGGAAATTTTTTGATATTATTTTATTGAAGAGATTGTGCATTCCTTTGGTTTGAAATTTTGTGCCTTCTTCTATCTCAATGAATCTTAGGTTTGGTCTTTTGATGCTATCCCATAATTCTTGTATATTCTGTTCATGGTTTCTTACCATCTTCACTGTGTAGTCAACTTTATTTTCAAGATTGTATATTTTGTCTTCATCATCTGAGGTTCTGTGTTCCAAGTGATCTAGTCTGCTGGTGATAATTTCTATTGAGTTTTTATTTGGTTCACTGTTAACCTTCATTTCAACCACTGATGGTCACCATGAGCATGTCAGTGGGTCCACTCTTCACCATGCATCATTGTCTCCTTAATGTCAGTTGAGGTATCCAAGAGAGGGGACATGTTCTTGGATGTCAGGACAAGGGAAAGACATAATATCATCCTAGGAGCTAGGGCTTCAGCACAATGATAAAGATTTGGAAAACCCTACATATGAATTTATGCAGCCTGACTCTTGTTTTTATTCTATCATCCACATCCCACATGGGTGATGAAATGGATTTCCTTTCTAATGGATGGGCTGGCTGAGAAATAAAAGCTAAGAACAGTAGTATGACAAAATAACTACAGAACACAGAAAGGTAGTTTCAAAGAAGGGGCAGAGATGGGCAAAGCTGACCAGACTGGCTCAGCTTCTAACAAAGAAAAAGCCTGTGTTTGCTTTATTTATTTTGGAGCACATCAAAGAAATTCTATGAAAAGTTCTTCATCAAAATAGGATAGAAGTGGGGGCAGATAGGCTGCTCAGTTCCTAGCAGGTCATGCCCATCTCAGGTGCTGCATGATACCTCTTAGCAGAGCTGAGGGGAAATTCACCTGCATTTGGGCAATCTCACCCAGTGGGACAGCCACAGGAATTTCCCAATGCCAGATATACCCCCTCACTGGCTATGATGCTGACAAAGGTCATCATGCATTTCATGGATGGCTTTCCACATGTTCCCCCTTTTTACTTGATAAATATAAATTATGAGCCATTATTTCAAGTTCCCAGATTCTTGATGTTAGGGTATGACAACCTATTATTAGAATATAAAAGAGAATTAGTAGCAAAGATATCATTCCAATAATATACCATGAAGAATGTTTCAGCATGTTTCCAGGATTAAGGCCATTTAATTCTTCAAGTATTTGATCAGCCAGAGAGGTAGGGTCCATAAGATCAATTTTGGTGTTTTGAATATCCTGCATGTGATGATGTAACTCCACAAGATCCAGGCTATTATTATTGCTATGCCTAATACCAATTAGATGATTTTTAACCTTTTCCCAGTTCTATTTGGAAGCATTATATTTGGCTGGAGTAACACAGACATATTTATAGTCAGCATGGTATTTAAGCCTTTCCTTAAACTTGAGAGCATAAAGCTCATTACTAATATTTATAATAGTAGCTTCCTAGGCATTCAGTTTAGTTTCAATCTTTTCAGCAGTATTTATCTGATTATGGAGGGCTTTGGAAATATTTTGAGCCAAATTATTAAGAAAATTTTCATGTTGAATGTTTTGAGATATAGCTACAAAAGCTGCTACAGTAGAGGCAATGAATGAAATTAAAGCAGCCACTCCAATAATCATAAGATCAAAAGCTCATTTGGGTCTGTTTAACTGAGCATGCATCTGTTGTAAAACTTGAACACCAGCATCAGCAATTATGATTCTGAAATGTTGGCTGGTATTAAGACAAAGGAGTTTTGGTGAAGGATTAATGTTCCTCTCCCTCTGTTAAATCTAGTGATGCAATTAGTTAGATTGTACCTTTTACAGGCTACAAGATACTTATCACCTTTTTTTCTTAACTCTCACATGTCAAGTAATTAAAGCATAAGGATATTGAACACAGGCTCCCAAGCCATAGCAGGAAACCTCTCTGCAATTTCTGCCTATGAAGTCAGGTATAGGGCCATCTGTATAATATAGAAACTCTAAGGCTGTAATTAAGCACTGGAGAACTTTTTGGATACCACCTTCACTGAAGGTTAGACTATTACCAACAAAATTTTCAAGGGCCATGATATTATTATATAGTTGTCTTTTATCAATTCTTAGAGACCAGTCCAAAATATATACACTATTTCTAAAAACTTTATGTTGTATTGGCAAGACATTTGCACATTCCATCATTTAGAAAAGTTGCCAAATTCTATTGCAGAATGATCAGGACAGTAAGGTATTGGAGATGTTCTCCAGAAATGACTGGGTTGTTATAAGAAGGTCCCATCTAAATAGCAGTCCAGACATATTGTCTTGAGTCCCAGGGGCCAGTAGGATTGGTTGATCTAGGGCTCCCCCACCATATGCTGTCTTTTCCTCAAAAGATACCTTTAAACAGCCAGAATGTTTATCAGGGACCAACATATAGGTAGTTGCCCAATGTAAACAGTATAATAAAATCCAGTCATCTGGATGGGTGTAATATGAATATCTGTAAAACCACCTATCATGTGAGTATCATTAGTAAATACTGGGATGAATTCTCCATTCCCCACCACTGGGTGTACTAAAGGTGGATCTGAAAAATATGTCCAATAGGTTTCTTCCTGGACCCCACTTACCTGACAGCTCAATAGAGCTATCATGGCCACAAACATTGTGGCTGGACACTTAGTTTCTCCTTGTTGTTGAACCATCTGTTCAGCCTGTTGCAGCAGATTCTTCAGTTGTTTCCATAATGATAGTTTGGACATTTGGTCTCTCTGTGTCTTCTTCATCCTTTTCCTCCTTATTAGCTTCCTCTTCCTGCTAGGAGTCAGGACTGACATCTCTGGATTATCTTTAGTCATTTGAACCTTGGCTCTAGGTCCTCCATGTCTGATAGTATGTTCAGGTATGCAAATAGGACAGAAGTTACCTTCTGGAAAAACACAAGCATGCTCCCTACCCCACATTATCACTGAATCTGGTACTTTTCATGATCCTGTTTGTAAATCTTTCCACCAAACTAGGCCCAAGGGACCTTTTGCTGTGGGAGACATGTGTCTCTAAGCAGCAGTGCAACCTTCAGAATCACAATTTTAAAAATTTGAAACAAACAAAACATGATTAAGTTTATTTTGTGGGGTCTTATTACACCATTTTTGTTTTTGTAATTTTTGCTTAATAGATAAATGAGCTTGTTCTACAATGGCTTGATATTTGGGATTATAAGGAATACCTGTTTTATGATCAATATGAAAGTGATGGCAACACTGCTGGAAATAAAAACTAGTATAAACTGGAGTATTATCAGTTTTAATCTGTAAAGAACAGCGTAATACTGCAAAATCAGCTAAGCAATAAGAAATGACACGTTGAGTATTTTCTTTTACATGAGCATTGGCAAAAATAGAGAGTGTCAACAATAACATGAATGCAACAATGTTTGCCATAACTCATTTGATCACAGAACATGGGGATTAGCCCCAGTTGGTGAAGACAAAATATGTATAACACATTGTGGACACTGGAGAACAATTTGATAAGCTTGTTTTCTAGTAATATAAAATTTTTTATGTAAACTAAAAGCACTCTGTTGATGCAAAGAATGTGAGGCTTGTGCATAATCATACAAAGACATCTGTTGACAGCAACAAGTTTATTAGTCTTGCTAAAGTCTTCCCTGATGTTAAAGGACCAGGAAGTTTGGAATGTGCCCTAATATAACCAATGAAATAAGGATGTTGATGCACTTAAATTATCTTTTGTAAAGTATGAAACAAATAAAATAATTCTTGTGATGGTGTGTTCCCAATAGTCAATGAATATTTTTGCAAGTCCAATGGTATATAAGCTATCACTGTAGATATTAATTGGTTGATTGTTAAAGTGAAGTAAAGCACAAAGGAGAGCTTGAAGTTCTGCATGTTGAGCAGAAGTATATGATGTCTGTATTATCTTAATATAAGCATGGCTATAGACACCTCCCTTTCCTGAACTTGAATCACCAGTAAACACTGTTATTGTCTGACTATTGGTTGGGCACATATGATTTTTGGAAAAGTAAATGAAGTTACAACAGCAAACTGAATAACCTTATCACAAGAATGTGGCTTTCTGTTTGACCAAGGAAATCAGCAAAAGCTATTTACCAAGTATTGGAAGATAGCCAGAACCAACTATGCTGTTGAATATAAAAAGGAGTAGCAATAATATCAGGCTCTGACCCAACCAATTGCAAGACTCATGTCCTTCCTTTAATAACTAGCAGTAAAATCATGGAATGGAGTTAATGACTTTTGAGGAGAATGAGCTAGGTGAAGCCATTCAATAATTCCACATGACTGCCATATTTCTCCTGTAGGCATATGAACAGTGGGAAATGTTAATAAATATATAGGCTCCTATGGTTTAATTCTAGTAAGCTGGGCAATCTTAATGGCAGATTCAACTTTTGTAAAGGCAATCCTTGTTTTTGCCATAAGTTGACAAGGATAATTTGGAGAAGAATCTCCATGTAAAATTTGAAATAAAGGACTCAAATCTGTCATGACTAGATTTAAACATGGTCATAGTCAGTTAATATCACCTAGTAATGTTTGAAAGTCATTACACTTATTTGTAGATTTTGTGGATGAATCATGTGTCCTTCAATTAAATTACCTAGATATTAAAAAGTAGAAGACTTTTGTATTTTCTCAGGTGCTATGCATAAACCCATTGTAGTAAGTGAAGTTTCTAATTGAGCTAAAATTTTTAAAAGTACATCTGAACTAATATGAGCCAAAAGAATATCATCCATGTAATGAATTATATACACATCAGGGAATTATTCTCATATTGGAGCAATAGCCTGTGCTACAAAATTCTGACATAAATGTTGGACTATTGGTCATTCTTTGGGGTAACACCTTCCAGCAAAATCTTTTAACTGGCTCTTTAAAATTTATAGTGGAATGCTAAAAGTAAATCTCTTACAATCATCTGGATGTGGTATAGTGAAAAAACCAATCTTTTAAATATATTACTATTAATTAATAATCAAGAGGAATAGCTGTAGGAGAAGGAAGTTCAGGCTGTAAGGCACTCATTGGTTCTATAGCACAGTTAATAACTCTGAGATTATGTAAAAATCTCCATTTGCCAGAATTTTTCTTTACCACAAAAATTGGAGATTCCACGGGCTAAGACTAGCTTGTAGTTGCTCTTGGACTAAAATATTGAGTAGTTGGAGATTTTCCCCTGTAAGGGGCCATTGGTCAACCCAGAGAGGACCATTAGACAGCCAATTAATTTTCTCTGCTGTTTTCTGGGCCAGGGAAGAAATCAATGCTCCCATTAAAAATTTTGATTATATGTATTAAACAATTTAGATTGTCTTCATTGAGAACAATGAGTTGATTTCCTTTTAATTCTGTAGTGGAAATAGATCCCTGATTAAGCATTTAAAATGGAATTAGGGGTTATTAATGGTATTCTTAGGCTACTCAAAATATCTCACCCTCATAAATTAGTATTGAGGATATAAGGTTTAAACAAGTCTTGTATTGCCATCTTTATCTTCCCATTGGAGATACTGAGCATTTTGAGAAGGCTAAGAGATCTGTCCAATTCCTTCTAGATTGGCAGGTGCTGTATGCAAAGACCAATCTCAGGCCAAAATCTACTGGAGATCATTGAGACATCTGTCCTTGTGTCAGTCAACACCTTGAAAATTTTATAGTTAATTTTATTATCCAAGAAAGGGCTCTCTTACTTAATTAATTGAGCCCAGTATGCTCTGTCCAGGGACCCAGAAGTCTGAGCTTCATGGAGCCTATTCTCTAAATCTTTCCCTTCAGAATGGCAAGGCAAGAAAACTATTTGTGTAATTGTGTCCTTTGGAGAAAGCTGAATAATAGAATTTGTTTAAACAGTAACCTTAATTTTCCTATTAAAATTTACATTAAGAACACCTGGTAATAATTGAATTCATTTTTGAGTTAGATTGCTTCTTCCCAATATTAAGCCTATTGTATCCGATGGTAGAGGTCGGTAAATTCCTGTGGAAATTATTTGTGGACCCATCTCTGGAGTCAGCACAAATTCTGAGGCAGGACAGTGCTCTAAGCTCCTGGTTTCTGAGCAGAATATGTTCTGAATGTATCCTGAGACTGAGCCTGTGTGTAAGGAGTCTGGGCTACAGTGAATGATGGATAATCTGGAGCCAATAGGTGCTCTGGGGGGAATTGTAATGCCCCCATTGTTTGACAGGGCCTGGGCTGGTCCATCCTCCAGTTTCCCTGCTGTGTAAGTGGAGGCAACCCATTTATGACATTCTGGACATGGCATTTCCATGACTAGGGGTTACCCGTTCCATGGCACTGGCAGAGACCCAATGCATTTCTTCGTCTTTGTGACTGTTTGCGGTCTCTAACCATGTGCCTGCCCCATTTTCCCACAATTAAAACATTGCCTTTTGGAGTGGCTCTCCTTTGATGGAGGTTATAGAACTTGTTTTAATGCTACCACAATGGCTACACCCTCCGAATATACTGGTCCCACATTCACACAAAAGTGTATTGTCACAAGTGGCATGTGCTCATAATTACTCGGAGGCAGATTGTTTTTAAATGTAAGTGTATGTTCTGTAAAGCCAAAGGACCAGACGGAAGTAAAACAGGACTGGAAAAGGCTTTATTCTGGGAAGGACGCTCCCGGGCCACCCCCCCACCCAGTCACCAGGCTTGAACGGGGCAGAAATGGCACTAGAACCTCGTGCCACACAGAATTTAAAGGGCCCTCCCCATACGGAAAAGGCAGGCTTGAGAATGGAAGGGAAGGGCCTGGGGCAGGAAGAGGTGTTGGTGTAGAGTCCAGTGTCCTCTGAGATTGGTTAGGTGAAGCTGGTGAGGTCAGAGTCCTTCCGGGATGAGCCAGGAGTCATGGCGGTTCTCATGTTGAAGGTTCACTGTTCTTTCCGTGTCAGCTACTGGAGGCTGCCATGTTGGCATGTTTGGCGCGGGTGACGGCGGGCAGGTAGCTCGCCCCGGGTGGCGACAGGCAAGGGGGGGAAGGGGAGAGAGAAAGCGGGGAACTTTCTGGAAGTGCCCTTAGGCGAACACCCCAGTAGGGCTGCACGCGGTGCCTTGGTTAAAGCGGGACTTGGGTGGCTGACGGGGCCGTGGTCGGCGGACGTTGAGGACGCATGGCTCCTGCAGGCACCGGGCTCGGCAGTGGAGGCAGCAGTGGCCGTGTGGAGTGGGAGGGAGCGAAACGTGGGAGCGAGACATGGGAGCGAGTCTTGGGGCGGCGGCTGAGGGGAGATTGTTTTTCTCATCTGCCTCTGACCTAACACGTTCAGTCACAACAATCATCAAATATAATTAATTAATGCAAAAAGTGTTGAGTGTGCTGAAGTACCCCAACTAGCATTCAATGTGCACTAATTAAACACTATAGGTAAGTTACACTATCCTCCCAAAAAGACAAGCTTTAGCAGAGTTATCCCGTCATAAGGCAGTAAAGCCTCGTTACACACTGATTCTATCATAAGATAGATTCTATCATTCTATCACAAAAGATGAGTTCAGGCCATATGTGGAGCAAGAAAATTTTAATTCTTTTAATGCTTTAAAAGAAATGGCAGTATGAACATTGGTTTTGTTCATCTAACTGCTCAAAATACTCTGAACCCCGATATATCGTCTCCCACCTCTATAAGATTCTGAGACCACTTGGGAGTGGGTAAATTTTCTGGCAGCCATGTTTGAGTCTGTGAGTTTTAGCCTTTCTCAAGAGGCAGAGTGAATCACTGAAGCAGGACCATTTAAATGCAAAGAGGTACACTTCCAATTCAATTTCTTCCTCTGACTGAGAATCTTCATCTGAGTCCCCCAGTGCAACCCTTACCCAATCTTCCTGTATCTCTCTCTCTAATGAAACTCAATCTGGGCTGTTTCTCTGTCTTCTGCTAACTAGAAATAATGAATTGTGCTCTGGCTGTGCCCTCAGGCTGTTTCCTTGACTCTGGCTTGCCATGAATGAAGCATGCTTTGGCTCTGCCCTCAGATTGTCTCTCTGACTTTCATGAGCTATAGACAGGGCACATTTTGGCTCCACCCTTAACTTTTCTCCTTGTCTTTGATGTTAGGTCTCCTATAGTCAGGGAAGTCTTAGAAGCTGGGCAAGCCTGTTTTCTGGGTCTAAGACTTTTAACTGCATCTCTAAAGCCCATAATTAAGCCTCCCAAAGACCATTGAATATAAACAAATCTCTATTGCAGTCCAAATTTTTTCTACATTTTTGATCATACTCTGAGGCAGGTTAGGTGAGATACAGCCAGCATGTAGCTCCCTGCGATCTTTCTCAAGCATGCAAATCAAACAATTTCTCTTCACAAGTCCATGGACAAACTTCCCTAATAATTTCTAGGAACTGAGGGAGTTGAGATCTTTTTATAGATCTTCCCCTTTGTTTTATTATTGTCTTAAGAATTGCAACATAAATTTCTTTCTCTGAAGACAGTGAGTTCCCCATGCTGAATGTCCTGCTGTAAAGAACTTCTTCTCTCCTTTTTCTCTCAATAAGCTAATGTGTGTGCACTTCCCTGCAAGAGAGGGCCCAAGCACCCACCGGTTATGTGAAGTCAGATCAACCAAAGGTGATCATTGTAAGCATGCCACTGGCCCACTTTTCACCATGCATTATTGTCATTATTGTCACATTATTAATGTCAGTTGAGGTATCCAAGAAAGAGGACATATTCTTGGGTGTCAGGATAAGGGAAAGACATACACCTGTTCTAAGAGCTGGGGCTTCAGCATGAAGGGAAATTTTTGGAGAACCCTACACATGATTTTATCCAGCCTGACCCTTGTTTCTGTAGCTTCCTTCACCTCATTGTTTTCTCCCTCTTTTGGGGGATTTGTATCAGACACATGGCCTGTAGGAGTTTCAGGACCAGGAAACTCATAGTCAGTAAAAAAATTTCTTATATAAGTTTCAGAATTTAAAAATCTTTTTACAATTATATTCAACATATTCCATATGTTTCAACATTTCCTTTGGCCCTCTGCCCAAAAGATTCCTTTACTGCCATATTTGAGCGATTGTCCTCAACATCATTTGAGATCAGGAGAACACAAAAGATTTTGCTCAGATCCAAATTGGCTTTGAAAAAAGAGATTCATTACCAGCCCTTCAGAGCTCTAGAAAAGCAGAAATGATCTACATCGTGCCATTGCATAATAGATGTTCAATATCATTCAAAGAGATTTCAGTGAGGTACAGATTTGGTTTCTTTGAACAGAAATGATCTAATAAAAATTTGGGACAAAGATTTCCAACAAAATACAACCCTGTATCAGATTTGTTAGAAAACAATCAATTATAGTCTTGTTATTCCCATAGATTGCCTTGGATTTTTTTTTCACATTTTTGATTTGTTTTCTAACCAAAGAATGAAATTCATTAATATGTGAATATTGCTCTTCATCTCCAGTAAAAGGGAATTGGAACAAGAATGTCCCAGAAATATGCAACTCCTGAATTTTCTTATTAAATAGGATTAGATGGACAGAGTGCCTTTCTCTGTCATGTGTGGTAGATTCTCATTAGTGATGCAAGGCCAAATAATGTTTAGTGCCATGTGATTATTCTGTAATAATTTATCTTTAGGAAGCAGCCAGCTTGAGGTAAAATTTATCAGAGCAAAATATTTTCCAACAATAACCCCTAATTCACTAATTGAAAAAAATATTTTACTAATTAAATTTAATCTTTCCAGGTTAGATCACTAAATTTGATCATTTTGAAAGTACCAGTTTCCCATCATAGCAAAGGAACATAGGAGTGGCCAGCACTGGACTTAATTGCCATAGTGACAGTCGAACCGTATTAGACAACCTGTGACTAAACCTTCTCACTCCCTGCTTTCTTGTCTTCATTGCCAGCCATGCATCATACAGCCTGTGCAAAATGTGGGGACATACTGAGGGGTCTCTGAGCCATTTTCTTGAAAGAACCTTTGTCTCCTTGTTTTATGCTCCTCTTATATCTTTTTCCCTTCATTGTGACTAGGGTTCAACCAAAGCAGACTGCCTCTGTGTTTCATTTTCTTAGACAAATCTTTTCTTAAGGATTTTGTCCATCAGTTCTCTGTTCCCCTTACTGTTTTCCAAGAATAGATAAAAACCTTTCTGTGGTTGAAGATTTCCATAATCTCTTGCTTTCACTGATCTACTCATTTGGGCAAGACTTTACATTTATCAAAAAATAGTGTTAGGAATCACTCAAAGTCAACCTGTGTCCCTGGTATGTAGTCTTAAAATTTAGAAATTCCAGTGTATTTTAGAATCAGGTGTTTCCATAGAAGAAGAACAACATCAGCATTCACAGATATCAATATTCAGCTTTCCTTGAGCAACCAATCAGGATTTAGGATGGGTATTAAGCAATGGGGAAATTATCCCTACCTGTGGGTAGGTTTGAAGATGAAAAAAGAAAATGTCTCACAACAGCCTTTATAATTATGAAGGCTTACAAAAAGAAGAAGGAGAAGAAAGAGAAAAAAAGAAAAAATGGTTTGCACTGTTCATTTACCCTTGCTACTTTACAGTTCACTGAGAGTTATTTTCAGGATTGTTTATGTGAGAAAGGGCCTCTCCTGTCCCATTGAAAAAGAAGGCTCTATTTTTCAATAACTCAATGGAAATGAAATTGCTTGGGAAGGTCTGGAGAAATCATCCATACACATTTACTTACACCTACCACTTCACAACATTCTCATCTGGCAACCTGTCTCATGGATTCCTCCTTCCGATGGCATTGAGAGCCTACTACCAACACACAGATGTTTTACTCTAGGTACTGGGAAGACATTTGCAATGTTTCCAATTTTAGCTTTCTCCATTCCTTTGCCAATTTCTGCTGTGCATCTGCAGGCAGCAGAAGTCACATATTTATGTAAACCACAATTTTGAACCAGATATTGGACTTGCCAATCATATCATTGTTTTCCCACAGTCTTTCTTCAACATTGAGAGAGATCCTGTTCAAACTTCAGTGAGTGTCACTCTCAACATCCCAAGAGATCCTGTTCAAAAGGCAGTCAGAATCTATCTTTCAACTTTCTCATTGGTGAGTAAGTGTAGGAATTAGAAACTTTCTATGCTGATATTGGTACCTTCTCTTCAAAGGGTAGTAAGTCTGCCCATTTAAAAGTTAAACTTCTACCCAGTATATGACACAGCCCTTCTCTTCCTTTGTATATTCATGCAAAGTTTTTGACAAGACTTTGTGAATGCAATCACTTCATCATTAAGAACTGAGAAGTCAACAGTGTTGCAAGTCTGTAATCCCAGACACTCCTGAAGTTGAGGCGGAAAGATTGAAAGTTCAAAGCCAGGCTCAGCAACTTAGCCACACTGTCTCAAAAAAATAAAAAATAAAAAACCAGATGCCGTGGCTCATGTTTTTAATCCCAGCACTTTAGGAGGCTGAGACAGGAGAATTGTGGGTTCAAAGCCAGCCTCAGCAACAGCAAAGTGCTAAGCAATTCAATGAGACCCTGTCTATACATAAAACACAAAATAGGGCTGGGGATGTGGCTCAGTGGTCAAGTACCCCTGAGTTCACTCCCTGGTACCAAAAAATAAAATAAAATAAAAATAAAAAAGGCTGGGGATGTGGTTCAGTGGTTAACCATCCCTGGTTTCAATTCTTGGTACAAAAAAAAAAAACTTAACAACTTTAATGCAGACATCCATCAAGCCTGGCTCAAGAAACTCAACATGGTAGGCCTGAAACATGGAACACTACTCAGAGAAACAAAGGACCTAGAATACACACAAATTTGTGGTTTCTTCTCCAAATCACTATGCTTGATGTGAGGAGCCAAAGACACCACATTGTATTAACTCATTCACAGACCTTTCAAAAGGGTGACATATCTCTAGTGAGGGAAAGCAGATCAGCACCTGCTTGGGGACATGGAGAGAGAGCATGAAGGAAGGGTGTAAGGCAGGGCACAGAAAGGGCACAAGGAACCTTTTTCCAGTAAAAGTCAGGTCCATTTTCTTAACCAAGTAAAAGGGTTTCATGGGAATGTGCACACATAAAACTTGTGAAATCATATTCTTTAAGTGTATGAAACCCATGGTTTGTCTATTCTATTTTGATACAACCTTTTCTCAAAACTCAGGCACAGGAGTATGTTCCAACCAAAGTATACCACTCAAGAACAGAGAGTCTGATGTGTATTGGTTGAAGTCCTGTCTGGCCCATTTCTGCAGGCTGTCATAAAGGTGGCCACTTCAATTCTTATTCCCTAGACAAAGAATATTTGCAGAAGGTCTGGCTCCACACATCACCTCATATACATGCCATTTCTTTCCCCACCATCTAGTCAGAGACCTAGGAAGACTCAGGAATGAGACACATGAACTAGAAACAAGAGGAGTTTATGTCTTTTATCAGGGAAAGAGAAAGGCCATTGAGACCATCAGGTGGGGGGAAGGGAACTAGCAATGGATACCCAAGCCAGGTCCAAGAACTGAGAAAATGGCTCAGAGCTCAGATCAGTCAAGCATTTAGGAGGGATCAAACTGAGTGTCCATGAGGCTCTCTTTTGCCAACCACTGTGGGGTACCTTAGATCCAGCATTTCTAGACAAGGCTCTAGTCTTGGGCCTTGGATCTGGTGTAGGTAGGCCTAACCTAATGTTCCCTCCACTCCTGGGAGTCACAGGATCCAAGAAAGCCACAAGGCTGGGAGTAATGCTGTCAGAGAGTTAAGCACTATCCATACAGCATTTCCACCTGGTACCAAGTCCCTAGCTAGACTTGGTGGCTGTGCCCAAGTGCATAACAGCTGGTTCTGGGGAAAGAATGGCTGGCTGTTCACTGGCCTGCCAAATAGCATCTGGTGTGAGGTAGTGCCCACAAGTCCTATCTGCTTTGTGCTCCACAACTTACCAGTTTAGCTCTGCAAAAGGCTGAGCCCATAGACTGTGCTGGAGTTCCAGGATTGCCCAAAGAGGAAGCATTGTGCTGCAGCTGCCCATGAGGACACCTGACTGTGGGCTGCGGAGTGGCTTGCGTTGCTTGAAAGGTGGAGAGTTGCATTAGGCCCCTGTACCTACTTTGCACACCAACTGGAGGAGACCAGGTCTGAGGCAATGCTGCCAATGGGAGCTTCCCAGAACCAGGAAGCACCCTGAAATATGGGCCCAAGTGGTTATGGGAGTCAGGAGAAGACTGGAAGATGACATCCTTGGAAGGAGGGGTGGTATACATAGCACTGTTGGTGGCAGGCTTGGAGGATGACAAAGGAGGCCAGAATATGACTCATGACTGGGAACATAAGAAGGAGCCAGTTGTGGCAGTGGGGTGCTCTCCCTTGTAGCCCATGAGGGCTCTAAGAGGTATCTGAGGAGTGGTTTCTGGGACAGAGAGATGGTGAAATCTAGGTGTAGGTCAGCCTATGGAGACTGGTCCATTTTCTGGCTGCCTGTGCTACCTAGGCCAGTGAACCTGGGAGAATAGGCAGCAGCTCCCTCTAGTGCTGGGGGCTCTGAAGTTACCTCCATAAGGCAAGGTAGTGTCCATGGCAGAGACTTCAGGCTATACAGGTGGCTGCTGGATTGGGAGTGCAGATGCCCTATTTCTGGCAGGGGAAAGGACCCTTGCAGGGTTAGGACTGGCCAAGGCTCATGGGGTTGCTGGTGGAAACTAAAGAAGGAATGGGAGAAAAAAGAGGGACAGGAGGCAAAGGAGGAGAATCTATGCACATGGGGTTGGGGTTTCCATTCTGCAGGGCAAATGCTTGAGGGAGATGGGCTCTGAGATAGGAGGTGTGGGGAGCTGAGAGATGAGAGGTGCTGCAGCTAATGCCAAGTGAGTAGGGTGTTGACTCTCACTGGCCGGGACACCCACATTGGTAGTGGACCCAAAAGGAACAAGAAGGCTAGAGGGAGGAGGGAAAGGTAGGCAACTAGGGATTCCCCTTCATCTCAATTGGTTGTGTGGAAGGGAGAGAGACAGACAGGATCAGGGCCCACCATCCTGGTTCACTCATAGGATGGTGGCAGAAATAGCTGTCATCTGGATAGTGTCAGGGAGCTGGGCCAGTGAGTCTTCAGTCCCTGTAGGGGTTGTGAGTGGGGAGAAATGGGGCTGGCTTAGTGGTGGTCCAGGTTGCCACAGCCTTTGCCCTACATCCCCAGGCCTCTGTCATTCTCCAAGCTACTTCTCTTCTTCAGACACAGAACCCTCTTCTGCAGGGTGTCAAAGTCTTCCTCCAGAGAAACAAGAGGAGGCTTAGGAGGTGAGGGCAGCTCACCTTGATTCCTCGGTATTGGCAGCAGCAGGGCTATGGCATGGGGCTCTTTCTCTTAAGGGGCCTCCAGCTAGCAGCTATGTGTGGAAGAGAACTCCTGGATGAATTGCAGGAAGGCTCTTCACCCTCTACCCTGTGCCTGACCTCTTCTGGACCTGGAGAACTGGGTAGATGTTATTCATCCAGCCCTTCCATGACCCCATTCTTTGGCAGTGGGGTGCCACTGGGGCTGGCTCTCTGAGTACTGCTACCTCTGCTTTAGACTGCCTCAGAGTCAGCATATCTGCAGCAGGGCTCTGCTGGTTGGGTATCTCACAGCTTCAAGAGTAGAAGTTCCCGAGAGGCACCTGGGCCTTCTTACCCAAGGTGTTTCCCTCCTAAAGGCCAGGATTGTGCTGCACTACTGTGAGTTCTCCCTGGATCTCCAGGAACTTAGATGGTGCTGCTTGGCTTGTGCTGCTTCCCTGTTGCTAGGAGCACCTTTTTTCCATAGTCTTCTCTCTCTTCCTGGCCCTGATCCTTCTCTTCCTCCTCCTCTTCTCCTGCCCCTCTTCCTTTTGGCTTAATCCTCCTCTATGGCCATCTCTTCTTTGGGCCACTCTGAGGTCCTCACTTCTATTTCCTTGGGAAGAGGAAAAGGGAGGTGAGCTGGTGTCATGGTGTCCACAGTCCTGTGGATCTGCTCAGGTGGTTCAGACATGAAAATGTGTGTCTGTGTCAGAGAGAAGGGATCTTTAAGTTTCTGGAAGGTGCAAACATATACAAATGTTGTGTTGACACATGGAACTTTTTCCAGGAGTCCACCTGTGACCCCAACTGGAGGATCCTCAGAGAGGTGAGTGCAGCCTGCAGGAGCAGGTTTTATAGCAGCTAACTGACCAAAGCACATGAGGATAGGGATCTTGTTGAGCCTGCAGTCTGGCATATTGCAGATGCTAGAAAAGCAGCGGCGAGGAGCTGGAGTATTGCTGACCAGGCAAAAGGCCCAGAGGCACCTGCACCTGCACTGATTGAGCCCACTCAGAGCACATTATTAGGTCCAATCCCAACACCAGAGAAGAGACCAAGAGAGATTGACTTGGACACAGCATCCAGAAGAGGCCAAATATGCATTGTTCAACCCAGACTTTTTGATGTCTGCCTGGAACTAGTGACACAGAGAGGGTGCTGTGAAGCCTAGATTGCTGTGAAGCCCCATTATGCCAAGAGAAGGAAATGCAGGTCAATGGGTGAAACACATTGTACACTACTGGGTGGGATTTTTGAGCTCCTAGGCACATGATCCTTCTTACACGTGCATCTTGCTGCATGGGCTACCTTGTGGTGACTGTTGGGTCTGAGCCTCATTCAACATTGCTCCTGTCCTGAGTATGGGTTCTGAGGATTTTGCACTGCTAGCTCAGGGCACTGCCTTGAGCACCCTGTGCCCGCATATTGACAAAACTCTCCTCTAGGGCACAAAGCCTGGCAGAATGGGTTGGAGAGGGCTTTACATGGAGGATGGGTGTGAGCAGGCCAGAACTTGGGTCAGTGGTGCATGAGGTGCTGAAACACAGAGCCAGGTATTCTCAAGATCCTGCCAGGCACCTCCCCCCATCTCTCCCATGCCTTGATAACACCAAGTGTCCAGTGCCATTTCTAGAAGGCCTTAGGAGGCTCGCCCACTAAGCGTGGGCTTCTGAGGAAAGAGAGAATTGACCTGAGCTGATAGGATGCTATGAACAGTTCCAATCCTTCTGGGTCAGCAGGTTCCATTTACTTGTTGGAAGGATGTCCTGAAAGCACAATGGAGCCACATCCCCTTCCTGAGGTCAGTTGCCTGGTTGTGGCTCAACAGCCAGGTCTTGCACTCGAATTATGTGACTCCAGAGATCAAGATCTGTTCCCTGGTGCCTCCAACTGGTATAGATGCATCTTGCATTAACAGCCTTGTTTTCATGGTTTTGAGCACAATGTCCGACCAGGAAGAAGCACATTCACAGTCCAGGAGGAGGTCTGCTCAAGTGCAGACTAAAATCTACGCTAAGCCCCAGTCTCCTCAAGAAGATGCAGGCCACCAACTTTTGGTAGAGCTTCATCTATCTATCTCTCTGCCACCTGAACCCTGCAGTACAGATTACTTTGCTATTGACTTCTAGGATCCAAATGTGTAAAGGTATATTCTAGAATCTTTGGGGTTTATGCAAAATGAAATCCAGCAGTGTCTTTTTCCATAGAGTGCTATGAAGCCAGTTGGTATGGCCTCCTTGAAGAGGTCTTAAATGCCAATATATCAGGGATTTTCAAGTAAATAGAGGAGCAGTATTGGATTCAAGTCAGATCAACCAAAGGTGGTCATTGTGAACATACACTGGGCCCACTCTTCACCATGCATTATTTTCTCTTTATTATGGTTTCAGTAGGAACACACAGTTGATCTGTGTCCCTAGTCTATCATCTTGAAGTAAAAAAGTCCCTATGGATTCTAGAATTGGATGTTTCCTTAGGAGAAACCCAACCTCAGTATTCACAGATGTTAACATTCAGCTTTCCTGGAGCAACTGCTCAGAATTTAGGATGGGTAATATGCAATGTGTAAATCTTCCCTAACCATGGATTTGGTTCAAAGATGAAAGAAGAAAATGGCCCACCACAGGGTTTGTAAACTGAATCACTACAATTACACAATTACAAAATTATGTCTTCTTCTCCAAATTATTCTACTTGGTTAAAGGAGCCAATATATTAACTCATTGACATACATTTTAAAGAATCTCTAGTGATGAACAGCAGATCAGCACCTCCCTGGGGATGTAGAAAGGAAGCACGGAGAAAGATGGAAGGTAGGACAGAGAAAGGGGCATGAGGCACATTTTGTGAGTAAGAGATGGGTCCATTTACTGAACTAGGTGAAGGATTTCATGGGAATCCACGTATGCAAAATATATGAAATCAAATTCTTGAAGTGTATGAAGCTCATGATTTGTACCTTCAATTTTGATACAATTTTGTCAAAAGTCAGGCACGGTAGTGTGTTCAGATAAACATCTAGATATTCTACTGTGTTGGGAGACAGGGACATAGCTTAATGGATGGAGTGCTTGCCTAGCATGCACAAGCCCTGGGTTCAATCCTCAGCACCATGAAAAAAAAAATTTAGAGAGATTTTGCTCTGTTAGTTGACCTTCTGTCTGGCCTATTTTCACAGACTGTCCTAAAGGTAGCCATTTCACATCCATATCCTTGGGATGCAGAATATTTGCAAAAGGTCTGGATCCACAAATAACCTCACAAATTTGCCTCTTCTTTCTGCATTGTGAGAAATGATAAGTTCAGTGATCCATTTTCAGAATATAGTAGTATTCAGCTTTAATTGAATCCAATTGTAACATAAGGAACAGAATAAAAGACAGAGACAAACCCACATAAATACAGTTATCTCATATTAGACAAAGGCACTAAAAACATACATTGGAGAAAAGATGGCCTTTTCAACAAATGGTGCTGGGAACACTGGAAATTCATATGTAACAAAGAGAATTAAACCCCTATCACTTACCCTGCAAAAAAATCAACTCAAAGTAGATCAAAGACTTAGGCACTAGAGCAAAGATCCTGCACCTAATAGAAGAAAAAATAAGCCCAAATCTCCAACATGTCAGCCTAGGATTTGACTTCCTTAAAGAGTCTTGTTAAGTGCAAGAGGTAAAATCAAGAATCAATAAATGGGATAGAATCAAACTAAAAAGCTTCTTCTCTGCAAAGGAAACAATCAATAACATGAAGAGAGAGCCTACAAAATGGGACAAAATCTTTACCACATGCACCTCAGATGGAGCATTAATCTCCAGGATATACAAACAACTCAAAAAACTTAACAACAAAGAAACAAATAACCCAATCAATAAATGGGCAAAGGAACTGAAAAGACACTTCACAGAAGAAGAAATGCAAGCAATCAACAAATATATGAAAAAATGTTCAACATCTCTAGCAATTAGAGAAATGCAAATCAAAACTACGCTGGATTTTATCTCACTCCAGTCAGAATGGCAATCGTCAAGAATATAAGCAACAGTTCAGTTCCACTCCAGAGTTCCTGTAGACCAGCAGGAGCCACAGAGGGCCCAGATCCACCCTCAGGAAACTCCATGGGTGTCCAGCCAATGGGAGAGCAGGGACTGCTAGCCATTAGCCACAGAGGAAGGCATACCCAGGGTAAGAGTCACCTGCAGAGATTCCAGCATGAAGAGGCCCCACCCAAGTGTGCTCTGGGCCCGCCTCAGTTCCGTTCCAGAGTTCCTGTGGTCAGGAGAGACAGAAGGCCCCAAACCACCCTTAGGGAATGCCAGGGGTGTCCAGTTGAAGGCAGACCAGAGCCTGCTAGCCTCCAGCCCCAGGGGAGCTCACACTCACTGTAAGGGTTGCACACAGACTCTCCTGCTTGTGACCCTGCCTAAGTGAGACCTGGGCCTGCCTCTAGTTCTGCTCCAGAGTTCCTGTTCACCAGCAGGAGCACAAGAGAGGGGCAAAACAGCCCTCAGGGGCTGCCCCAGGAGCCCAGCCAAAGCCACTCCCACTGCCCTCTAGAGGTGTATCTACTACCTCCTCCACCAACTTTAGTGGCAGTGGTGCCCATCTGGAGACACTGGGGGAAAAGAAGTAGCGCCATGGTAAGACACAGGTAATCTGGAGTGTCAATACAAGATTATAGGATAGAAGCTACAATACCTCAGATTGGTATTTCAAGAAAGGAAGATACACAATCAACATGAAAAAACAAGGGAAGAAAGTGCCCCAAATAAACCTGGATACCACTGTAACAGAATCCGTTGACAGCACAGTTGTTGAAATGTCAGGAAAGAATTCAGAATGTACATAATTAAAATGATCAGTGAACTAAAGAATGACATAAGTGAACAATTACAGGCAAAAATTGATCAATCCAACAAAGAAATAGGAGAGCAAATAAAGGCAATCATCAATCATTCTAACAAAGAGATAAGAAAGAAATTACAAGTAGCAAAAGATTACTTTAAGAAAGAGCTAGAGATTGTGAAAAAAAATCAGAAATACTTGAAATGAAGGAAACAATAAACCAAATGAAAAACTCAATAGAAAGCATCTCCAGTAGACTAGATCACCTGGAAGACAGAACCTTGAATAATGAAGACAATATATACAGTCTTGAAAATAAACTTGACATACAGTGAACATGGTAAAAAATCATGAACAGAACATACAAGAAATATGGGACAGCATCAAAAGACCAAATCTAAAATTTATTGGGATAGAAGAAGACGCAGAATTTCAAACCAAAGGAATGCACAATCTCTTCAATGAAATAATATCAGAAAATTTTCCAAATATGAAAAATGAAATGGAAAATCAAATACAAGAGGCTTACAGGACACCAAATGTACAAAATTTCAACAGATCTACCCCAAGGCACATGATAATGAAAATGTCCAACATACAGAATAAGGATAGAATTTTAAAGGCCACGCGAGAGAGGAACCAGATTACATACAAGGGGAGACCAATTTGTATCTCAGCAGATTTTTCAACCCAGACACTAAAAGCCAGGAGGTCATGGAATAACATATTCC
>CM053410.1:31545827-31580845 GCA_028644305.1 Xerus rutilus | reverse complement strand
GGCCCAAATCTTCATCATGTCGGATTAGGACCATACTTCCTTAACAAGACTCCTATAGCACAAGAAGTAAAATCAAGAATCAACAAATGGGATGGATTCAAACTAAAAAGCTTCTTCTCAGCAAAAGAAATAATCAATGAAGTGAACAGAGAGCCAACATTCTGGGAATAAATCTTTGCCACACACACATCCGATAGAGCACTAATCTCCAGGATATATAAGGAACTCAAAAAGCTTAACACCAAAAAAACTAACAACCCAATCAATAAATGGGCCAAAGAGATGAACACAAACTTTACAGAAGAAGATATACAATCCATCAACAGACATATGAAAAAATGTTCAACATCTCTAGCAATTAGAGAAATGCAAATCAAAACTACCCTAAGATTTCATCTCACGCTTAGTCAGAATGGCAATTATCAAGAATACAAACAACAATAAGTGTTGGCAAGGTTGTGGGGGAAAAGGCACGCTCATACATTGCTGGTGGAACTGCAAATTGGTACAACCAATCTGGAAAGCAGTATGGAGATCCCTTAGAAAACTTGGAATGAAACGACCATTTGAGCCCACTCCTCGGTCTATACCCAGAAAACTTAAAAACAGCAAACTACAGTGATGCAGCCACTTCAATGTTTATAACAGCTCAATTCACAATAGCTAAACTGTGGAACCAACCTTGAGGGCCTTTGATAGATGAATGGATAAAGAAACTGTGGTATATATACACAATGGAATATTACTCAGCAATAAAAGAGAATAAAATTATGGCATTTGCAGGTAAATGGATGGAGTTGGAGAATACCATGCTAAGTGAAGTTAGCCAATCTCAGAAAACCAAATGCCAAATGTACTCTTTGATAAGTGGATGCTGATCCATAATGTGGGGAAGGACATGGGAACAATGGAGGAACTCTGTTCACAGGGGTGTAAGGGGGGAGAAGGCATGGGGACCGAAAGGTGATGGAATACAATGGTCATCATAGCTAAATTTATGTATGACTGCATATATGTTGTGATTCTATGCAACTTACAACTAGAGAATTGATATGTTATCCTCTATGTACAATGAATCAAATTGTACTCTATTATCATGTAAGCCTAAATAGAACAAATAAATAAATTAAATATGAAAAAAAAAGAATATAAGCAACAATAAATGTTGGCAAGGATGTGGAGGAACAGGTATATTTATACACTGTTGGTGAGAGTGCAAATTGGTGCAACCACCATGGAAAGCAGTATGGAGATTCCCAAGAAAACTTGGAATGGAACCGCCATTTGACCCAGCTATCCCACTCCTTGGTTTATACCCCAAGGATTTAAAATCAGCATGGTACAGTGACACAGCCATATCAATGTTTATAGCAGCTCAATTCACAATAGCCAAACAATGGAACCAACCTAGATGCCCTTCAACAGATGAATGGATAAAGAAAATGTAGTATATATACACAATGGACTATTACTCAGCCTTAAAGAAGAGTGAAATTGTGGCATTTGCTGGTAAATGGATGGAATTGGAGAATATTCTGCTAAGT
The DNA here is from genome assembly GCA_028644305.1 of Xerus rutilus. Taxonomy (NCBI): domain Eukaryota; kingdom Metazoa; phylum Chordata; class Mammalia; order Rodentia; family Sciuridae; genus Xerus; species Xerus rutilus. The sequence continues at coordinate 31,579,301 of CM053410.1, read as the reverse complement.
GAAATAAACCGGTCCCAGAGAACTAAAGGCTGAATGTTTTCACTGATAAGTGGATACTAATTCACAATAAGGGCAGCAAGCTAGGGATAAATAGAGGTACTATGGATTAGGCAAAGGCAAGTGAAGGGAGAGGAGGGGATACAGAGGTATAAAGGATAGTAGAATGAGTCAGACATCATTACCCGATGTGCATATATGGTTACACGTCTGGTGTGATTCTCTATCATGTACAACCAGACGAATGAGAAGTTATATTCCATTTATGTATAGTGTGTCAAAATATATTCTAATGTACAACTAATTAGAACAAATTAAAAAAAGGAAAAATAATTGCTGGTGAGACTGACCTGCTGGATGTTTAAAACCCAAACTTGAAAATCAAAGGCAAAAAAGTAAAAGGGACCAAAAATTTAAAAAACAGTAGCCAGTATCTTGGCCCTTGCTCTCTAAGGTCAGCTAGAACCCAGGGAACAAGGGAACTGCTTTAAGGATCCAACTCTGGTAAGTCAACTAACCTCCTGATCAGGAGGATTGTGTGGACCCTACAGAAAAGACAACCAGTACACATTCCGCAGAAGAGGGTCACTGGAAAGGGAAGTGTCCCTGATGCCTCCAAAGGAAGCCACATGTGGTCAGCAAGACTCTGACTCATCTTGGCAGATGGCACTACTGATAAAGGAGTCAAAATGTTTCTCACATGTTCCTGAGGGTGATGTCTGAGGAATCTCAGCTGACCCTATAAGGAGCAAGTCAATTTTAACCAACTTAGTCTTAAATACCTGGGAGAAGAATAGTATAAACAAAGCATAGCTGCTTATAGGCATTTAAAAGAAAGGATAATACTTCTATTACTTGAGGTGTATATTTGTATATAAATAAAGAGTTTTTATACAGGAGTGTCTGATATAGAAGTTTGTTCTGAGTCAACTTGAGACCTATCTGTGCTTTTCTTTCTTTAAAAAATTTTTTTTCTAATATGATTATTATGAACTCCCACTAAGACTCCTATTCTAGAATTTGCAGTTAATCACTTCCAGCCTGGCAATTTGATTTCTATCAAGACCTGGAAAGATGACAAGCTTAACTGAGCTGGTAAGGACATTACCAAGTGCTCTGGATCTCTCAAATGGCTATCTATGTAAACTGCTAAAAATGGAGAAACCCATTACCATAGGTGATTTCCACCTAAAAAAGTTAATATATCTAAGATAGATGGCAATACCAAAGGATACAAGGAAAATGAAACCAAATGGTGTAAAAATAAAAAGGGGGAATTGGTGAGAAATAAAAACTTATGTATACATTTTCAGAATATAGTAGTCAGCCTTAATTGGATTTGATTGTAGCCATTTTAATTATAGCTCCTCCCTTTACCCATGCCAATTTTAAAATTAGCAAATTGCATGGATCACACCCCCAAGCTCTTCCAATCAAGATGAAGGACATCACTTTATTAGGAGTATAAAAGGGTGGACTGCTTGCCTGAGCACACTTGCAAACCAGATTCCAGTAGCACACGTTTCTGACAGAAGTGAAGTTTGCCTTGCCCACCCACTTTGAGCCCATGTTTGATTTCTTGTGGAACCTCAATATTTCTAACACAACCACATCATCAAGAACAAGGAAGACACAGGATCCAAGATAGATGAACTATTAACAACATGATTTTATGTCCATAACCGGGAAAAGAGGAAAGTCATTGAGGCATTTGGGGGGAGAGGGAAGAGAACTAACAGGGGACAACTGAGCCAGGTTCAAGCCCAGGGAAAATAGCCCAGAGCTCAAAAACACCCTGGCTAGCCATCAATCCAGGGGTCAAGCTGAGTGTCCACGAAGCTCTCCTGTGTTCCACTATGGGATGCTTGGGATCTAGTATGGCCTAGACTGGGCTCGGATGTTGGGTACTGGGCCTGCTTTGGGCAGGCCAAACCCAATGTTCTGTCCACTTTGGGAGCTGCAGGACACAAGAAGTCCACAAGACTATTTGTGATGCTGGCAGAGAGTGAAGCACCCTCCATATAGCAGGTCCACTTGGTGGCAAGTCCTGTACCAGAGCACACAACTGCACCCAAGTGCACAGCACCTGGGTTCTGAAAGCCTGACTGGATGGTAATTGGCATGCCAAATGGGGTCCAGGTGATGTCACACTTACAAGTCCTGGCTGCCTTGTGCTGCCCAACTCATCAGTTGAGCTGTGGCAGAGGTTAAGCCCCTAGCTTATGCTTCAGAACTCAGAGTGCCCACAGAGAAAAAGTGCTGTCACTGCACCTGAGGAGCCATAGATATGGGTTTAGAGGTGCCTCCTGCACTGCTCAAGTGGTGAAGAGCTATACCTAGTCCCTGTATACACGGTTCACACCAACTGATGGAGACAGTGTCAGAGTCAATGATGCCACTGGTTGAGAGCTTCCCAGAACCAGGAAGCTGTCTGGAATATGGGCCCAAGTGGTTGTGAGACACAGGAGAGAACTGGAAGATGACAACCTTGGAAGGAGGAGTGGTAGCCATAGCACTGTCGGTTGCAGGATTGGAGGCCTCCTGCTAGCAAGGAGGCCAGCATGTGATTCAGGTCCAGGAACATGAGAAGCAGCCAAGCATTGCATAGGAAGTCTTCCACTTGTTTCTCAGTAGGGCTCCCAGACTCCTTGGTATTGGCAGTGATGACAGTATCACCATTGGCATGGGCTCTCTCTTGTGGGTCCTCCTGTTAGTGGCTGTGGATAGAGGATAGATTTCTAATGTGAAAATTGGGATGACTGGAGCAGAAGATTCTAAGTGTAGGTGGGCCTGTGGAGACTAGTCTCTTTTCCTGTGCTGCCTGTGCTGCCTAGGACAGTACACCTAAAGGAATGGGCAGAACTCCCTTTGGAACCAGGGGAAGATCTAAAGATCATTGCCTTAGAAGACAGATTAGTGACCATGGCAGTGAACTCAGGCTCTACAACTGGCTGTCGGATCCAGAGCACAGATGCATTGGTGCTCCTGGTGTTGGAGGAGACCTTTACTCTAGCAAGGGTCTCTTCCAACACCAAACCAATGCTCATGAGGTTGATGGTGGAAGTGACTAGAGGAGGAGTGGGAAAGGAAAGAGGGACAGGAGAAAGAGGAGCAGCAGAATCTATTCACATGGGGGTTGGGGATTCCATTCTGCAAAGCACAGGCTTGAGGCAGAAGGGTTCTGGCATAGGAGGTGAGGAGAGATGGGAAAGGAAGTGCTGTAACTCTTTCTAAGTGAGTAGAGTGTTGACTCTCACTGGTCAGGAACTCCACATTGGGAGTGAACCTAAAAAGATGAAAAAGGCTAGTGGGAGGAGGCACAGGAAGACAACTAGGGATTCCCCTCTTCATCACTACTTGGTGCAAAGGAAGGGAGCAAGACAGACAGGATCAGGGTTCAGTAGCCTGTTTTGCTAATAGGAAGGTGGCAGGAATATCTGGCATCTGGAAAGCGTCATTGGGTGAGATCATGAGTCAGCAGTCAGGGACTACACAAGCCAGGAAAGAGGCAGGTCATGTGGTGGTTCAGGGTGCCACAGCCTCTAGTATACCCTCCAAGACCTCCATGTCATCCTCCAAATTCCTTCTCTTCTTCAATCCCCGAACCTGCTTTTGCAGAGTGCCAAAGTCTTTCTCTAGAAAAACAAGAGGATGCGTAGGAGGTAAGGACAGCTCACCTAGATTTCTTGGTACTGGCAGTGACAGCAGCATTGCAATTGGCATGAGCCTCTTTCTCTTGTGGGGCCTCCTGCTAGTGGCTATGGGTGGAGGACAGCTTTTGGATGGATGAAAAGAAGACTATTCACACTAAATCCTCTTTCCTGACCCCTGGGAACCTGGAGAGCTGAGCAGATGGTGTTCATCCAGCCCTTCCATGGTCCCCCTCTCTGTCATCATGGAGCTGCCTTGGTCTGACTCAGGAGCACTGCTGTCACTTCAACAGGCTGCCCCAGAGTCAGCACACTTGCAGCAAGACTGTGTCACTTGGGGTTGAAAAGACTGCCAGAGCACAACGTCCCAGAAGACACGAGGCCCTTCTCCTGGGAAAGTGTTTCCTCCTGAGGCTCAGGACTGGGCTGTACCACAGTGAGGTCTCCCTGCATCTCCAGGGGCTTGACTGGTTATACTTCCCCATTGCTAAGGGCATTCTTTTCTCCATCTTAGTGGAGGGCCTTAGTGTCTGACCTCTGTCTTTTCCTTTATTAACTGCCTTCTTTTCATGGTCCTGAGCACCATATCCTGTCAGTAAGGAGCACATTCACTATGGAAGAGGAGGTCCACCCAGAAGCAGAGAAAGGTCAAGCTGGCCTCCAGTCTCCTCAAGAAGATACAGGCTGCCAATTGTCAGCAGAGCTTCATCAATCCCTCTGCAACTGAAGCCTGCAGTATAGATTGCTTTTCTGTTGAGTTCCAGGGATCCAAATGTGTAAAGATTGTATTCTAGACTGTTTGGGGTTCATGGAGAATAAAATCCAGCAGTGTTTTTTTCTATAGAGTGATAAGAAGCCAGTTGGTGTGGCCTTCCTTAGAAAGGTCTGGAAAGCCAATATATTATGGATTTTCAAGTGAATAGGGGAGCAGTGTGTTGGATTCAAGTCAGATCAACTAAAGATGGTCATGGTGAGCACGCCACTGGCCCACCCTTCACCATGCATTATTGTCTCCTTAATGTCAATTGAGGTATCCAAGAGAGGGGACATGCTCTTGGGTAACAGGAAAAGGGAAAGACATGCTGTATCCTAGGAGCTAGGGCTTCAGCATGATGAGAAAGATTTAGAAAACTCTGCACATGACTTTATCCAGCCTGACCATTGTTTCCTTTCCTTCCTTCATCTTGGTGTTTTTTTGTCTCCTGGGAGAACATGTATCAGACACATGGTCTGCAGGAATTTCAGTACTAGAGATAATGGCTGTCAGTAAAAATATATCAAATGTAGATTTTAGTATTTAAAAATCATTTTTAAATGATATTGAGTATATTCCATATGTTTCAACATTTGTTTTGGCCCTCTGCCCAAAGGTCCCTTTCCTGCTACATTGGAGTAAGTTTGGACTTTCATTCCCAACAAACTTGAGATTGGGAAGACACAAAATTTTTTCCTCAGACCTTAACCAAGTTTGAAAATAGGAGATTCATTAGCAGCTTTTTGGAAGCTCTAGAGAAGCAGAAATGATCTACATTTATGGCATTTCACACTAGCTGCTTGGTACCATTCAAAGAGATTTTAATAAGTTTGAACAAAGATGAACTAGTAGGAATTTGGAACAAAGATTTCGAACAGGAACCCTGTAAAATATGACCCCATATGAGAGTCATTTGAAAACAATCAATTGCAGTCTAGTTATTCCCATGGTTTTCTTTGTTTTGTTTTGTTTTGTTTTAACCAAAGAATGAAATTCATTAACTGTTGGATTTTGAGCTTCCTGACAGTAGAGGGAATTGGGGTGAGAATGTCCCAGAAAATCAAACTGCTGAATTTTCTTGTCAAAGTATAGGTGGACAGAGTGCTTTTCTTTCAATCATGTGTGATAGATTCTTATTAGTCTTTGTAAGACAAAAGAATATTTAGTGGCATGTGATTATTTTGTGATCATTTGCCTTTGAGGAAGCACCCAAGTTGAGGTAAAATTTTTCAGGGCAAAATATTTTCCAGTAGGAACACCTAACTCAGTAGTTGACAAAAACATTTTACCAATAGATATTTATAATTAGCAGGTTGGACACCTTTTAATTTGATCATTTTGAAAGTATAGCATCTTGTCATAGCAAAGGAACATGGAGGTGCCCGGCTCCAGCTGGAATTGCCATAGTGACAATCAAACCATATTAGGCAATCCATGACTTGACCTTTTCACTTCCTGCTTTCTTGTCTCATTTCCATCCACCGATGGTACATCCTATGTAAAATGTGGGGACTGAGAGGTTCTCTGAGCCATTTCCTTGAAAGAATCATTGTCTCCTAGCTTTATGTCCCTCCTATCTATTCTTCCCTTCCCTACAACCAGGGCTCAGCCAAGGCAGACTGGCTCTATGCTATATCTTCTTAGACAAGTCTTTTCTTGATGATTTTGTCCACCAGCTCTCTGTCCCCTTACTGTTTTCCAAGAATGGATGAAAACCTATCTGTGGTTGAAGACTTCCACAATTTCTTGTTTTCACTGATCTACTCATGTTGGAAGGACTTTACATGCATTTAATATAGTTTCAGGATTAGCACAAAGTCAATCTCTGTCCTTGGTCTATCATCTTGAAATTTGAAAGTTTCTATGGATCTTAGAATCAGGTGTTTCCATAGGAGAAAACTCACCTCAGCCTTCACAGATGTTAACATTCAGTTTTCCTTGACTAACAACTGAGGATTTAGAATGGGTAATATGCAATGAGGAAATCATCACTACCCACGGTGTAGGTTCAAAGATGAAAGAAGAAAAAAGTCCACACCAGGCTTTGTAAATATGAACCATTACAAAAAATCATTTGCATTGTTTATTTATCCTTGCTACATCTGAGTTCACTGAGTTCTTTTTAATATATTTTTAATTTCTTCTAATTAGTTATACATGACAATAGAATGCATTTTGACACATCATACATAAATGGAGAATAAGTTCTATTCATCTGGTTGTACATGATGTAGAGTTACACAGGTCATGTAATCGTACATGCACATAGTATAACAATGTCTGATTCATTCTACTATCATTCCTACCCCATACCCCCTCCCCTTTCTTCACTCCCCTCTGTCTATTCCAAAACATGGCTATTCTCCCCAAACCTTATGTGAATTAGCATCCACATATCAGAGAAAATATTCAGCCTTTGGTTCTTTGGGACTGGTTTATTTCACTTAGCATAATATTCTCCAATTCCATCCATTTACCAGCAAATACCACAATTTCACTCTTCTTTAAGGCTGAGTAATAGTCCATTGTGTATATATACTACATTTTCTTTATCCATTCATTTGTTGAAGGGCATCTAGATTGGTTCTATTGTTTGGCTATTGTGAATTGAGCTGCTATAAACATTGATATGGCTGTGTCACTGTACGATGCTGATTTTAAGTCCTTGGAGTATGAACCAAGGAGTGGGATAGCTGGGTCAAATGGCGGTTCCATTCCAAGTTTTCTTGGGAATCTCAATACTGCTTTCCATGGTGGTTGCACCAATTTGCACTCTCATGAACAATGTAAGAATGTACGTTTTTTGCCACATCCTCGCCAACATTTATTGTTGCTTGTATTCTTGATGATTGCCATTCTGACTGGAGTGAGATGAAATCTCAGTGTAGTTTTGATCTATATTTCTCTAGTTGCTAGAGATGTTGAACATTTTTTTTTTTTTTTTGGTACTGGAGATTGAACTCAGGGGCACTCAACCACTGAGCCACATCCCCAGCCCTATTTTGTGTTTTATGTAGAGACAGGGTCTCACTGAGTTGCTTAGCCCTTCGCTGTTGCTGAGGCTGGCTTTGAACTCGTGATTTTCCTGTCTCAGCCTCCCTAAGTGCTGGGATTACAGGCTTGTGCCACCACACCTGGCTACATTTTTTCATATATTTGTTGATTGTATTTCTTCTTCTGTGAAGTGTCTGTTCAGTTCCTTGCCCATTTATTGATTGGGTTATTTGTTTCTTTGTTGTTAAGTTTTTTGAGTTATTTGCATATCCTGGAGATTAATACTCTATCTGAGGTGCATATGGTAAAGATTTTCACCCATTTTGTAAGCTCTCTTTTCATGTTATTGTTTCCTTTGCAGTGAAGAAGCTTTTTAGTTTGATTCTATCCAATTTATTGATTCTTGATTTTACCTCTTGTGCTTTAGGAATCTTGTTAAGGAAGTCAAATTCTAGGCTGACATGGTAGAGATTTGGGAGGACTGCTTCTGGGAACCCCATGGGAACCCAGACCCAGGTCAGGCCTGGGACCACCCCTGCCAATCCACCAACTCCTGCTGGAAACCAGACCCAGGCCCAGGACCACCTCCAAGGACCCCTGAAGGGGCCCAGGCCTAGATCAGACCAAGGACTGCCCTTGCCTACCCAGGAGCCCAGGCTTAGGACTACCTCTGGGGACCCCTTTGGGAGCCCAGGCCTAGACCCACACCCAGGACTACCTCTGGGGACCACTGCAGGAGCCCAGGCCTAGGTCAAACCCAGGACTGTCCCTACTGTTTCATGGCAGAGCCCCTGTTGACCTATGAGAGCCAGTCCCAGGCCAAGGACCACCTCCAGGGACCCCCATGGGAGCCCAGGCATAGGTCAGGCTCAGGACCAACCCTGCCTACCTGGTGGGAACTCAGGCCCAGATTCAGGATCACCTCCAAGGACCCTCAGGAGCCCAGGCCTACATCAGGCCCAGGACGGCCCCTGCAGACCTGTGTGAGAGCCCAGACCCAGGACCACCCCTGGGAAGAGTGGAGGTCCATGCTGTTACTCCCTTCCCGAATCCATCTTAGGACACTGTAGCCATCACTGTAGTCCTCCCCATGTAGTAGCCTCCACCTTGGGGCAACAGACAGGGCCTGAAGGCAGCTGCCCACCACAGCACAGGACACCACAGCACTGCATCTCTGAACAGTCAGACCAAAGCCATTTTGCAGTAGCATTCATCTGAGGACATCGTCTGGGGACTGGAAGCAAACATCAAAGTGAGATACAGGTAATCTGCAGGGTCACTAAAAGATTGTAGAGTAGAAATTGCAACACCTCAGATCCGCACTGAAAGAAGGGAAGACACATAATCAACATGAAAAAACAAGGGAAGAAAATGCCCCAAACAAACCAAGATACTACAATAATAGAATCTATAGACAGTGCAGTGGATGAAATGTCAGAGAAAGTTAAGAATGTACATAATTAAAATTATCTGTGAATTAGAGAATGACTTAAGTGAGCAAATACAGGCAAAAATTGATCACTCCAACAGAAATAAGAGAGCAAATAAAATAAAGCATTGATCACATCAATAAAGAGATAAGGGAGCAAATACAGGTAGCAAAAGATTACTTTAAGAAAGAGCTAGAGATTGTGAAAAAAATCGATCAGAAGTTTTTGAAATGAAGGAAACAGTAAATCAAATTTAGAAACTCAATAGAAAACATCACCAACAGACTAGATCACTTGGAAGACAGAACATCAGGTAATGAAGACAAAATATATAATCTTGAAAATAAAATTGACCACACAGTGAAGATGGTAGGAAACCATGAACAGAATTATGGGATAGCATCAAAAAACCAAATTTAATGTTTATTGGATTAGAGGAAGGCACAGAGTTTCAAATCAAAGGGATAAACAATCTCTTCAATGAAATAGTATCAGAAAACTTCCAAAATCTAAAGAATGAAATAGAAAATCAAATACAAGAGCCCTACAGGACCCCAAACATGCAAAGTTACAACAGGCCTACATCAAACCACATTTTAATAAAAATGCCTAGCATACAGAATAAGGATAGAATTTTAAAGGCCACAAGAGAAAGGAATCAGATTACATATAGGGGGAAACCAATATGGATCTCAGCTTATTAAAGATGAAAGGGAGAGTTAAAAAGAGAACAACAGAGATCATCTGTTAGCAGAAGAAAAGAGAATCAAGGGAAACAGGTAGGGAAAACATACATATATACATATACATATACATATATACATAAATTTTTTTAAAAATTAAAAATAAAAATAAAAGAATACAAAACAAAACTAAAATATACTAATCAAACTTCCTAGTTCACAAAAAACTAATCTATGTAAAATAACTGGCTTCAAAAATGCTTGAGATGAGAAGAAAAGAAAAAATAAGAGACTGTATAAATGTTCATGTGCCATTAAAGTCATAATTAAACAGTGAAAAAGAATTTTTTTAAAAAAGCAAAAGAAAAAAATCTTCGTGAAAAGGTAAAGAAGTCTTTCCATTGGGTTTCAAAATATTCTCAGCTTCTCAGCAGTTTTAGGTGGGGTCTTCTGGAGTGTGATGCTCCACCGTCTGGATTGCTGGAGTGAGAAAGGTAATTCAATAGGTGGAGTTCCTGGAGGGAGCATTTAAGCTTAGGTAGGCTCCAGATTCTTAGATAAATGCTAATTGGTCTGGAGATTTTAAATCAGTCCACCTCCAGTGCCCAGCACTTGCTGCCATGCTGAAAGATTTTACCCCAGGGATCTCCCCTGGGTTCCACTCATGTGGTGACAGAGCCAATTCTTACTCCTCTATATCACCTACAGAACCCACATTTCCTGGTCTCAGGTTCAGTCTCCAAACAATTTCTTCTGTCCCCATCCTTCCATTCTAGCAGATCCTGCAAGCAGTGGAATTGGAGGGACAGGAGTAGAGTCTGGAGGGTTTCTGAGACCAGTTGTCCCCTGTGTGATCCTCTCTCCATGTTTGATTTTCTCGTGGTCACTTAAGCACATTCTGTCATGCAGCATGTGTTTACTGAGCCTGGATTTCAGGCCAAACTTGGGATTGCTAGGAATTGGCTTCCTCTGTTGTGGGACCCCATGCCACAGCTGCAAAATGGTTCCTTCCTTTGTCCTCCACACTCCATGTGGAGAAATGGCAGTTTCTTTCCCCACACATGAATATTGTGCAGCACATCCTTTAGGTTTTTTGAGCAATGTCCTTGATTTCTAAATGTTCTGTACCCAGACATGCCTCAGGCCTCCCAAAAATGTGGGAGCTTTAATTCCCTTATCCCTCCACTGTGCTCATGGAGGGACCTCTTTGGCTGGACCTTCTGGCCCAGACGTGGGAGCAGCTGTGCCACTGGGGATTTTTCCCTTATTTTATTACATCCAACCACCTATGTCCCAAGTATACTTTGAATGCCCAGTTTTTGGTTCCAGTAAAGTCAGCTCTTCTTTCTTTTTTTTTTTTAACCCACCTTGTGGAGAAGCTGCCTGTCTGCTTTCTTGGTTTCACTCCATGGAGCAGCCAGGAATGCGACCTCCTCTATTCCACTATCTTGGATCTCCTGGGAGTTCTTTTGGGGATTGTTTTTATGAGAAAGTACCTTTTGGCAGCCTATTAAAAAAAGACTGTATTTTTCAATAGCTCAATAGAAACAGCATTGCTAGGGAAGATTTGGATGAAGCCATCCATACAGATTTCATCCATACATCCTATCACTTCACAACATTCTCATCCATCCAATTGACTCATGGATTCCTCCTTCCAGTGGCCTTGAGAGCTTATTACCACCACCCAGATGTTTTACTCTAGGTACTGGGAAGACATTTGCAATGTTTCTAATTTTAGCTTTCTCCATTCTTTTGCCAATTTCTGCTGTGTATCTGCAGGCAGCAAGAGTAACAAATTAAGCAAACCAGGTCTTTGAACCAGATATTGAACTTGCCAATTGTATCCTCATTCTCCCACAACTCCCTCCTCAACACAGAGAGAGAGCCTGTTCAAAAGGCAAAGTCTATCTTGAAAGACTTGAAAGAGTTTATCTTTCAACTTTCTCATTGGTGAGTAAGTGTGGGAATTAGAAAACTTCTGTGCTGTTATTGGTAAATTCCCTTCAGTGGGCATTAAGTCCATCCATTTAGAAGTGTAACTTCTACCTAGCATAAGACACAGCCCTTCTCCTCCTTTGTATATTCATGCAAAGTCTTTGATAAGAACATTCACAACAGCTTCATCTTTAAGAAATGAAAATTCTCCAGGTGAGGTGGTTCATGCCTGTAATCCCAGCCACTCCTATGGCTGAGACAGAGGATTGCAAGTTCAAAGCCAGCCTCAAAAACTTAGCAAGGATCTAAGAAACTTAGAAACACTGTCTCAAAATTAAAAATAAAAAGGGCTGGGGATGTGGCTGAGTGGTCCCTGGGTTCAATTTCGCATACCAAAACAAAAACAAATACAAAAAAAAAAGCCCAAGGACTATAATGCAGATATCCACCAAGCCTAGCTGAAGAAATTCACCATGATAGGCCTGAACCATGGAACCCTACTCAGACAAATAACTTCTTATACTCAAAATTATGGCTTCCTCTCCAATCACAATGCTTGATATGAGGGTCCAAGGAGACTACATTGTATTAATTCATTGACAAACAGTTCTTTAAAGTGACATATCTCCAGTGATAGAAAGCAGATCAGCACCTTCTTGGGGACATGGAGGGATAGCATGGAGGAAAGGTGGAAGGCAGGTCATAGGATGGGACACAAGGAACATTTTTTCAGTAAAATATAAGTCCATTTTCTTAATTGGGTACAAGGTTTCATGGGAATGTGCACACATAAAACCTATGAAATTATATTCTTTAAGTGTATGAAATTTGTACTTTGTCTATTCTATTTTGATACAATCATTTCTCAAAACTCAGGCACAGGAGTATGTTTCAACCAAAGTATACCACTCAAAAACAGAAAGTTTGATGTGTGTTGCTTGAAGTCCTATCTGGCCCATTTCTATAGGCTATAATAAAGGTGGCCACTTCAAATCTTCTTCCCTGGAACACAGAATATTTGCAGAAGTTCTGGCTCCACCAATCACTTCATATACATGCCACTTCTTTCTCCACCATTTAGTCAAAGAGCAAGGAAGACTCAGAAAATAAGATACCTGTACTAGAAACAACAGAAGCTCCCTCTGGAGCCTGGGGAAGATCTGAAGATAACCACCCTAGAAGTCATAGTGTTATCCATGACAGTGACATCAGGCTGTGCACTTGGTTGTTGGGTCTGGAGTGCAGATGCACTGGCACTGGTGATGGGAGAGACACGTGGGATAGGATTGACCAGTGGTCATGGGGTTGCTGGGAGGAGAGATTAGAGAAGAAGTGGAAAAGAAAAGAAGAGCAGGAGAAGCTATGCACATGGGAGTTGGGGATTCCATTCTGTAGAGTGTAGGCATGAGGGAGAAGGGCTCCAAGATAGATGTGGAGAGGTACAAAATGGGAAATGCTAAAACTCTTGCCTAGTGAGGAGGGTTTTGACTCTCACTGGCCAGGACCCCCACATTGGGACTTGATCTAAAAGGAAGAAGAGGGCTAGTGGGAGGAGGTAAAGGGAGACAACTAGGTATTCCCCTCTCATCTTTATTGGGCTTGGGGGGAGGGAGGGAGACAGACAGGATCATGGTCCAGCAGCATGATTTGCAAATATGAGAGGTGGCAGGAATAGTTGACATCTGGCAGATGCCAATGAGTGGGGTTAGTAGGCCTGCAGTCCCTACTGGGACCACAGTGGGAAGAAAGAGTAGGCTGAGCGGTGGTTCAGGCTATCCCCACAGTAGCTTCTGAGTTCTCTGTGTCATCCTCCAAGCTTCTGTCTTACTTGAGACCCAGAACCTTCTTCTGCAGGATGCCAAAGTCTTCCCCCAGAGAAATAAGAGGAAGCTTAGGAGATGAGGGAAGCTAATCTCAATTTCTGGGTTTAGGCAGTGGCAGGGCTATTGGCATGGGCATCTTTCTCTTATGGGGCCTCTGACTAGCAGCTATGTGTGGAGGACAGCTCCCAGATAAAATGCAAGAGAGCTTTTCTCCCTGCACCCTTTTGCCTGATCCCTGGGAACCTGGAAACCTGGGTAGTTGTTGTTCATCCAGCCCTTCCATGACCCCATTCTTTGGCAGCTGGGTGCTGTCTGGGGCTGGCTGGCACAGCACTGCTGCCTCTCAATCAAGCTGCTCAAGAGTGTCAGCACACCTGCACAGGCTTGTGCCATTTAAGGACTGCATAAGGGCCAGAGGAGAAGTTCCCGAGAGCACATGTGTCCATAGTACATGATGTTTCCCTCCTGAGGCCCGGGACTGGGCTGCACCACAGTGAGTTCTCCTTGGATCTCCAGGGACTTATCTGATGCTGCTGTCCCACCTCTAGGACCACCTCATTCCCCATCGTCTGGCTCTCATCTGTCACTTCCTAGCCTTGATTCTGATCCTCCTCCTTCTCCTCCTCCTCCACGTCCTCCTCCTTCTCCTCTTCCTCAACTGCCAGGACTTCTCTGGGGTCCTCGCCTCTATTTCCCTAAGAGAAGGAAAAGGGAAGTGAGCTGGTGTCATGGCCTTCACAACCCAGTGGAACTGCTCAGGTGGTGAAGACAGGAAAATGTGTGGGTGCTGGAGAGGAGGGATCCTTAAGGTTCTGGAGGGTCAGAATATCCATGAGTTGGGAGTTGACAGACAGGACTTTTTCCATGAGTTCCCCAGAATATGGAACTGGAGGATCCCCAGAGAGGTGTGCCCGGTCTGCAGGAGAGGAGCTTTGTAGCAGCCAATTAACCAAGGCAGATGAGGATGGGGATCTTGGTTGAAGAGCCTGCAACCAGCCTGGCAGATGCTGGAAAAGCAGGCACAAGGAGCTGGAGTATCACAGGCCAGGCTAAAAGGCACGCAACTGGTGGACAAGGGCAGGTGGTGAGGAGGCACCTGCTACTGCATTGAGCAGATTGCCTACTCAGAGCTCGTTGTAAGGGTCCAATCCCTAAAGCAGAGAAGATCAAGGGAGTTCCACTTGGACACAACATCTGGGGAAGCCGACGCACATTGTCCCTTGTGACGTCTGGCTGGAATGAGTGACACAGAATTGGCACACAACCAGCTCACTGTGAAGCCCTGTTTTGCCAAGAGAAGGTGACCCAGGGCTATGGGCTCACTACCGGGAACTCCTGGGAATGTAACCCTGCTCCTGTGATGTGTATGTCACCTGGTGAGCCACTATGTGGGGACTGTTGGGACTGAGCCCCATCCAGCATTACTCCTGCATCCTGTGTTCTCAGTATCTAGCCCAGGCTGCTAACTTGGACACTGTTTTAGTCAGATTTTTCACTGATGTGACCAAAGAACCCTACCACAATAATTGTAGAAGAGGAAAATTTAATTTAAAGGCTCATGGTTTGAGAGGTCTCAGTCCGTATACAGCCAACTTCATCATGGCAGAAGAGTATACCACAGGGAAGCAGCTCACATGATGATCAGAGGGAGAGAGAGCAGAGAGAGACTACTCTCCAGATACAAAATATATACCCCATAGCCATGCCCCCATGAACCACCTCCTCCAGCCATACCCCACCTGCCTCCAGCTACCACTCAGTTAATCCTATCAGGAATTAATCTACTGATTATGTTAAGGCTATAACCCAATCATTTTTCCTCCAAACCTTATTGCATTATGTCACACATGAGCTTTTGGGGGACACCTTACATCATAATGGGCCCCTAGTGCCTGTGCATGACCTATGACACACAAAATGGTAGCGTTCTCTGCTTATCACTATGATTGATGTGAAGATCCAGAGATCATATTGTATTAATTCATTCACATACATTTCTAAAGAAAGACATCTCTCTAGTAATAGAAAGCAGATCACCTGCCTGGGGACATGGAGAGGTAACATGGAGGAAGGGTGGAAGACAGGGCATAGGAGAGGGCTCAAGCAAACTTTTTCCAGTAAAAGTCAGGTCCATATTCTCAACTGAGTAAAGGGTTTCACGGGAATGTACATACCAAAATCTGTGAAACCACATTCTTTTTTTAAAAATATTTTTTTAGTTGTAGATGGACACAATATCTTTATTTATTTATTTTTATGTGGTGCTGAGGATTGAACCCAGTGCCTCACACATGTGAGGCAAGTGCTCTGCCGCTGAGCTACAGCCCCAGCCTTCAAACTACATTCTTGAAGTATATGAAGCTTGTGGATTTTCACTTCTATTTTGAAATAATGATTTTTCAAAAGTCAGGCACAGTAGTGTGTTTTGCAAACAGCTGGAGAGACTTGTGAATTAATTGATCTGTGCCTCATTGTGCCATTGGGCAGCCACTTCAGCTTCTTGTCCTTGGAACCCAGAACATTTGCTAAAGATCTGGCACTTCATGTCACCACAAAAAATGCCTCTTTTTTCTCCACTGCTAGTTCAACGAGCAAGGGAAATGCAGGAACGAAGACAGATGAAATAGAAACAACAGGGTTTTATATATCATCCAGGAAAGAGGAAGGCCATTGAGGCAATCTGTGGGAAGAAAGAGAATTATCAGTGGAAACCTAAGCCAAGTCCAACCCAGAGAAAATGGCCCAGAGCTCCAATCAGCCAGGCTAGGTGTCAAGCTGCGGTGGGTAGAGTGTCAAGCTGAGTGTCCACATAGCTCTCCTTTGTGCTCCACTTTGGGATGCCTCAGACTGGGATGAGTGTCCACATAGCTCTCCTTTGTGCTCCACTTTGGGATGCCTGGACTTAGACGCAGAGCCTGTGTTGAGCAGGCCAAACCCAACATTCCCTCAATTCCTTGGAGGGACAGTACCCAAGAAGGCCACAGGGGTGGGAGTGATCCTGGCAGTAAGTGAAGCACCATCTATGGGACCAATCCACCTTGTGTCAAGTCCCTACACATATCATGTTGCTGTGCCCATGTGCACAACACCAGAGGTCTAAGAGAAATCTGACCAATTTATTTAGGCCTCAAATGGGGTCTGTGTTGATAGTGTATCCCCAAATCCTAGCCACTTTGTGCTGCCCATTGCATTTGTTGAGATGTGGCAGAGGTTAAGTCCATAGCCTGTACTGGGTTTCCTGATAGCTATCACTGCCCATAAGGAGCCCTTGCTGTAAAGTAAGGGGTGGCCCATGTGCTGCTCCAATGGTGGATGGAGAGCTGCACCCAGTCCCTGCACCCACTATGCATGCCAACTGCAGCAGGGTGTGGGAGCTTCCCAGAATCAGGAAGCACCATGGAATATGGGCCCAAGTGGTTGTGGGAAACAAGAGGAGACTGAAAGATGATAGCCTTGGAAGGAGGGTGGTATCCATAACACCCTTAGTGGAGTGGCAGGCTGGAGTGTGACAGTGCAGAGGCTCGGCTTGCTAGCAAGGAGGCCTGTGCATGATCCATGAGAAGGAGCATCAGGAGCAGCAGGGCATTGTGAAGAGAGGCTCTACCTTGTTGTCCAAGAGGTAGACTGAGAAATGGTTACTGCTACAGAGGGATGGTGAAATCTGGGATGTCTGGGAAAGGAGACATGAGGTGCAAGTGGGTCAGTGGAGACAAGTCACTTTCTTGGCTGACTATGCAGCTTAGCTCAGTGCACCTGGGGGAATGGGTAGTAACTCCCTTTGGAGCCAGGGGCAGATCTGAAGATCACTACCTTAAAAGGCGGAGAAATGTCCATAGCAGCGGTCTTGGGTTTTACAGTTGGATGCCAGATCTGGAACACAGATGCATTGCTTCTGGTGATGGGAGAGACTCTTACAGGAGGTAGAGACTGGCCATTGCTCATGGGGTTGCTGGGTTGCTGGTAGAAGGGACTGAAGGTGGGTTAGGGTAGGAAAGAGGAGGAGGAGGAGGAAAATCTATCAACATGGGGGTTGGAACTTTCTATCTCCAAGACATAGGCTTGCAGGAGAAGGGCTCTTGGATAGGAGGTATGAGGAAGTGAGAAACGGATGTGCTGTAGCTCTTTCCAAGTGAGTAAGGTGTTGACACCCACTGGCCAGAACCCCCACAATTGGATTGGACCTAAAGGGAGGAAGAAGGCCAGCAGAAGGAGGCAAAGGAAGACAACTAAGGATTCCCCCCTCATCACTATTGGATGTGGGGGAAGAGAGAGAGACAGATAGGATCAGGGGCCTAGAGCCTGGTCTGCCAATTGGGAGGTGGTAGGAATAGCTGGCATCTGGTAAGCGTCAGTGGGCGGGGTTAGTGGGCTTGAAGTCCCTGCTGGGGGCCAGATAGGGAGAGAGGGCAGGTTGAGTGGTGGTTCAGGCTGCCACAGCCTCCACTGTATCCTGTGAGTCCTCTTTGTCATTCTCCAAGCTCTTGCTCTTCTTCAAACCCAGAGCCTTCTTCTGCAGGGTACCAAAGCCTTTCTCCAGAAAAACAAGAAAAGGCTTAGAAGTTGGGAGCAGCTCACAATTTCTCAGTTTTGGCAGCAGCAGGGATATTTGCCTTGGGATCTTTCTCTTGTGGGGCCTCAGGCTAGCAGCTATGTATGGAGAACAGCTTCTAGATTTGAGTAATTAGGGTTTTTCTCTCTCTTTATTAGCTTGGCTAAGGGTTTATGAATTTTATTTATTTTTAAAAGAAGCAACTTTTTTCATTGTTGTTTTTAAAAATTTTTTATTGTTTCAATTTTATTGCTTTTGGCTCTGATTTTAATTATTTCCTGTTTTCCATTTTTTTCTTTTTAAAATCCTCAATATATCATATAATCATCTTTATTGGCATTGTTTTTTTTTAAATCAGTAATAATTAAAAATGAACACTTGAGCTTCTGAATTAGATGCTAAAATATCCTCAGCATGAAGAGGACTGCTTGTGTTACACTCCCACCATATCCCCTTGACCAAGGAGCGCTGGCTAGGCTTCTCCTGTGGCCTGGCAGTCTCAAGGATGCAAGATGCACTGACATGTGCTTGAATTTGGGCCTACCAGGAAGAAGGAAGCAGTTTTGTCTTTTGGGGTGCCAGGTGGTTACTCACTGTTGCTGAATTGGCCTGGCCTAGAAACAGTGGCTCAGTAAGAAACGCTATCATTTCGTTTTTGGTTTTCTGTGCAGCAAACTTTCCTCTTATCCTCCCAAAAGGATTTATTTCACTGCTACCTGCCACCTCTCTTGCACTTGGAGTCTGGCTTCCGTTGGAATTTGGCTTCCCCAGAGGGTTTCCCTTCTTATTTTGCCCCCATGTCTAGGACAGTGCCAAGCCTTTAGCAGGAGATACTTGTCTCATGGCTCAATCTGTGGCTCCTGCTCATCTGGCCTTGGCTTTCTCTCCACTGCCACTGCCCCTACTCAGCATGTTATTGAACTAATTAGGGTGACAAGCAGAGCTCTAGCAAGCTGTATCCCTATTCTGTCTCTCTGTGTCTCTTTCTCTAAATCTCTGTTTCTCCATGTCTATCTATCTCTGTCTCTTCCTGCCTCTCTGTCTCTGTTACCAGCAGCCTGGTCCAGGAACCCTGCATGGATCCCAGTTGGCTGGATTCAGTAACCTGCTTGGATAAGAAGTAAGCAAAAGATAGAAAAGGTGAGGTGAACTTTATGCAATTTGAGCAGCAGTTGTGATGTATAGAAACAAAAGCCAGGTGATATACATACGTAGATGTAACTGGCCTGAAGAGCAGATGAAGAGAGGCCATTCCCATTCTCAACCTTCTTAGCACTCTGATAATATTAGGGCTGTGACCTTTTAGTGTCTTCACTGGGCATGACAAAATTACTCTTAGTTCAGAGGGACCCCCCAAATTCAGTCTGATTTATCTCTTTTTCTTTTTATCTGCTTCTCCACATCTATCTTTCTGTGTCTCTCTGATGCTAAATTTCAGCAAATTCAGTGATTCCTTTATAAATTTTAAGTGAAAGTTTCTCATTTTTTGACCTCCTAGCTTTGAGGGTCTGACTTGAGTGATCAGCTGAGATCTGGATTGGTTTCCCTCTCCAATGTTATTCCCAGACAGCCTTAAAATTCTATCCTATTCTGTATGTTATGCATTTTCATAATAATGGACCTTGTTTTGGATCTGTTGTAATTTTGTATAATTGGTGTCCTTTGAGCCTGCTGTATTTGATTTTCCATTTCATTCTTAAGGTTTGGGAAACTTTCAGATATTTTATTTCACTGAAAAGATTGTGCATTCTGTTGGTTTGTGTCTCTGAGTCTTCATCAATCCCAGGAAGTTTTATATTTGGTCTTTTTATGTTATCCCATATTTACTGGAATTTTTGTTCATGGTCTCTTAACATCTTTTCTCCATGGTCAACTTTTTTCAAGATTATATATATTGTCTTCATTGCCTGAAACTCTGTCTTCCAAGGGTTCTAGTCTGCAGGTGATGTTTTCCATTTAATTTGGTTTATTGATTCCTTCATTTCAAGCTTTTCTGCTTGATTTTTTCAAAGATCTTTTTATTGAAATGATCTTTTATTTCACTCCTTACTTCATCCTTTACCTCACAGATCAGTTTAACTATAGACATTCTAAACTCTTCTCTGACATTCTTCCACTGTGATGTTGATGGATTCTGTTATTGGAGTATCTTGATTTATTTGGGGCAATTTGTTCCCTTGCTTTTTCATGTTGTTTGTGTGTCTACTCATATAACAGCATGGATCTAAGGCAGTAGAGTTTATATCCTGTGGACTTATAGTGTTCCTGAAGGTTTCTAGTACCTCGCCATCTAGGGGGAGACAAATAATAACAACAAGCAATATAAACAATATATACCATTAAACCAAATAATTCCTGCTATGACATCTTCAATGTTAATTGTCATAATAAACAGAAATGTTGTGATCAGTTATTGCCTGCAGTAAAAACAGTAAGTTTGCAAATGGATTTACAATTTCAAATGGTGAACAGGGACTGAACAAAAGTGATGTAGGATGTGGTGATTATGAGGGAGGGGTAGAGAAAATAGAAGTAAAAATTAAAGGAAGAGTGAAAGAAAGATCAATAGAGATTAAGGTAAAGAGAGAAAGAGAATCAAGGGAAACACATAAATGGGAGGAAAAATATGTAAAATGTAAAGATTTAAATGAAAATTAAAAAATACAAGAAAAAAACTGAAATATAAGCCAGGCATGGTGGTGCATACCTGCAATCCCAGGGGCTCAGTAGGCTGAAGCAAGAGGATTGCAAGTTCAAAGCCAGAGTCAGCAAAAGCAAAGCAAGGTGATAAGCAACTCAGTGAGACTCTGTCTCTAAATGAAATACAAACTAGAGCTGGGGATGTGGGGATGTGGCACAGTGACTGAGTGCCCCTGACTTTAATCCCTGGCACCAATACACACACACACACACACACACACACACACACACACACACACAAATCCAACATTCTAGTCCTTCCTAGTCCTCAAAATACTGATCCATGGAAAATAACTGCCTTCAAAAAATGCTAGAAATGAGAAAAAAGAAACATATGTAAACATGTTTAAGTGTCCATGAACCATTCAGGTCACAATTAAACAGATTAAAAAAAAGAAGAAGAAAATGAAAGAAAGGAAAAACTAAATCTTTTTAAAAAATCTCCATGAATTGTTTTTATGGACATTCAAAAGGTTCCCTTCTTCGCTTCTCAGCAGTGTTAGGTGGGTTTGCTGGAGTATGAGAGGAAATCCCATGGAGGCAGAGCTCCTAGAAGTGGGGTTTAGGCTTAGGTAGGTTCCAGGTAGTTTCTTGAATGACCATTGGTCTGAAGATTTAAAATAAGTACACCTACAGGGCCCAGCAGTTCCTGGTCCATGCTAGTCCATCTCCCCTGCAGTCTATGTACATGGTGGAGGAGCCAGTCTTTAGTTCTCTACATTATTCATGGACCCCACATTTCCTGGTGTCCTGGGTTCAATCTCCAAACTCAATCACTCCTAACCTTGCCCTTTCATATTATCAGCCAGGCATATCTTTCCCAGCCAGTCCTATAAGTAGCCATTCTGGAGGAGGAAAGGAGGAGCTGAGTGGGTTTCCCCAACTTATATTTTCCTATGTAAAACTCTCTCCATGTTTGATTTTCTCATGGTCACTGAGTACACTCTATATCCTGCACTATGGGTGTGCCAGGTCTGTATTTTGGGCCATGCTTGGTTTTCCAGGAATTGGTTCCTCCAGCTGCTGACATCTGCTCCAAGGCTTCAAAATAGTTCCTTCCTCTCTCCTTCACAGGCAGCCCATCTTTCAGTTTAGTTGGATAGTGTTTTTGATCTCTGATTTCTCTGTACCCAGACATGCTTCAGGCCTCCTTGCTGAGAAGCTATCTATATACTTTCTTGGTTTCACACCATGGAGCATCCAGGAAAACAACTGCCTCTTGGAAACTCTTACCCCAACAACCTTTGAGATTGGGAGGGTGCAAAAGGTTTTGTGCAGACCCAAATCGAGTTTCAAACAGGAGACTCATTAGCAGCCCTTTGGTACCTCTAGAGAAGCAGAAATAATCTACATTTATGGCATTTCAAACTACTTTTGATACCATTGAAAGTGATTTCAATGAGTGACAAAATTTGGTTTATTTTTTGAACTGAAGTGAGCTAGTAGAAATTTGGGACTAAGATTTCCAACAAATTCTACAAAATATAACTCCATACCTGATTTGTTAAAAAGCAATCAATTACAGTCTTATTTCTATGATTTTGTCTGTTTGTTTTGTGTTTCTTTTTGTTTCTTTTTTAATCACAGAATTAAATTTATTAATCCATGAATGTTGGGCTTCAAGATAGTAAAATGGAAGTGGGACAAGAATATCCCAGAAATATCCAACTGATAAATTTTCTAATTAATAGTAATATATGGACAGAGTGTTTTTCTTTTGGTCATGTGTGATAGATTCTTATTAGCCCTTATAAGGCAAAATAATGTTTGGTAACATGATTATTCTGTGATTATTTGCCTTTGAGGAAGGAGCCATTTTTAGGTACAATTTTTCAGGGCAAAATATTTTCCAAAAAGAATGCCTAATTCACTAATTGAGAAAAATATTTTACTAATGGAAATTTATTCCTGCCAGGTTAGATAACTTTAAATTTGATCATTTTGAAAGCACCAGTCTCCTGTCATAGCAAAGTAACATGGGAGAAGCCAGCACTGGACATAATTGCCATAGTCACAATCAAACCATATTAGACAACCTGACTCACTTCTGCTTTCTTGTCTTTATTGCCAGCCACACATGGTTCATCCTATGCAAAATATGGTATCGTGGGGTTTGAGCCATATGGTATTGTGGGGTTTGTGGGGTTTGAGCCATTTCCTTGAAAGAAACTTTGTATCCTTGTTTTATTTCCCTCCTATCTCTTCTTCCTTTCATTCAAACAAGTGCTCAGCTAAGGCAGACTGGCTCTGTGCTGCATCTTCTTAGACAAGTCTTTTCTTTAGGATTTTGCCCATCAGCTTTCTGTTCCCCTTACTGATTTCCAAGAATGGATGAAAACCTATCTGTGGTTGAAGACTTCCACAATCTCTTGCTTTCACTGGTCTATTCATTTTGGCAGGACTGTACATTTATCAAAATATGGTTTCAGGATTAACACTAAAGTCAATCTTTTTTCCCTGATCTATCATCTTAAAATTAAAAAAATTCCTATGAATTCAAAAATCAGGTATTTCCATAGGAGAAAGTCAACCTCAGCATTCATAAAGATCAACATGCAGCTTTCCTTGAGCAATTGCTCAGGATAGAGAATGGATAATATTCAATAGGCAAGTCATCCCTACCCGTGGAGTAAGTTTGAAGATGAAAAAAATTTCCAAACTGGCTTTGTCTTTGTGAATATAAAACCTTACCCTCCCCCCCCAAAAAAGGGAAGAAAGAAAGAAAAAAATGGTTTGCGTTGTTCATTTATTCTTGCCACTTCACAGTTCACTGCATGTTATTTTGGGGATTGTTTACATAAGAAAGTGCCTCTCAGTGTCCCATTGGAAATGAAGGCTCTATTTTCAGTAGCTTACTGAAAATGGCATTATTAGAGTAGGTCTGGGTGAAGCCACCCATACACATTTCCTGACACCTGTCACTTTACCACGTTATCATCAGGCTAGTTGACTCATGGATTTCTCCCTCCAGTGTTGGTGAGAGCCTCCTACCACCACTCCAATGTTTTACTCTAGGTACTGAGAATACATAGTTCTTTAGTTTTCTCCATTCTTTTTCCAGTTTCTGTTGTATAACTTCAGGGAGCAGAAGTGACATATTTAAGTAAACCATGACTTTGAACCAGATATTGGACTTGCCAACAATGTCCTTGTTCTCCCACAGTCCTTCTTCACACTGAGACACATCCTTTTCAAACTTCAGTGAGTATCACTCTCTGCATCCCAAGAGATCTTGTTACAAAGGCAATAACAATCTGTATTTCAACTTTTCATTGGGGAAGAAGTGAAGGAACTAGAAATTTGTGCTGTTATTGGTAACTTCCCTTCAGAGAGCAATTGTTGTTTATGTCATGCCTCACTTGGGTTCAGTTGATGAGTTGGGGTCCTGTGGGATGAGGGGACTGAGTAATGGGATGAGGTCTGGGGTCCCAGGGGAAGAGGGTTTATGGGGTAGACAGTCACGGAGTCACTCACCCAAACCGGAGGTAGGTAAAACTGCTCTGCTGGAGCGAGAGGCAAACCCATTTATTTCAGTTAGTGCCACAGTTTATATAGGGTTCTCAGACCAATTATGGCCCTGAGGTTAGGTTACAGCCATTAGGGTATTGACTCATGTCAGGCACGCAGCCAATTAGCATGGGATGAGAAAAGGAGAGGCACTGAAGGCAGTCAATCAGCATGGGATAAAGGGGAAGGGAAACATTCAAAGTAACCAATCAGCATAGGGTAAAGGAGAGGGGAAGTATTCAAAGTAACCAATCAGCATAGGGTAAAGGGGAGAGGAAGTATTCAAAGTAGCCAGTCAGCATAAAGTAAAGGGGAGGGGAAGCATTCAAAGTAGCCAATCAGCATAGAGTAAAGGGGAGGGGAAGCATTCAAAGTAACCAATCAGCATAGGGGGCGCTGAAGGCATCCAATCAGCATGAGGCAAGGAAAGGGGAAGGGAGGCATTGAAGGCAGCCAATCAGCATAGGAGGTGCTGAAGGCATGGAGACAGCTCCTATATTTCCCCCTTTTTACTTTTATTTGAAAGGTCAGCGGGGCCTGTGTGGCCCATAAGCAAGCATGTTGGAGGGATCTGTGATAATCTCATGGGAGAGAATCATTCCACTGGATTTCCAGACTCCTACATGTCACATATGAAGAGGGCATGGTAAACGCAACTGTGCCTGTCTTAGGCTGTGCTCCTCTGAGCATCTTACCTGTCATTGACTAACCAGCCCATGCAAGCATGACCCAAAATGAGTTCTCTCCTAAGAGAAGGGGTAATGGGGTTGGGTGGGGTTGGAAAAGAAGGAGGGTTTGGGGTTAGGGTCAGTCGAAGCTGTGAAGCCTTGTGTTTCCAGCAAAGATGAGGTAGGTGAGCGAAGATGGGGTTCTCGAGGTCTGTGATCCATGTGGTGGGAATTTTCTTGCGTTTCTGTGATTCTTTAATGATATGAACTAAAAGAGCTTGTTAATTTTTAATATGTTATTGTGGAGTGTCATGGTATGAGGTCTGGACCATGTGATGGCTTCCTTGTGAATGAGGATATATGGTCGGGTAATAGAGAGGCAGTTTCTCCAAGTTATGGAGTCTAAAGGGGATAATCTCAGATCTATTGATCTGAGGGGCTGTAGGGTCAGAAGTGCAGGACATTGTGATGACTCTTTGGTAGCTAAGAGGAAGGGCAGGACAGAGTCATCAAGGCCTATGGGCAGCAGTATTCCAGGAGTCGGGACACGGACCCACCAGGAGGCGGCAGTGCCCTTGAAAACCAATAGTAGCATAAATGGATATTGCATTTTAGGTACTCACATAAGTGACTTCTTTCTTCAGGTGAGAAGTTTTGTTGTCTTCTTGACAGAGGCTTGGACAAATATTCCTGGCTGGGATCCAAAGGGGCTTAGACTCTGTGGGGGTGAAGACACAAGCATAGCCTCACCCTTGTGTGAGCAGAGGGTCTGGACCCTTCCATTGAAGGGTCAAAGGGTCTTTCCATCATACCAAGGGAATGGGAGTAGGGAAGGTAAAGGGACCCCAGTGTCAGATTGCTGCATTGAAGCCTTGTTTGTCAAAAGTGAGATAGTTAAGGGTAAATAATGCATCTAACAATCTCAAAGAATTGTCCTTTTCGGTAGAATCAAGTTTCTGAAGCATCTCCTTTAGAGTGCAATTGGTTCTTTAAATGATTGCTTGTCCCTAGGGGTTATAGGGAATCCCTTTGGTATGAGAAATTCCCCAGGAAGTTAAAAATTCCTTCCATCTGAGGGACACATAGGCTGGGCCATTATCTGTTTTGATTGACCATGGGATGCCCATGAATAACATAGCTTGCTTCAGAGCCTTAATCACATGGGCTGCTTTTTCCCCTGTGAGGGCAGTAGCATACACAAGGGAGGAATAGGTGTCAATTATCACATGTACAAATTTAAGTTTCCCAAAGGTAGTGATATGAGTGACATCCATCATCCAGAGGATATAAGCAGTAAGTCCTCTCATTTAAATCTCTACTTAGCATATGAATCAGCCCTTCTCTTCCTTTGTATATTTATGCAAAGTCTTTGAAGAGAACATTCATAACAGGTTCATCTTTAAGAACTGAAAAGTCAGCATGTGAGGTGGCACATGCCAGTCATCCCAGCCACTCCTATAGTTGAGACAGGGAGATCGCAAGTTCAAAGCTAGCTTCAGCAACTTAGCAAGGACCTGAGCAAAACAGACAGAACTTATCTCAAAATTTAAAATAAAAAGTGCTGGGTATGTGGCTCAGCAGTTTACCAGCCTTAGGTTCAATCCCTGGTACCAAAACCACCCCAAAACAAAACAGACTACTCTAATGCAGACATCCACCAAGACTGACCAAAGAAACTGAACATGGTAGGCCTGAACCATAGAACCCTACTCAGCCTAAAAAAGGATTTTTAACACTCAAAATTGTGGTTTTCTCTCCAAATCACTATGCTTTATACAGGAATCCAAAGAGACCACATTGTGTTAACTCATTCACATAGCTTTCTAAATAATGACATATCATCTAATTATGGAAAGAAGATCATGGACATGGAGGAAGGGTGGAAGGCAGGACACAGAAAGGGGAACAGGCAGCCTTTGTCCAGTAAAAGACAGGTCCATTTTCTTAATTAGGTGAAGGGTTTCATGGGAATCACACAAAAAACCTGAAATTATATTTTCAGGTGTATAAAGCTCATGGTTTGTTTATTCTATTTTGATGCAACCTTTTCTCAAAACCCAGAAACAAGAGTGTTTTCCAACAAAAGCATACCACTCAAGAACAGAGAGTTTGATGTGTGTTGGTTAAAGTTGTCTCTGTTCCATTTCTACAGGCTGTCATAAAGGTGGCTACTTCAAATCCTCCTCCCTGGGAAAAAGAATATTATCAGAAGGTCTGTGTATACACATTACCTCATATATAATACATGCCATTTCTTTTTTTATTATTATTCTTTAGTTACACATAACAGCAGAATGTATTTTGACATATCATTTATGGAGTGTTACTTCCCACTTTTGTGGTTGTATGTGATGTGGAGTTACAGTGGTCATGTATTTATATATAAACATAGGAAATTTATGACTGATTCATTCTACTGTCTTTCCCATTTCCATCCTCCCTTCCCTCCCCCCCATTTTACCCTGCCCAATCTTGTGAAAGTCCCCTTCTCCCCCCGCCAGCCCTTTGTGAGTCAGCATCCACACATCAGAGACAACATTCAGGCTTGGGTTTTGAGGGATGGCTTATTTCACTTAGCATGATAATCTCCAGTTCCATCCATTTGCCATCAAATGCCATAATTTCATTTTTCTTTATGGCTAAGTAATATTCCATTGTGTAGATGTACCACATTTTCTTTATCTAGTCATCTGCTGAAGGGTACTTAGATTGGTTTGATACCTTAACTACTGTGAGTTGGACATACCACTTCTTTCACCACCATCTACTAAAAGAGCAAGGTAGTCTTAGGAACTGAGATACATGAACTAGAAACAACAGGAATTTATGTCCATCATCAGGAAAAGAGGAAGGTCATTGAGGTAATTGTGTGGGCAGAAGGGAACTAGCAGTGGGCAGCCAAGCCAGGTCTGAGACCAGAGGAAATAGCTCAGAGCTCAGATCAGTCAATCATTGAGGGGGATCAAACTGAATATCCATGAGGCTGTCTTCTGCCATCCACTACAGAGTGCCTCAGATCCTGTGTGATCTAGATGGGATCCAGTTTTGGGCCCAGAGCCTAGGGTGGGCAGACCAAAAACAATGTTTTCTCCACTTCTGGGAGTCATGGGATCCAAGAAACCCTCAGGTTGGGATTGATGCTGTTGGAATGTGAAGTATCATCCACACAGCATTTCCCTCAGGTACCAAATTGTGGCTATGCCCAGGTGCACAGCAGCGGTGTTTTGGTGAAAATATGGCTGGCTGTTGATTGGCATGCCAAATGTCTTAACCCCCAAGTCCTCACTGCCTTTTGATACCCAACTCACCAGTTTAGCTGTGGAAGAGGTTGAGCCAATAGACTGTGCTGAAGTTCCAGGATTGCCCAAAGAAAAAGAATTGTGAGGGGCCTTGGCTGTGGGCAGAGAGGTGAATCCTACATTGCTTGGATTGTGGAGAACTGTGTTCCATCCTTGTACCCACTGTGCATGCCAACTGGTGGAGATGGGACTGAGGCCATGCTGCTACTTGGTGGGAGCTTCCTAGAGCCAGGAAGCACCCTGGAATATGGGACCAAGTGGTTTTTGGGGATAGGAGGAGACTAGAAGTTGATAGGCTTGGAAGGAAGGATGGTATCCATAGTATTATTGGTGGCAGTCTTGGCGGATGATGGTGCAGAGGTTCTGCCTGCTAGCAAGGAGGCCAGCATATCATTCATAATCAGGAACATGAGAAGCTTGAGGCATTGCATAGAGAGGCTCTTCCTGTTGCCCTTGAGAGCTCCCAGAGGCAGGTTGAGGAGTGGTTCCTTGGACAGAGGGATAGTGAAAATTGGCATGGTTAGGACAGGAGACACTAGGTGTAGGCAGGCCAGTGGAGATTGGTCCATTTGCCACTAGCTGTGCTGCCTAGGCCAGAGCACCTGGGAGAAAGAGAAGCAACTCTCTCTGGAGCAGGGGGCAGATCTGAATATCACCACCTTAGAAGGCAAGGTAGTGCCCATGGCAGTGAACTCAGACTCTACAGTTGGCTGACAGATTTGGAGAACAGATGCATTGGCTCTTGTGGTGGGAGAGACACAGGTTAGGACTGGCCAATGCTCATGAAGTTGCTGGTGGAAGACTTGCTAGAGGAGGAGTGGGAGAGGAAAGAGGCACAGGAGGAGAAGGAGGAGGATCTACATACACAGGGTTGAAGTTTCCATTCTGCAGGACATATGATTGAGGGAGAAAGGCTCTGAGGTGGGAGGTGTGG
The DNA here is from genome assembly GCA_028644305.1 of Xerus rutilus. Classification (NCBI taxonomy): domain Eukaryota; kingdom Metazoa; phylum Chordata; class Mammalia; order Rodentia; family Sciuridae; genus Xerus; species Xerus rutilus. The sequence goes on along the minus strand of CM053410.1, from coordinate 31,550,375 downwards.
GAAGATGGAAAATGGGAGGTGCTGCAGCTCTTGCCAAATGAGTAAGGTGTTGACTTTCAATGGCGGCCAAGACCCCCACATTGGGACTAAAAATAGGAAGAGGGCTAGTGGGGGGAGGCAAAGGAAGAGAACTAGGGATTCCACCCTCATTACTATTGGGTGTGTGGGAAGGCAGAGAGACTGACAGGAGTAGGGCCCACAGCCTGGTCTGCCAATTGGGAGGTGGCAGGAATAGCTGGGAAGTTTCACAGGGTGGAGTATCAGGTGGGAAGAAAAAATAGGCTGACTGGTGATACTGGTTGCCACAGCCTTCACTATACCCTCTGAGGTCTCAGTGCCATTGTGTCATCTACCAAGCTGCTATTCTTCTTTGAACCCAGAGCCTTCTTTTGCAGGGTGCCAAAGTCTTAATCCAGAGAAATAAGAAGGTGCTTAGAGGGAAGGCATATCACCTTGATTCCTCTGTGTTGGCATCCACAGCAACAAGGCCATTGGCATGGGCCTCTTTCTCTTGTGTGTCCTCCAGCTAGCAGCTGTGTGTGGAGGTCAGCTTCCAGATGAAACTAAAGAAGGCTGATCATACTGTACCTTTTTGCCTGACCCTTGGGAACCTGGAGAGCTGGGCAGATGGCATTCATCCAGCTGTTTCTTGGCCCCCTTGTCTGGCAGCACAGTGCTGCCCGGGGATGGCTCCCAGAGCACTGCTGCCACTTCATCAGGCTGCCCCAGGGTCAGCATATCTACAGCAGGACTATGTCAGTTGGGGGTCATATGGCAGCCAGATCACAAATTCCCAGGAGACACCTCTCATGCAACATGTTTCCCTCCTGAGGCTCAAGACTGGGCTGCACTGCAGTGAGGTCTCCCTGGATCTCCAGGGGCTACTTCCCAGTTGTTAGTGGCACCCCTTTCCCCATTATCTGTCCTCCCCAACCTGTCTTTTCTATCCCTGCTGCTTTTCTCCTTCTTCCTCCTCCTCCTTTTCCTCCTCCTTCTTGTCATCTAACCCTACTTTGGGCTGCTCTGGGGTCCTCACCTCTGTTTGCTTGTATGAGGAAAAAGGTGGTGAGCTGAGGTCGTGGGTTTCACTTCTTGGTGGACCTGCAAGGTGGCAGAGGCAAGAGAATGGGTATGCACTGGGAAGGAGGGATCCTTAAGGTTCTGGAGGGTCAGAATATCCACAGATTGCTAGTTGACAGCTTGGGCTTTTTTCCAGCAGTGCCCACCCCCAGGCCACTGATTAGAGGATCCCCAGGGAGGTGTGCAGTCTCCTGAAGGAGAAGCATCCTGTAGCAGCCAGTTGACTAAGGCAAGCCAGGACAGGGATTATGGATGAAGAGCCTGAAGTCAGTGCACTTGGCAGATGCTGGAAAAGCTGGGGCCAGGCCAAAGGGCAGAGACTGCAGAACAGGGGCAATCAGTAGAACCAGAAACTGCCCACTGAGCAGGTTGCCATGCAGAGTATGTCATGTGTGTCCAATCCTAATATCAGAGAAGAGATCATAGGAGCTCGACTCAGACACAGTGTCCAATTAGGCCAAAGACACACTATCTGCACACTGTTCAGCCCAGCCCTTGTGACATCTGGCTGGAATGAGTGACAGAGGATACACAGGCAACTCACTACAAAGCCTGATTACATCAAGAGAAAGTGACTCAAGACAAAGGGTGAGGCCCACTGTTCACTATCAGGCTGCATTTTCTACATTCTAGGGAGGTGTCCCTTCTCCTTAAATATGTGTAGTGAAGCATGAGCTACTATGTGGGGACTATTGACACTGCAGCCCCATCCAACATTGCTTCTGGTTGTGGGGTCTAAAGGCTCGGTAGTGCCCAGATAAGGGCTCTACTTTGGTCATCCAGTGTCTATGTGTGGCCAACACTCTCGTCCTGGGCACAGAAGCCAATAGTGAATGGGCGGGGGCCCTATAGGGAGTTTGGGGAGAAGGCAGGGAATTGGGGCTGTTGAAAGCACAGCACCAGGTCAAATCTGATCCTGCCAGGCCCCACCAGCAAACTCTCCAGTCCCTGGATGATAGCTGGCAACTGGTGCCCCTTCTCCAAGGCCAACAAACCACTGAGCCTGGGCTGACTGGATGCTGTGACTTGCTCCACCCCTTCCTGGTGGGAAGGTTCCATTCACTTGTTGGAAAGCATGTGTTAAGAACACATTGAAGCCTGACACCTTTCCTCAAGTCAATCACCCAGCCAGGACTTGTACTCAGGCTGTGTTACTCTAGAGCTAATGCTCTGCCAACTGGTGCCTCCATATTGTATATAGATCCTGTATTAACTGCCCTTTTTTCTGTAGATTTTCAGCCCTGAGCATCATGTCCTATCAGTAAGGAGCACATTAACTGCCCAGGAGGAAGTCCACTCAGAACGAGACCAAGGCCAACAATGGGCTCTGGTCTTCTCAAGAAGATTCAAGACACTGGGTATGGTGGCACACACTTGTAATTCCAGTGGCTCAAGTGGCTGAGGCAGGAGGATCCTGAGTTCAAAGCCAGCATCAGCAATTTAGCCAGGTCCTAAGCAGCTAAGCAAGACCCTCTCTCTAAATAAAATATAAAAAAGGCCTGAGGATATTGCTCAGTGGTTAAGCACCCCTGGGTTCAATTCCTGGGAAAGAAAGAAAGAAAGAGAGAGAGAGAGAGAGAGAGAGAGAGAGAGAGGGAGGGAGAGAGAAAGGAAGAAAGAAAGAAAGAAAGAGAAAGAAAGAGAGAGAGAAAGAAAAAAAGAAAATGTACACCACCAGCTGTCAGCAGAGCTTCATTCATCTATCCCTCTGCCAAATGAACCCTTTTCTATTGAGTTCCAGGGATCCAAATGTGCAAAGATTGTATTCTAGACTCATTGGGATTCATGCAGAATGAAATTCAGCAGTGTCTTGTTTCACAGAATGATAAGAAGCCAGTTGGTATGGCTTTCCTTGGAGAGGTCATGAAAGCAAATATATCATGGATTTTCAAGTGAATATGGGAGCAGTGTGTTGGATTCAAGTCAGATCAACCAAAGGTGGTCAGTGTGAGCACGCCACTGGGCCCACCCTTCACCATGCATTATTGTCTCCTTAATGTCAATTGAGGTATCCAAGAGAGGGGACATGCTCTTGGTAACAGGAAAAGGGAAGGACATACTATTGTACTAGGATCTGGGATTTCAGCACAATGAGAAAGATTTGAAAAACCCTACTCATACATGACTTTATTGAGCCTGACCCTTGTTTCCATTCCTTCCTTCATCATAGTGTTTTTCTCTCTCCTGGATAGAGAGGTGTATCAGACAATGGCCTGTGGAATTTTCAGAACAAAAAAAAATGATAGCTACCAGTAAATGTATCTCTTATTATAAGTTTTAGTATTTTAAAAATTGTTTAAAAATGATACTGGGTATATTCCATGTTTCAACATTTGCTTTGGCCCTCTGCCCAAAAGATCCCTTTATTGCTACACCCAAGCAAGTTTGGTCTTCCATCCCCAACAAACTTTGAGATTGGGAGAACCCAAAACTATTTTCTTAGACCAAAATCAAGTTTGAAAAGAGAAGACTCATTAGCCACCCAAAACTGCTAGAGGAGCAGAAATGATCTACATTTATGGCATTTCACACTACCTGCTTGATATCATTCAAAGAGATTTCAATGAGGGACAAATTCTGGTTTGTTTCTTTGAACAAAAATGAGCTGGTAGGAATTCGAGACAAAGATTTCCAACAGGGGCCCTGCAAAACATGACCTCACATCAGATTTCCTTGAAAACAATTACAATAATTTTTCCCTCATGGTTTTGTTTTGTTTTCTTTTTATTTTGCTTTGTTTTCCTTTTTTTTTTAAATTTATTTATTCTACTTAGGTATACATGATAGCAAAATGCATTTTGATTCATTATACACAGATGGAGCATAACTTTATATTTCTATTGTTGTACATGATGTAGAATCACACCACACATGCAGTCATACATGAAGCTAGGGCTATGATGTCCATCTTATTCCACCATCTTTCCTGCCCCAATGCTCCCTCCCTTCTCTCTCTCCTTTGACCAAAATTCCTCTATTTTTCCCATGTCCCCTTCCCTATTATGGATCAGCCTCCACTTGTCAGAGAGAACATTCAGCATTTGGTTTTGTGGGATTGGCTTACTTTGCTTAGCATGATATTCTCCAACTCCATCCATTTACATGCAAATACCATAATTTTATTCTCTTTTATTGCTGAGTAATAACCACAGTTTCTTTATCCATTCATCTATCAAAGGGCATCTAGATTGGTTCCACAGTTCAGCTTTTGTGAATTGAGCTGCTATAAACATTGAAGTAGCTGAAGTCCTTTGGGTATAGTCCGAGGAGTTGGATGGCTGGGTCAAATGCTGGTTTCATTCCAAGTTTTCTGAGGAGTCTCCATACTGCTTTCCAGATTAGCTGTACCAATTTGCAGTCCCACCAGCAATGTATGGGCATGCCTTTTCCCATACAACCTCGCCAACACTTATTGTTGTTTGTATTCTTGATAATTGCCATTCTGACTAGAGTGAGATGAAATCTTAG
>CM053410.1:31527489-31545327 GCA_028644305.1 Xerus rutilus | reverse complement strand
CTGGCATACCTTTCTAAAGAATAGGAACCACCACTAGACAGCAGATCAGCACCTGCTTGGGATGTGAAAAGGAAGCATGGAAAAAGGTGGAAGGCAGGACACAGGAAGGGGCACAAGGCACCTTTTGAGAGTAAGAGACGGGTCCATTTACTTAACTGGGTATAAAATTTCATGGGAATCCATACACGTAAAACCCATAAAACTATATCCTTGAAATATATGAAGCTCATAGTTTGTCCTTTCTATTTTGATACAACTATTTTTCAAAATTCAGGCCCAGTAGTGTCTTCTGACAAACATCTAGAGAGTCTGCTGTGAGCTAGTTAACCTTTCATCTGGCATATTTGCACAGGCTAACCTAAAGGTAGCTACCTCACATCTTTGTCCTTTAGGCACAGAATATTTGCAGAGGGTCTGGCAACACAAGTCACCTCACATACATGCTTCTTCTTTCTTCACGTCTCAGCCAAGAGCAAGAAAAATGCTGGATTTGAGATAGATGAATTAGAAACAATAGAATTTTATGTTCATCTTCAGAGAAAAAGGAAGGCCATTGAGGCCATTGATGCAGGGAGAAAGGAACTAGCAGTGGACACCTGAGCCAAATCCACGCCCAGGGAAAATGGCCCAGAGGTCAATCAGCCAGGCTAACTGTCAAGTCAGGTGGGTTAAGCTGAGTGTACATGAAGCTCTCCTCTGTGTTCCACTGTGAAGTGCCTCAGATCCAGTGTGGTCAATACTGGGGTTGAACATCATGCCAAATGGATTCCCAGGTGATTTAATACCCCCAAAGTCCTGGCTGCTTTGTGCTGTCCAACTCACCAGTTGAGCTATGGCAGAGGTTAAGCCTATAGCCCCTGCTAGGGTTCCCAGACTGTCCAAAGAGAAAAAGTTGTGCTTTTGCTGCTCATGAGGATCTCTACATATGAACTGAAGGTTATATAAAGTGCTATTCAGATGGTGGACAGCTGTGCTCAGTCCCTGCACCCACTGTGCACACCAACTGGTGGAGAGGGCGGTCAAACCAATGCTGGGTGGGAGCTTCCTAGCACCAGGAAGTACCTGGAATATGAACTCAAATGGTGTGGGAGACAGGAGGAGACTGGAAGATGACAGCCTTGGAAGGAGAGGTGGCAGCATTGTTGGTGGCAGACTTAGAGGATGGTGGTGCAGAGGCTCTACCTGCTAGTAAGGTGGCCAGTGCATGATTCATGACTAGAAACAGGAGAAGAACCAGGGTGTTGCAGAGAGAAGCTCTTCTATCTTGCCCATAAGGGCTGCAAGAGGCAGGCTAAGGAGTGATTGCTGGGACAGAGGGATGTAAAAATTGGAATGGTTGGGGCAGGAGACCCAGGGTATAGATGGGCCTGTGGACACTGGTCCCTTTGCTGCCTATGCTGCCTAGGCCAGTGCACCTGGGGGAATAGGCACTAGCTCCCTTTGGAGCTGGGGGAAGATCTGAAGATCACCACATTTAAAGACAGAATAGAGCCCATGGCAGTGATCTTGAGCTTTACAGCTGACTGACAGATCTGAAGCCCAGATGCATTGGCTCTGGTGGTGGGAGAGAACTTTGCCAGAGTTAGAGGGTGGCAAATGCTAGTGGAGTTTCTAGTGGAAGGAAAAAGGAAGTGGAAAAGGGAAAGGAAGAGGAGGAGAATGTATGCACATGGGGGTTGGGGTTTCCATTCTGCAGGGCATAGGCTTGAGGGAGAAAGGCTCTGGGATCGGAGGTGTTGGTAGGTATGAAGTGGGAGGTGCCGAAGCTAATGCCAAGTGAGTAGGGTGTTGACTCTCACTGGCCGGAACCCTCAGATTGGGACTGGACCTAACGTGAGAATGATGGCCAGTGGAAAGAGGCAAAGGAAGACAATTAGGGATCCTCCCCATCACTACTGGGTGTGGGGGAAGAGAGAGAGACAGACAGGATCAGGGGCCCAGCAGGGTGGTCTGCCAGTTGGAAAGTGGCAGGAATAGGTGGCATCTGGAAAGTGTCAGTGAGCAGGTTCAATGTGTCTGCAGTTCCTGCTGGAACAGCAGGTGGTTAGAAAGAAGGAACAGGCTGAGTAGCAAGGCAGGCTGAGTGGCAGTTCAGGCTGTCACACCCTCAGCTCTACCCCCTGAGTACTCTGTCATCCTCCAAGCTCCTGCTCTTCTTTGAATCCAGAACCTCCTTCTGCAGGTTCCAAAGTGTTCCTCCAGAGAAACAAGAGAATGTTTAGGAGGTGAGGGCAGCTCACCTTGATTCCTGTGTATTGGTAGTAGCATGGGCATTGACATGGCCCTCACTCTGTTGTGGGACTTCCATCTAGTAACTATGAATGGAGGACAGCTCTCAAATGGAGCAAAAGAAGGCTTTTCCCCCCACACCCTTTTGCCTGACCCTTGGGAACCTGGACAGCTGGGCAGATGGTGATCATCCAGCCTTGGCACTGCCTGGGGCTGGCTTGCATAGCACCGCTGCCTCTGCATCAGGTTGCCCCAGAGTCAGCACACTTGCAGCAGGGCTGTGCCAGTTTAGGACCATAGAGTGGCCAGGGCATGAGTTCCCAGGAGGCTCCTGAGCCCTCTCGTGGAGGATGTTTTCCTCCTGAGGCCCAAGACTGGGCTGCACCACAGTGAGGTCTCCCTGGATGTCCAGGGGCTTGGCTGGTGCTACTTCCACATTGCTAGTGATATCCTTTTCCCCACTGCCCTACTGGATGTCTGTCTCATCCTGCCTGTCCTCCTCCTTTTCCTCCTCATACTCCTGCTTTTTCTCTTCCTCTTCCTCCTTGGCCTCCTTGTTGGTCATTCTTCCTTTGGGTTTCACTGGGGTCCTCACCTCTGATTCCTTGGGACAAGGAAAAGGGAACTGAGCCAGTGACATGGGCTCCATCCACCACCCTTGGTGGCAAAAGCAGAATAGTTGTATACAGGGAAGGAGGGATCCTAAAGTTCTGGAGAGTAGGAATATGTGAGAGTTGCTACATAGGCTTTGTCTGATAGGCCCCTCAGGACACTTACTGGGAGTACTCCCAGGGAGGTGAGCATGGCCTTCAGGAGAGGGAGTCTATAGCAGCGATTTGACCAAGGCACATGACGGTGGTGATTTTGACCAAAAAGCCTGGAGGCAGGGCATCTGGTAGGTCCTGGAGCCATAGAGTGATGTTGGCCAGAAACAGGGGCATCTTGGGCCAGGCCAAAGGGCAGGTGACTGCTGGACAGGGGCAGGCAGCCACCCAGATGACCACATGGACTCATCTGATTGCTCATTCAGAGCACATGGTGCAGGCCTGAACCAAGACTAGAAAAGAGACCAAGGCACTCTTGATCAGCTAAACAAAATATCTTCTAGAGGCCAAACGCATACTGTTCAGCTTAGCCCTTGTGACATCTGGCTGGAATGCATGTTGGAGATAGGATACTCAGTAAGGTGGTGGTGAATCCCTGTTTTGCCGATTTTTCTAGCTCCTGGGACATCCAGCTAGCTGCTCCCTGCAGCTGTGTGGAGCCCCTTGGGCCAGTACCAGGAGTTTTTGGAACTGTGGCCCAGAGGGATCTATATGTTTTTTGAAACAAATTGTTTAGAGTTTGACTTTTCAGGCCTCAGATTGACTTAGTCATCTAATGGCTCATTTGAATAGAGTGTTGAACACCAGTCCTAGATTCTCGACCCAGCCTAGAATTCAGCTTGCTCACTTGTGAAGGAACAATGAATTGTCATTTGTAAACCTTAAGGCAATTCTTTGGTTTCTTATTCTCTTTAATCTGTGGTGTTGAGTAATGTTTTCTACAGTTATGAATATTGTATATGAAGAGTTGGGTTTGTTTTAATGAAGCGTCCTTTACCAATGATTTTATGTGAAAACAAACCCACCAGGACTCTCAAACAAGCACTTTTTTTTCATCAAGTAAATATTTCCAAATTTTGAAATTTTTAAGAGAAATGTTTTATAAAAGTGTGCTAAAATACACATAAAAGTTCCCATTGATCACTTTTAAATACTGGTTCAATAGTGTTGGAAGAGAAGCTATTTTTAAAGGAAAATATACACAGAATTTAGTTCAGCACTGGAAGGGCTTATGTATTTTTTCATGAGTGTGTTTCATGATGTACACCAAAATATTTGTTTAATGTACTTCAATTCATATTAGCTTGCCAGAATAACATTAACATTATAGAAAACTTTCAAATGTTTCCTTTGTAGGTAAAATGAGAATCTATGGCAACTACTTCAAATATTTTAAAAATTAACTTATTTTTCTCCCACTTAAGAGCCATTTGAAATTTAAAATAAAGTATTATAAAAACATCTAAGCAATCCTAACTAAATGCCCATTGTTTCTTGAGAGAGAGACAAGATACCAACAGTATGAGTGACAGAAAACACCCACACTAACATCTCAGATATATTATTTGCTCTCTGAGTAAAAACTTAGGCATGCAGCTTTTCTATACAATAAGTAGAATTGTGTACAGACCCCCTCCATACTGCTCTGAAAATGAACTTTTGTTTTATGCAGATGTAGGCGAATTAGAATGAACAAAGGCCCACAGTTTCAGGCTAGAACAATTAACTCAAAAATGGGTTTTTCTTCTGAGACCAAATGCAAATATTTTATAGCCAACAGATTAAGGCAGACCTGGCATCTTTCAGTTGTGTCCCTTTTGAAAGCAGCAGGTACTTTTTGAATACTACTGTCAAGGGATCTGGGACAAACAGGAAGAAGTGAAAACCTCTTCCTGGTCTCCTGTGGCCCAGTATCATCTTGAAGAGGACCAAGTTCTTCCCACACTCACTATTGTAGTAGCTAGTTCATTTCAAGGTCTAGACCACTTGCTAGAGGATTGGGCCCACCAAGACTTATTCTATAGAGCTGGGAAACTGCCCCAGATCCTTAAACAGAACTCTTACAGGAAAAGAGGCCTTAGACCCTTCTTAGGAGGGCTGATGAAAAGATGCTGGTTTCTAAGGATTGTTGAGGTCTAAATCCCTGAGCCTGGGCACAGAAAAAATATCAAAGACCCTTCCTCCTCACTCCTTGCATATACATGCCATGATATTTATTCTTTAACCCAACAATATCTCCACTGAGAACTTCAGAGCAGCATAACTCTCCTGTGTCTTCCACGCCTGTAGCAATTGGTCACAGCCTAGAATGACCACACTATTATTTTGTCAGATTCAAGTTTTCTTCTCCAAACTTACTTTAGCTCACAATGTCCTTATCCACCCCTAAAACATTGATTTAATGAATTTTCCAGATTCCAGCCAGATGTATGGTATCCTGTGGCCACATCCATGTCACTTAGTGTTTCCTCCTAACTCTCTCAGCCTCACTTGGGTTTAGATTACTCCTACGAAGAATGACTCTGCAGCTGCTGCTGTTAAGTGCAGCTTGCTTTATTCATTGCCCAGTCATTAAAAATAACTTAGTAGAAGTTTTTGGTTACAAACAACAAAAGTAGATTCTGGCTAACTTAAGCAGAAAAGGAGTTACTGGAACTAAGAGAGGCCCATGAACACAGCAGGATGAAAATGACCAAGCTAGAATGGGCCAGGACCAAAGAATTCCAAAACAGCCCAGAAGCTGTAAGAAGAGTCACTTAAGCTAGCCTCACCCACAATGCCACCATGACGCTAAGATTGCCCTCTGAAAGCTCCATCATTCATGTACCACTGCCTTGGGGATCAAAGCTTCTTGGTTTCTGTGAGAGGTGGATGTGAGCTAAAAACTGACCTGTCCACAGAGGGAGAAAGATTATTTCCATAAGAAAACCAGAATTTTATAAGAATGTAGGATAATGCTGGACTTCCAAAACCCTATATATATCTGCTATAAATAAAATGTACTCTGAGCATACTGGTGAATGTGTGTAACTCCAGCTACTTATGAGGCTGAGTCAGGAGAATGACAAATTCAAGAGCAGTCTTGGCAACTTAGCAAGACCCTGTCTTACAATAAAATTAAATAAAAAAAAAAAAAAGGCTGGGGATGTAGTTCAGTGGTAGAGCAGCCGTGGGTTCAATCCCTAGTAATGCAAAAAAAATTAATAATAATATATGTTATGTGTATGTGTATATGTGCATATATATGCACATAATAAGAATAAGTAGGACTTATTTAAATCACAATATATGCTCATTGTGCAAAATATTTTAGCATAGTCTTATATTTTTCTAAAATTGGGATTATATTGTATTGGTATTTTTATTATAGCCAACTTTTTTTACTTAACAATATATTGTAGTCATTTTTGCATCTTTAATTATCTGCACTATGATTTTACTTTGTTATAGTATGGTAATTCTTCTCTGGATTTATTTTAAATCACTTAAAGAATTTTTATTTTTTTCATTGTAAATAATGCTGGGAAGAATGTATACTTCTTTTTTCTTTTCTCTTTTGTTTAAGTATATGAAACTTTCCCATGTATCAGGCACTAAGCTAAAGTGCTTTATGTGCACTTTTCCATTAATTTCTATCAATATTCCCATGAGGTAAATACTATTTTTATCTCGATTTTTTAAAAATATTTATTTTTTAGTTGTAGGTGGACAGAATATCTTTATTTTATTTTTATGTGGTGCTGAGAATCGAACCCAGTGCCTCACGCGTGCTAGGCGAGCACGCTACCACTGCGCCATAACCCCAGCCCCTTTATCTCGATTTTACAGATGAGGAAATGCTGCATGGTGTTTGTGAATAACCTTTCTAAGATCACACAGCTGCTGACAGTCACTACTTAACCCAAAGTCACATAGCTAGCAGATGGCAGAACTGGCTCCAGTGTAAACTCAGGCTTGCCTGACTCTACTACCCAGGCTCTGAGCCTCTTAGCTTCCTTCTCAAGTAGAAATCATTGGGTGATCCGCAAACATTTCCTTCAAATAAGTCTGGAGAAACGAAATGAGGGAGGTAAAGGCTTTTGATACATACTGTAGACCTGCCCTCTAGAAGGTCTGCACCAATTTATGCTGACACCCAGAAATCTATTCAAAGTGCCTGTTGTCTATGCTCTTGGCTCACACCCGCTATATATGATCTTCAGGAACCCTTTGCCAAGCTTGGTGTCAAAAAAAGATGTCTATCTTGATTTAAAATTTTTTCATGTTTTATCTTTTAATACAGGTGCCTTTTATGGTTGCCTACTGTGTATTAAGGAGAACGTCAGCCCTGAAAAGGCAGAGATGATTTTCTGCTTTGTTCACTGTGTCTTCCCCAGCACTTCTGGCAGATTGTGTGGCATACAGTAGTCACTCAATAAAAATTTGCTGAATAAATTGATGAATAAGTGAATGTTCTGGGCACTGAGGACAGCACTTAACACAGATGATCTCATTTAATCCTCACAATACCTGGATGCCTTAGCTAGTATGAATACCATGCATTCAGGCCTGTCTATGAAGTTTGGCTCCTCAAGTAGGACTGCCCATCTCTCTCAATTTTCCCTAGAACCCTCTCCTCAATACAAATTTCTCTGTACAACAAATAGCCCGTATTTTCAATGTCAGATCACCCCAAATACATCGCCAAATTTGGTAAAAATATCTCCATTTTCTCATAATGTCATAACAGACAAGCTATCTTAGTCCATATTATGCTGTTATAACAAAATACCATAGACTGGGTAATTTATAAACAATAGGATTTTATTTGGTTTATAGTTCCTGAGACTAGGACCTGGTCCAGTGAGGGCCTTCTTGCAACATGTTGGAAGTTATCTCGAGGCCAGAAAGCAAAAGAGAGAAAGTGAGTGGGCACCACACTCACTTTTACAAACAACCCACTCCCTCACAACAACATTAACTCATTTGTGAACACGTCATTAGGCCCCACCTCCCAACACTTAAGCATCGCAAGATAAATTTCCAACACATGAACTTTGGGGTATATATTCAAAAGCCCTTTGATATGTGGGTTTTTATTGTTGTTAGTGGTGGGTTTTTGTTTGTTTGTTTTGTTTTGTTTTATGATACTGGGGATAAAATCCAAGGGTGCTCTGCCACTGAGCTACACTCCAGCCCTTTTAGTTTTTTTATTTTGAGACAGAATCTGGCTAAGTTGCTCAGGATGGCTTCAAACTTGCAATTTATCCTCCTGACTCAGTCTCCCAAGTCACTGAAATTGCATGTGCCATGCTGCTGGCAAGCCCTTTGATTTCTAAAAATTATTCAAAATGAGCTTCATTTATAAATTTAGCTTTGTGACTGTGCTTGTGCCTTTGATACTTAAACAACAGTTTTTGCTCCTCAATGAGAAAAGCATGCCTGGTCTTGTCATAGATACATTGAGGGCAGATGGAGGTACCATTAGCCCTGCTGACAAATGGTTTTGTTTTAGACAGCCTCACGAGAACTTCAAGTCTCATAACATTATTACCAAAAGCTCAGTCTTTGTCTCTGATGCCAAACCAATAACAAGATCATGATTTTGAGAAAAAGGAAAAAGAAGTTTTATTGCTTTGTGAGAAAAGGAGAGGCACAGGAGATTCCCGTCAGAGGCTGTGTGATTCTGCTCATCAAGGGTGGGGGTGGGGCTTTTAAAGAGGTGATTCAAATGGTACAATACATGTGTTTTCTGTCCAAAGTTCTCATTCACTTGTTAATTTGGGAGATACTCATTTTTGACTTCTGGTGCCATCCCGGAGTCTGAATTACTTCTTTCTGTAGTGAATATGTGCTCAAGGACAGATAATTCTGCCTAATATGGGAAATAAAGGTAATCCTGTTTCTCCCAAGATTGAGGAGAGGAACAGATTATGGGGAGGAGGGAAAGAGGAAGAGAAACATGTCTTTTTAAAAATAAGTCACATTGGCAGAGCAGTAAGGGATATATTCAAAGCATAAAGTGGATCATTGTTACAACATGAACCCCTCATGCTCAGCTTGGGCACACATGGTTGGGTCGAGAGATGGCTTCTAGACAAAGGAGGACTGGGCATCTGAAGTTACCAGCGCATGCCAAATGGTCGACTACTTACCACTCTGATGTCAACCAATCATCAATGAACGCACTGACCTCTGAAATCGGCCCATTCACGTCACTGGGCCTCAGCCAACCAAGATGAGACGCCTCTTCATGAGAATCCCTCTCTTTCAACCTACCTATAAAAATGGCCTCTCCCAGTCCTGGGCGTGACTTTCCCAGCCCACACTGGCAGACTGGTGAACATCGCCTGAAAGTGGACCCCAATAAAGCCGTGCTTTTAATCCCTTGGGCTAGTGGTCGTGGTTTTACTGCGGATCTGACCTTACACACACCACATCTGGATGTTAGTGCTGTCCCACTCTCCTTGGTATAAAAGTACAATTCTTTTACCAGGTATTCAGCCTAACCTAGTTTTATTAGTAGCTGTACAGTAAGATAGCCATGATGGTATGTCAAACACAGGGCTATTTTGAATGCCTCTAGACATCATCCTCAGAAGAGGAAAAAAAAACCAAAACAATTTTATTTATAAAATTGGAAAGAATTCTCTATATCAATACTGGCTTTGATCTTTTGTTATATATTTTGCAAATATCTTCCATTACTTTCATTTACTTTTATTTATGGCATTTTAAAATTTGCAGATGTTTTACCTGTTTTGGTAGCAAAATCTATCAGTCTTACCGTGGAGGGTTTCTTTGACATTTTCTTACCTACTCTAAGTTGGCTAACAGGTATATAACTGTGGTCCATTTCAACTTTGGAATATATAGCCCTTACTGTTCTCAGGCTTATTTTAAAAGGGACATGTTTTTCTTTTCATCTTCTCCCTCTTCTCTTCCCTACTCTGGGGGTGGGAAACAAGATTACCTTTTCTCATCTTAGGCAAGTTATCTGTCCTTGAGCACACATCCACCAGAGGAAGGAGATGTTACTGGAAGATCTAGAAAGGGAGCATCTCCCAAATTAACAAGTAAATTTCAACACACCATCAGGGTGCACCTGGAACCCTCTGTCAGGGCACATTTGGAGTGTAGCCTTTGAAGAGCTTCTTTTAAAGCCCTCTGTTTTCCCTTATGGGGAGAACCACAGTCTCTGGGATTGGAGTCCTCTGTTTCTCCTTTGCTAGCAAACTAATAAACTCCTTTCCTTTTTTCTCAAAACCATGTCCTTGTTATTAAATTAGCATGAGTTGGCATCAGGGATGAGAACTGAGCTTTTGGTAACAAAAGTGATGACCATGAAGGGGACTGAGGGCAGCCCTCTCTCTGGCTTTCTTGAGCATGACTGTTACACCAATCCCACTTCCATGCTAAGGATGTAAGGCAAACTTGTTGAGAGGTGACTGTTGGAGAGTTAGGAGAAGAGTGAGTTTTCCTTGGGTTGCACCAGAGGAGCTATTCCTGTGAGTAAAGGGAGGGACTGAGGGACCATCCCAGCAGCTGCCAAAGGCCCTTTTGTTTCAGGGAACTCCTGCTTTCCTTCCCTGAACTATATAGATTGCTCCATCTTGGTCTGCTTTGAGAAAGAGGAAGCTGAATGCAGTAAAGTTATGACACCTTGGCTATTTGGTAAGCTCCCCAAGTATGTACACACAGACCCTTGATTCTACACATCTGATTTCCCTTTGTGGGGATATCTATGGCACCACTGGTGTATAAGTCACAGTTAAGTGGGAGTTGGGGACTTGAGGAGGATTTTCCCCCTATCTGGTCTGTTTTAAAGGTTCCTAGCTGTTGGCTATGGTTTGGGAGATCCTCTTTGTTTGTCTATATTTTATGTTTGTATCTGTTTCTAGTCCTTTAAGACATGGGCAATAGTGTGTTGATCCTATAGGTAGTCTCTTGAGAAAGATCTTGGCTGAATGGGCCACTTATACATATAAACCTATGAAAAAGATGATTTTTTACTGTAACAATCTGGCCTTTGAATGGTTTTCTGAATTACTGTACAATTTTGCACTTGGAGTTGGTCTGTCAGAGATAAAATATGCAAAAGAAATTCTGTATGTACAGGTATGTATGCAATTGCATAATAAGGAGTCTGAATAGTCAAAAACTAAGTTAAGGATGAAAAAAAGCACTGCCTCTAATGTAGGATGATAGCAGGACACCAGAAGAAAGGGTTTTTAAAAAATTTAAATCCTTTTAACTCAGGGCTGATAATCCCAGCACTGCTTCTCAGCTTGGCCCCAGGTAGTTGCACATCATTCTGCTGTGGGTCAGGGATGCCAGTCCTGAGCTAAAAGAAAAGAAGAAAATCCCAGGGGAGCTTCCTGGTCTAGAGAAATGGGCAAGGAGGAACTGGCCTCTACTCTGCCTTCCAGCCACTATTTGCCCAGGAGAATAAAATGAGAATTTGAGAACCGGGCTCAGTTCACTGCTTTTGCAGACAGAATGTCTGCATGGGCTGTAGGTATCACTAATTTTCTTTCTAGGTTCTTGTCTCATGGGTTCAAAGAATGAAAATCACAGATGGTGGCAGAGGATAAAAATGAAAGAAATAAAATTTGTTAAAGAAATAAAATTAATAAATTTAATAAAACTAAAGAAATAAAATGAGAAGAGAAAATATGGAACTCCTCATGATGCAAGGGGGAAACTGGAGGAGAGCTTTTCCACTAGAGTGTACTAGTCTGCGGACTTATGGCTTCTGGATAAAGGCATTGATCAGAATCCATGCTGAAAAGACATTAAAAAGCATTGAGGCTAATTGTTGGAATCTATATTGTTCAGATATTAGAAGATACCAAGGCTATTGGCTTGGCCCATGACTTTCTAACTGGCTGTGTGCTTTTGGTCCTTAAGTCTGTATTTTTCTGTAACCTCCATTTGGGCCCACTCTTCATTTCATTTTCCTGAGCTCTGAGGCAAAGGAGTGGATTAGAATGATTAACCTCCAAGAGTTGCCTTTCCATTTGAGAAAAAAATCTTAATTGGGTCTCATTACCCTCATTGTCTGACAATTTACTAGCCTATCTTATGAGGATGGGGAAATGAAAGATGCCAGTCATGAAGACAATGGCAATGGGTTCTAGCACTACTAAATTATAACCTGGGGACAAAATAGTCTCTCCTTTTTAAGATCTGAGTGGATGCCCCATTTGGCCAGGAGATACTTCTTGGTGCAGGACCTGCCTGTTGCCTATAGAAGTAAAATACAAAGGTCTCTTGTAGTCCCCATATATGCAGGTACCTGTGTCTTAGCTCTGCTGATTTCCACAGAGAGAGTTCCCTAATAGTCTCTGTATGGTCAATGTGACTTTCAATGGACAGTGTGCCCTGGATGGAGATATATATATATATATACATACACACACGCATACAGAGAGAGCGAGACAATGAGAGAGAGGGAGGGAAACAGTCTGTGGGTACAATTGACAGTGAGGATTCACTTAAAGCTTCAAGTTGATGACATTGTGATGATAAGGGAGACTGGTCAAACAAGATATCCTGTGCTCCAACCCCTTGAATGCAAATTGAGAAGAAGAAAAAAAGATTCAGGCATAGAGTTTTTTGTTTGTTTGTATAAGTAAATCTGATCCTTCTTCTGAGATAAAATTTGTTATGTAAATTAAATGTACTGATAACATTCTCACCTCAAAAGCAACAACTTCATTTGCAAGTACCTCCCAGGAAAAGAAAACAGAGCCTGCTGTGCCAGAGGTCTACTGAAAGTGAATAAGGCCTTTTAGGCCAAAGGGACCCTGAGATAGGTGAGCAGTATTATCTAAACCAAGATTTTGTTTTAGGAGGAAATAACTTACCCCACGGGGGAAAATAGCCCTTTAAGAGAGAGGCACTAATGAGGATTCATTCTCTTTTGTACAAATTTTTAAAATGTGAATTGAATCAGCTTTGCCAGACACCCTACAATATGCCTATTCTGCCTCCTAAAAAACTTTACAGTAATGAATACTAATTTGTGCAAGACTTGAAAGCTATAAAATATTTATTAAAATGTAGTATCCATTGCTTTTAAGATTTTTCTTTGTCAGAGAAAAAGAGGACTTAAAATTTTGACCAGAATTGATTTTCATGAAAAACCTAAATATATTTGACTAGAGATATGTATACATCTGAAACTAAATCTGCTTGTTTGAGCCTTATCTAAATGTTCTGTGAAAGTTTATTGCGGGAAGCCATCCATGGAATGCATGAAGACTGTCTCTCGGCATAGCAGCCAGGGAAGAGACAGCACTGGCACTGAAAACTTCCTATGGCACTCCCACAGTGAAAGACCATCTGATGGATGTGACCTTCTCTTCCACTCTGCTAGGAGGGTCCTCATTGCAGTACCGGAAATGGGTGTATCTGGTTAGGAACTGAGCAGCCTACCTGCCCCCACCTTTATCCTATCTTGGTGAAACATTCCATAGAAGGCCTTTGAAGTTTCCTGACATAAATAAAGCAGATGCAGGCTCCTGTGTGTTAGAAGCTAGACCCATCCGGTCAGCTTGCCCATCCTGCTCTGCTTTTGAAACTACTTTCTGTATTCTGTGGTTATTTCACCATTTTATTTCTCTTAGCTATTATTGCTCAGCTAGCCCATTCCAGAAAGACAACCAGTGCACATTCTGCAGAGGAGGGTCACTGGAGAGGGAAATGTTCCTGATGTTTCCACGCGAAGTCAATTGTGGTCAGGAAGACCCTAGATCCATCCTAGCAGATGGCTCTACTGGTAAAGAAAGCTAGAGAAGCCAAGAGGCTTCTCACATGTTCCCAAGAGTGACTCTCTGAGGAATTTCAGCTGACTTTTTAAAAAATTTTTGGTGGTGCTGGGGATTGAACCCAGTGCCTTGTGCATGCTAGGCAAGCACTCTACCAACTGAGCTATATCCCCAGGCCCCCTCAGCTGACTCTTAACAGTAGGTAGGAACAGGTCAATTTCTTACCAACTTGAGTCTTAAATATCTGGCAGGACAGTATATGCTCAAAGCACAGTAACACATGGACATTTAAAAGGTTTGTTTTTTTGTGTGTACCAGGGATTGAACTCAGGGGTACTCGACCACTGAACCACTTCCTCAGCCCTATTTTGTGTTTTATGTAGAGACAGGGTCTCACTGAGTTGCTTAGCACCTCACTGTTGCTGAGGCTGGCTTTGAACTCGCAATTCTCCTGCCTCAGCCTCCCAAAGTGCTGGGATTACAAATGTGTGCCACCATGCCCAGCTAAATTTTCTTTTTGTTTTTGTTTTTGGTACCCAGGATTGAACCCAGGGGCACTTAACCATTGAGCCACACCTCTAGCCCTTTTTTGTAATTTCTTTAGAGACTTACTATGTTGCCTAGGACCTCACTTAAGTTTCTGAGGCTGGTTTTGAACTTGTGATCCTCCTGCTTTAGCTTCCTAAACTGCTGGGACTATAGGCATATGCCACCATGCCCAACCAAGAAATATTTTTTTAAAAATATGTAACTTAAGATGTACACTTGCTTTAGCCCTACCAAAAATAAGAAACTCTGGAGTCTGTAAAGGAAGGGTTATTGTGTGGGAGTGCCTAATATTTAACTATCACAAAGGGCTCTAGAGTCACAAATTTATCCTGCATTTCAAAGACAGGTTGAAATATTAATTGCTTTTGTATTAGTTATTTACCAAAAAAGTAATGCTTTTCTGTCTTGTTTATTATTGTCCTAGCATGATCCCTGCCCTATATATGTCTTGTCAAATCACCTGCCAACTGCCACTATGCACCTCCAGACTTCCCTGATATTGAATGCCCTTAACTGTCTGTGCCCCACCTGATAGAGAACAAGGACTTTGGGTCACTTCCCTCCAACTTTGCCCTCTCTTAGCATGAAGAAGCTTGAAGATGTCACTGCCCATTTTTCCATACAAATGAAATGTAGAAATTGACAGTGAGGAAATGTAACAGTGGTCCACTTTAACTTTTGATTACAGCCCTACTGCTCTCAGGCTTATTTTAAAAGGGACATGTTTTTCTTTTCATCTTCTCCCTCTCTCCCTCTCTACCTTAGGAGTGGGAAACAAGATTACCTTTTCTCTCCTAGGCAAGTTATCTGTCCTTGAGCACACACCCACCTGGGGAAGGAGATGTCACTGGAAGATCTAGGAAGGGAGTATCTTCCAAATTAACAAGTGAATTTCAACACACCATCAAGGGGCACCTGGGAATCCTTGTCAGGGCACACCTGGAATGTAGCCTTTGAAAAGATTTTTTAAAGCCCTCTGCTTTCCCTTATGGGGAGAACCACAGCTTCTGGGATTGGAGTCCTTGTGCTTCTCCTTTGCTAGCAAACTAATAAACTCCTTTTCCTTTTTCTTAAAACCATGTCCTTGTTATTAAATTAGCACAAATTGGCATCAGGCACAAAGACTGAGCTATCAGTAACAAATACACAAAGTAAACATTTATTTGGGATATTACCTGGATCTAGAATACAAACTTTAATTGTGTACATATATGAATAGGTAACAACAGATCCCATCAATATGTTCAACTATAATGCACCATAAGAAATATGAAAAAAAATAGAGTACAAACCTTGATTCCAATGTAAAATTGATATGGTATATGGAAGTACTCCATTTCCACTCTTCACTGGATTTAAGAGTTAAGCTTTGCGACAGTTACAGAGTGATTGAAACCACTCAGGCCTGAGGCATCAAACTGCGTGGCTCCTGTAGGCTGTTCTGAGGTTCTCTACAAAGCATCTTCTATCACAGATACTACCTTAGTCCCTTGCAGCCAATAACTCTGGGTTTTACCTAGCACTGTAGGTAAAAAGGACTCAGTTGTGTGCAGGTTCATGCAGGTTTTTGCTCATGGCTTCCAGAAACTGAAAACAAATCTAAATAGCTTCAAAATAGTCTTCCAGTTTGGCATGGTAGAGAATGTCTGTAATCCCAGCTACTCAGGAGGTTGAGGCAGGACAATCACAGGTCAAGGCCAGCTGGGGCAACTGTCTAATATTCTGTCCCAAAATAAAATCTGAAAAAGAGCTATGGATGTAGCTCAGTGATAGTGATAGGAGGTCCCGGGCTCAATCCCTGGCAAAAAAAAAGCAAAGAAAAAGAGAGTCCTCTTCAGTAATAGGAAACATACAAAGAAGGAAAATTAATGACTCAACCAAATATAATGTATGCTACAGCTGAAATTTTCTATGTACAGGAGAGAGAATTGGGTAAGATGAAGGCATCTTAACATACAAATGAATTAACTGGCAATGAGTGGTAATGAATTCTAAGTATTTACTGAATTTCAATGAATTCAAAGTAAAAAAAAAAACCCTGTTTCCAGTCCCTTGAAAGAAAACCTGGAGCCTACAAGAAGGTGGGAGGCATATATAAAAGCCTTTCTTGGGTTCTACATTGAGTCCACAAACTGTCTGGATACATTTATATCCTAGAAAAGTGGTAGCAAATAGAATATTGCTTTTTGTCCTATATAATTATCAAAAGCACCTTCAGGACTTGTTGAAAGCTGCCACTTGTTAGGTCTGGTCAGGATCTAAGATGTCCAATTAGGGGAACTGGTCAGCAGCTGCAAAGCAGCGGCAAGCCAGATGCTGACGTCACCAGTAGACACGTCTCCTGTCAATCAGCAGGTTTTTCTGACCTATCCAGGAAGGACTCTGGCCTTCTCTTCCTGCCCCCAAGCCCTCCCCTTCCTGACCGGGCCCTTTCAAATTCTCTGTGCATGGAAGCCCCAGCACCATTCCTCCTGACACACTCTGATGGACGGGTGGATTCGGTCCAAGAGCGTGTATTCCAATAAAGTCTTGCCGAGTGGCTTAATTCATCTCCTCCCTGGTCTTCTAGTCTTTACATAATGGTGCCGAAACCTGGGAAGGTTTTGAACCTCCCCCATACCGGTGTTTAGGCAAGCCCTCCGGACCGGAAGAACTCCTGAGCCACTTCCTGTCTTCCTCACCTGGACCGAGAAGAGTGAGGTAGGCCCCCATCTCCTCTGACTCCTCAGCTTGCCCCCGCCCCCACCATCTGCTCCAGAGGCCCATCCGATAAGTCGCACGTGTGCGCGGGCTCTCTGTCCGCTCGAGGCCACTGTGGACTGGGAAGACATTTCCAGTTCCCGTGTTAGCCATTCGCCACCGCCGTCCAGGCCCCGGAAGGTTCGAGGGATGCTTCAATTTTCCGCCTGGCCCGTTCTCCCATGGACGCGAACATTTCTTTGGGACGCCATTTTATGTTCCTGCCCACTCCCTGGGACTGCTGAGAAGTCACAAGGAACCCCAACTCTTCTCTAGACCTCAAAACTCCACTGTACTATGGCTTAGATAACAGACCAAAATGGTCTCCAGGGGGAACTTTTGATTTTCAAATCCTCACTGATTTGGCTAATTTTTGTCACCAGATGGGGAAATGGACAAAAATTCCTTTCATCAAGGCTTTGTTGGAAAGTGCACTCTCGCCCTTCCCTTCTTTCCCCTCTGTTCTGTCCTCTCAAGTTCTTCTCGCTAACAAAAATCCCTTTCCCATTTGCTCCTCTATTTCCTTCCTCGTGCGGCCGCGCCGCCGGGGCCCTGCTGCTCAAGACGGCTCGCTCCAGGGCCAGGCTCGCTCTTCCCACTGCTGCGGAGCCCACCTGCCTCGCCTTCCTGCATTTCTCGCTGCCTCCGCCGCACTGCTCAGACGGGCAACTTGGCCTTTGTGAGCTGCCTGACTTGCAGCAGCCCCTCCCCCCAGCCTTACTGCTCAGAGTCTGCAGCTGGCTTGCTTTCTCTTTCTAGAACCCTTCACTCTTACATTTTTAAACTTAAAACTTTCATTCTGCGTGCTAAAGTTAAAACTTCTGATCAGATGTATTTTATCCAACTATAAAAGTTTTTTACACTCTACTGAGATAAGTTATATCTACCTCAGAAGGAATTAAAGATTCTAAATATGGTTATTTATTGGAAGGAAAGAGAATTTTTCTAATCAAAAGGTTTACAAC
>CM053410.1:31514273-31527389 GCA_028644305.1 Xerus rutilus | reverse complement strand
ACTAAACTTAATGTAATAACATCAATGTAATTCTGGTTCTATATTAAATGTGTTCATATCTTCCAGGTATACAAGTCTTTAAAATAGAAGGTTTAAAAGAATGTTTTATCAAGCTGATGTTCTCCAAACTGAACTTGTATGGTATCCATTCATATCATTTAATGTTTTATAACTGAACCTATCATCAATAAGATAAGACCTCAAGTTATTTTTACATCAGACTGATCTTTTAAATAAATGAGGACCTACTCTATTTAATATTCTGCTAAAATTTTGCAAATAGCCCTGTCTTACCTAAAATAGTTTTGTCTCCCAGCTTACTACAATGGCTTCAATGTAGACCAGACTCCAGTTCATTTAAAGATATGTTCAAAGGATTAATTTTACTGTAAAGATCATTAGGACCTCAGACAGGGATATAATATGTAACTCACCTGAAATTTGAGAAAGCTATTACACAAACTAAATATGTTTTTACTGTTATTAATTTTATTTTGTATTTTCCTTAAGCTGTCACTATTGCCTATTAATGTTTTACAGAGGTACTATGTTGAGAACAACCAACCCAGATTATTTTAAGATCAATCAGCCACCACCTATAGGATAGACCTTAAAGTTAAAACCCAGTACCCTACTTTATAACTGATGAGATTGGCTTGCTGAGTGTTTAAGATCAAGACTTAAAAACTAAAATTAAATTAAAGGGAAAAAAAACAAAAACCAGTATTTGGCTCTTGCCCTTTGAGTCAACCTGAATCCAAGAAATGAGGAAACTTTTCTGAAGTGCTCTACATCTCTGGGCCACGGACCTCCTGATCAGGGAGATTTCTGAAACCATTAGAGAATTAAAGAACCAATCAAATGCCATACAATGAACAGGAAGGTCACCAAAAAAGGGAACTGTCCCTCAGGCTTCCTGAGGAAGCCACAACATGGTCAGCACCAGAGCTCAACCTATCCTAACGCAGATGGCACTAGCAGAGCTAACAAGCTGCTCTCAAGTTCCTCAAGGATGCTTCCCAGGAGAACAAAAGGTGACTCTTAACAATAGGTAAGAACAAAAGTCAATTTGACTTGCTTCATCTTAAACACCTAGCAAAACCAAGAACACAGCTGTTCCTGGGCATTTAAAATAATTTAAAGATAGACATCTGTGACATTAAAAACTAAATGCTATGTTTACATGCCTCGTCCTCTCCAGCCTTGTTATGGGGACTTAACTGTACAATAAGGCTAAATTACCGTGACTTGTTACCATCTCCCTTTCTAGGGCAAAAAGGGCTCTCCTTGGCCCCCATTCACTGCCTCTGGGCTAGGGCAAGAGGACTTAATTATGCAGTATCTGCTACTTAAAAAAACTTAAACAAAATTCATTACTCTCATCATGCTGGACTCCCAGCAAACTCAAAATTTCTCAGCAGCCCCCCTTCTTTTTCTGCTAATCAGTAATCTCTCCCAAGCTTCTGTTCCTACCCACAGGTGATGTTTTTACATTCAAGCAACATGACTGACAACCAGAGGCTCCCACACTATTGCATCTGCCTCCTTGCCTGACCAACCTCCCAGCTGCACCCCCATCTCTCAACGCCCCCAGTCCCGCATGAAGTAGCCAGACAGAATCTGCTGTCCTATATCATCAAAAAGGCTGGGATGTTAGGTCTGGTCAGGGTCTAAGATATCTAATTAGGGGAACTGGTCAGCAACTGCAAAGCAGCGGCAAGCCAGATGCTGACGTCACCAGTAGACATGCTTCCTGTCAATCAGCAGGTTTTTCTGACCTATCCAGGAAGGACTCTGGCCTTCTCTTCCTGCCCCCAAACCCCCCCCCCCTTCCTGACTGGGCCCTTTTGAATTCTCTGTGCACAGAAGCCCCAGCACCATTCCTCCCAACACACTCTGATGGACGGGTGGATTCGGCCCGAGAGCATGTATTCCAATAAAGTCTTGCCAAGCGGCTTAATTCATCTCCTCCTTGGTCTTCTAGTCTTTACACCACTGTCATATCAGAAGATGTAAAGTGACAGCAGCAATGTGAGAGATGTACAATGATGAGGTGGAAGAGTAATTAGTTCCTAATTAAACTTTTCTGAAATATGAGGGTAATTATCATAGAAAAATTCCACTCACATTACATGTAAGTTAAAAATGCTCTAGGGTATCTATTAATTTCTGAAAATAGCAGCATGGTATGAGCACTTCAGTTGAGGTTAACCAGCATTTCTATTACCTGCTCAGTTTTCAGAAGTTAGAATTTGAGTTCTTATGAAGCTATATCATTCTGCTATTTATACTCAGATGATATGATTTATAAATATAAAAATAAATAAATATTGTTTTATAAAAACATAAATATTTTATTGTGAGATGCTGTCAAAAAAAAGAGATTTTAAAAGAAATTGGTTTTAATACACATTTTTCTTATATTGGATGCAGTCCTCTTTTTCCCTTGAAGGCATTTTTAAACTTTTCATTAGGGAGCTATAGTCACGTAACCTACAACCATGGAGACAAATTACAAAGACAGAATCACAGTTTCCTTAAATGGACCTTTACTTCATGGCAATATGTTTCAGATCTTTAAATAATTAGTCAAAGTAAACTTGGTGACATGAGTCTTAATTTCAAATTACAGTAGAAAACCTTGTTTGAACCTGTAAAAATTAGAGAAACAATTCTAAACACAGTCATCATGTAGTCTATATTTATCTCACTACACACTTCCATAATTGCTATATCTTTATTTAAAATTTATATTTAGTAAGATGCAATGCAGCTAGTTGCTAATGAGTTTATTCAGGGATTAAAATAATATCCAATAATTTCATCCATGGAGGAAAACTTATATTTTATCACATTCATTAGAGAAACTATTCAAACATATGACACAAGTAATTTCTGACATTTTAACAGATTTGTTTGTCTCATCTGGTATGAATTTATCTATTTTGGGTCATTTCTAAATAAAAACATAAGTATTTATCAAAAAGAAATCAGAAAAGTTTGAGGAAATAGGTTTGACCTGATTTAAATATTTTTTTTTTTTAGTTGTAGATGGACACAATGGCTTTATTTTATTGCTTTGTATGTGGTGCTGAGGATCAAACCCAGGGCCTCACGCATGCGAGGCAAGCGCTCTACCGCTGAGCTACAATCCCAGCCCCATGGTTTGACCTGATTTAAACAGTACACATTGTATATATGTATCAAAACATCACATCATACCTCATAAATACATACAATTTTATGTATCAATTAAAAATATATTTGATTTGAATTTTAAAAACCATAAATATTGCCTTCTTGTACATGTGTCTCTCCAGAGGACTAACAACATGGTAGCTGGCTTTCCCTACAGCAAACATTCAATAGTGAACATTTGCCGGGAGTAGTGGTGCTTGCTTATAATCCCAGCAACTCAGGAGGCCGAGGCAGAAAGATTACAAGTTTGAGGCCAGCCTTTGCAATTTAGCAAGGCTCTAAGCAACTTAGTGACACTCTGTCTCAAAATAAAAAATAAGAAGCCCTGGGGCCCTGGGGCTCAGTGGTAAAGCACCCCTGGGTTCATTTCCTAATACTCCACCCATCAAAAGAGTGAACAGTCAAAAAAAAAAAAAAAAAAAACCAGAAAAGTTAAAAGCATCCAAGACACAACCCACAGTCTTTAGGACCTAATATCAGAAGTGATATAATACCACTTTTGCCATATTCTCTTTAGAAGTCAGTCCAGCTATATTGAAAAGGTGTAAATACAAAGGTGTATTTATACAAAGGGGTAAATACCGGACGGCAGGAACCATAAGGAATTATCTTGTAGACTGCCTACCACAACCAGATGTCAGTCAGAGACAGTTTTACATAAAGGAAGAAACTGGTCCATCCATCCTTCTTTTCTCTCTCTCTCCTCCTCCCTTCCTCTCTTTCTCCCTCCCTCCTTCCCTCTCTCCCTTCCTTCCTTTTTGTCTGAGCATCATCCATTTGGGAAATGACTCCTTTATTCTCGATTTCTGTAGTCCTGGGAGGCTGACTCCCCCACAACACACCCAATTCTGGCTCTTGGAGTAAGCAACTGTGGTGTCCCTGGCCTGCCCAGTAACAATACTTCAACTTTCTGGCCAAAGTAAGGGATGAATCATTCAGACTCTTTTTTTCAGGAATTAATATGGGTGCTAGTGGTGGTGAGGAGGATCTCCCAACATCACAGCTGCTACAGAACATAGAAAACTGGAATTTCTTCCATTTTCCATACTTGCAAATAGGCCATCTTTGCTACGTGTGGGGAAAAAGAAAAGTCTTAGAATGAAAACCAACATGAAATAAAACAGAACTGGAAGATGCTGTTAGTGAGATATACCAATTTCTTATGATAGCTATTGCCTACCTGTGCCCAGTTGTACCAGAAGCTAGTCTTAGTTTTTTGATCTTTACATTAGTTTTGATTTTTATCACTTATAACAAAAGTGATCCTTTTACATATCCAGATGTTAGGAACATAATACTAATATATCCAGATGTTAGGAATATATCCTCAAATATTCTAGCTTACCTTAATCAAACCATCAGAGTAAGGCCTTTTATGAAATTATCTAAATACATTAAGTATATTTACATTTTTCCAGCCTTATCAGTTTAACACTTAGAAAACTAAACTGGATAGATTTCCTACTGTATAAATAACTTCCTTAAATTTACTTTTCTCAAGATTCAGAAATTATTTTTTTGTTCTATTTAAGTTCCCCAAAAGCAAGGAGAAATGCTGTCTTAATTATGTCCTCCCAAAATGAAATGCAATATGGAATTACATGATAGATTCTCAATAACTATTTGATGAATGAATGAGTTAATGAATCTTCTATATATGATTTAGATTACTTTTCTCTAAGCTCAGTACTTTATTTTGCCTATGTGAACACCAATTTAATTTTTTCTGCCTGCTCACATGGCTTAATACTAAGTCAGGGTTATATATATGGGCTTTTTCATAATCAGAAGAACTTGGTGTCATTGTGCCTTCCCTCCTCCAAATAATTCATAAAAATCCTAAACAAAGATAGTCACAGGGAACGTCAGAGTTTACACGCCTCCCTTCAAGAAGCCCTTTCATCCTAAACCATTGTTTCTTGTCTCTGAGCAACTTCCTCAAGCATGACACCAGTCCCCATCCTACCATGATGATTCAATTTTGAAAACAGCCTTTTGTGTGGAACTCTGTGAAAGGCTTTTTGAAACTCTAAATAGACACCATTCATAAGCCTTTGTCCATATGCGTATGTGCCTCCTAAAAGGGCTTTAGTAGATTGATGAGGCCCAATTTCCTCCTCTTAAGACCATACATTCTCTTCTACTTCCTTCCTTGATTCACCTGTAGTATTGGCACAAAATTTATTATTTTGGGGAAAATGGTTCAGCCCGTCCCTGCTGATCTGCTTTAACTGGGTCTTTAATCAGAAGAATAATGTAGTAGAACAAGTAGAATAATAATGCAGGATCAAGATTACCAAAATCAATCCTAAAAAGAGTAATTTTAAACTATGATTAAGTTAGCATTCTGAGGTCAGAAATAGAGAAATAAGGACTCAGATGTGGTCAATATGGATAGAAAAAAGAAATAAGGTTAGAGGTATATGAAGTTCGTGGTTGCTAATCATGGGTCAGGAATGTTTTAAGTTCTTCAGGAATTTGATACTGTAATTGATTTTTTTCTTTAAATTCTCCCTTCCTTTGATTTCCTCAACATTATGTTCTCTCATGCTGCATTTGAAGACAGTCCTCCATGGATTCTTTCCCTGGATCCTCTTCTTTTTGTCTCTCTACTGTGGCTTTTGTCCAGGCATCATCTTTAGCTTTATTTTTGTCTCCATTGTCATATGCCCTCACGGTCAATTTCACATACTCCCTAGGCGGTACCTAGAGATGGAGAGAATACAAATGTACCTTTGGGGTATACATGTTCTCTGAACTTCAGATGCCTACTGAACATTTCTATATCGATAGGCCATAGACACCCCTAATATATAACAATGTTCAAAACTAAATGCATATTTCTATACAAGTTAAAGCTGTTTTATTTTATATGAAAAACATCCCTCTTATTTCATGGAATTTGAGAAGCAGCTTAACAGCACTGGGCTCTGGAAAAGCTGGAACTAGGATCCATAAAACTCAATGATTTATCTCTCTAGACTATAGTCTACTTTCCTCTCTATGTCTGATCTCTTTCCCCCTGTTGCAGACTGATGACTTCAGCTTCTCAGTCTATATGGTGGGAAACCCAAATATTTTCATATTCCTGCTTCAGTCTCCCAGAGCAAAATGAGCTTGATTCTCTCTGGGTCCTAAATTAAAAATCCCAAGGAAGAAATTCACTGGCCCATCCATGGTCAAGATGTCTATGCTATGCTATGGTTTTGTCTGTGCTATGGTTTCCATGAGTGTCTCCCAAAGGTCCATATGTGTTAAAGGCTTGGCCTCCCAATCTTGGACTTGAACCTCCAAAATTGTGAACTAAGTAAATCTTGTCTTTATAAAGTACCCCGTCTCAGGTATTTCATTATAATGATACAAAGCTAACAAATGCACAATGTGACTTGAAGTTGTCCCATAAACTCTCTGGTGCTCTCTTCATTTTGTTTTTGACATTTTTTTCTCTGTTCATTTTGGATTATTTTCATTGTTATGTATTCAACTTTACTACTTTTCTTCTGCTGTGTCTAATCTGTTGCTAATCCCATCTAGCCTCTCTTTCACTATAGGTATTGCTTTTTGTAATTGAAATTTTTTTATATTGTCAATTTCTCCTATTCAACATACTCGAGCTTTCTTTTAGATTGTAAAACATAAGAAATACAGTTATAACTATAGTCTTGTCTTTGGCTATTAATTTGATCTTTGTCTAATTTGTGTGTCATTTCTGGGTTGTTTCTATGGGTCTGTTTTTCTTGCTTTTTATTGAATTTTTTCCACATGTGAGCATGCCCAGTATTTTTTATTAAATTGGATGCCAGCTACTATGAATTTCACCATCTTAGATGTTGGATATTTTTCTATTCCTACAGTCATTTTCTTGAGCTTTATTTTGAGAAGAAGTTATATTACTTGGAAATGATTTAATCATTTCAAAGCTTTTAGAAAGTTTCATTAGGCAGGATGAGTGCAGCCTCTATTTTAGAGCTAAATTGTCCACACTTTTGTGGCAATGCTCTTTCGACACCCTGTGAGTGACATTGTTCTTTATTCAAGGATCATTCCCTCCACTCTGAACCTGTGATTATTTCTCCAGCCATCAGTAATGTTCCCAAATTTATACACTGAACAGTACTTAGCAAAAGTCTTAAGGGGGCTTTTCTGAAGGTCCTTGGAATGCACATGTTCTCCATTTCTCTGGGAAGTTCTCTTCTCCCTCCTCTGCCATGTGAACTCGAGGTGCCATGGCCTGCCCAGATACGCAGGCTCCACCTGGGTCCCCACTTTTCAAATCACACCATGGAAGCTCTCTCCAGGCAGTGGGCTAAGAGAATCACACACAGATGACCTCATTTGTTTTCCCTCTTTCAGGAACCACTGTCCCCTGCTCCTGGTATAAAACCCATTGTTTTATATATATTTGTCCCTTTCTTTCATTTCCATATTTTTATTGGTACATTGTAATTTTGTGGGATTTGCTGTTACATATTCATATATATTAATACATGCACAGGATATAATAATATAATTTGATCGATATTATATCCTAGTATTTCCCTTTCTGTCCCCTCCTCTCTCCTCCTGCCCCCTTTCCTCTGCCTCTACTGGTCTCCCTTTGATTTTCATAAGATCCTTTCCTCCTACCCTTTCTTTTCCTTTACCCGCTCTAGCTTCAACCGATGAGAGAAAACATATGAACCTTGACTTTCCAAGTTTTAGTTTATTTCACTTAACATAATGCTCTCAAGTTCTATCCATTTTATTTGTCTCTCTTTATTTGCTTCAGATGGGAGTGTAAATCCAATTCCTGTCACTCCATCTAAGCCAGAGAGGAAATTCAGGTCAGTCTTTTGGAAAAATATACATTTATTTAACCTCTGGGCTGTTGCATGTCTCCGAGCTTTTGTGTCAGCTTGAAATGCCTTCCCTTCCACTCTGTCTGACAAGACTTGGTTCCAGCATTATCTCCTCCCAAACCTTCCCATCCCCATCCCCACCTCACCATCCCCCTCCCATGTGTTAACTGGCATCCCAATATGATATAGAGTTCAGTTTCATTGATGAATACCCAAGCCCTTGTATGCACAGGTCACAGTGCATTCATCCTAGCATCTCACAACCCAGCACAGCAGCTGAAACATTATAGGTTTTTCACTTATGTTTGATGAAATGAATCACTTCTTAGGTTTCAGTGGACTCCTTAAAATGAAACATTGAGCTGGACATGGTGGTACACGCCTACAATCCCAGCTACTTGGAGGCTGAGGCAGGAGGATCAGTGAGGATTATTCAAGAACAGCCTGAGCAGCATAATGAGAACCCATCTCAAAAACAAATAGCTGGGTGTGGTAGTGCACACCTGTGGCTTGTGAGGCTGAGGCAGGAGGATCAAAAGTTCAAAGCCTGTCTCAGAAATTTAGTGAGACCCTTTATCAAAAAATAAAAGGGCTGAGAATGTGGCTCAGCAGTTAAGTGCATCTGGGTTCAATCCTCCAGTACCAAAAACAAAAAGGAAAGAAAGAAATAAAAAGAGAAAGAGAGAAAGAAAGAGAGGAAGAGAGGAAGAGAGAGAGAAAATTGTAAGGTGAAATATTGGATATAATAACACTAAAATGGAGGATAATCTGTTACTATTTTGGAATATTTCATAAATGGTTGTCTGCAGAACTTGCTTATCATTCTGCAGTGCAACTCCTGATATTGCATTTCTTTGAATCAAGTATGTCATTAGCAAAATCATTAGGCATGAGACTGTGATGATCCTGAACAAAGTACTTATGTGTTTAGCCTTCCATTTCGGAGGGTTCCAGATTGTTTGGGCATATGTTTGTACAGTTTGCTTTGGTTACTTATACTGAGGATGAAATCTTTTCAAAGCTTTTCAGCGTGTCACAGATTTTGAAAAAGGGCTTGTAGTGAAACGCTTCCTTCACTCAAAGTCACAGCACAATGTCTAGCAGTGCATTATATCATGTGTAAGAACAATAGCCTGCTCAGGGAAAATTAATGTCAAACTTTTACTTTAAATTTGTCAGGAGTTAGATCTCTGAGATTCCATTATGCATCCTTTGTGGACTACATATGTTCTCTTATGCTAAAATGTCTCCCTACACCCTGTCTCCAGAACACTTTGTGCAACTTGTGCTTCAACCTACTTGAATGCTTTTTTTTTTTTTTTTGACTTATGTAAAAATTGAAGCTGGGCTTAGGGACAGGTGCCTATATTCTGAGCTACTTGAGAGGTTGAGGCAGGAGATCACCTGAGCCCAGGAATTCAAGCCCAGCTAGGGCAACATTCCAAAATATAATCTAAAAAGGTAGAGTATATGTTCTCTAGTTCGCTCAGTGGTGGAGTACATGTTTAGCATGCACAGAGCTCTGGGTTTAACCCCCAGTGTGTGCATGCACGCGGGCACACACACACACACACACACACACACACACACACACATACATTTATATAATAGGTATATAATAATACTATAAGTAGAACACATGAACAGGAGGAAACCCCCAAAACACATGGGTGCATGCATTGTGTCTATCTAAACATTTGAATAAGCAAATGAATAAATATATCACCTACAATCATACCACTCAGAGCATCATTACAGCCTTTTGGTGTACGTCTTTTCAATATTGCACCTCTAATTTTTTAAACTGGAATCTGCTCCACCCCATATCTTTCCAAGTCAACTAAGTTCTTTTTTTTTTTTTTTTCAACTAAGTTCTTTTCTAATTCTCCAAAGAAAGCTGTAAAGTGCAAAAGAGAATCCTTCACAAACACTACTTTTTATCATGTTCTCTCTCTCTATTCTATCTATATTTTAATAAAGAATTTTTGAAGACATAATGCCTAATCCAACAGAATTACTGTCAATTGCTAGAATTTCAGGTATAATGGAGATAAATATTTTGAGTGTTTCTAAATTGCCACATGTTGTTTCACTCATGCATAAGGTTAGCTCTGTCATATTATGAACATTGATAGTATCACAACATAGGAAGAGTAGGACTGGAACAGATCGTTTAAAAAGTTCCAAATATGATGTTTCAGTGGTGTTCTACCACTGAGCTATATCTCCAGCCTATTTTACTTTTGTCTTTTGACACAGGGTCATGTTAAGTTGACAAGACAAGCCTCAAATTTGAGATCTTCCTGCTTCCGCCTCCTGAGTAGCTGGATTAGGCATGTGCCACTGTACCTGCCTTCATTTAATTTCATTTTGTATTTGTACCTTCAATTAAGCTAATTTCTTTCCTTATTTTTATTGAAAACAATCACACTCTGAAGTAGTCTAATTTAGGCTATGTGTTAGTCAGCTTTTCATTGCTGTGACAAAAATACCTGAGAAAAACAGCCAGGCATATTAATACACACCTGTAATCCCAGTGACTTGCGAGGCTAAGGCAAGAGGATTGCAAATTCATGGGCAGCCTCAGCAGTTTAGTAACACTCTGTCTCAAAACAAAAAATAAAAAAGGCTGGGGCAGTAGCCCAGTAGTAGAGCAATTGTGTAGCA
Organism: Xerus rutilus; assembly: GCA_028644305.1. NCBI lineage: Eukaryota > Metazoa > Chordata > Mammalia > Rodentia > Sciuridae > Xerus > Xerus rutilus. Next base: position 31,516,686 of record CM053410.1, on the reverse strand, counting down.
TGCATGACAGTTTCAGGTCAATCCCTAGTACTGAAAAAAATTAATATTCCTTGATAATGACATTCTTTCTTTCTTAACCATGAGGTGTGTATGCTTAAGGAGTCACACATGGATCTTGTTTATCCACTCAGGGCAATTTCTTTCTTTTTGTTTTTGTACTAGGGATAGAACCCAAAGGTGCTTCACCACTAAGCCACATCCCCAGCCTTATCTATCTATCTATCTATCTATCTATCTATCTATCTATCTATCTATCTATTATTTAGAAACAGTGTCCTACTAAGTTACTGAGGCTGTCCTCAAACTTAGGATTCTCTTGCCTCAGCCTTCTGGGACACTGGGATTACAGGCATGAACCACAGTGCCTGGCTTTCAATTTATTCAACTGCCAAATGAAGAGGATACTAGAATCTACTTCTAGATGTGTTTTTAACACAAAATGATCCATACTTTTATTTCATTTTCACACATCATTTTTGGTGACTACATTCCACTATATTATACTAAGCAAATAAAATAATTTCAGGATTAATTTACATAAAATATAATTGGGCATAGACAGCTGTCTCACTATTCTATTTATAAATTCTTCTTATTCAAATAAATGAAATTTGACCTGTATTGATATTCATCTCTGTTAATATAAGTGAAAAATCAAGGATTCCTGAAAAGAGAACAAGAAGGATTTTAATAAATTCTTCATTTTCTCCCCATTTTCTCAATCTATTTTTGATTCATGTTTCAGGTAATGATTTTTTTTCTGTATGAATCAAATCAACGACAATAACAAGTATTTACATAGAATTTAGCCATGCACTATTTTAAGGAAATCACTTAATCCTCAAATTTACAAGGTAAGTAATTTTATTATCTCTATATTAAAGGTCAGACTACATTCAGCTAATAAGCAGTACAGTTTGGATAAGAGCTAGGGTTGTCCTTAGAAGATTGTATGAGTGTTAAAAACTAAGAATAAACCAAAATGTCTGGAAATACAAATCATGTCTCCATAATAACATTGAATATCAATGGCCTAAAAGATTGGATTTAAAAAAAAAGACCCGGGGCTGGGATTGTAGCTCAGCGGTAGAGCGCTTGCCTCGCATGCGTGAGGCCCTGGGTTTGATCCTCGGCACCACATACAAAGCAATAAAACAAAGATATTGTGTCCATCTATAACTAAAAAATATTTAAAAAATAAAAATAAATTTAAAAAAATAAATAAAAAAAAAGACCCAACAATATGCTGCCTACAAGAGACTCATCTCATAGAAAGAGACACTCACAGATCGAAAGTGAAAGGATGGAAAAAATTTATCACTCACACGGACTGCATAAACAAGCAGGAGTTTCCATCCTCATTTCAGATAAAGTAGACTTCAAACCAGAGTTAGTGAAAAGCGATAAAGAAGGTCATTTCATACTGCTTAAGGGAATCGTACATCAACAAGACATAACAATCTTAAATATCTATGCCTCAAACAATGGGGCAACCACGTTCATCAAACAAACCCTTCTCAAATTCAAGAATCAAATAGACTCCAACACAATAGTACTGGGTGACTTTAACACAACTCTCTCACCACTGGATAGATCTTCCAAACAAAAACTAAACAAAGAATCTACAAGACTTAATAGAACAATCAATGGTCTAGACCTAACAAATATATATATAGAATATTCCATCCTTCAACAAGCAAATACACATTTTTCTCAGCAGCACATGGATCCTTCTCCAAAATAGATCATATGCTATGCCACAAAGCAAGTCTTAGTAAATACAAAAAAATAGAGATATTACCCTGCATTCTATCTGACCATAATGGACTGAAACTAGAAATTAATGACAGTTTTTTAAAAAAAGAAGCCACTACAACACCTGGAGACTCAATAATTTGCTATTGAACAACACATGAGTAACAGAAGACATCAGGGAAGAGATAAAAAAAATTCTTGGAGGTAAATGAAAACTCTGATACAACATACCAAAATTTCTGGGACACTATGAAGGCAGTGCTAAGAGGAAAGTTCATTGCATTAAGCTCATATATTCAAAGATGTAAAAGTAAACAAATCAATGACCTGACACTACAACTCAAAGCCCTAGAAAAAGAACAAAGTAACACCAAAAGAAGTAGAATACAGGAAATAATTAGAATCAGGGCTGAAATCAATGAAATTGAAACACAAGAAACAATTCAAAAAATTGATAAAACAAAAAGCTGGTTCTTTGAAAAATTAAACAAAATTGACAAACCCTTAGCCACCCTAACAAAAAGAAGGAGAGAGAAAACCCAAATTACTAAAATTTGTGATGAAAAAGGAAATATCCCAACAAACCCTGCTGAAATACAGAAGATAATCAGAAACTATTTTGAAAACTTATATTCCAGTAAAATAGAAAACCCTGAAG
>CM053410.1:31471484-31513773 GCA_028644305.1 Xerus rutilus | reverse complement strand
GGGGGAGGTGGGGGGAGGGAAAGAGGAATGGGTGTAGTAAAGATGGTTGATTGAGATGGTCATCACTACCCTTGGTGCATGTATGAAGACACAAATGGTGTGACTCTATCTGGTTTGCAGCCAGAGAAATGGAAAAATTGAGCTTTATATATGTACTATGACTTGAAATGCATTTAAATAAATTAATAAAAATAAATAAATAAATAAAAATAAAACTAACATGTGGCTAAAAAAAAAAAGACTGTATGAGTGTAAAACAACAGCAGCAACAAAATACAGACATAGGACTAAGAGCTCTGTTTCCTTGGATTTTCTCTTTTCCTTTTTTTTTTTGGGCGAGGGGATGGAACTCAGGAGTACTTCATCTCTGAGCTACATCCCCAGTCCTTTCTATTTTTTATTTTGTGACAGAGTCTTGCTCTGTTGTGTGGGCTGGTTTCAAAGTTGTGATCCATCTGCCTCAGGCTCCAAAGCAGCTGGGATTACAGGTATGCACTACTGCACCCAGTTTCCCTTCAATTTTTTTTATTTTTTGGTACCTGGGTTAAATCCAGGTTAAGAAACATTCCCAGCCTTATTTTTTTTTTTTTTACCTTTTATTTAGAAACAAGGTCTCACTACAGTTGCTTAGGACCTTGCTAAATTGCTGAGGCTGCCTTTGAACATGCGATTCTCCTGCCTCAGCCTCCTGAGCTGCTGGTATTACAGGCATGTGCCACTGCACCTGGCTTGAATTTTCTTAATATTTTTTAGTATTAAAATCATGATTTCCCATAATCATCAGGAAGTTGAAAAATAATATCCCAATTCAATTATTTTCTGGCAATTGAAATAGTTAAGTATGCTTTGAGTTGCAGTATGTAGAAAAGTATGTTTTATTACATTTAAAAATAAAGGTTTGCTGGGCATGGTGGTACACACCTTTAATCCCATTGTCTCAGGAAGCTGAAGCAGGACAATCATGAGTTCAAAGCCAGCCTCAGCAATTTAGGGAGGCCCCAAGTGACTCAGTGAGACCCCATGTCAAAATAAAAAATTAAAAAGGCTAGGAGTATGGCTGTTACTGCCCCTGGGTTCAATTCCCAGGAAAGAAATGAAAGGAAGGAAGGAAGGAAGGAAGGAAGGAAGGAAGGAAGGAAGGAAGGAAGGAAGGAAGGAAGGAAGGAAGGAAAGGGAGGGAGGGAGGAAGGAAAGGGAAGGGAAGGGAAGAGAAGGGAAAGGAAGGGAGGGAAGGAAGAGAAGGAATGGAAGGAAGAGAAGGAAGGGAAGGAAGGAAGGAGAGAAAGGAAAGGAAAGGAGGAAGGAAGGAAGGAAGGAAAGAAGGAAGGAAGGAAGGAAAGAATGAAGGAAGGAAGGAAGGAAGGAAGATAGATTTAGAGGGTGGGCTATTAGGAAGATGATGGAATAGGAAGCCCCAGCTCCTGTTCTTTTATAGAGACACTGACTTCACAATAACAATACAGATCAAATTGCCTTTGTGGAAACTCCATAAATCAATTAAGAGTTTACAGCACAGAGGCAAGTGCCTACCCAAAAAAAGAGCTTCATGAAAATTTGTTGCATTTTGACTGCTCTAACTTCTCAATGCAAGGGAGCACAATTGGGAGAAAACTCCCAACTTCTGGCTATTTCATCAGAAGGAAATAAAAAATTCAAATATGCATCTAATATTATAGGGGCCTTCCCAAGGGCATGGTGTCCATCTTTCTTGGCTCAAAACACTGAGATACAACAGAATAGTTTGGCTGAGGGTCTTTGAAAACAAAGGTGAGCCCTAGAGCACTCTGCAGCACCAGGGAGACCAAAGTACAGAAAGACACCCAAAGGAGTAAGAGATTTTATGATCAAGAAAAGAAATGGGCAATCCTCTCTAACTGGGAAATTACACAAACTCAGAAAGCATGCATACCAAGAAAACATTTAAGAGGTCCTAGAATCTCTAGGGCTAATTAGTGAAGATCTATTCATGTATGAAGCCAGTCTGTAAAGACAAAGAGATGGCTATTTTCCAAAAGATCACAGGCATACAAAGAAATAGGAAAACAAGGCTAAATTAACAAAAAAAATAAATCTCCAGAAACCCAACCTAAGGAAATGGATTTAAATGATTTAGATAAATGAATTATCTAAATAAGAATTTCAAGTAACTGTCTTAAAGGCACCCAATGACTACCAGGCATGGTGGCACATGCCTGCAATATGAGCTAACTTGGGAAGCTGAGGCAGAAGAATTGCAAGTTGGAGGCAATTGTGGGCAAATTAGGCAGACCCTTACTCAAAATAAAATTTGCAAAATGGTTGAGGATAAGCTCAGTGGTAAAGTGCCCTTGGGTTTAATTCCCAGTACCATAAAAAAAGATAGCCAGTGACCTAAAGGAGAACACAGAAAATTAAATGAAGTCAGAAAAATAATTAAAATTATGATTATTAAAATTATTAGAAGATCATAATATCAACAGAGAAAACATTAACAAAGAACCAAACAGAAATTCTGGAATTGAGGAATATAACTGAATGAAAAAAATTCACTATAAGGGCTCAAGAGCAGACTTGATCAAGCAGAAAAATCAGCAAAGTTGAAGACAGTTCATTTGAAATTATCAAATTGGAAGAGCAAAGAAGAAAAAATTAATGAACAAAAGTGAAGGGATCCCTAAGGGACTCATGAGACATAATTAGGCAGACCAATATATGCATTATTGGAATTGCAAAAGGAGAAGGAACAGAGAAAGGAGTAGAGAGATTATATAAAGAAATAACAACTAAACTATTCTCAAATTTAAGAACAGAAATGAACATAACATTCAATAACATTAATAAATTCTGATTAGGATGAATCCAAAAAGAGTCACACTGAGATACATTATAATCAAATTATAAAATGTAATAGATACAGAGAATTTAAAAGCAGCAAAAGAAAATGATTTGTTTGTGCAAGGGAGTATCTATCAGATTATCAATAGAATTCTCTGAAGAAACTTTGTAAACTAGAAGGGGGTGAGATGATATATCCAAAAGTCTGAAAGGAGGAGGAATAAAGAATACTATATTTCACAAAATTATCCTATGAAAATAAAGAAGAAATTGATTTTCCCAGATAAGAATCTGAGGGAACTCATTACCATTAGATTTGCCTTGTAAGAAACTTTTAAATAGAGTGCTTCAAACTGAAATGAAGGACTATACAGCAATATGAAACCACAGAAAAACGTGAAAGCGTCCTGGTAATGTATAGAATCCTATAGTATTGTAATGTTGTACTTAAATTTTATATAAATCAATTTTAATTCTCATGTAGAGTTTATAGGATAAAAGCATATAAAATAACTATAAAGCTGTTAATGGGTATATATCACATAAAGACAGAAACTTGTGACAACTACAGAAAGTGAACAGAATAGAGATGTAAAGGAGTAAAAATTTTTGTAAATGATTGAAGTTGTTAACTGTTTAATTTTTTTAAATAGTGCATGGGGTTACAGAAATAAAATAAAATTGGTTCTTATGACATTAAAATGATTTATGTGATCTGTTTAGGTTTGGATATGTAGTGTCCCCCAAAAGCAGGTGAAATGATTAGATAGATCATAAAAGCTGAAACCTAATCAGTGAATTAATCCATTTGATGGGTTAGTAGTTTGAAAGGATTAGTGTGTGGTAACTGGGAGGGGTGTGGCTAGCAGAAGTGGGTCACTGAGGGTGTGTCTAGGGATTATATATCTTGTTCCTATCTTCTCTTGGTCTTTCTTTCTGCTTCCCAGCTGCCATAACCTGAAAGCTTTCCTCTCCACACCCTTCCACCATGATGTTTTGCCTCACTTCAAGCCCAGAGCAATGGAGTCAGCTGACCATGTACTAAACCTCTGAAACTGTGAGCCAAAATAAACTTATTCTTGTTGGATATTTTGGTCACAGTGATGAAAGGCTGACCAACACATAATCCCAATGATAACCACTGAAAATATTTATAGGCACAAAAGGAAATGAAGGTCTTTTGATTTCTAATAAAGCATCTAAGGACCTTAAAAGTCATCCCTCTAGCCTAAAAATCAATAAAAAGCTGAGAAAACTTGTTTTTTTTTTTTCCCCTCAAATACTGAGGCTGAACTCAGGGGCACTCTACCACTGAGCTATATGGCCAGCTCTTTTAATTCTTATTTTGATACAAGGTTTCAGTAAGTTGCACTGGCTGGCCTCAATCTTGTACTCCTCCTGCCTCAGCCTCTCAAGTAGCTAGTATTTCAGATGTGTGCGGCTGTACCCAGCCTGAGCAAACTTTATCAACAATTTTTAGATCTGTCAGAGAAATGAGGATATAAGGCAAAATGGTGTCCCTAGAACTGAAGAGACAGGTACATACAGAGACTCATAACTTAGTAGAACAAAATTGTACATACTTACAAGCAGAAACATTAGCAGAAACCAGTGCTGAGATAAGAAACCAAAAGCATAATTATAATTGATCATTTGAAGTCCAGAGGTGCAATGTTGACAAGTCTGAGAGAGAAACTCCAGAGGGATCCAACTATAGGGGCGTCTCAGGCTTTTGTGAGTTCTATCTTCAGGAGCTCTACCAGGTGTTCACAGTGAATATAAGACTAAATAAATAAATAAATAAATAAATAAATAAATAACAAAAAAAATGTCATACTTCTTGCAAGGGGAGGGGAAAAGTAACCATTTAGAATGCAACAGAGCATTCCATTCTTTACAAACCTGTCCTCAGGAGAAACTATTTTAGTTTCTGGGGCTTTATCAGATCCTAATTAACCTGGGAAAGGGAAATTCCAGTCAGCTCTAACCTTCCATGTGGTATAAAATAAAATATTATAGAGGATAACATGGGAAATAAACAGATAATCTTGTATATGACAGTGATTTTTTAGATACAGCACCAAAGGTATGATCTATGAAATAAGTAATTAATAAACTGGTCTTCATAAAAATAATTTTAAAAAAAGGTCTGCTCTGCAAAAGACAATGTCCAGAGAATGAGAGTTTTCAGTCACAGGTTGAGAGAAAATATTTGCAAAACATACATTTGATTAAGGACTACTATGGAAAATATACAAAAAAAAAAAAAAAACCACTTAAAATGTAACAGTAAGAAAATGAAACCAGGCATGGTGGCTTAGGCCTGTAACCCCTTGGCTCAGGAGGCTGAGACAGGAGGATTGCAAGTTAAAAGTCAGCCTCAGCAACTTAGCAAGGACCTAAGCAAGTCAGCAAGACCCTGTCTCAAAATAAAAAATAAGAAAGGGCTGGGGATGTGGCTCAGTGATGAAGTGCCCCTGAGTTTAATCCCTGGGGAGCGGAGAGGAGAGGAAGAGAAGAGAGGGAGAGGAGAGGGAGAGGAGAGAGAGAGGAGAGGGAGAGGAGAGGAGGAAGGAAGAAAATAAATGAACAACTCAGTTAAAAAAAATGGGCTAAAAAATAAACATCTTGCCAAAAGAGTTATAAAGATAGCAAGTAGTCTGTGACAAGATATTGAACATCACATGTCTTTAGGGAATTGCATATAAACATCAATGAGATCTCACAACATACCTTTGAATTGTCAAAATCCAAAACATTGACAACACCAAATACTGCTGATTATGTAGAGGATCAGGGACTTACATTCTTTGCTGGTGGGAATGCAAGATGCTAAAACCACTTTGGAAGAGAGTTTGGCGGTTTCTTACAAAAATAAATGCAGTCATTTGGTTACCACAACAAAATGTCATATCCCAGGCAGCTTGTAAATAACAAGAACGTATTCCTCACAGTTCCAGAGGCCGGGAGGTCCAAGATCAAGATGCTAGCAGACATAGTGTCTGGTAAGGGCCTGCCTCAATGCAGCAGTATTCAGAGGTATGGCCTTTGAGAAGTGATCAAGTCATAAGTGCTCTGTTCTCATAGATAAGATTATTAAGTACCCTTAGAAAAGAGTTTGAGGTCAAAAGAAGTGCTCTCTTATGCTTCTGCTACTTTCACGAGCAGGGACACAGTGTTCCTACTTTCCAGAGGATGTAACAACAGGCATGCTCTCGGAAGCAGAGAGCAGTCCTCACCAGATACTCATCCTGCCAGCACCTTAATTTTGGATTTCCCAGCCCCCAGAACTGAAGACATTTTTTTTTGTTTATAAATTACCCAGTCTGTTGTATTTTGTTATAGCAGAACAGATGGACTAAGATAGGCACTAATCTGATCCATGACCATTATGGATTGGATGTGAGGTGTCCCCTAAAAGCTCACATGTGAGACAATGCAAGAAAGTTTAGAGGAGAAGTGATTGGGTTGTGAGAGTCTTAACCCAATCAGTGGATTAATCCCCTGATAGGGATTAACTGGTAATTGAAGTGGTAGAGTATGGCTGGAGGAGGAAGGAATTGGGGGCGTGACTTGGGGTAAATATTTGTATCTGGCAAGTGGAGACCTCTCTGCTTTCTGATCACTATGTGAGCTGCCTTCCTCTGTCACACTCTTCCTCCATGATGTTCTGCCTCACCTGGAGCCCCGAGGAATGGAGCCAGCCTTCTATGGACTAAGACCTCTGAAACTGTGAACCCTCAAATGAACTTTTCCTCTTCTACAAGGGTTCTGATTGGGTCCTTTAGTCACAGTAGTGGCAGTGAAAAAGCTGACTAAAACAATGACCAAATCACTTCCCAAGGCTCTACTTCCAAATACTCTCACAAAGGGTCAGGATTTCAAAATATGAATTTGGGGAGACCTTAACTTTAAGTCTGTAGTTCCACATGATCCAGCAATTGTACTTCTTGGTATTTAGCCAAATGAACTGAAAACTTAAGTCTACACAAACATGTGAATTTTTATAACAACTTTAAATATACATTTATAGCTTGGAAGCAACCACTATGTCTATTAGCAGGTAAACAGATGGATTAACTGTGAAATATACAGAAAACAGAATATTAATATTAAAAAGAAATGACCCAGTAAATCATGAAAAGACATGGAGAAAACTTGAATGCATATTACTAAGTGAAAGGCTACATGAGATACTATCCATAAGACATTATGGAAAAGACAAAACCATGGAGACAGTAAGGTGGTTAGTGATAGCCAGACACAGTGGTTCATACTTGTAATCCCAGCAGCTTGGGAGGCTGAGGCAGGAGGATAGTGAATTCAAAGCCATCCTCAGCAACTTAGTGAGGCCCTAAGCAACTCAGCGAGACCCTGTCTTAAAATAAAATATAAAAAAGGGCTAGGTATGTGGTTCAGTGGTTAAGCGCCCTGGGTTCAATTCCTGGAAACCTCACCTGCCAAAAAAGAAGATTAGTGATTGCCAAGGGTTAGAGGAAAGGAGGGATGAATAGGTGAACACAGAGGAATTTTAGGGCAGTGTAACTATTCTGTATAATAGTATGATGGTGGATACATGTCATTAGTCTTTTGTCAAAACCAAAAGTTTTGGAGTTTTGGACAATATCAATAGTGAATCCTAATGTAAACAATGTACTATGAGTGGTAGATTTATAGATTTTAACAAACCTACCAGTCTACTCATAATTGTCAATGGTAGGGAAGGCTATGCACATGTGGGAGCAAGGCATATATATGAGTTCTCTGTACTTTCTACTCAATTTTGCTATGAACCTAAAACTGTTATAAAAATAATATTTACTAAAAAATAAAAGTAAAACTTGAAACAAAGAAACAAACAAGCCAGACACGATGGCGCACACCTCTAACCCCAGCACTTTGGGAGGCTGAGACAGGAGGATCACGAGTTCAAAGCCAGCCTCAGCAATAGTGAGGCACTAAACAACTCAGTGATACCCTGTCTCTAAGTAAAACACAAAATAGGGCTGGAGGTGTGGCTCAGTGGTCAAGTACCCCTGAGTTCAATCCCCGGTACCAAAAAAAAAGCCAAACCAACCAACACCAGATCAACAACTATCCCTAAACAAACACATGAGATAGGAATCAAAGACCAGGTGATTATTTTAAAACCACAGCAACAAGAAAACCTGTAGTATAATAATTTTGGTATGGAGAACTTAAATTAAAAAAAAATTTTAAAGTATAAATATGTTAGTGGAAATGTAATATAGAAAGATTTAGTTGGTGACATTGATAATCTGAGTGGGAAGTATAGGTATGAAGGAATAGAGGTTTCTTGTTTGATTTTTGGTACTAGAGATTGAACCTAGGGGTGCTTTACCACTAAGCTCCATCCTCAGCCCATTTTTTATTTTTATTTTTTATTTTGAGATAGAGTCTCTCTAAGTTGCTTAGGACATCGCTAAATTCCTGAGGTTGGCTTCGAATTTGCAATCCTCCTGCCTCAGCTTCCCTAGTGGCTGAGATTACAGGCATATACCTTCATGCCAGGCAGCATAGAGGTTTTGTATGTGGTTCAAATGGTTATCAATTTAAAACTGAGGCCTGGGGATATAGCTCAGTTGGTAGAGTGCTCACCTTGCATGCAAAAGGCCCTGGGTTCAATCCCCAGCACCCACCACAGAAAAAAAAAAAACCCTGAGTGCTATAACTTTAAAATATTTTATATATAATTTCATTGGTAACCACAAAGAAAGAAATATGTAAAATACACACAACATAAATGAGAAGAAAAAAAGAAATGAGAATAGAAGCAAGTCATCTCACTGCAAAAAGTAAAATCAACAAAACACAAAGAAAGGCAGAAAGGAAGTAAAGGAGGAACGAAGAAAGCTACAAAATATACAGAAAGCAATGGACAAAATGGTTAATAGTAAATCTTTTCTTATCAGTAATTAGTTAAATACAAATGAACAAAACTCTGAAATCAAAAGACACAGATTGGCTGAATAGATATAAGAACAGGATCCAAATATATGCTATCCACAAGTGGCTCAATTTAGACCTAAAGACCCAGATAGAGGAAAAGAGCAAGAGTGGCTAATATCAGACTTTAAATCCAACAGTGCTACAGGAGAAAAAGCAGGACATTATGTATGATAAGAGTTAACTCAAAAGAAGATATAACAACCAACAGGAAAAGAAGAAATCATAACGGAAACCAGAAAATATCTTGAGATGGATGAAAGTGAAAACACAGCATGTCCAAACTTATAGGACACAGTAAAGAGGGTAAAAATGAGGGAAGTTTATAGTTACAAGTGCTTTTGTTAATAAAGAAGAAAGATTAGAACTAAATCCCCTCTCTCTCCCCTTCCCCTTCCTTCTTCTCCTCTCCTTCCTTTTCTTCCTCCCCTTTGTTCTTGTCTTCTCCCCTCCTGGTTGTATAGCTGAGCAGCATGGCCAAGTTTTGTGCCAAGATCAGCCCCTACCGTGCGCTGTCTGTCTCAGCTGTGGTCTCAGTTGCCTACTGTAGGGATGTTCCCTACATGAGCAGCTATTCGGTGCAGTCCTTCAAGCATGACTACGCCTTCACTATGATGGAAACAATACAGGGGCGGCCCACCTCCAGCATCATCATCTCCAACCACTAGAGCATCCTGGACATAATGGACCTCATGGAGACCTTTCGCAAGTTCTGTATCCAGCAAGCCTTGTCCTGTTCCTTGGGGGCATCTTCTTCATCAACTCGCAGGCTCCAGCGACGCCCCAGTCCTAACCTGATGACTAACTCGTGGGAGCCAAAGGTCAGGTAGAACCTCAAAGTGTGTATCTTCCCCCAAGGATATGCTCAGTGACAACAGAGACCTGCTGTCCTTCAAAAAAGGTGCCTTTCTTGGGGCTGGGATTGTAGCTTAGTGGTAGAGCATTCGCCTTGCATGTGTGAGGTACTGGGTTCGATCCTCAGCACCACATAAAGATAAATAAAATAAAGATATTGTGTCCATCTACAACTAAAAAAATATTTAAAAAAAAAAAAAAAGAAAGGTGACTTTCAGCCAGGCGTGGTGGCACATGCCTGTAATCCCAGCACTTTGGGAGGCTGAGAATGGAGAATCACAAGTTCAAAGCCAGCCTCAGCCATGGCGAGGAGCTAAGCAACTCAGTGAGATCCTGTCTCTACATAAAACACAAAATAGGGCTGGGATGTGGCTCAGTGGTCAAGTGCCCCTGAGTTCAATCCTCAGTACCAAAAAAAAAAAAAGGAAAGAAAGGTGCCTTTCACCTGGCAGTTCAAGTCTAGCTGCCCTTCTTCTTTGCATGCTATAATTTGGTTAGATTCCAAACATTGTAAATTTTATATTGTTTGGTTGGTACTGGACATTTTTGTTTGTTTGGTATTCCTTTAAATATCTTTTAAACTTTCTCCTAGTGTGCAAATAAGTAATTTCAAAATTTTTGTGTGTGATACAGGGGATTGAACCCAGGGGCTTGAGCATGCTAGGAAAAGTAAATGCTGTACCACTGAGCTACATTCCTAGCCCTTTTCATTTTATTTTGAAACAAGTTCTTCTTATGTTGCCCAGGTCATCCTGAAACTTCAGATCTTCCTGCCTCAGTTTCTGGAATAGCTAGGATTACAGGCACACACCATCATATCCAACTTCATTTAATTTTTCAAGGTTTACTCTGAACTTTGTTAATTTGAACCATAGCAGTCTTTGGTTAGCACGTATGTGGCCCCTCTAAATGACAATACCCTTCCATGTCTCATAGTTATGTTTAATTTTTTTTATTCTGGTTGGTGAGTACACAAATTATTCCCAGCCTAGTGTGATCTCCAAGGATTATTCTACATCGTTCCTTTTCATGGTATTTTCTCTAGTTTCAGGTAGTTTCTTTCAAGTATGTGCTGATCAATACTCAGCTGAAGACCTAAGAGGAACCCTCTGCAGCTCTGTAAAGCTCTTTCTGTATAGTTCTTTCCTCTCCTGTACTGTAAATTCTACTAGATCACTTTCAACTCCATTTTCTCAACTTGTAATCCACTGGGCTCTACTTGGATTTTCCTCTCCATGACCTACATCCCATACTCTCTTTAACTAGTAAATAGGGACAGAGGAAGGGCCCAACTCATTTGTTTTCCTGTTCCTAGGGAACGCCATCCTGAACTTCCTGTTGTCCAATGTGTGCAAACCAGTGCTTCATATATGCTGATCAGTTTCTTGGTTAAGGTGGGAGGGTAAATCCAATTCCTGTTGTTCCAGCATGGCTGGAAGCAGAAACCACTTAATGCCTTTGATCCTACTCAATGACCTCAATGACCTACTCAATGGTCTGACATCTAGTAATAAGGCAAACAGGTCTATAATTAGAGTAATGCGCTGAGTCAATTATATCAGTGACATTTCTGTTGTTATTTTTGGTGCTGGAAATTGAAAACAGGACCTTATGTATACTAAGCACACTTTCTGAGTTACACTCCCAGCCCAGTAACATTTTATATTATGTGCAAAGAATTACACCCAGGGCTTGAATATTTTTTGAGACTATTACCTTATTGTCTTTTTTTTTTTTGGTACCAGGGATTGAACTCAGGGGTACTCGACCACTGAGCCACATCCCCAGCCCTATTTGCTGTTTTACTTAGAGACAGGGTCTCACTGAGTTGTTTAGCGCCTCGCCGTTTTTTAGGCTGGCTTTGAACTCGCGATCCTCCAGTCTCAGCCTCCCAGAGTGCTGGGATTACAGGCATGCACCACTGCACCCAGCTTCTTTTTCTCTTTTCCTCCTAGTTTTTTTTTTTTTTTTAATTTTGAAAAGGAAGAAGCTTATGTAAAATTTGAGGAAAATGAACAATGAACATGCATAAGCCCTTCACTTAGATTCACCCATTACTACTATTATGCCACATATGTCTTACCTCTTTCTTACATTTTCCCACCAATTGAAAGTAAGTTCAACACCTAAATATTCATCCTGCATCTTACAAGAAGAGGAAATTCTCTTATACAATGAGAATAGCATTATTCTACCCAAGATATGTAATATTGATATCATAACACTAGCTAATATAGCATTTATATGCAAATCTCTCTGATTATCCTTTGTAGCTTTTTTTTCTAGATCACAGTCCTATCAAAAAATCACTGACTTTATTTGGCAATTATGTCTCATTAATTTATTTTTATCTGGAACAATCTCTGTTACGGTCTGAATGTTTGTCAGTCCCCAAAATTCATATGTTGAAATCCTAAACCCCAAGGTAAGCCCTCATGAATCAGATTAGTGTCCTTATAAAATAAAGCCCTTAAGAGTTCATTTTAGTCCCTTCCACCATGTGTATATACAACACCATCTATGAACCAGAAAGAATCCTCATCAGACACTGAATCTGCTAGCACCTTGACCTTGAACTTCTCAAATTCTACAATTTTGAGAAATTAATTTCTGTTTTTTATCAGCCACTCAGCTTTTGGTATTTTATTATCACAATCTGAACAGGCTAAGAAAATCTGCCACCCTGCCCTTTTATGATGTTGACAGTTTTCAGGAGCTTGGTCTGCTATCTTGTTTATTTTTTATTTTAAAGAATTATGATTCTTTTAGTAAATTTATGACAACTTTGGAAAGAGAAACTCATTATTTTGAATTTATACTCCTCCTATCACTTTGAAGACTATGCTAAATTTTGAATACAAATAAAACTCCTTTTAAGATCTAATATAGACTAAAATTACTCAATGACTCAAGTGTGCTATTATCAAGCTTAGAAATAGGAGATATCTAATACTGAATTCTTTTTCCTAACAAAGGGAGAAGCAATTGAGACATTTTAGTGCTATCTTGTTATGACATTTTTGTTGTAGGATAACAGGGTTGCTTAAAAATGCGGCCCAACTTTTTAACAGGCACTATTCTTGTGTGGTCTTTGTAAAATCAATTCTGCCATCTATTTAATAGCTGAACTTGTTATATACTTCCCTAAGTGAAATGGAATGGAAGAATGCTTGTTGTTGTACAATCCCAGAATATACAGGAGAAAAATAAATGATTTTTTTTTTCCTTGAGGGAAAAACTAACTTCACTTCCAGAAAATTTTCAAAACTACCATGTGGTAGTCAACCCGGTTTTTCCACCAGATGGCAATAACCCATAAAGGGTGAGCAGGATGAATGGAATGTGCACAAAAGTGCAGGGTGTGAGCATTAAAAGGGCTATGAGCTTGCAATGTGGTAATGTGGGGGAAATGATGAGTCCCAGGAGAAGAGGATAAATAATGGATTGCTAAATCTGGCACACTAGGAACTAATAACATCCATCATGAAGGAGTCATGTCATTCATCTTTGATTTATTAGTGCAAAAGTTAAGAGCAAAAAGGGTCCCACCATTTGTTACATTTCTTGGTTTTAGTTTTAGAATTACATATTACAAAATAGCTGATAAGAATGGAAAGGTTTTTGATATTCAAGTAGAATTAATCAGATTCAGTACCAAAGAGACATTGCATATTCCTAACAGAAGAAGCAAATTCAGAGAGAGTATTTTAAGACAAAAGATGGGGAAAGAAAGCCGACGAACTGCTGATGAAATATGCAGGCCATTTTTCTTCCCTCTACCATGACTTAATGAAGAATCCTACACATGTTTCACAATTCTCTCAAAATCTGAGTATATTCTCTTGGTTTTGCTTTTAGGAATATAATGCAAATCCAACCCAATGCTGTGCTACCCCATTCAAATAATTTAGTGTGCTAATAATTCAGTATTATTGAATAATTATTTTCTGTGATAAAGTTTGATGCACAAGGACTTTCTCCCATGAATTATTTGTCATTTTCTCTGGCTTTGGGTTCTATTTTCTAGGATAATAAAGCTGTTTTATTGATAAAGGCCATCTGTACTCGAAGACCAAAAAAAAAAAGTACCCTTTTCCTTTCTTTCATTTTGCAAAATAACAGGATGTCACTCAATTAAATTTTAAAAAGAAGTTCTAGCTTGTCAGATAAAGATCAGACTTTTTTATTTTATTTTATTTTAATTATTTAGGTACCGGAGATTGAACCAGGGGTGTTTTAACACTGAGCCACATCCCTAGACCTTTTTTATTCTTTATGTTGAGACAGGATCTCACTAAGTTGCTCCGGATCTTGCCAAGATGCTAAGGCTAGCCTTGAACTTGCCATCCTCCTGCCTTAGTCACCCAAGTCTCTGGGATTACAGGCTATTCACATTTTAGTGCAATTTTTTTCCATGGTATTTTTTCTAAACATAAGTGGGGTTTTATTTTCTTCATCTAAACAAACAAACAAACTTTATTTTCAAGGTTGTTTCATGGTTTTAATTAGCTGATATCTCACACTGTGTGATAACGTATTTTCCTATGTGATTACAAACACTGCATAAAATAATTTTAATTGCTTCACAATTGTTAGTAGGAGGAGCAATATTTTGTTATCAGATATTAGTTTCTTCTTTTGCTATCACAAATAGCACTGTGATGAACTCTTTAGTGTATACAATATATGTTTCATATTTAGAGTTTCTTAGAATGAATTCCCAAATGTGAAAATACTAGTTCAAAACGCATAAATGTCTGTGCTTTATTTTGCTTTCCATCACTTTAAATTTTCTTTTAACAGAACTGACTTTATGAAGCTATGAGCAATATATAAGAAAACAGTTTTCACACTGGAGCTATTGCAGAGCATTATCATAAAAACAAACCCCCAAACACTTTGGGAAATGATCTCTCATTAGTGTTTTAATTTGCATATCTTTGATTGCTAGTGAGATGGAACCTTTTCCCACTATTTGTCAAACAACTGAATTTCCTCTTTTGTGAATTGTGCAGTATGTCCTTTGTCTGTTCATCCTCTGGGGTCTTTGTTATCCCTATTTACATAAAGAGCTAACAAGCACTGCCCAGAGAAAGGCATTCTGTATGCAACACCATGGAATTCTTCCCCTTTCAAGTTATTCCAGACTCAGCATTCAAGCAGCAATATGAAGGGGAAACCAGGAAGAGAAAGAAAGATAATTGACATGTTTTTCTCAGCTGTACAAATGAAATAAAAACTAATGTTACTGTGATAAAATGGCTGTTTCTTTCCTAACTCAAAGCTCATTTTAGTACTGCACATTGTTATGTTTGTACTATTTGTCAAACCACTCATTGTATATCATGTAATACCAGGAGTACATCTGAGTCCGCATGTGGAAGCCATGGTGATTCCATAGAATGTTGCTATTCCAGGATCATCTTTTAAAATAATTAAATTAAATGTGATTTCAATTTAATTAGATGGAGCGTCATCCTTTATTCTGTAGCCACTTCCTAAAAGGTTAGCATTTCCATATGTAATTTTTCTTCTGGATACAATTAGAGCAAGTACAAGAAGAGTATATAAATACAGACTCCCTGGCTTTGAAGTAGAGATGGATGGGCTGATCCGCCCTCACTGTGCACTGATGAGTATCCACATCCAAGCTCAAGTAACAAGCTCTCACTGGCAGTGGCAGGGTGTAAGACCAGTCAATGGGACTTATGTGCTGACCCTGATTCTATAACAGCTTTTGTTCCATGTCATCAATTAAGGAACTTTCCTAAGCTCCTCTATTAAAAAAAAAAAATGGGGTTAAGTTAGGAGCAGTGGGTTCACACCTGTATACCCAGCTACTGGAAAGCTGAGGAAGGAGCGTCACAAGTTTGAGTCTAGCCAGGGCAACTTAGTGAAACTCTGTGTCAAAATAAAAATAAGAAGGGCTGGGGATATAGCTTAGTAGTAGAGTGCCCCTGAGTTCAATCCCCAATATTCACTCCCCCCCATACACACAAGTAAATAAATAATAGGGCTGGGCACAGTGATGCATGCCTGTGATTCCAGTGATTCAGAAGGCTGAGGCAGGAGGATCACAAGTTCAAGGCCAACTCCAGCAAATTAGTGAAGCCCTGAACAGCTTAGTAAGACCCTGTCTTAAAATAAAAAATAAAGTGGTTAAGTATCCCAATTTTCAATCCTTGGTACCAAATAAATAAATAAATAAATAAACGGAATAATAATAGTTCTTCGTTCACAAGAGATATTTTTAAGATTATGTTATGGGGGCTAATGGTGTGGCTCAGGGGTGGAGCACTTGCCTGGCACGCGTGAGGCACTGGGTTCGAGTCTCAGCACCACATCTAAATAAAATAAAGTTTCATTAACAACTAAAAATAAAAATTAAAAAAAAAAAGATTATGTTATGGTGCTGTGGTGTAGCTCAGTGGAACAGTTTAGCATGTTTAGCATGTGAGAGGCCCTGGCTTCAAATCCCAGCACCTTAAGGAAAAAAAAAAAGGTACTCTAAGAGGAAAATAGTTTGAGGATGAAGAGTGTTAAGTATTATTATATTGTCATCAAGGTTATTTTAAAATATAAGCCAAATACGAAAAACGACTTCCTTTTTTTTTTTTTTTTTTGGTACTAGGGATTGAACTCAGGGGTGCTCGACCACTGAGCCACATCCCCAGCCCTATTTTGTGTTTTATGTAGAGACAGGGTCTCACTGAGTTGCTTAGTGCCTCGCCATTGCTGAGGCTGGCTTTGAACTCGCGATTCTCCTGTCTCAGCCTCCCTAAGTACTGGGATTACAGGCTTGAGCCACCGCGCCCGGCTGAAAAACGACTTCCTTTGTAGAGCATTTTGAGGTCATAAAGAGAATCAAGCAACACTGGGACTAAATGGGATATAGAATCATTCAAGTCGACCTTCTCATTTGACAAAGGAGTAAACTGAGGATATGAAAGGTAATATTCAAGCTGATACTTGTCCAAGATGGCACTGATGAGCAATGATAGAGCTAGAATGTTCATCTGGGAATCCTGAATCCTCCTTAGGAAATCTTTTTACTGCCTCCCTCCCCAACTACAGTGAATGGAAAGTTAGAAAGCACTATCAAGTAAAGAATTCCACATTATTTCTTTATAATCTTTAATAAAAACTGTTTTTTGGCAAACCTCATCCCCTTTATTCCATGTTCATAGTAAAATACCTTCTTTGTTTCTTTAGTTTTGCAAATACTGGAGATTTAACCCAATGGCATTCTACCACTGACCTACATCCCCAGCCCTTTTACTTTTTTTTTTTTTTTTTTTTTTTGGTACTGGGGATTGAACTCAGGGGCACTTGTCCACTGAGCCACATCCCCAGCCCTATTTTTTGTGTTTTATGTAGAGACAGGGTCTCACTGAGTTGCTTTAGCGCCTCGCCGTTGCTGAGGCTGGCTTTGAATTCGCGATTCTCCTGTCTCAGCCTCCCTAAGTGCTGGGATTACAAGCGTGAGCCACCGCGCCCGGCCCCAGCCCTTTTACTTTTTGAGACAGAGTTTTGCTAAGTTATTAAGGCTGGCCTTGAATTTGTGATCCACCTGCCTCAGCCTCCCAAATAGCTAGGATTTAAGGTATGTGTTACGCCACTCCATTAACTTCTACTTTAAATAGGCTAAAAATACATGTACATGAGAGCCAGGCCTGGTGGTACACACCTGTAATCCCAGCAACCCAGGAGGCTGAAACCAGAGGATCTCAAGTTCAAGGTCAGCCTCAGCAATTTAGTGAGTCCCTGAACAACTTAGTAAGACCCTGTCTCAAAATAAAAAAATAAGAAGGGGCTGGGGATGTGGCACAGTTGTTAAGCACCTCTGGGTTCAATCGCTGGTTACCCATTCCCCTGCCCCACACACACACACAAAAAAAAGGTTAAAAATACATATATAGGAAGTTTTCTGACAAGAAGGTGAATTTATGAAAACTTAAAACATTATACGTTTTAAAAGCTTGAGAAAAATCAAGAGCAGATTTTACCGAAACTGAAGCCTCTTTTTAGAGTCATACTTACAATGCAATATCACTCTATCAGCCAGTGTACTGCAAACACACAGAACGAAGGTCACTAAAATGAAGTGGAACCAGTTTGACAGAGAGTGTGCAATCTCATTTCAACAGATTGATTAATATGAGAAAAAATAAAATTCTTAACCACTAAGGAGATAGGTCTGGAATCCTAGCGATTTAAAAGAAGTGCATCACAAATGAAAATATACCCTACTTTCCAGCTAACCATTTAAGTGAAAGTGAATGGAACTCTCTATAGAAATAATGTGGATTGCAGCTGGGTGAGGTGGCTCAAGCCTGTAATCCCAGCACTTAGGGAGGCAGAGACAGGAGAATCGCGAGTTCAAAGCCAGCCTCAGCAATGGCGAGGCACTAAGCAACTCAGTGAGACCCTGTCTCTACATAAAACACAAAACAGGGCTGGGGATGTGGCTCAGTGGTCCAGTACCCCTGAGTTCAATCTCCAGTACCAAAAAAAAAAAAAAAAAAAAAAGAAAGAAATAATGTGGATTGCAATAAGGAAATTCAGAATCAATACATTACAATATCTTATTCATAAGAGACTGGGAAAACAGCAAGTTGGTTTGCATAAAGCTATAAGAAACTGTATTAGTATTCTTCAAATTATTACATTGTATTCTTTAAATGGCTAAAAATTCAAAAGTGTAAAAGTGCTGCTAATGAAGTTATATGTGCACATGGAAAGTTGACATGATCTATCATAATTAAGGATGAGGCCTTTACTTCTTTTCTTCCATGTTTTCCAACTTTTGCTTACTTTCATATATTTCCCCCCCAAATGAAGTAGGATTTAACGTATATTTAGATACACAAAGCTCTATTTCACTGTAAACATATGCACATGGAATAGTACAAAAAATGTTAAACAGAAACATGTTAAGAAAGTTCTACATGGCAAGAATTTTTCTAGTGCTTTTTCAAAGGAGCCAGATTATTTGCTTATTTTTATTACTTTTGTTAAAATAAATCTTGAATGTAGCAGACTGCCAATATTCAAAAAATGCTTCAGAGTCAAAGAAAAAACAAAAACCTCACTTGGAGTGCACAGATTTTACAGAATATGCACCGTATAGGAGTTTCACAACTCTAGACTTGAAGTTGGTAGTCCTGACAATTCTAGGTTCTGTGACGCTACACCAGAAAGTGAACACTAAAATATCTCATTTTAGCTGTTAATTTCAATTTCTTCTCTCACTAACCTTCAAACAAAACCAGTAAAGCAGTAAAAAGAACAAGTTTTACATTCTCATTGATCTTTCACCCCAAAGATGAAAGTGAAGATTATATTGCGATTTGTTTAAAAGACATAAAAAGGAAGAGAGATAAAGATTCTTCATTAGGCACACAGCAAAAATTTATCTCAAAATCAATGCAAATAGACAATACAGGAATATTTAATGAAGCCAACACTTTGCTATGGTAGAAATTGTCACAGATCACTTAGTGGTTGTCTTACATCTCATATAATGGTGCCTCTAGCAACGCTGAGTGAGAGCATTGGTATTTTCCTGACTCACAGGGACAGGAGTGTGCCGCCTGCTGACTCACCCTCCCCGCTTCCTGGGGTGCCTGGGTGTTCCAAGACACTAAGGGAGGATTAAATTAAGGTTGCCATGACAGCTACCTAAATGCTCTCATGATAACATCAACAGATGTAGTACAGTGTTCTCTGGAAGTTGAACATTTTCTTTTCCAAAACTTCAATAATTTTAATAATTAAATTTCTTCAATAAATAAGCTTAGTTGATTTAAAGAGTAGTAAAGTGCTTTTATTCTTAACTAGATAGGCTGCCATATTAAGATATGGCATATGATTTATTTCTTTATGTAAAGTTTATTCCTTCAAGTCAATGGAAATGGACATAGGATGTTACGTTGTATTTTTAGAAATTAAAATGAATAATATCAAAGTTGAAATGGTCAGGCACTGTAGTGCATGCCTATAATCCCAGCAACTCAGCGGGCTAAGGCAGGAGGAAGGCAAATTGGAGGCCAGCCTTGGCAATTTAGTGAGACCCTGTCTCAAAATAAAAAACAGAAAGGAGTAAGGATGTAGCTCAGCAGTAAAGTTCCCCCAGGTTCAATCCCCAGTACCAAAAGAAAAAAATGAACTGAAAAATAAGGAGTTAACAATTGCTTTTCAATTACTTTTTAATTTTAGTTTTTTGGTACTAGAGATTGAACTACTCGGGGGTGCTTAACCACTGAGCTATATTCCAAACCTTTTTTATTTTTTATTTTGAGACAGGGTCTCACTAAGTTGCTTAGGGCCTCACTAAATTGCTGAGGCTGGCTTTGAACTTGTGATCCTCCTACCTCAGCCTGAGTTGCTGGAATTATAAGCGTATGCTACCATGCCCGGCAAAAGTTAACAGTTTTTGTTTTTTTTTAACGTGAAAGCCTGATTGGGGAAAAAATCTGAACACCTTAAGCATTAGCCATTAGTCAGCATCTTGTGGTAAGAGGTCTGGTTTTGTATGTGCTAGTGTTTATGCAAAGTACTACCTTTGGGAATCTGCCTATAAGATGTGTTGTCCCTGTCTTCCCTCCATTCCAATGCCTAGAGACATTGGTGAGAGCAGAGGCAGTAGAAGATTTCCTAGAAAACCACTATTTTTATTTTGAAAACCTCACATTGGGGAGGTTTACAGTTCTTTTTAGGCAGATTTTGCTTCAGACCTCAACTGCTGAAGAGTAGGCTGAGTCATCAAAATGAACATCACAAAAAAATTCAGTGACCTCAAGGATTATTAAAATGTCTTTGCTTTAAACTGAGCCTTTGTTGGTGATTTTTAAATAGTGATTTTCTCCTTTTGGTTTCATCTGGCTTCATGATGTTGGTATGAACTTTAAGAAGAGCTAAGTCTCCGAGAAGGTTTCCAAGTGGCTAACTGGGCTTTAATTCACAATGGAGCCTGGTAGCCATTTGCCTATTGGGGAGGTTACTCATGTACACTATGTTCCTGGAAGAACCACAAACTAAACTTTGTGGTCCTTGCCCAGGCATGTTCCTGTTTCAACTGCCAAGGTAAACAGCCCCTGGAAAGCCTCATTTTGCCACTGGGACCTGACCAATGAGCTGTGATCTGTAATCAGGACTGAATGTTTCTCTTGCACTCTTCATTTATATAGGGGACTGAGGAGGAACCTGGGTGGGGTTTTTCTACATATAAGGCAGCACCTCCTTTTGTTCTTCTGGAGTATACTTTGGATTTGTACGGAAGGCTGCTTCTCCCAGTTTTTGAGCTGTTTTCTTATTTTGAAATAAAGCCTCCTCTGCCCTTCAACCCTTTTTCCTTGAATTCTTTTCTGGTGATTTTGTGGACATTCTTTGGTGTTGGAGGCGGAATCTGAAGCTGGACATTCCTTGGTGTCGGAAGTGGAATCTGAAGAAACTTCCAGGTTCTTCCTGGTACTGTCCTATACCAAGGTTTCAAAGCCTGCCAGAGTCCCTTGAGCCCTACTGTTTCCCCAGCAGGGCTGGGTACATTGGGTAAATCTTCTTGGCTCCAGACCTCCCTCCAGGTGGAGGTTTTAGAGACTTTATTTCAAATTAGGAGCAAACTCACTTATTCAAGGTATCAGGCTCAGTCCATAAAGGTTATGGTGAGGACCCTCAGATTTGTCCTACATTGCACAGCAAGGGACTTCTCTGTTAGGTGAGTACGAAATAGGTAACCCATGTTCTAAGACTTCTGCTGATCAGTCAACTCCTGAGAGTCTAACTGACTTTATGAGTAAAAATCATGATAGAGAAAACTATAATTGGCTAAGTCCACAGACCCAACTTAAGATGGCCACAAAGGGGCTCTTTTGAAATTCCAAAAATTTGTCTATTTTCACAATTACAACAAAGAATATACAGACTCTCTCAGAGGCAGTGAGAGGCATTCTTTAATTGGTATTTTGAAACTTTCAAAGGGGCCCAAGAATTTCTTGTGGTCTCTTTCAAAGAGAAATTAAAAGAGAAACAATAAATTTAAAAAGAAATCTGTGCTAGTGATAACAAAACTGAAAACATGGGTGCACAGCCACTGCTTTCCCTGTTTGTCATCTGCCCCTTCCCTGCCATCTCCTTGCCACCCTCCACTTCACTCTTCACCCCCTTCCACTCTCCCCAAGCTCCTCTTCTTTACTTTCCCCAACATCCTCACTCCTTACTTCCATCCTTCAGGTCCTTGTCTAATATCTCCTTTTAAGATCCAAAACTCCTTGCTCTAAATCAGGACTCTAAGCTATTTTCCAGGATTTCTTAAACCCTTTAACCAATTCCTTTGATTTCAAATAATAATTCAGCCTTATTATTAGCACTTACCAACCTGGATTTTGAGATCTTTACCAACTCATTCGCATGTTTTTAGGGAATGCACTGGCCTGGGAACCAATGGTATCTGCCATTGGGAAAGCCCTTAGACTATCTGGAGGCCTAGGATATATGATAAGGCACAAGGACTAACAGTCAGTCTACCAAAGGCCATTCCTTTGATTTCCCCCCACATAAGGCAACCTCTTCATATATGAGCTGGAAAACCATACAATGCTGCACCTCCCCCCAAAAAAGGATAAGTCAGTGCCAGGTGCAGCAATGAAAACCTTTAATCCCAGATACTAAGGAAAAGCAGGGGTCAAGGCACAAAAATTGCAAGTTCAAGGCCAGCCTCAAAACTTAGCAAGACCATGTCTAAAAACAAAAATGAAAAAGGGTGCAGATGTAGCCCAGTGGTAAAGTGCCCATGAATTATATCCCTAGTACAAAAACCAAAAGACAAGTCAGTCATTCTTTGATTACTTAGATAGATTTAAGTAAACCTTTCAGCACAAAGGCATTAAGGAATTGAATGATGAAAACCTTAACTTGCTTAACTCAATCCTTGTGGCTGGACTTCCTGAGGTTCTTGGCACACTGGTCAAACAACAATTCTCTATTGGGCAGCAAAAAGTTTCCATGAAAGAACCTCCCTAACTAACTAACTCACTAATTGACTGTTAAAGACTCTTAAAAAAGATGAAAAATATAGAATCACCTGAGTCTTAGATTGTCAGGAGAAAACTGCCAAACTAACAGTCCCTTGATTATAACAATTAAAGAGGGACACACCTCAACTGATTCTACATCTCAGAATCAAAAGGCCTGTTTTGTTTTGTTTCGTTGCGCGCTCTCTCTCTCTCTCTCTCTCTGTGTGTGTGCGCGTGTGTGTGTGTTAAACATATAGGCAATTTCAAAAAGGACTGGTTGCTTTTTGTTTTGTTTTTGTACTGGGGATTGAATCCAGAGGTGCTTAACCACTAAGCCACATCCCCAGCCCATTTTATATTTTATTTTGAAACAAGGTCTCACTAAGTTGCTTAGGGCCTCAGTAAGGCTGGCCTTGAACTTGAGATCCTACTGTCTCAGCCTCTGGAGTTGCTGGGATTACAGGTCTGCACCTCTGCACCCAACATCAAAAAGGACTGTATAAAAAAGGAAAAGAAAGAACTGTCTTAAATATAAATACGGGCTACAATTAAACCCATTAGGGTTACTTGATCCTTCCTTTCCAAACAAAATGAGGGTTGGTCCAGGGGCATTCAGAGGACATTTTCCCTACTTAAAACCAGCCAACTATGAGAATTAGATATTAAAATTGGGGATTAACTAGTCAGAGCTCTGGTTGACATAGGACTACTCTGTCCTTAACTTTGATACACTTTCAACATCCCCTCCTCAGAGCTCTGAATTCATCCAGATGGTTTAGGTTGCTAACCAACTTGACAGTTCCCAAATCTCTACCCACTTCTTTCCAATTAGGCCCTCTCTGAGGAAGTCACTGTCTTACTCCTTCTGTCGAGTATCATACATCTTTTGGGTAGGGATTTTTTGAAAGTATATCAGGACTATATCTTTTTCTCTCCAAAGAGGGGAATGATATTAGAATTAACCTCACCAGAAGGCTCTGGACTTGTAAAAGTACTCCCTCTCCAAGCACCCATCTATCTGTCAACCTCATTAACCCTCCAGGAATTGCCCAAGAGCCTCTGTGGGCACATTCCAACACTGATCTCAGTCATATTCATTCAGCATCTTCAGTTAAAATACAGGGAGATCATAACAAGTCTCTCCCCAAAATCAAGCAATGATCCCCACAAGTCCCAAGGGCTTGGCTGGCATACAACCCATAGTGGATGACTTTAAACATAAGAAACTTGTTTCTTTAACCAGCCCTTGCAGTATTCTCATCCAACCTGTGTGCAAACCTAATGAAAGATGATGGAGATTTGCACAGAATCTCAGAGCCATGAACAACCCAGTGTTCCCGACATCCTGATATTCCCTGAGAGCCAACACCTTTCAGCTGTTGACTTCTGTAGCGCTTTTTTCAGTATACCAGTTCACTCTGACAGTGAAAGCCTCTTCATTTTCACCTGGCAGGTCAACAATATACTTGAACAGTCCTTCTCCAAGGATATGCTAAAAACCCCACCTGTTTTTCTCAAATTCTCTGGACTAAATTAGCTGTTTTCTCCTTCAATGTGATTCAACCTTCTTCAATATGTGGATGATCTGCTTTTATGTTCTCCATCCCAAGAGCATCCTAACAGTCAACAACATCCACTTTCTCCAAAGTCTGCCCTTCATTGGGCATTATGTCTCAAAGGAAAACTTCAGTTCTGTCAGACTTACGTGAAATTTTAGGGTCATCTCTTTACACTGGAGGGTCTGGCTCTTGACCCTTTCTGATTTCAAGGAACTTTAGCTTTCTTTCTTCCTCACACTAACAGACAACTCTGGGAATTTTTAGGACTTTCAGGTTACTACTTGAACTATCTACCAAATTTTTCTTTGATGTTTCAGCACCTTTACAACTTACAAAAAATTCCTCTCCTGACGCTATCCAATGGGCCTCTGATAATCCTTTGAGTATATAAAAAACCAATTTACCTAAGTCACCATTTTGGGACACTCCAATTATAAGTTCCCTTTCCATCTATTAATGAATGGAAAGGAAATGCTCTAGGTGTCCTAATTCACCTCCACAGAGAATAGAATAGGCCAAAGGGTACTACAGTCAGCAACCAGACACAGAGGTCCAAGGATAACCTTCTTCCCTTAAGGGAGTTGTTACCACCACTATTCTTATTGAAGCCATAATAAAGATTGTCATGGGATCTTTCCTTACCATCTATATTCCTCATTCTGTGGACACCCTCCTTAACACTTACCTCCCAACACCTCTCTGCTAGCTACTAATTATAAGATCCTCTTTCTCTCTTCACTTCAACTCACTATTACCATTGTAATTTTCTTAACCCTACTATTCTACTTCCTGTCTCAGATGATGATCTTCCTCATGAGTAGATTGCCTCTATCAATCAACTGCTCACTTCCTGAGTAGATATATATGAAACCCTTTTTGTCCAATACTAAGGAAAATTGGTTTGCAGATTGTATTAGTCAGTTATCCATCACTGTGATAAAATACCTGAGAAAATCAGCTTCGACAGAGGAAAGTTTTATTTTGGCTCATGGTTTCAGAGGTGTTAGTCCATGGCCCTATTATTTTGGGCATGTGGCAGAAAAATAGATCATGGTGGGGGTGAGTGGTGAAAGAGGACTGTTTAGTTCATGGTGACCAGGAAGCAGAAAC
Organism: Xerus rutilus; assembly: GCA_028644305.1. Taxonomy (NCBI): domain Eukaryota; kingdom Metazoa; phylum Chordata; class Mammalia; order Rodentia; family Sciuridae; genus Xerus; species Xerus rutilus. Next base: position 31,488,455 of record CM053410.1, on the reverse strand, counting down.
AGGAAACAGCCAGGATCCCAATATCTCCTTCAAGGGCACACCTCTAATGACCTAACTTCCTCCCAGTAGGCTCTAACTCCTAAAGTTCTACTACTTCCCAGCAATGCTACAGACTGGTAACTAAACTTTTAACACATGAGGCATTGGGGGACATTTAATATTCAAACCATAGTGATAAACAAGATAAAGTCAAGCAGAAAGCATTTACTGAATCATATTTTAAAGATGATGAAAGAGACCAGCTTATAAAATTTTCCTTATATGAAGGTGGTTCAGAAAAAAAAAGAAGAAAATTGCTTGGGCACACATGTAAGGAATATGAAATTTATTATGTAGATATGCTGGCAGAAGAAAAAGAAAAGTTAGCTTCCTGCTCAAGGCACCAATTTCACTATATCCCACCCAATACACAAGAGAATTTCTCAGAAATTGGTTTTCCTTTCACACAGACTTGTATGGAAAGAGATTACATTAAGGAATATCTTAATCTTTTCCCTTCTCCAAAAAGATGGCAGCCTTACAATGCAATGTTTTCTCCCAAAGGCAAGGAGCAGAAGACATAGATGTTGAAGCAAAAACAGAAGGATAGAGGATGTTTTGTCCCCTTTTAGTTATTTATAGTTAAAGTTGGTATTCAACATTGATTTTTTTGATCTTCTGTACATTTATGAATCAGTTTTCTATTAAACATGTTTCTAAATGGCATTTACCTACCACAAAACTATTTTAAAAGTGGATATATTTATGTTTTTTTGCTTTTGTACCTTTAAAATAATAAGGTGCTTGCTGGACGCAGTGGCACACACCTGTAATTCCTACCTCCAGACCTCCAGACTTGGGAGACTGAGGCAGGAGGACTGCAAGTTCAAAGCCAGCCTTAGCAACTGAGCAAGGCCCTAAACAACTTAGGAATACCCTGTCATAAAAGAAAAATTAAAAGGGCTGGGGATGTAGTTCAGTGGCAAAGTAGCTCTTGGGTTCAATCTTCAGTACCAAAAACAAAAACAATAAGGTGCTTTAATTTTGCACTCTAACTTGAGTTGTTTATTTACTTTGGTAATTATAGTTTTGAATATACCACACACACACACACACACACACACACCATAATACTGCTTAACCCTAATACCCTGCTTCCTTTCCTGGAAAATGACCTTCTTGATGACTGTACCGATTGACTGATCAGCCCTTCATTGCTTCAACTAGATCTATAAGAACACCCTTGTCTAATAGATTATAATTGGTTTACAGATGGATCTTATCTCAGAGGACCACGTAGTCACTGTAAAAGTTAGATATGTTATAATCTCCCATGACATGGTTATAGAGCCTGGGCCCCTTGCTGAAGCCAGATCTGCACTAGCAGCTGATCTCTATACCCTCAACCAAAGCTTGCCTCCTAGCTAAGGACGAGACCATTGACCTTTATATAGACTGTAGGTATGCCTTTCGGGCAGCATGTGACTTTTGGCATGCTCTGAAAGCAGAGAGGGTTTTTCACTTTTTCAGGACAACAAATAGAAAATAATGAACCATGTCCTTGTCCTCATAGATAGCATTAAGGCTCCAAGGGCTATAACTATCATTAAAGTCCAGGGTCACTTCTCTGTACAGATGGAAGAAAATAAAGGAAGCAGGAGCTCCAAGGGCTCTAGTTATGATTAAAGTCAGGGTCACTCCTCTGTAGACAGAAGAAAGCAAAGTTGCTGCCCAACTGGCTGCCTTACAAGAGGACCTACATGTCATGGTCTCTAAAACGTTTCCCACTTCTATCACCTCCCAACTCCCGATTTATACTGCAGTCTATAATGGGTCCAAGCCACTTCTCTCATGGCCAAAAGCGGGAAAGAGGAAAAACAGTGATGTTCATTTGATAAAAGCCAATATCCTTGGGTGGGCCCAAATTGCTGGTGTCCTGTCCTTTCAACCATCCTGCAAAAGGGAATTTTGTCCCTTTTTGTCCAGGGAGGGATGAGAGTGTTATCCTTTACTCCTAACTTGACTTAGTGGAATACTAGCAAGATGATCCAATGGGAAAAGCAATATTATTGGAGGTCCTCACCCATCATTGCTAAACGGATGTATTAACTTTTAAAAATATGTCTGTAATATAACCCCGGGAAGTGACTTCATGCTTCTCTGGGTCATTCTCCCTTGCTACATGGTTATTTAGAATTTGGCAATTAGATTTTACTCAACTCCCTGCCTCACAACACAAAATATGTTGGTCATTGTTTCCATGTTTTCACACTGAGTTGAAGCTTTCCCCTATTGCTAGGCTACGCATGTCCTACCATGCGTTCCTGGCATGATGTTCTGCTTTGTCCCAGGCGCAAAAGCAATAGAACCAAGTGACCATGGATTAAAACCTCTGAAATCAGGAGTCAAAATAAAACTTCCCTATTTTTAAGTTTATTTCATCTCAGTTATTTGTTACAGTGACTGAAAGCTAACACAGAGACCTCCCTGCATTACTATAAGGGATTAATTAACATCCTACAACTTAATACTGTTAAACATCCCTCAACATTGAGCTCCTAAGAGGTGAAGATCACTTTTACAACTTAAGGCCTTGGGATTACATTTATTGGAAAAGACACCAGCTCAAAGATTCCCTTCATCTCCACTGGAAGGGACCTTAGTGGAGATTCTTAGCTATCCTATGTATAGCTTGATTAAAGGGTACAGACTTGGAGATTAACACTTCTCATTTCAAAAAGCTCTTGATTTCCCTGCCAAGTCAGCTCCTCACCCCATCACTGACACAAAAAAATCCAGTTGACCAGAACCAGAAAGTTAGGACAAGAAGCAGATGATAGGGGAGGTGGACAGTGAGCCCAAGGACCAGTATTGGGCCAGCAAAATGATCCTGCTTCTCCTGAAGGGTTCTTTTTTTAGGGTTCTTTGGTCCTATCCTTACCAGTCCCTACTCATGGAAGGACAACATCATCATTCAAATATCTCAAACTGACTTCCATGGCAATCTTACCAATTGCTGCCTTACCAATTGTCATGTCTTACCTGTTGATTCTTTCCAAGGGATAATGACCCAAATGTGATACCTATAACTAATTTCCCTCAGTGTCCCCCTTTTATGTACCTCAAGAGGTTACCTAATGAATTCATCTGTATCCCTTCATGTCCCTCTGTATTTTTCCTTATCCTTCCTGAATGTTTTATATGCAACAACCCCATGACCTACAATCAAAAAACTGAAGCCGGGCACAGTGGCTCAAGCCTGTAATCCCAGCACTTAGGGAGGCTGAGACAGGAGAATCACAAGTTCAAAGTCAGCCTCAGCAATGGCGAGGCGCTAAGCAACTCAGTGAGACCCTGTCTCTACATAAAGCACAAAATAGGGCTGGGGATGTGGCTCAGTGGTCGAGTACCCCTGAGTTCAACCCCCAGTACCCCCCCAAAAAAAAACCTGAAAGACTGAGTGACAACCAGAGCACTAACATCTGTCTGCACAACATTTTCTTACCTGTCAGCACCCATTTCCATTAAATTCTTACTGGATATTTGTTTTAATAGGGGATACTCATTACACCAAATCCCCTAGTGTACAACTCACTCAGCTTCTTCTTTGTTTCTGGAATACTTTCAAATTCTTTCAAATATTTCTGTCTAATTTTGCCTCACGTCTGGAATACTCTAATGCTGATCTTCGGTTTTACAAACTCACCAAACTTTTATCCAGAAATGAGGCTCTTCACTCCTGGAGAATGTCTAGACAGAGATGCAATCCTTCTGGTTACATCTCTATATATGACTATAATAAGTACCCTTGGGCATGTGAGTGCTTAAACTCCTGGAAGATGGGAAGGATAATGCTTATTGGGGTGCTTGATCTCCCCCTTTTTCATTCTCCAATTAATGGCTCAAGTGCCACCTCGTAAGAATTTCCAACTTTGTCAAAGGAGATACCATTCTATTATAAATTGTTATCCAGACAGCTTTTCAGATTATGAGAATCACAGCTGTGGGCATTCCCAAGAATGTGATTTACCAGGAGAGGTCAATACTAGAGCTGGCTTAGATTTAGAAAAATGTTGGGATCTGGGCTAGGAATTGGCATAGCCTGGGATGAATATATGATCAGAAACCTTTCCTGTGCTGTTTACAGAATCATCCATTAAACCACTCAGGCCATGAGAACTCAGCAAAGGTCTTTAGATTCTCTTCCTTCCTTCCTTCCTTCCTTCCTTCCTTCCTTCCTTCCTTCCTTCCTTCCTTCCTTCGTACCAGGGGATTGAACCCAAGGGCGCCTAACCATCCCCAGCCCTTTTTATTTTTTATTTTGAGGCAGGGTCTTGCCAAGTTGCCTAGAGCCTAAGTTGTTGAGGCTGGCTTTGAACTTGTGATCCTTCTGCCTCAGCTTCCCAAGCCTTTGGCATTACAGGCATGTGCCACAGCACCCAGTAAAGGTCTTTAGATTCTTTTGCTCATGCAGTCCTGGATAACTGCATTGCATTAGGTTACCTCTTTCTTGTGCAGCATGGCGTCTGTGCTGTCCCAAATAATTCATGTTGTACTTAGATAAATACTTCTAGCTAGGTTGAATTGGAGACTTCTGAAATTTTAAAATTGGCCACCCCCTTGAAAAGAATACCTTCAAACGATCTTTTTAGCTGAATAAACTCTCAATTCTCAGATATTTTCAGCTGGCTACCCCCTGACATTGGTTCTCTCTTGAATTCTGCCTGGCAGTTTCTAATGATCCTCTCTAAACCAGGACTAAGCATTTGCCTCCTTTTAAAGACCATTCTAGCTAGGTGCAGTGGCGCATGTCTATAATTCCAGTAATTTGGGAGGCTGAGGCAGGAGGATCACAGGTTCACAGCTAGCCTCAGCAACATCATGAGGCCCAAAGTAACTTAGCAAGACAATGTCTCAAAATAGAACATAAACAAAGCTGGGGATGTGACTCAGTGGTTATGCACCCCTGGATTCAATCCCTCATTCCAAAATAAATAAATAAATAAATACTAATCTAGCCTGTTTTAACAAATATTTCCAAGACAATATTTATATAAACATGTTAATATCTCAAGACTCTGGATTCACTTCAAGCAGAAACTGAAACCAATAACCTAGCATACTTTGATTCAGTTCTAACAGGTATCTAAGTGTCTCTCATTAGGTTCCAGTTGCTCCAGTTGTTCAATTGGTCACTGTCCAGTCATTGGGATCTTGACACGGGACTGGATAGACTTATAGCAGGTAACCAACCACTTTGATACCATGATGGGACATAACTAACTGCCTTAATTGATCATCAGTGCTGAATGCCAACAGGTTTTGATCAAAAAGGGGAAATGTGAACTTTAAGAAAAGCAGAATCTCACTGGGTGTGGTGACGCACACCTGTAAACCCAGTGACTTGAGAGGCTGACACAGGGGGATCACAAGTTCAAAGCCAGCCTAAGTAACTAAGTGAGACCTTGTCTCAAATAAAAAATAAAAAGGGCTGAGGACGTAGATCAGTCCCCAGTACAAAAAGAAAGAAAGAAAGAGAGAGAGAGAGAGAGAGAGAGAGAGAGAGGGAGGAAGGCGGGGGGGGGGAGGGAAAGGAAAGGAAAAGAAAAGGAAGGGAGGGAGGGAGGGAAAGAGGGAAGGAGAGCAAAGCAAAGCAAAGCAAAGCAAAGCAAAGCAGAATCTCCAAGAAGGATCCTACATGGCTTCCTGGGCCTGAATTCATAATGGATCCTGGTAGCCATTTGCTGATTGTGAGGTCACACAAGTTCTCTGTTCCAGAAAGAACCACAAAGTAAATATTTCAGCATTTGCCTGGGCATATTCTTGTTTCAACTGGCAAGACAAACAGTCTTTGGAGTCCAATTTTGTCAGCTGGACACCTGACCAGTGAGCTGTGATTTGCATTTAACCAATCAGGACTGAGCGCTTCTCAAACACTTGCATCCATCATTATTGTAGGTGGACCACAATGAGAACCTGGGTGGGAACTATATATAAGCCATCTCTCTCTGTTCCTTTGAACACTCTTTCCTTTTGTACCAAAGGCTACATCTGCCTGGTTTACAAATTGGTTTCCTTTTTTGAAATAGAGTCTCCTCCTACACCTTTTATTTCTTGAATTATTTCCTAGTGAATTTTTGTGGACATTGGCTATTACTTTTTGGCTGAGGTGTTCCTTGGAATCCTACTCATTTCAGTTGTGTAAACATTTATCAAACACCTGTTATGTTTCTGAACTGCTCCTTGTTTGAAAAACACTTAACTAAATACATCCATTGGGATCTTGTCAGGAAAAAGCCCACTCAAATGAATTTAATGGAAATGAACTTAAGGCTGGGACTAATCACAGAGGTAGGGGCATGGTTAAGGGAATCATAAAGGGGATGGTGAAGCACATAGAGACTATGATAGTCAGGAGCCATTTCCATTCCTAGGCCTCCAGATGCAAGAGGAAGGACCAATGTTACAGAGTCAGGAGAGCAGGTAAGATAAAAGAAGGATTGCCCAGTAAGAAGTGCATTTGGGGAGGTAAACAACCACTTTCAGAGGCTTGGCAAGTCAGGGAGTGGTGAGGGATAAATTCCCCAGAACTTTCTGTCCTCCTACCTCTATCTCCCATCAGGCCTCCCAATCAAAAGTCACTGCTCAAGATGGCCTGGTTGATACAATTCCTTAGAAATTGGCCTCCAAGGCACAGAGCAGGACAGAGAAGTGTGGAGAATAGATCTGGGGATGACTGTAGGGAAAATGTAGACTAACAAGCCTATGGAACTCATCCGAATTTTGGAGTAAGTAAAAGTTTTATGCACAAACTGTTCTGAGAGCACCAATGCTTTGTTTTCACATAGATGTATTTTTTTTTCTTAGCTATTTGGATAGTCTATTGCCATATATCTGACTTATAGCTTTGTAGTCATCACATTTGGATTGATACAGGAAAATGACAAGGTTATGCTTTATGTAGCAATAAAGATAACAGTGTACATTTTAATATTCTAATATTGTTAACATAAGTCTGACAACACAAAATCAAATATTTCTTCCTAGGCACGGAATACAGAAAATTCTCCAAGACTGCTTATTCAATCCAATTTTGTACACCCTTATAAGGGTGAATTGGCATATACATTGCATGCAACATAGATCTCCCATGCTCAACTAAAAGTGGCATAGGCCTCTGCTGTTGTGGAGTTAAAGGAATCATTCAGCATTTCCAGGAAAATACAATCAGGATACCTAACTTCATCCTGCACATATATGTTGAAAATCCCACAAAATCAAGTTTGTGTTTCAAAACAGAAGAAAGGTTATTTTCTCTCTGTTCTCAGAATTTCCGTAGTGGGATTAAGCTCAGTTGGCATGAGTTACTTGATTCTGCACACTTTATTGACTGCCTACTTCCCTATCTCAATTCCTCACTTCCATTGCTAGTGCTTTCTTCTCCTCCCAAATAAACTTCTTGCATTCTAATTATTGTCTCAAGGTCAGCTTGTGGAGGAATCTAAATTTAAAAAAGTGTTTTCAGTTACTACTTGCACAGATCTACAAAAGTCTATCTTCCACTACTTTCTAACAAATTATTTTTACTAACAGTTGAAAAGCTCCATAGAATTTCAACTTGATCACTTACTGACTACCTACCATTTGCCCGGTTTCACTTCTGACACTATTTTAGCTGTGTGCTTCTGAGGCTCTTTCTTGAATATTTCTTTGTGATCTCTTTATGAAACTAAACCAAGGATAGACTTCAAAAAGGAAACTGTGCCCTGATAAGAATGTGCTGAGATATGTTATTTCATTTAATCCTCCACCCATCCTGATAGACAAGTCATATGGATTTTAGTAATATGATTTGTTTGGATGTTTATCTACTATAACAAATTTATAAATTTATATAAAGTTTCCCTACAAACTTACATATTCCCAGAGGTCTATAGAATGTCCAGTACTATTTCCTTGCCTTGTTCTCATTATTGAAGAATAAAGAAATATGATTTCTATCTATTCTTTACCTAGAAACATTACACTACTTACTAACTATGACAAATAGTAAATGATTTTTATGAAAGATAAATAGGCTTAAACAATGAATTATCAATTACTGCTTAGTGCCTGTAAATTCTATATAAAACCATATCAGTGCATTTTAAATTTAAAGGATATTAGTAGAGATAATCATCAATTAAAATATATCAAAATTATTGACTAGCTAGTAATTTATTTAAAGGCCAGTTACTAATTTTCTTTTCTTGGGCAAACCAGGCTGGGTGGCAATTTACAAAACTGATCATGTGAATGAATACAATAAAAATAGTGAGATTTCATTATAACATATTAATAATCCTTAAAGAAATGGTACTTTTAAAATTTGATTAGTATTGTAGTCAAAAATTCTTTCTGAGATTTCTGAAAACTAAGCACACAAATAAATATAACCAAATACTGAAACATATCAGTCAAAATAATTCCCAGGGAACCTGTGTAACCCGTAAAAATAGGAGGCAGTTAACATTACAAAGTGGGCGAGTGAACAAATACACATAGAAACATATGCCTTTAGTGTTTTTTACAAAATGTATTTTTCTTGACCTTAATTAGTAGACAAATAAATGGCGCATAAAATTCTAATTTTATTGTTTAAAATAGAAGATCCAACTCATTAAAACTTGTTCAAGCCATGCTGTACTTCAAGAAAACTAAAGTACCTTTGAACATTCACACGTATTTGATAAGATGTAAGTCTCTAACTGCAGTACTTGGAGCTTAAATTATTACTGTCAGGAACAGATGGTGTTAATCTGAACTTAAGGTAAAGAACTTTAAATTTTAAAATGTTTGCCTGACATGTTTATGCTACTGGTAAACTTATAAAATAGTGGAAGCCTATAGTTTTAATAACAAAATAAAGATACCAGAAAACTTTTATTATTAGCATTTGTGGTAATGGGGATTGAACCTAAGTGTGGAAACATTTTAATTTAATTTTGCTTTTAAATAGATTATTCTCGTGGTTCAAATAACAAATCATTTAAACATAAATGGAGTAAAACGTCCATCTCCTATGCCTTCTATTAATTGAGTATGCATATCTAACAGGTAGTCTGTCCTAGTTTTACATACATATAAGCTAATAATTTATACTATACCATTTTGTGCTGTTTTTCACTTATGAATATCTTGGAAATCTTAATATTAAAACATAAAGAGCAGGGCAAAGTGGTGTACACATGTAATCCCAGCAACTTGGGAGGCTAAGGGAGGAAAATCTCAAGTTTAAGGCTAGCCTCAGCAATTTTGCAAGTCCCTCAGCAACTCAGTGATACTCTGTCTAAAAATAAAAAGCCGAAAGAAATGAGGATGAAGTTCAGTGCCCCTGCGTTCAATTCCCAATACTAATGAGGGGAAAAAAGAGAGAGAGAGAAAAGTTTATTCTTGTGTCACAGTTTTGGAGGTCCTAGTTCTTGACTGGTTGGTCCTGTTGTTTTGGGCCTGTGGTGAGGCTGCAGCACATCATGGTGGGAATACATGGCACAGCAAAACCGCTCATCTTATGGCCAGGAAGCAAAAGAGAGAAAGATAAAGGGAAGAGGGTCTCACAATCTCCTTCAGTGGTCCCTCCTCCCCCTGATGACCTAAAGGCCTCACACTAGCCCTCACCTCTCAAAGTTTCTGCTACTTCCCTATAGAGCCCTCCTGGGAACCACGCTTTTAACATAAAGATCTTTGGGGGTTACTTATCCAAACTATATGAATTACCTTATTATTTCTTATGTGTGGAAATGTCTCTTTGGGATAAATCTCTAGAAGTGAAATTGGAGATTCTAAGTATATATACATTTTTAATTTTGATAGATACTGCCAAACTCCTTTTTCCCTAAAGCCTAGCCAAAGTAGTGATGCCAGATATAAATTAATGCTTTTCCATTTAGAAATACACAATAAAAAGTAGGTTACCTATTAAAGAATTAGGAAGAAAGTGGGACAAGTTTATTCATCAACTTACAACAGAGTTCATTTTCACTCAAAAATACATTCAACAGAATTTCTTGTGCATCTACCCTATGCCAAGAACTTTTAGGCACTTGGGATATATATTCACAAACAAATCAGACTCACATTCCTGTCTGTGGAACTTACATTTGAGTTCTACATTTTGGAACTCTCTGCTCCTTCCTAAGAAGCCAGTTAAATGTCAAAATCCTGAAAATGATCTGTTGAGATACTGAGCACCGGTGCCAGACATATGCTACAAGTATTATTTAAAAACTAGAGGCACTGTTGCATATGATTTCGTAACTCTCCATCAGGTCCTTCTAAACAACACACTGGTGAGAGAGCTCTTTTTATCTGACTCCATCTGCTGTTGGTAGTGATCAGCATACTGTGGGCATTGTGGTATCATCTGAGATTAGGTTGTGAAATAGGAAATAGAGTTACAAGCAGATTTGCAAGTGTATGCAAACTGTTCAGTTCTATCTCTTACTGAAACTAAGGGTGCCCAAATCAGGTTTGGGAAGTAGGCAAGACAAGGTTATCAGCACATTCCTATCAGGGCACAGTTTCCTTTTTGCAGCCTGTCCTTTTTAAGTTATAGAAAGAGATCACAAAAAGATTCCATGGAAAATAGTTTTAGAAACAGACAGCAGCAATACTCTACTATGCTGATCAAGGGCATAGAAAAGGGAACATGTTAGAAACTAAGACAGAAAAGATGGTAAATGCCAAGGGAATAGCAACTGCAAAGATATAGTATAGTCTCAGGATTATTTTTTAAAATTCTCAATTTAAGCATCTTAAGAGGAGAATATCTTGAAAAGTTAGCACCCACTAGATTTAATTTAGTAGAAGGCAGTTGGCTATAGATATCAAAGTCTTGTCAACATCCCAGTGGGTTTTCCCCTAAACACTAGGGATTTAACCCAGGATCTAGCATGAGCTAGGCAAGCACTCTACCACTGAGCTACATCCCCAGTCCCATCTCAGTCGATTTTTTGTATCCTTTAAAGGACTGTGTGGGGCCTGGTATAGTGGCATATGCCTATCTATCATCCCAGCTACTCCAGAGGCTGAAGGAGGAACAAAAGTTTGAGGCTAGTCTGGGCAACTTAGCAAAAACAAAAGGGCTGAGGATGTAGCCAGCCCCTGGCTTCAATCCCCAGTCCTGGGGGAGGGGGGGGACAAAACAACAACAAAACAATGGGGAGTTCAACTTATGATAAGAAAGCCAGATATTGTACCTTTCTCAAGTATGAAATGAAGCACAGTAAAAAGGTAACTCCAGAGAGTGGCTCTAGAACTATATTCTTGTTATTTTTTTATTATTAAAATTTCGCTTTGGTACCACAATAGACCCAATAAACAAGTAAAGGATGAGTGGTTTCTGAAGCCCTAATAATTCTGTTATTCTTCCCAGTTATTAAATTCTACAGCTAGTCGAAGGAGACTTTAAGTCAATATTCTCATTTGATAGCTGAAGTCCACAATGTAAAGTAGCAATTAATGGAAGAAGCCAGGTCTCTCTTCTGATTCCCATTCTAGCACAGCTCTTCCTACAGCAGGATTACCACCAAAACGTTCAATGCCTATGATTTCCGGGTTCTATGCTGTCACTATGCAAATGTTGCAAACTGGAATGACTTTGGACAGTGACACTGGACCCTAAAGGGATTGCACATGGCTGGGTCCATGGACCACTTAATGAGCAGTCATGCTGCTCTGGTGCTGTCTGAGCTTGGAGCTGTCGTCCTTGGGTCCCCAGGGGTCTCCTCAGCCCTAAGTGAATACAGCTGGTCCAGCACTCTACTGTGGTGGTCTAGGCCAAGGGTAACTCTGCACAGACCCGGTAATGGACTCAAAGTCCCCAGAGTTCCATTTCGTCCCCCTAAGGCAGTCTGTAGTGATTTTTTGAATCTCTCAGTGGGATTTCATGGCCCTTGAACAACTGACCTACGCCTGGCAGTAGGTACCAGGCGACCAAGGGCTGATGAAAGGAGCGGGAAGGGCACAGGCCCTGCTTTTTCCCTGGGCTCCATTCTTGCCACCCTACTTCATCTACTTTCCGTTCGCCTTTCCATCCTCCCAAGGCCCCCCAACCCCGCGAGCGTTTTCTCAACACTTCCCACTTTATGTTTACAAAGTGCTTACGCCCACTTGGCCGCCAGCTTTCTTGCCCGCTCCAGTCCCTCGCCCCTCCCGCCTCCGGCGACTCTGCCCCTCCCCTCCCGGATCTAGAGCCGCTGCCAACCCGCACCCACCCCGGCCTGTTCAGAAGTCTCGCGCCCGACCGCGCGGGCCATCACGTGAGTCCGCCCCGCCCCCGCCGTCACGTGAGCGCGCCCGCCCCGCCCCCGCGCCCCGCCCCGCCCCCGCGCCGGCGCGCTTCGACGTGCCCTGGAACTTACCCTCCCTGAGAGACTAGGCTGCAGGGACGCGCCGGCCAAGGCGGTCGAGTGAACGTTCTCCGGGCTCGCCTAGGTGTTCCGCGCCCACCGTGCTGGCTGAGGAGGGGGTCTCCCACCGCAAGGCCGCCGGGCCCTCGGTAAGGAAGCCGGGTGCTGGTGCCCCTGACGGAGGGCAGGTCGGTGAGGCGCTGCACAAAGGCGCTCCTGGGCTCGGGCAGTGCCCACCGCGGGCGGCGGGACTGGGGGAGGCGTGTGCAGGAGGCGCGGCGAAGCCGAAGGCGCGAGGTGAGGCCGGGCGCGGCGAGAGGGGTCGAGGCGCGGGCTGGGCGCCCAAGGAGGGGAGGCTGTTGCCAGCCGATTGGCCAAGAGGGTCGGGAGGGTTTAAATGGCCCTAAGTTGCGGCTCGCTTACTCCCTAGGTTTTCTGACTTCCTGTGTGCGGGCAGTGCCCGCCGCCCCGCCCCCGGGAGGGAGGGTGTCTGCGCGCGCGCTTGTGTGTGTGTGTGTGTGTGTGTGTGTGTGTGTGTGTGTGTGTGTGTAAGTGAACGGCCAGCCTGGAACTGTCCTCCCTCGAGGGCCTCGGACCGCTCTGTTTGCCCGCTTTCTAACTGCTGTGAGGTGGATAATTCTCCGCCCACCTGGGGAGCCTACCTGGGGCCTCCCCCGGAGCGTTGACCTTAAACGGGGTACTACTTCTCTGCTGTCTTAAGAGGTGCCCCGCCCCTAATGGATAGTCATTTGCTACCCTCCAGCTCTGCTAGGAGGACTCTCCTCAAAGTCCTTGAAATAAAACAACAACAAAACCCCTCTTTACCAGGCTGTTGCCCCCTTCCCATCCCAGGGTAGTTGCTGGTCTTCCTAGAATGGCTGTCTTTACATGTTGTGTCTTAACTTACTGCAGACCCTCTGACAAGAAATGGCCACACGGTCGTCGTTAGAGAAGGCACGGCCTTGGTTTTGGAAGCGTGTAATGTTTTCCTTTTGCTTGCAGCAGCAGTTTAAAATGCGTTTGCAAAGGCGAAAGCAGAGTGTTTAAAGTATACCTTTATGGAAAGTTCTAATGTCATTTCAAGTGAGGTTTATTTTAGGTAGACTGCTTTTAACACGGGTACACGATTGGTTGTGTCTTACTTTATAGTTAATGATGACACGCGGAAGTAGATTTTATTGACTAGGCACACATTCCTAAAAGGCAGGTAATGTGGAGGAAAGGAATATTGAACTAAGAGTCACTCAGGTTCTGGTTTAGATCTGCCATCCAAGTTGTAGAGGTGAGACCTTAGAAGACTCAGAATGTTGCAATAAAAATTGTTAGAAAACATCTAGTCCCTAGTATTGCCTCTTTCGTACCTAAAAAGTGTAGAAATGGTGACCTAGAGATGCATTTATTTGTCCTGCTCCTTAAGAGGGTTTATTACAGAAAGGGACATCCCTGTTTCTCCTCTGGTTTGAGCACCCAGTCTGGCTGCTGGTGCAATATTTGTCTCTTTGTTTTAAAATTCCCTTGGAAACGTTTTGGAGGAAGGATTTGGGAGCCCAAAGCAGTGTCTAAGAGTAGGCAGTGAAGGCATAACCCTAATCTGTGCCACCTGAGGAGCTAGCCAAGCTAGCTCTGTGTTCCACTGCTCTGGAGGTGTTTCTCTGTTGGGGAAAAATAAGGAAATAAAGTGTAATATAATAGATTATATGTGTATGTTTATGTATATTCCTCAGTATCCATTGATAGACTTTTGTTCTATCAATAGAAGATGGAGATTGTTCATTGATTCTTAATGTAATGCCACCTGTGTGGATTAGTTGTACTAATATAATCAATACTGTATGTATTTTTTAGGGTTTTGTTTTTTTTTCGCTATACCAGTTGTGAGGCAAAGATGAATGCGTGTAAGTGCTGTAGAAAAACAGTATTTTATTTGTAGTTAAATCGTTTGGCTTGTGTTTAATTAATTTGAAAGTAGTTGTTCAGTGCTTTTTAAAAATGGCTGGAGCTTTATATATTTAAGTACTTTAAGTTATACAAGTGACATTACTGAGAATAATAAGGGTCATGATTTAAAATTGACTAAAAGTGAATAATGGTGATCTGTGGTCATTAAAAAGTAGCAGTTATATGAGAAATTAGGCATTACCATTTTATAATAAATAGTTGGAGACAAAATTAAAGTTTTATCATATACTCTTAACAATTTTAGTTGTAATTGTGACTATTCACTTCTCTGTAGAATGAATCAGTTGTGAAAAGGTATCACGGTTCCACATAGCATCATTATACTTCAAATCATCCTTACTTGAGGACTCATTGGGCCACTATCCTATTGTGTCTTTTCTTTTTTCTTTCTTTGGTACAAGGGATTGAACCCAGGGGAGCTTAACCACCGAACCACATCCCTAGCCCTTTTTGTTTTTGAGATAGGACCTTATAAAGTTTCTGAAATTAGCTTTGAACTTGTGATCCTCCTGTTTCAGCCTCCTGAGCTGCTGGGATTACAGGTGCACCAGCCATCATTCTGTGTCCTTTTTTGAGTTAACTGGTTAATTGTGCCAGAACCTCATTCAGGGATGGCTTTACCATGATTCAGTCATTTTCATGTGACTTTGATTGACTTAATATCTTGGAATTTCTTTTTGTAGTTGATTTATATTTGAACAGAACTGCCAAATGCTTGAAGCCTTTATCCCCTGTTGATAATAGGTTTTATTAAGCTTTAACTTACATGGGAATCTCCTTAACTTCTAATAGGTCTGGAAGTCATATGGATGCTATTCTTCAGCCTAGACCACACATACACTGTATCCCATAGAAACGTAATACCAGCCACCATGTAATCTTAAAGTTTCTAGTAGTCATATTCTAAAAAGTAAACAAGTAAAAACCCAAGTAAAATCAATTAATAAGTTAATTTAACTTAATTAGTATATCCAAAATAGTTTAACATGTAATCAATATGGAAATTCCATGTGTTTTGGATGAAGTGTTTGAAATCTTGTGTATTTTACATTTATAGTACAACTCAGTTTACACCATTCAGATTTCAAATTTTCAGTAGCCACTTTGGCTAGTAGCAACTGTACTGAGTAACAGTTTTGGAGTCTAAAATCTAGACCAGTGTGATTCTAGGTGTATTTTCAGATTGACCCCATTAGCAACCCTTGGGAGCTTGTGAGATATGTAAATTTCAGGGCCTTGCCTCATACTTACTGTCATTAGGATATCTAAGGCTGGGACTCAGTACTCCCAAGTTTAATAAAATCTCTCCAGGAAATGACTATAAAATGTATCCTGGATCAGATCTCGGAAAAGAAAAAGGACAGAAGGGGAAAACTAAGGAAGTCTAAATAACTGTGAACATCATTACATATTAGTATTGGTTCATTAAATGTGACCAATTTACCACTCTAATACTGAAAACTTACAAAATACTGTATTAAGTGTTTTACACATTTACTATTTTAATCCTCTTTATATGTGGCTTGTGCTACTAATAAGTTCCATTTTTGCAGATGAAAAAACAGATTTAGGGAGGTTAAATGACTTGTGTTAGGTCACACAGCTAACAAGAGATAGAGAGGGGATGTTCATAATTTCCTAAGTGATCAGCATTATTTGTGAATATTTTTCTACTCTCACAACTTTTGCTTCCTTCAGTGTGCAGTGATTAATATGAATACACTGTGTCATGCTTTATAGTTTACAAAGTTCTTTTCTCTTTCCATTCTCAGAAGGATCTTGTGAGGTTTAGTTTTTAAAAATATTTTTATTAGTTATAGATGGACACAATTTTGTTTGTTGTCCACAACCCCAGCCCTTGTGAAGTTTATATTGTTTCCTTTGTTTTACCAATAAATAAAGTGTTCAGGGTCTGAGAACTCATAAATGGCAAAGGGTGGATTTAAATTTGAAGTCTCTAATTTTGAGTTCTATGTTCTTTCTCTTGTACCACAACAATTTAGGATATGAAGTTAGATTGGTGTCAGTGAAAGTTGGCTGAAAACTATCTGTATTTTGCTACATATTATTGAATTTAAGATTTCTGGTTTTGTTGATGTATAATTTTCATACCCAAAAATATACTAACACCAAACAACATATGACAAGACAGATAAATTTCTAAAGCAGTATTTGGAGTGAAACAGGCCTGACACACAAGGCTACATACTATATGATTTGTATTTTTTACTAGTACAACTTTTGCTTCCTTGAATAAGCAATGATTAAAGTGATACTCTCTATCATGCTTTCTAACTTACTATGTATTCTGTTCACATTTCCCTGTATCCTCACAAGAATCCTTTGAAGTTTGTATTGCTTTTTACAGAGGGCTGTACCATTTTATTTAGACGTTCACTAGTTGATAGGCCTTTGAGTTGTTTTAAGTTTGTGGCTATTATAAATATTTATGTAAGGCCTTTGTATGGATTTAAATTTCCATATCTCTTGGGTAAATACCCTGAAGAGGATTGCTGGATCATATAGTAAGTATGTTTAACTTTATTAGAAACTGCCAAATTGTTTTCCAGAATTTAAAGTACCATTTTGCATTTCTAACAGCAATGAATGTGAATTCCATTTGCTGATATTCATAGAATTTTTT
>CM053410.1:31448129-31470984 GCA_028644305.1 Xerus rutilus | reverse complement strand
TATCCAACCCTCTCATTTCCTTTACTGCTTTAAAAAAAATTTTTTTTTGGTGGTACTAGGGATTGAACCCAGGTGCTCCTACATGCTAGGCAAATACGCAGCCTCTGAATTACATCTTCAGCCCTTTTAACTTTATTTTGAGACAGTGTCCTGCTAAGTTACCCATTTGTGGTTCTCCTTGCTCCAGCTTCCCTAGTTGCTGGGATTAAAGATGTGTGTCATAATCCCTGACTTGGTAGTAGCTTTTTTTTTTTTAAGTATTTTTTAGTTATAGATGGACATAATATCTTTATTTTGTTTGTTTATTTTTATGTGGTATTGAGGATCAAACCCAGTGCTTCACAGGTGTGAGGCAAGCTCTCTGCCACTGAGCCACAACCCCAGCCCCTGGTGGTAGCTTTTGAGCAAAAGTTTTTCATTTTGATGAAATCCAAGTTGTTATTTTCATGCTTTTTGAATTCTTTTAAGGAAATCTTTTCCAATAGCTGCTAATATTTTGTCTGTGTTTGCTTTAGCCAGGTGTGGTGGTACATGCATGTAATCCTAGGGACTTGGGAGGTTGAAGCTGGAGGATAACAAGTTCAAGGTAGCCTCAGCAATTTAAGCAAGGCTCTAAGCAATTTAATGAGACCTTGTCTCAAAATAAGAAAAGGGTTGGGGATGAAGCTTAGTAATAAAGACCCCCTGTGTTCAATACCCAGTTTAAAAATAAATAAAAGGGAGAAGTTATATAATTTGTATATGGTGTAGACTAATGACTTCTCCTCTTTTTCCCCACATGACTGTTCACTTGTCTGACTGTGGTTTGTTGAAAAAGTGATCTTGCCCAATTGAACTGCTTTTCCCTTTGTTGAAGATTAATTGAACATATGCACCAGCCTACTTCTGGATTCTCTATTCTGTTTTACTTATGTGTATGTTTTTATGCCAGTTTCACATTATCTTGATTACTGTAGCCTTATAATAATTCTTGGTATCAGGTAGCTTTCTAACTTTGTTACTCTTTTTAAAAGTTGTTTTGGTTATCCTAGATTATTTGCTTTTCTCTAAATTTTTGGATCGCTTTGTCAATTAAAAAAAAATCTTCTGGAATGTTGAATTGAATTGCAATGCATTTATAAATGAATTGTGGGAGAATTTACAGCAACATTGGGGCTTTTGATCCATGATCACAATAAATCTTTTCATTTATAGGTCTTTTAACATTTCAGTGTTTTTCAGTTTTTACTATGTAATTCTTGAGCATCTTTTATCCTTTTATTTCATGCTGGTGTTGTGTTTGGTATTTTAAAATTTCAATTTCTGATTTTTGTGCCACGTCTGAATTATCATATGGTTTTTTCTAGTCTCTTATTGATTTGTAAATTTCCATTCATTGAAAAACCAGCTTTTCACCATGGTCCATTGGATTGTTTAATTCATGTAAAACAGTACAGTACTATACAAGTACAACAGCTGTACCACTGAGTACGTGCCCAGTCCTTTTTTAAAATTTTTTATTTTGAGACAGGATCTCCCTGACTTCCTGAGTCTCAAACTTGTGATCCTTGTGCCTCAGCCTCTTGAGTTGCTAATAGGGGTGCACCACCATGGGATTACAGTCATGTGCCACCTTGCCCAGGTTCAGCATTTTGAGGAGGTGGTACTGGGGATTCAACCCAGGTCCTCATGCATGCTAGGCAAGCACTCTACCACTGAGCCACATCCCCAGTCCCGTCGGGTTTAGCATTTTTAACTTGTACACTCAAGGAAACAAGCATAACTTTCATGTAGTTCCTTTTGTCTTTTTTCTTATAGACTACTTATTTGCAAGGAAAACTTCATTCTGGTCCCTATTTTAACCACTTCTTTAAGTGAGGTTATTCTTGTGTTTGTAACACAGTTAAACTCTTGTAACATCTGTCTTGCATCCTGGGCTCTTCCCTCTCACAGTGATTTAATATTTGCATATGATAAAGTTCATACTTTGTGTTGTAAAGAGCAATGAATTTTGGTAAGGACATAATGTTATGAATCTGTCATTATAGCATATACAAAATAGTTTTATTGATCTGAAAAATTTTCACCTATAGAATCCTCTATTCTCTCTTCCCACCCCTTGCAGTCACTGTCTCTGAAATGCCATACATTAAAGTCACTTAATGTATGGCATTTTCAGACTGGCTTGCTTTTACTAGTGCTCTTACATGCTCACATGCTCTTTGTGTGTGTGTGTGTGTGTGTATATATATGTTTACATACATAACATGTAGAGAGAGTGAGAGAGGGGTTCCATTTGTGTGAGGGTTTTGTGGGTTTTTTGGTACTGGGATCGAACCCAGGGGCACTTAACCACTCTGCCACATCCCTAGCTCTTTTTAAACTTTATTTTTAAACAGGATCTCACTAAGTTGTTTAGGTCTTCACTAAATTGCTGAGGCTGGCTTTGAACTCGTGCTCTTCAGCCCCAGCTTTCCAAGCCACTGAGATTGCAGGTGTGTGCTACCACCTGGCTATATTTGTGTTTTTTGGTGGTTTGTTAGCTCATTTCCTTTTATAACTGAATGATATTCAATTGTTTGGATATCTCACAGTTTATTCTTGATCCTGTTGAAGGATATCTTGGTTTCTTTCCATTTTTGGTGATTATGAATCAAGCTGTATAAATATTGGCATGCAGGGATTTTTTTGTGAACATAAATTTTTAACTCATTTGGGTAAATATCTAATAGCACAATTGCTAGATAGTATAATAATACAATGGTTAGCTTTCAAGAAACTACTAAACTATCTTCTAAAGTGGTGGTTGTATCATTCTGCATTCCTTCCATAAGTAAACCAGAGTTCTTGGTTTTCTACATTTTTGCCAGTGTTTGGTATTGTCAGTTTGTTGAGTTTTAGCAGTTCTAACAGGTGTGAGGTGATACCTCATTGCTTTAGTTTCATAATGATATTGAACATATTTTATTTGGTGACATTTCCTTTTAGATCTATAATCCCCCCACATCCCTCCCTGGGAATTGAACCCAAGGCCACTCTCCTACTGAGCTACATCCCCAGCCCTTTTTATTTTGAGACCAGGGTCTTGCTAAGTTGCTAAGAAGGTTTCAAGCTTGAGATCCTCCTGCCCCAGCTTCCCAAGTTGCTGGGATTACCGGTGTGTGCCACTGTGCCTGGCTTAAAACACTATTTTTCTTATAACTCCCATTACAGTTTGTTTATCTAATTATTTAAGTATTTTTTATATTGACATATAACAATTATATATATATATTTATGGGGTACCATTTGGTTTTAATACATGTATACATTGCATAATGTTCAAATCAGTGTAAGCATATTTATTCAAATGTTTATCATTTCTTTGTGGTGAAAACATTTGAAATCCCTTCTTGTGGCTTTTTTTTGAAATATACACATCACTAATATCTGTAGCCACTCTGTTTTGCAATAGCATATCAGAACCCACTTCTCCCATCTAACTTTAATTGACTATCCATTGACCAATGTTTCCCCAGCTCGTCCTCTCCTGTATCTGGTAATTGCTCTTCTACTCTCAATTTCTACAAGAACAGTGTTTTTAGATTCCACATGATTGAGATTATGGGGTATTTGTTTTTCTGTGTTTGACCTACTTCACTTAAAATAATGTACTTCATGTTGTCACCAATAACAGGATTGCATCCTTGTTTATGGTCGAATAGTCTTCCAGTGTGCATGTAACCACATTTTCTTCTATTCACTCATCAGTTGATGGACCTTTAGGTTGATTGCATTTCTTGGCTATGTTGTAAATAGTCCTGCAAGAAAGACGGTATTGCAACTGTTTCTTTGACATAGAGATTTCAAGAAGTTTTTAATTTTACTAAATTTCAACTCAATTTATCTTTTATAGATCATGAATTTGGTATTTGTAAAAGTTCCTTGTGAAACACCAGGTCATATTTCTTTTCATTTTGAATTGGAATATTTTCCATGTTCTTAAAATAATCCAAGAAAAAGTCATTGAGACTACCCTATTCATAATGCTTAATGACACGTTTTTCTAAAATACTGTATGCAAATTTCATTTTTATTAAAGCCTGCTCACTTTTCTAAATGCTTCCTGTACTGTTTCATCATTTTTTAGACTTAAATCTTGCCTTTAAATTTCCTTTACCAGTTTCCACTTGATTGCATTCTTTACTGCCTTCTGTTGGGTTGAAAGATGGCGGCTAGACAAAGGGGGTCTGGGCATCTGAAATTACCAGTGTGCGCCAAGGCTACTTGCGCTTGCCAGAAGGTGGAGTGCTCACCACTCTGAGTCAGCCAATCATCAATGAATGTGCTGACCTCTGAAATCGGTCCATACCTGTCACTGGGCCTCAGCCAGTCAAGAAGAGATGCCTCTTCATGAGAATCCTCCTCCCTCAACCTACCCATAAAAATGACCTCTCCCAGTCTTGGGCGCGACTTCCCCCGCCCATACTGGTGGACCGGTGAACCTCACCTGAGAGCGGACCCCAATAAAGCCATGCTTTTACCCTTTCGGCTAATGGTTGTGGTCTTTATCGCTGATCTGACCTTACACCTTCTAGCTATCCAGTTTTTTCTGTATTCTTATTTTGTTGTTTCTTCATGTTCACAGTGGATTATAATATTTTCATTTTCCTTTCTATGTTTTCCTTTACTTGAGATAGCTTATTTAAATTTAGATGAGAATTTTTAAAATTTGTTTATCTTTATTCTTAGCAGATATTATGTATTAAGAAAAATCTTTTTAAGTACTTCATAGTGGCTTGTGACTTCCTTTTGTTTTCTTTATTCTAATTAGTTATCCCTGACAGTAGAATGAATTTTGACATCTCATACATAAATGGAGTATAATTTCTCATTCTTCTGGTTGTACATGATGTAGAATCACACCAGTTGTTTAGTCCTACATGTACATAGGGTAATAATGTCAGATTCATTCTACTGTCCTTCCTACCCCTATACCTCTCCCCTTTCTTCACTCCTGTCTACCTAATCCTAATCTCTTTTTCCCTAGCCCCACCCCTCATTGTGAATTAGCAGCTGCCTATCAGTGAAAACTTTTGGCCTTTGGTTTTTTGGAATTGGCTTATTTTCCTTAGCATGATATTCTCCAGCTCTATCCATTGACAGGCAATGCTGTAATTTCATTCTTTATGGCTGAGTCATATTCCATTGAGTATATATACCACATTTTCTTCATCCATTCATCTGTTGAAGGACACCTAGGTTGGTTCCTTAGTTTAGCTGTTATGGGTTGAGTCTTCTGTAAATGTTGATGTGGTTGCCTCACTATAATATGCTAATTTTAAGTCCTTTGAGTATAAACCCAGGAGTGGGATAGCCGGGTCAAATGGTGGTTCCATTCCAAGTTTTCTCCTTATTTTCCATAATGGTTGCAATCATTATGACTTCCTTTTTAAAAAAATTGGTATATTATAATTATACAATAGTGGGATTTATTGTAACATGCTCATATATGCACATAATGTAATTTGGTGTTCTATTATCCAGTACCTTGCTTTCTCTTTTCTTTTTTCTTTCTTTCTTTTTTTTCTTGTACCAGGGATTGAACCCAGAGGTAGTTTACCACTGAGCCACATCCCCAGCCCTTTTTTATATTTAGAGACAGTGTCTCACAAAGTTACTGAGGCTGACTTAGAACTTGTGATCCTCCTGCCCCAGCCTCCCCAGCTGCTGGGATTACAGGTGTGTGCCACCGTGCCCAGCCCCTTTATTTTGTATTTTAAGAGAGGGTATCGTTAAGTTGCTTAAGGGCCTCACTAAGTTGCTGAGGCTGGTCTTGAACTCACAATTCTGCCTCAGCCTCCCAAGTTGCTGGGATTACAGGCATGCACCACTGTGCCCGGCTTCAGTACTTGATTTCCTATGTGTACAATTTAGAAAATTATTTGGTGGTGGACAACCTCTGTTAGGGTTCCCCTCTTGCCCTTGTAGAGTTCTGTTCCTATTCTTCACACTTGAATAAATCCTACTCCTTTCACTCTTAAAAGAGGAGAAAATTATTTGATGAAATAATTTCTTTTTCTGGAATTTATATGAGAATTGTTACTTACATTTTTTGTTATACTCGTTAAATTTGAGTTTTTTCTATTCTCTTTATTTTTTTCGGTACTGGGAATTGAACCATAGGCCTCTCACATGCTAGTGAAGTGTTCTGCCTTTGAGCTACATCCTCAGTCCTTTTTAAATTTTATTTTGAGACAAGTGCTCACTTTAAATTGCCCAAGCTGGCCTGCAATTTGCAATCCTCCTCCTGCCTTACCCTCCTGAATTGCTGAGATTATAGGCGTTTGCCATCATGCCTGGCTAATTAATTTCTGTAGAAGGTACCTGTTCAGGGATTATTAATTTTACTTATTTTGTTTGTTTTTTAAGTGCTAGAGATTGAACCCAGGACCCTGTGTATGCTAGGCAAGTACTCTACTATTGAGCGACACTGCCAGTCCTGAATTACTGATTTTTGAATAAGAACTTTAATTTCGGAGGACTTTATAATCAGTGCTTAAGATTTTTTGTTTTTGTTTTTAGCACTAGGGATTGAACCCAGGGGCACTTAACAACTGAGCCACATCCCCATCCCTTTTTATTTTGAGACAGAATCTGCCTAAGTTGTTTAGGGATAAGTTGTTAGGGCCTCGCTTTGTTGCTTAGGCTGTCTTTGAACCTGTGAATCTCCTGCCTCAGCCTCTCAAGCCACCCCCTTGCCTGACTAAGCTCTGGTCTTTTTATGTTTAATATCTACATATTGAGGTATACTAATATTTTATTGTCCATAGTATTACAGTTGCTGAATAGTTTGTGGATATCTGGATTGGTCTTAAATTGTAAACTTGTTAATTATGGACACTTGTCTGTGTGTTAAGATTTTGTGTATTTGTTTGTGTTTTTATTGGAGATACCTGAAGTAGTTGGCTAGAACAGATGTCCTTGGGGAGTAAGATAGCATTTTCTGAGCTGTGTAATTTATGGCAGCCTCCTTTTAGTTTACATGGGAAAGATGATTTTAAAAATGTGCAGATGGAAAGAAAAGGCTATTAGATTGTCAAGTAGCATGACAGAAAGTTCTCAGTCTGACTTGGGGGCCGAAGTAAGAGATAGAAGCAGGTATGTATGTCTCTTTGTTTTCTTGTTGAAACATGGGGAATAAGTGATTGGAATAAGGGCAGAAGAGGATTTGAAAGAGGCATGAAAAACCTGTGGGTATTTTTGAAAACTGCTAAGAAAATCAGTGGGGTGTACTGGGCAATAGCTATGCAAAAACTTTATGTATACTGGTGATTGCCTACTCAGTTGAAAGTGTGTGGGATGAATATGGATGAATATGGATGGAGGAGTATGGTGATAATTACAGCATGGATTTCAATTAGATGAGTGTCTTGAGCAGAGAGCCTTATAGTTGAATAAGCAACATGGTACCAAAATACTTGAGAGAATAAGATACCAGGATAAACAATATTCAACCTCATTTAAAGAGGAGAATTCACATGTTCTGGAAATAGAGGAAGAAACAATCAACCCAATATTAAAATTGTAAGTCTTGTTTTAATAGAGCTTATTTTTAAAGTAAAAAATAAAATATTCACACATTTGCAGATAATTTTCACTTAGATCCATTTTTAGAGCTATCCCATAATTTTAATTTTCTTTTAATCCATAATTTATAATAAAGCTTTTCATTTTATCCAGAGTATTCTAGACTTAGTCTAGATTGTAATACCTAATTCCTGCCATGTGGCTTTCTAGACATTTATAAATTATTTTTCTTTCTTTTCGTTTTTCTTTTCTCTCTCAGCACTGGGGATTGAATCTGGAACCTCATGCCTACTAGGCAGCCGCTCTGCCTCTGAGCTATATTCTAGGCCTAGACAATTATACTAGTGGTTTCTCTTAGGCGTTTCCAGCTTCATTCCTCACGTTTCATCCCAGTGTTACCTCGTAACCTATCTTAGCTCTTGTTCTTCTATCCCATTTGTGTTCAGTCTGGCCCATTTGATCTGACTTGGTATTTAACTACCTTTCTATACAGATATCTTTTATTGTTATTGTTGCTGTTTTTGGTACTGAGAATTGAACCTAGAAGCACTTATCCACTGAGCCATATCCCCAGCCCTTTTTGTTTTGAGACAGGGTCTCACTAAGTTGCTTAGGGCCTCACTGAGTTGCTGAGGCTGGCTTTGAATGTGATCCTCTTGCCTCCGCCTCTCAAGCCTGTGGGATTACTGACATGCGCCACAAGGCTTGGCTATAGATGTCTTCTAACATCTGTAGATATCTCCTTTACCCTCCTACTTCTCTTTGCTTTAGCTAAAACTGAATTGAATGTCTCATATTGAATATAGTGGAACTGACTTCCTTATTCTCCCTCTCCTCTTTCATACTTATCTTTGTAGTCATCATGAAAGATATAAAGCCTGACAGTAAAAGAACTTAAACGTGGACTGGCCTTTAACCTGTTGTTTACCAGCCCCAAAGTCCCTCTCGCCAGCATGAAATCCTATAGTTTATGTTACTTTGTACTTTCCTTTTCTTCATTCTTATGGATAATCAATCAGTTGGTATATCAAAACTACAGTAACCTGAATTTTACCTTCATATTCTCTTACTTTTCTGTATATCCTCAGATATTTCTTAAGTTATTACTTCCCTGAAAAAGAGAAAAAAGAAAAAATGCAAGTCATCCCAAGATAGGCACAGTCACATGTCACAACAGCAGGATACACCGTGAGAGATTGATCACTGGATGATTTCCTCATTGTTAGACCATCACATATTATACTTATACAAACCTAGATGGTCAGTCAATTCAATTCATGTGGCTTCTTTTTTGGAACTGGGGGGTTGAACCCAGGGCTTTGCGAACGCAAAGCAGACACTTTGCCACTGAGCTACATCCCATCCCTCATGTGGCTTCTTGATGCAGTCTACAAATGTGGTAGCCAGGCTGGGTGACGCATACCTGCAATCCTAGCTACTTGAAAGGCTGAGGCAGGAGGATCACAAATTCAGGGCCAGCCTCAGCAACTTAGTGAAATTTGTCTCAAAATAAAATAAAAAGGACTGGGAATATAGCCCAGTGGTAGAGCACTTGCCTAGCATGTGTGAGGTCTTAGATTCAATCCCCACTACTCCTCATCCTGCCCTGAAAAAGTGGTATAAATGCAATATATGTGAGACTGCTGCCAGCATAATACAGCATTTAAGGTAGGCTACTTTACAAATAATAAAAGACTTTTTAAAAAATAATAAAAGACATGTACTCTACAATAAGAATACAGCATATTAAACATAAGCAAGTAGCATAGTCATTGTTCTCACCAAGTATTATGTAATGTACATAATTAAATGTGCTATACTTTTTATACTATTGGCAGTGTGGTAAGTTTGTGTATATTGACATTACCACAAATGATATTTGGATGCTATGATAGAACTGTCTCAGCTCCATTATGATCTTTTATTTTATTTTTGATGCTGGGTATCAAAGCCAGGGCCTTGCATGTACTATGCAAGCACTCTACCACTGCACTATACTACCAGTATGATCTTTTTTTGAACTAGGGTTTGAACCTGGGGATACTTTAACACTGAACAATATCCTCAGCTCTTTTTATTTTTTATTTTGAAACAGGATCTCATTGAGTTGCTTAGGGCTTCTCTAAATTACTGAAGCTGGCCTCAAACTTGGAATCCTCATGTCTCAGCCTTCTGAGTCACTGGGATTTCAGGTGTGTGCCACCACCCCAGCCCACCAGGATAATTTGATGGGATCATCATTGTATATATCGGTCTGTTTTTGACTGAAATGGCATTATGTAGTGCATGACTGTAGTCAGTGTGCAATTTCGAAAAATCATAGTGAAAAATGTATGTCTAACTTTCTGGATTTGTTTATTTCCTAAAAATTGCTCAGGTGAAAATGCTTTTGTCAAGAATACAACATAGGTGACATTGTGTATATTTTATCCTATTACATTAGGAAGAATATATCATCAGATTGTCCCACTATTGATATTGCATAGTTTGATCATTGGTTAAATCCAGAACTCTTCATTGTAAAAGTCGATTTCCATATTTATGACTTTTAAATAATGGGAGAGGTTGTTAGGATTTCCAATAATTTTACTGGGAATTTTAATTGGCATTCTAGGGATTGAACCCAGGACCTGATACACTCAAGGCCAAGTGTTCTAGCACTGAGCCATGCTCCCTAGCCCTTCCAGCAGCTTTTAACATGTTTTTATTCTTTTTGCCCATTCAATACCATAAACTTAAAATGTGTTCTGTCATCTTAACAATTTACCAGAGCTGTTTCTCATATAACCAGAAGTTTAAAAAGATTTTCTCATCTGCCAGAATGTAGGGACAGAAATTAAGTTTGAACAATGGAAGTAAAGCAGGAGAGGCCAGTGGTAAAACAGAAATGGCTCTCAGTGATTATATTTGTATATATTTGGAAGGTGGTGCTAAACACAATCACGAAATATAAAATTGTCCTGTGTTCCTTATAGCTATTATAAAGAAGCTATTTTAAAACTTCGAGCTAAGCTTTGCTTTCTTTAAGGAATCTTGGTTAGAGTTAATATACTTTTTTATTTTGTAGGTGTAAATGTAACGCTGGATATTTATATCTCCTTTTAAGGTAAGTTTCTTACTTTAATTTTTTTGAAACTACATTATTATACTTGGTACTCAAGTAGTTTGTCTAGAATTTTACTTACTGAAATTCTGTTAGTAATTATTTACCACATGAGCTTATTGACTTTATCATAAAGAAGAATGTTATACTCAGGAGGATGGTCTTTTCTGTACATATAGTGTATAATACACCTAATACTTAAGTGCTGAGGAAAATTGGTAGGTTGTCCTGGAACTGGGGGTTTACACGTTTTTGATAACTGTTTGCTTTAGCATTGGCATACTTGAGCTTTGGGTTAAGTGTGTTAATTCCTTGGGGCTGCTGTAATAAAAATAGAGATTGAAAATCCCTCATTTGAAGTACTTACAATCAGAAATGTTTCAGATTTGGGATTTTTTTTTTATTTTGGAATATTTGTGTTTACATAATATATTGGAGATGAGACCCAAGTTTAAATATGAAAATCATTTATGTTTCAGGTACACTTTATACATATACACTGATAATAATTTCATATGATATTTTTAACATACCTATAGGTTGACTATGACTTATCAAATAAAAGCAGGTGTAGAGCTGGGCATGATGGCGCAAGCCTATAATCCCAGCACTTCGGGAGGCTGAGACAGGAGAATCGCTAGTTCAAAGCCAGCCTCAGCACCAGGCTAAGCAACTCAGTAAGACCCTGCTATACATAAAACACAAAATAGGGCTGGGGATTTGGCTCAGTGGGCAAGTGCTCCTGAGTTAATCTCCAGTACTAAAAAAAAAAAGGCAGGTATGGATTTTTTCCATTTTTATCTTCATGTTGGTGCTCAGAAAGTTTTCAGATTTTGAAGCATTTTGGATTTTTGGATTAGATATGCTCCATCTGTACTGCAAACAGGACCACTTAACACAGCAGAAATTTATTCTCTTAAAGATCTGGAGGCTAGAAGTCCAAAAACAGTGTTGGCAAAGCGTATTCCTTCCAAAACTCTAGGGGAAGACCTCCTTTCTTTCTCCTTCCCAGCTTATGGTGGTTCTTGGTTTTCACTCATTTCTGCGTCAGTCTTCACTTGGTCGTCTTTTCTGTCTCCAAATCTCCTTCTCCTTGTACAGATACCAGTCATTGGGTTTGGGGGTCCACCTTAGTCAAATATGACCACATCTTAACTTTTATGTCTGCAGATACCCTATTTACAAATAAGATTACATTTTCAAGTCCTGGGGTTAAAACTTGAACATATCTTTTTGGGGTACACAGTTCATCCGATAACAGTTGGGGGTTGACATACTCAGGTTGTAGCAATATTGCGATGCTGTGCTGATTTTGAACCTTGAACCCTATGGTTCTATGAGGTACCAAAATATTTTGGAATTGGTATGGAAATAAAAGTGAATGCTAGATTTCTCAAGCCAGTTTAGGCTATTTCCTTTCGTTTTTCTTTTTTTTTTAATCGCACTGGGAATTAAACCTAGGGTCATATACATGCTAGGAAGCACTCTACCACTGAGCTACACCCTAGCCCTTTATTTTATTTTGAGAAAAGGTCTCACTAAGTTGCCCAGGCAGGCTTAAAATTTTTCATCCTCCTGCTTCAGCTGCTCAAGTAGCTGGGATTACGTGTGTGTAACACCATGCACCCACAGGGCCATTTCTAACAGACTTTGACTTAAAGGAGCAAGTAGATTTTTTAACATTTACAAATAAAAACACTGGTTATCTGTTACCATTTGTGAGATCCCAATTAAAAAGGATTGTGGCCCTACCGAGTAGAGGTAAGAGGGAAACCAAGTAAACGGGTAGTTTCTTTTGGTTATCTGTTGTGTATGTTTTGCCTAGTAATAACAATACTGGTTTTTTTTTGTTTTTTGTTTTGGTACTGGGGATTGAACTCAGGGGCACTCAACCACTGAGCCACATCCCCAGCCCTATTTTGTGTTTTATGTAGAGACAGGGTCTCACTGAGTTGCTTAGCTCCTCGCCGTTGCTGAGGCTGGCTTTGAACTCACAATTCTCCTGTCTTAGCCTCCCTAAGTACTGGGATTACAGGCTTGTGCCACCGCGCCTGGCTTGCAATACTGTTCTTTTTAAAAATTTTATATTAGGAGCATACACTTTTTAATTGGGTAACTTAA
The DNA here is from genome assembly GCA_028644305.1 of Xerus rutilus. Taxonomy (NCBI): domain Eukaryota; kingdom Metazoa; phylum Chordata; class Mammalia; order Rodentia; family Sciuridae; genus Xerus; species Xerus rutilus. Next base: position 31,458,212 of record CM053410.1, on the reverse strand, counting down.
AACTTTTTAAGGCTCACTAATAATGTCTTTTTTCTTTCTTTTTTTTTTTTTTTTGGTACCAGGGATTGAACTCAGGGGTACTGGACCACTGAGCCACATTCCCAGCCCAATTTTGTGTTTTATGTGAGACAGGGTCTCACTAAGTTGCTTAGCGCCTTGCTGTTGCTGAGGCTGGCTTTGAACTCGAGATTCTCCTATCTCAACCTCCCAAAGTGCTGGGATTACAGGCATGCGCCACTTCGCCTGGCTAATGTTTTTAATCTTTCTGAAAAATAAGGAGTAAAATATTAATGTGGGGTCATTGAAGTCCAATTCCATTTTCAAAAAGTATCTTAGATGTTGCGTACACTGAACCTAGCTCAGTGCCTGGACATTGACAGGTACCTGAAACATTATTATTATTAGTGAGCCTTTCTAGGAAAGTGTAGGTTGAAATAGCCATGAAAATTAGGAAAGTACTTTCCAGCCCTTACTTTTGATAGTGTTGTCTTGGACTGGTTAGTATGTTCACTGTTCCAGTCATTAGTTTTAGTTTGGGTCATGAATTACTGAAAAGTTTAGATTATAATTAAAATGAAAGTATTTTTAAAATGTAGGATAATACAAATTATTTATCATTTCTTTTCTGGGGTTTCAGATTTGAAGGTAATGTTCTTTCAGTTGGCCTGTATTATGTGATGTTTGTGAACAAATAGCAAATTCAGATTACATTAAATTTTTTCTTTATTCTCTTCTTCCATTTAAATAACATAGTTATATTAATGCAGCAAGTCCTAAAGCCATAATGTCGCATGCCATCCTTTTTGAGAGGTGAATAATATTGAATAAAAATGGCTAACAGAAGTGGGAAGATGGTTCCAGGACAAGTATATATTGAAGTGGAATATGATTATGAATATGAAGCCAAGGACAGAAAGATTGTGATAAAACAAGGGGAGCGGTACATCTTGGTGAAAAAGACCAATGATGACTGGTGGCAAGTTAAACCAGATGAGAATTCCAAAGCCTTTTATGTGCCAGCCCAGTATGTTAAGGAGGTCACCCGCAAAGCTCTGATGCCACCTATTAAGCAGGCAGTTGGACTGCCAAATAATTCTATGAAAATGATGCAGAGTCTACACCTTCAGAGATCGACAGAAAATGTGAACAAATCGCCTGAGCTTTCAAGTTTTGGAAAGCCATCATTGTCTGTTCAAGGAACAGGTCTTATTCGTGATGCCAATCAGAATTTTGGACCTAGTTATAATCCAAGTCCGACTCTCAATCTAAGCCTGGATCTGACCCATAATAATGGAAAGTTTAACAATGACTCACATTCTCCTAAAGTTTGTAGCCAGAACAGGACACGCTTATTTGGTCACTTTCCTGGTCCCGAGTTCTTGGACATTGAGAAAACTAGCTTCTCCCAGGAACACTCTTGTGATTCAGCAGGAGAAGGCTCGGAAAGAATCCATCAAGATTCTGAATCTGGAGATGAGCTTAGCAGCAGCTCCACTGAACAGATAAGGGTAAGATTTAGAATAGAATGGTGAAACATATGTATCACTTTAATTAAAAATTAATTTTGCATTTTTTTTAATTTAAAGTATTTGTGTAAGATTTAGGACTTATTTGTTTTGCTTTATATTTTCAGAATACATGGATTCTGTCTTGACATAAAGAGTTAGAAAATATGTAAAATAACTTGTGAAGTTCATAAAGGTTCACTTGATAGTTTTCATAATTCTTTGCCTTTCAGGACTAGAACTACTTTAAAATTGGGTAAGTTATTTTCTTTGTTGATTTACTTATTTTACCCAGCAATATTTCTTTTTACCTTTGTCTTGTAGTATCTGGCGATCAAACCCAGGACTTAACACATTCTGTGAAAGTGCTTTGCCACTGAGCTACATCCTGGCTTTTTTAAATTTTGATTTTGAGACAAAGTCTTGTTCAATTATGCAGACTGGCCTTGAACTAGTGATCCTCCTGCCTCAGCTTGGCAAGTAGCTGGGCTTTCAAGTGTGTGCTACCACACCTGAAAGGATAGTTTCTTTTTGTTTTTGTTTTTTTTTTTATGGTTTTGGTTTTGCTCCTGGCATTTGAACTTGGGGTGCTTAACCACTCAGCCACATTCCCTGCCCTTTTTATTTTTTCTTTTGAGACAGGGTCTCACTAAGTTGCTTAGGGCCTCGCTGAGTTGATGAGGCTGGCTTTGAACTTGTGGTCCTCCTGCCTCAGCCACCTGAGTTGGTGGCATTACAAGCATGTGCCACCACGCCTTGCTAGATATTTCTTTTAATAGAAAAAGTTTTACTGTTTTCTATCTGTGCCCATTTTGACTTGTTTCTAACAAATCTTCAGACAGTAAAAGATACATGATGAAATGTCACTGGAGTATTAACCACTATTGCTCATTGAAACTTGTTTACTAACTTTGAATTCCAAAAAGTGTAGAGCTAAGAAACCTTTACTTCCACTAATATACTTTTGTGACTTAAGTATGTAAATATCCACACTCGACTACACTGAATTGTAGCCTGAAAAAAAATTTCATGTGTTCGTGGGTTGACTTTTTTTTTCCCCCCCTCATACCTAATTTTTTTTTTTTTTTGGTACTGGAGATTGAACTCAGGGGCACTCAACCACTGAGCCACATCCCCAGACCTATTTTGTATTTTTATGTAGAGACAGGGTCTCGCTGAGGTGCTTAGCGCCTCACCATTGCTGAGGCTGGCTTTGAACTCGCGATTCTCCTGTCTCAGCCTCCGTAAGTGCTGGGATTACAGGCTTGAGCCACCGTGCCCAGCTCATACCTAATTTTTTGCAATTAGGTCTATGCCAGTTTATTTCTCATGTGACATAAAGCCATTTTTAAAGCATATGCATGGGCCTGGGGATGTGGCTTAGTGGTAGAGTGCTTGCTCAGCATGTGCACAGTCCTGGGTTCAGTCCCCAGCACTGCCAAAAAAAAAAAAAAAAAAGGAAACATAAGCATGGCTAGGAGCAGTGGCACACACCTGTAATCTCAGCTACTTGGGGGGTTGAGGCAAGAAGATCACAGGTTGGAGGCCAGTCTCAGCTACTTAGCAAGGCCTTATCTCAAAATTTAAAAAAATAAAAAGGATTGGGATGTTTTTCAGTGGTAAATTTGCCTCTGGGTTCAATCTGCAGTACTACACCACCCGCAAATATGGATGAAATTAAAACTTATGTGCATTTGGGAAAGTCTAATTTTAAGTAAATTTAAAAATTGCTAAGTTTTGGGGGTGAAGCTCAGTTGTAGGGATATTCATCAAGCTAAGTCAGTGTATAATTAGGAGGTTGCTGTTGTGGTCTCATTGTCATGGAAGTACATTCCTTTGTACGTTATACCTTTCATAATATTTTTGAATGAAATAGGAAAAGGGAAGATTCTCTAGAAAAACTTTTGATGTTTGAGATCAGTGTATCATTGTGGGTCTCAGTAGACTTTTCTTCAGTCTTCATGTGATACTCTGACTTAGAATATATAGTGTTTCTGATATTTTTCTGTGCTAGCTCCTTATCAAGCTAATAGGCTTTGGGAGAGACATATTTTCTTTCCCATTCAGCAATCAGCACATTTTGCCTATTATATTTACGTGCATGAGCAATCCTGTGTTCTCTTCATTGTGGTCATCTTAAATTCATTGCACTAGAAGTTCATGGTTCCCAACCTCTCCTTGGCTACAACACTGTTTGGAAATACTACCAGATTTCTCTGGCCAGTCTTCTTCCTGACACTGAGACAACTATTTCAAACCTTTTCCATTTTCTTCATTACACTGATTCACTTGCTTTTTCCTTTGCTCTTACTAGATAACCTTGCCTTCTACTTCACAGCAAAAAATAAAAGCCATGGTATCAGAACTCCTTCAGCTTTGGTGAGCACATTTTGCATAGTAGTTAATAATTTTGGCATTAGATTTGGATCTGGTTCCATATCACTTGCCAGCTATGTGATAATCAGGGAAAATTACTATCATTTTTCTTTGTGGTGGTAGGAATTCAGGGTCTCATACATGTGAGGCCAGCATTTTAACACTGAGTTCCATCCCAACCCAAGGAAGAGTTACTTAACCTCTGTGTGACAATTAACTTCCTCTTAAAATGGGGATCACAGGGTTGTTGAGTACATAGTAAATACATTAGGTATTGATGCTTAATAAACTTTTATTATCTCTCAGTTTCTGAGAGATATTGTATTGTCATTAATTTTATGGTTAATGTATTGTATTGTCATTAATTTTATGATTTTCACTTTCATATCTGTACGTACTCCTGTATCAGCAATCATGACAGTATCTTTATATTTTCTTTGTGCACTTTTCATAGTATTACACCCATACACCTCTAGACTCAGTTTGTGAAACCTTTTCCATCAGTATTTAAATTTACTCTCATATTTCCCATCTTAGTAAAAAGCCCTTCCTCAGTTCTACCTTCTGCTGAGCATCATTATATTGCCTTTTCCCTTTTTTGGCAACTTCTGGAAATAGTTACATGTATTTGCTTCTCTGCATGTTTACATTTCCCACTTACTGCATAACTGTCTCTAGCGTGGCTTCTGGCTTTACCATGACACACAAACTGCTGCTGCTATAGGTGGTCACGATTTCACTGTTGATAATTGTACAATGTAAATAAATTATATATAATAACATTATCACAGTTAATAAGATTAATAGCCAAGTGGCAGTTTTAATAGTTTTGAGGTATTGCACATAATCAAGTGTGTAGATTGTACTAATCTTAAATGTATGACTTGATGAATTTTTTACTTATGTACACATACTCTGGAAATCAACCTCAACACCTTTGCCAGTCAATACTCATACCCTAACCACTGTGTTCCTGCTGGGAGATTTTCATTTTTTGAACTGCTGTCAATCACAATTGATTAGTCTTCCTAAATTAAGCTACTCATTTTGAGATAATTGCAGATTCATAAGCAGTTGTGAGAAATAATACTGAGATCCCATGTACTCTATGTCCAGTTCCCTCCATTAGTAACACTTGGAAACTGTACTTGTATTATCACAATGAGAATATTAACATTGGTCTACTTAATATATTGAATGTTTTCATATCCACAAGTACTTTTTATAATTATTCTTTTAAACCACATCCACTTTACTCCCAACTCATCTTTTCCTTTCTTCTTCTTCTTTTTCTTTTTTTTGGTACCAAGGATTGAACCCAGAGCCCTTAACCACTGAGCCACATCCCCAGTCCTTTTTGTTTACTTTTTTAAAATTTTGAGACAAGATCTCACTTAAGTTAACTGAGGCTGGCTTTGACCTTGCGATCTTTCTGCCACAGCCTCCCCAGCCCAACTCATCTTTTCTTATCCTGGCTACTACTAATTCATTCACCATGTCTATACTTCTGTCATTTCAAAAAATGGAATCATACGCTATTTAGCCTTTGGGACTTGGCTTTGTTATTCACTGGAATTCTCTGGAGATTCATCCAAGTTTGTGTGTATCAATATTCATTCTTTTTATTGCTGAGTTGTCTTCTATGGTATGGATATACCATGGTTTGTTTATCCATTTACCCATTTAAGAACATCTAGGTTGTTTTTCCCCCCAGTGTTTGGCTTCATAAACTAAGCTGTTCTAAACATTTTTGTATAGGTTGGTATGTGAAGATAACTATTTCTCTTGGATAAATGCTAGTGAATGTAGTCATATAGTTGTTTCATGTTTAGTATTTTAATTTTTATGTGTGTATTTTTTGGTACTGGGTATTGAACACAGGGGCACTTAACTACCAAACTACATCCCCAGCCCCCTTTTATTTTTTATTTTGAGACAAGGTCTTGTAAGTTGCTGAGGCTGGCCTCAAACTTGTGATCCTCCTGCATCAGCCTTTCAAGTCGCTGGGATCACAGGTGTGCACCACAATGTCCAGCTTATATGTTAGTTTTTTAGGAACCCACCAACCTGTTTTTCACAGTGGCTCTACCATGTTGTATCTCAGCAGCGGTGATCTAGTTTGTCTACATGCTCATCAGTATTTGGCAATGTCACTTTTTTTTTTTGGGGTAGCCGTACTGATGGGTATGTAGTGATAACTCATTGTGATTTGAATTTACACTTCTCTAATGGCTGTTGATGTGAGACTTTTTATTTTTTTAATTGATGCTGGACATTGAGCTCAAAGTTTATGCATGCCAAGCATGTGCTCTACTACTGAGTATCTCCGCCTTAGAAATCTTTTTATGTGTGTGTATTTGCCATAAATAATGTATCCTCTTTATTTAAAGGTTTTTCATGTCTTGTCAATTTTCTAATTGGATTGTTTGGGTTTTTTTGCTGTGGAGTTTTTAGCTCTTTATATGTCCTGAATATTAATCATTTGTCAGATAAATGATTTGCAGATATTTCCTCCCAACATACAGATTGTTTTTTCATCCTTTTAGTAGGCTCTTTTGCAGAGCAAAAGTTTTTTATTTTGATGAATTATGATTTATTAATTTTTGGTTTTATGAGTCCTGCTTTTGTTTCAAGTCTAAGAATTCCTTGGATAGCTGGTTTAGTCTTCTCTAGAGAAGCAGAACCAGAAGGATATGTTGTATACATATGCATGCATGTATTTACATATGGTGTGGGAGAATGAATGAATTTAAGCATTTGGTTCATGTAAGTATGGAGGCTTACAAGTTCAGAATCTATGGAGTGTGGTTTTTGTTTTGTTTTGTTTTTTGTTTTTTTTTTTTTGCAGTAGAGACCAGGTCTCACTGAGTTGCTTAGCACCTCACCCTTGCTGAGGCTGGCTTTGAACTCGCGATTCTCCTGTCTCAGCTTCCCAAAGTGCTGGGATTACAGGCTTGCGCCACCGTGCCCAGCTCAAGTTCAGAATCTATGGAGTGGATCAGCAGGCTGGGACCCAAGGAAGAACTGGTGTTGCACTTAAATTCCAAAGGTCATCTGTTGGCATAATTTCCCTTTGCTTTGAGGAGGTCAGTTTTTGTGCTATTCATGCCTTTATCTCATTGGATGAGGTCTGCCCATATTATGGGGGTCAGCCTGCTTTACTAAAAAACTTGTTTTGAAAATGTTAATCTTTTCCAAAATCCTGACAGAGAAACATCCAGAATAACATTTGACCAAATATGTGGTCCCCATAGCCCCTCCAAGTTGATACAAAATTAACTGTCTTGGAAGCCCTGGATTCTAAGTCTTGTTTCCTTCTGTTTTGTTCCCTTAAAAGTTTATAGTTTAACATCTTACATTTGAGTATGTGATCTATTCTGATTTTATTTTTTGTATAAGATTTGAGACTTAGATCGTAGTCCTTTTATTTTGGCATATGGATATCTAGTTATTATAGTAACATTTGTTGAAAAAGCTGTCTTTCCAATAAATTGTTTTTGTCAAAAACAAGTGGGCTGCCAGGCCTGGTGGTGCATCTAGTGGTGCATGCTTATAAGTGACTTGGGAAACTAAGGCAGTAGGATTGCAGGTTTGAAAGCCAGCCTGAGCAACTTAGTGAGATGCTGACTCGAAAATAAACAACTGGGGTTGTAGCTTAGTGGTAAAGTGCCCGTGGGTTTAATCCCCAGCAGCACCTCCCCCCCAAATAAAATCAAGTGGGCATATTTGTGTAGATCTATTATTGGTTCCTGTGGTTGGGCTTCATTCTTCCATGTCCTTTATAATAATGAGGACAATTATTAGAAAACGGACTAAGACAAATAGGCTGATCTAAAGATAAAAAGACTGATGAAAGAGGTTATGAGGTGAGGTAATACTGTACAGCCTTAATTACTGTAGTTATATAATAAGACTTGAAATTGGGTATACTGATTTCTACCACTATTCCTTTTCATAATTGTTTTAGCATTTGTAGTAGGCTGAATTATATCTACCCCAAATACCAGATCCTACTCCTTGGAACCTATCAGTGTTGGCTCATCTCAAAAAGAGGTCTTTGCAAGTATGATTAAGTGAAGGATCTTAAGATGAAGAGATTATTCTGGGCACCTTGATGTAATCACTAATGTCCATAAGAGACAGGCATCACACACAAAGAAAGTGTTATGGAGATGCAGCAGAGAGAGATTTGAAGATACTCTCTGTTAAGACAAGAGTAATGTGTCCACAAGCCATGGAATGCCAGCAGCCAGCAGAGCTAAAGTGGCAAAGAAGGAGTGCTCTCTTAGAACTTCTGATGTACATACTATTAATTATACTCCAGTGAGATACAACTTTATTCTATAGAACATAATGAGTATGTGCAGTTCTTTTTGTTTTTAATTTTCACAATCACCCTCCTTCTGTCAATTATGAATAGAAGTGCTATAAAAATTCATGTGTTTTTTTTCCTTTGTGTTTGTGGGGAGGCGGGGGGTGTTGCTGAGGATTGAACACCATAGGCATTCTACCACTGAGCTGCATCCTCACCCCTTTTATTTTTTATTTTGAGACAGGATCTCACTAAGGCTTCAAATTTGCAATTCTGCTGCCTTAGCCTCCCGAGTAACTGGGATTACCAGTGTATGTCACTGCACCTGGCATATGTAGTTTTTTGTGTGGATATAAATTTTTAAATAGGTTGGCTAAATTACTTGTAATCATGATTCCTAGACAGTATGGGAAGTGTATTTAGTTTTCTAAGAAACTGCAAACCTGTCTTGCAAAATGACTATTATTTTGTATTTCCATTAGCAATGATGGAGAATATTCTTACTCCATATCTTCACTAGCTTTTAATATTGGCAGTTTTTTTAGATTTTAGCCATTTGAATAAATATTGTAGTGTCTTTATATTTTAATTCAAATTCCCTAATGGGAAACAGTGTTAAAGTATCTTTTTATATGCTTATTTGCTATCAGTATTCTTTGATGTTTCTTCAGATCTTTTGCTCAGTTTTGTTTTTTGGGGGGAGGGGATACTGGAGATTAAACTCAAGGACACTCGCTTACTAAGCCACATCCCCAGCCCTATTTTGTATTTTATTTAGAGACAGAGTCTCACTGAGTTGCTTAGCCCCTCACTTGCTGAGGCTGGCTTTGAACTTAGGATCCTCCTGTCTCAGCCTCCCAAGCTGCTGGGATTACAGGCATGCACCATGGCACACAGCTTGTTCAGTTTTTAGTGGACTGATTTTTAATTTTTTTTTTTCTTACTGTTGATTTGTATATGTGTGAGAGTGAGAGAGAGAGAGACAGTCAGGTTCAATATCCAGGGGTGCTTTACCACTGAGGCATATGTCCAGCTCCGTCTATTGTTTTTGGTACCAGAGATTGAACCCAGGGGCACTTAATGCCACATCTCCAGCCCTTTTTATATTTTATTTAGAGACAGGGTCTTGCTTAAGTTGCTTAAGACCTCACTAAGTTGCCAAGGCTGGAGATGAACTCGTGATCTATGAACTCGTGATCTTTCTGCCTCAGCCTCACAAGCTGCTGGTATTAAAGGCATGTGCCACAACATATGGCTAATTTTTTGAGATAGGGTCTTCCTAAGTTGCTGAGACTGTTTTCAAACTTGTACTTCTCCTGCCTCCTGCCAAGTCACTGTGCTAACAGGTGTGCACTGCCACACCTGGTTCTTCCTATTGAATTATGTGAGTTCCTTGTGTAATTTTGGATATAAATCCTTTATCAGTTGTGTGTTTTACAAATATTTTCTCCCAGTCTATTGCTTGTTTTATCATTCTCTTAACAGTGTCTTTTAGAGAGCAGAAGTTTCTAATTTTAATAAAATCCAAAACTTAACAATTGTTTCTCTCGTGGATCATGTTTTTGTTTTATATCTAAAAACTCATTGCCAAATCTAAGATCATCTAGAATTTTCTTTGTTTCAACTTTAGAATTTTTAGTTTTGTATTTTACATTTAGGTCTGTGATCCATGTTGAATTAATTTATGTAAAAAGGTCTTTGTTAGGTTCATTTTTTTTTCTCTTTATGGATGTATGTATATCCAGTTGTTCCATCACCAGTTGCTGAAAAACTCCTTGAATTAGTTTTGTTCCTCTGTTAAAAGATCATTTGAGGGCTAGCAGTTTTGCTTAGTGGTAGAATTCTTGCCTAGCATGCCTGAGGCCCTGGGTTAGATCCTTAGTATGTGTG